>ML664177.1:17897609-18628039 GCA_007570785.1 Antilocapra americana | reverse complement strand
CTCTCTCTCTCTCTCTCTCTCTCAGACACACAAACACACACACACACGCAAGCACGCACACACGCACGGAGCATCCTCCCCGTCAGGTCTCCTGGTCCTGCCCCGCCCGCCTCACCTCCTGCTTCCTGCAAACCTCTCTCCGAAATACCCACCCCTCCACGTTTCCTCCGGCTCCAGGACCCCCTTCGTTGACCCCTGCCCCTATTCCTGGGATGGAGCGGATGGAGCCAGCCCGGAGCCCCCCGCGGCCGGGGTGACAGCCCCCCACCCTTCTGCCCCTCTCCCACCTGGTCCCAGCCCCAAGCACCATGGGCCTGAGTGGTTTCCGAGGCGCCAGACGATGAAGATGACAGATGCTGGAGGTAAGGGATTGGGACCCCAAGATCCCTAACGTGGACGAGGACGTGAGGTCACTCGGGCTTGTGGTGGGAACCCTAGTGGGGTTGGATGGGGCCAAGAGACAGGACCTTTCTTCCCTCGTCCCTGGGGGTGGGGGTGGGGGGGCTGCACGGAGGTAGGATGCTGGGCTGCCAGGGAAGGGGGTGGAGATGGGATCTGTGTCCCTAATCCTCTCCCTCAGCCCGCTGCCTGGAGAAATTAATTTAAAAAAACAAACTGGTGTTGGGGGAGGGGTGAAGCTTAACTCCTTCTTGCCTGGTGAGGAGTTGGACTGATGGATTGAACAGAAGCAGCCACTTGGCTCTGATTGGGGGATAGGGTCCCTGGAGTGCAGAAGATGCCCTGTTTTCCACCCCACCCCATCTCTAGCGGTGCTTGTGAGGGAAAGGATGGACTCTTGCCGGATGCTCCCAGCCTGGGCCTTGGGGGAGGGGGTCACCACTTTCCCTAGCTCCACACTGCCACCCGAGCCCTAGCCTCCTCTCCCAACCACCCCTCTTCTGGCTTTTCCAGTTGCACTTCTCTCTTGGGTCCCTTCTCCTCTTCCAGGGCCCCTTTCCTCTTTCCTGCTCCACTGGGGGCTGCCCCTCTCCTGGCAGCTTGCTCCACCCCTCCCCAGGGCCTCACTCAGGACTGCTGGAGCCAGGTCTCCCCTGCTTCGCCCGCCTCCCCTGCTTCGCCGCCGCGGCTGCTCTCTGGTTAATTTCTTTCTTGCTCTTTCTTCCTCCTCTCTGCAGCTCTCTGGACTAACACTCCACCAACCTGTCGTCTCTGGCCTGCACCCCATTCCCTCTTCAGGACTTGTGCACACTTTATTTCTCTTTCTCCTTCTCCTGGGTCCCAGGGAACTTAGAGTTCACCTGCCTCCCTTTCTCCTAGGGAAGGGCCAAATGCTACTGGCGTTCTTCCTCTGGGAATTGGGAAGTTTGGGGAGGAAGGAGTGACCTACAAGACTTAGAGCCCACAGGGCGTCCGGAGAACAAGTTCATCTCCACCTTGTAGTGCTTACCTGGTTTGAATGTACCTGAGTATGGTGTGTGTATGTGTGTGTGTGTGTGTAGGAGTGTGTAGAGTTGTAGGAGTGTAAATGGGGGGGTTGTCTAATTTTGCAAGGTTCGATTTTGAAAGGTGGTGTAAGAGGGGCCTGGAGACATCCTGATGTCATGCTTCCCGGAGTTCCCCAAGGGACAGTGCGAGGAGGGTCTCCCATACACACCTCAGGGAGTTATTTGTTGAAGAAAGCAGTTTGTGCTGAATCAGAATGTACTGGGCGCTGGTGTGAGCTGGAAGCCCCAGGTCACCCCAGAGGGTATCTAAAAGAGTATGGCATCCACAAGAGGGTCTCGTTCCTAGACTGGGATCTTGAATAACGAGCACATGGGCTTTCCATTGGCTTTCCAGGTGACGCTAGTGGTAAAGAACCTGCCTCCCAATGCAGGAGACATAAGAGGCGTGGGTTCGATCCCTTGATCAGGCAGATCCCCTGGAGGAGGGCATGGCAACCCACTCCAGTATTCTTGCCTGGAGAATCCTATGGACAAAGGAGCCTGGCGGGCTACAGTCCATAGGGTCGCGAAGAGTCAGATACGACTGAAGCGACCGAGCTCGCGCACACACACATACGCGGGCTTTCCATTCTCAAGTTGTCTAAAAGAAGAAGCAGCACTGCCCCCTCAGGGAGCCTCCATTCTGATGGGAGAGGCAGTTCTCCTCTTCAGAGAGCCCCTGCTGATGGGAAGACTGGCCCCTCTCCTCTGGAGCTCCTGTCTGATGTGGGGGAGATGTGACCTAGTTAGGGAATCAATGAAGTATGAAAAATTACTCATTTTCTAGTGGCAGGGAAGGGTGGATTTAGAAAGTATATAAATGAATGAGGGGAGTAATGGCTATCTAGGACAGCTTTCTGGTGGAGGTGGCAGCTGGGTCCTGGTCAGATGAGATTTTGAAACTGAATGAGGGAGTCTGGTTCATTCTTTGGTGCAGCCTCTTTTCCTGTCTGCCTTTAGGACAGGAAGAGAAGGTCTAGAACTTCTTTGTTACTAGCACCCAGAGTTCAAAAACAAGAGAGTTCTTGGAGGCTCCATATCCCTGGCCCCTTCTTACACCTCATTTCCTGCTTGTAGCTCCAAGTGTCCATGGAGCCTGGGGTGGACATATTTTTGACGTACGCAGTCTTAGTGAGTATGAATCAGTTCCGCTACTCTACCCATCCTGTGCCTTCTCCCCTCAGTGTTCTTTCCTTATGAGTAGATTTCAAAGCTGCAGATCACCACCCAGGATAGCGCTGAGGGGATCAAGGTTGCATTCACCTCTTACCTCTTGCATCTCAGGTTTCCCATCTGTAAAATGAGAATACTAAGAATCCCAAGCCTGGCCAGCACGCAGTGAGATGATAACTATGTGATAACAGAAGAGGAGAGTTGGAAAAGAACCCGGCAGGCATGTGTCCTAGCTTACCTAAATGTGTCAAATGTATGATCCAATCCAGTGCTCTGTCCTTCTTGTGGGGACCTGAGTGTTAGAAATAATTGGAGATCATGTCCCAGCCATGTAGTGTGCTCCTGACCCCGAGCTTCTTCCTTCTCCCCTCATCTGCTATCCACCTGCCTCTCTAACATCCAGGCCTTGGTTTAGGGATGCTGCAATCCTGCGTCTGCTAGGAAGCCTACCCAAACTGTTTCAGCTACACATATCCTACTTACCCACCTGCCCTTCCTTTCCTACATCCTATAAACAAAACAAAACCCCTATCCATCCAACTTTTTGCCAGAACATGCATGATGCATCATAGAGATCTGGCTATCCACTGTTCTGCTGTGGGTACTCTTTATACCCTTTTGCATCTGTGAGTCTGTATAGAACTGTGAGAACTGTGAGTTTGTTAAGAACAGAGGCCCTGCTGATGATGCCAGCTTCCTGAACAGCTCATGTTCAGAAAGACAGGTGGTGACTGCACCAGTGATGACAGTGGAGGGAGGCAGGACTGGATGATGGGTGGGAAGATGGCTGAGTGGATGGTATAAATTGATGGATGTAAAACTGGGTAGATGGCTGAATAGGGTGGATGGTGGATGACTGAATGAATGGGTGAATAGGCAAGTAGATGCACAGATAAGTAGGAAGGGAGGTAGATGAGTAGATGGAAGAACCTGGGTTCTGGTTCTGATTTTGCCATAACTTATTATGTGATCTTAGGTCAATCATTCTCCCATCTGTTTTTTTATTTGTAAAATGAGAGGATTGGATTTAATAGGCTTCAAGATTTCTCCCAGATTTGATGTTGGGCAGTTTATGATAATTAAATGTTTTAAGAAAATGCTAATGTTGGAAAGGCTCAGGACGGTGAAGGGGAGATGTTCAGTGACCTGTGTGGAGGCATATCAGCTTGGACTGGGGCCACGGGAGAGCCTATTGTCTACACCTCGGACTTGCTTCTGTCTCTTGCCCAAACCCACCATCTGCAGTATGCTTCAGATGGTTTCTCTTCAAGGGGCTCGAAGAAGAGTTGTAAGGGAAGGTGAGGGGCTAGAAGGCCAGGAACAGGTTGCCATTGGCAGCTCTCTTACCTCCACCAACTGTGGTCTATTTTCTTCTTATCCATGGTTCTTTTTCCTCCCTCTCTTCCTCCCAGCTCTCTCGAGTCATGGCTTCTTCAAAGCTCCGAGAACCTGTGGATGAGGTTTTTGGTAAGTACTGTTTGACTCTATCTGTAGCCCAGGCTAAGAGGTTTTGAGAGAGGGGCAGTCCCGGGGACTTCAGTGTGTGTGTATTTTGGCCTTAAAGTCTGAGTCTTTGTCACCACTATCTGAGTAGATATCCAGTTACAACAACAGTGATGATGATAAGGGTCCCCATTTATTAAGTGCTTGTCTCATGCCAGGTGCTAGGCTAGAGTGCCATTTCACATGCCCTGTATCCCATCTGTTGTTGTTATTCAGTCACTACCTCCTGTCCGACACTTTGTAACCCCATAAGCTGCAGTGCACCAGGCTTTCCTGTCCTTAACTATCTCCAGGAGTTTGTTCAGATTCATGTCCATTAAGTTGGTGATACAATCTAACCATCTCATCCTCTGCTACCTGCTTCTCATTTTGCCTTAAATCTTTCCCAGCATAGGGTCTTTTCCAGTGAGTCAGCTCATCACATCAGGTGTCCAAAGTATTGGAGCTTCAGCTTCAGCATTGGTCCTTTAAATAAATATTCAGGGTTGATTTCCTTTAGGATTGATTAGTTTGATCTCCTTGTAGTCCAAGGGACTCTCAAAAGTCTTCTCCAGTATCACAATTCAAAAGCATCAATTCTTTGGTACTCAGCCGTCTTTATGGTCCAACTCTCACATCTGTACAGGACTACTGGATAAGCCATAGTTTTGACTCTCTAGATCTTTGTGGGCAAAGCAATATCTCTGCTTTTTAATATGCTGTCTAGGTTTGTCAAAGCTTTCCTTGCAAGAAGCAAGTATCTTTTAATTTCATGGCTGCAGTCATTGTCTGCAATGATGTTGGAGCCCAAGAAAATAAAATCTTTCACTGTCTCCACTTTCTCCCCTTTTATTTGCCATGAAATGATGGGACCAGATGCCATGATCTTAGTTTTTGAATGTTGAGTTTCAAGCCAGCTTTTTCACTCTCCTCTTTCACCCTCATCAAGAGACTCTTTAGTTCCTTTTGACTTTCTGCCATCAGAGTGGTATTATCTGTATATCTGAGGTTGTTGATATGTCTCTCCACAATCTTGATTCCAGCTTGTGATTTATCCAACTTGTGTTTCACATGATGTACTCTGCACAGAAGTTAAATAAGTAGGGTGAGAATATAAAGCTTTGTCATACTCCTTTCCTAATTTTGAACCAGTCGGTTGTTCCATGTCTGGTTCTAACCATTGCTTCTTGACCCACATACAGATTTCTCAGGAGGCAGGTAAGATGGTCTGGTATTCTCATCTCTTTAAGAATTTTTCACAGTTTGTTGTGATCCACACAATCAAAGGCTTTAGTGTAGTCAGTGAAGCCAAAGTAGATGTTTTTCTGGAACTCCTTTGCTTTCTCTGTGATCCAAAGAAAGTTGGTAATTTGATCTCTGGTTCCTCTGCCTCTTCTAAACCCAGCTTGTACATCCAGAAATTCTTGGTTCATGTAGTACAGAAGGATTTTGAGTATAACCTTGCTAGCATGTGAATAACCTTGCCAGCATGTGAATTGAGCACAATTTTACTGTAGTTTGAACATTCTTTGGCATTGTGCTTCTTTGGGATTAGAATGAAAACTGACCTTTTCCAGACCTGTGACCATTGCTGAGTTTTCCAAATTTGCTGACGTATTGAGGGCAGCACTTTAACAGCATAATCTTTAGGATTTTAAACAGTTCAGCTGGAATTCCATCATCTCCACTAGTAATGCCTTCCTAAGGCCCATTTGACTTCACACTCCAGGATATCTGGGTCTATGTGAGTGACCATGCCATTGTGGTTATCTAGGTCATTAAGACCTTTTTTTGTGTAGTTCTTCAGTGTGTTCTTGCCACCTCTTCTTAATCTCTTCATCTTCTGTTAGGTCCATACCATTTCTGGACCATGTTTTGTCAGAACTCTTTACGATGACCTGTAGAAGAGGTAGCCCTGCACAGCATGGTTCATAGCATCACTGAGGTACACAAGCCCATTTGTCATGACAAGGCTGTGATCCATGAAGGGGGTGTATCACTTTTACCCCACAATAATCCTAAGAAGTGTACCCATTCTTAATGTCTGTATAGCAGACATTAAGCCTAGGACACAGATCACATGGCAGTGTAGTAGCAGAACTGGGACAAGAACCCCAGACTGCCCAGCTCCCTGCTGGCAGTCACTGTGCTGTATACCAGGATCCCCCGGCAGAGGCAACACAGGTTACCTCCGAGTCCCATAAATAAGGGACCTCATCTACACGATGTGCAGGAAAATAAAAAATGCATAACACACTTAGCATCTACACTCCCGGGGCACCCAGGATCGACCCTCTCTGTTCTGAGGTGCATGGACTCCCCCACACACACCCTACTGTTTGCCTCCTGCAGTCTTTTTATTGTGTGGATTAGAGAAAGACCACCGAGAGGACTGAGTTCCCAGCATGCACCGGGGTGGAAAGGCCATTTCCCAGTTGGAGTCAGTGAGCAAAAGAAAATGGAGGAACATGGCCGGAGAGGTGGGAGCAGAAAGCCCTACCATGTATGCGGCTGTCAGGGCTCTCAAGCCGAGGAAGGCTCCTAGGTGTGGAATGCCATAAGGGCCTCCAGCGTCTCCTCCCTTGCCTCTCCTCATCTCTGCCTTCCTTGCCCTTCCTTTTCCTCCAAATCTGCTCAACTGACTCTCCCCTGTGGCTGCTGCAGATCCTGGCGATGCCTGGAACTGCTGCCTCCTGGCTTCTGGGAACTGCTTCCCGCTCCGGCCTCCCTGGGGCCTGTGCATGAAAGCTTTGCCTTGGGGACTCCCCCAGCCTCAAACAGTCTCTGGGCCTCAGACTCTGAATCTGTCCATCCTCACCCAGGTCCAGCCTGACTCCTGGCCTGGCAGAGGTGAACTCCCCCTTACTTAGGCTTTTCAGCCACCAACCTCAGCCCAACCCTTCCTGTTTTCCTTCTCCCCAACCTGCTGAGGTAGCTGCCAGCCTGGCCGGCTTCCTGAAGAGAAAGGTGATGAAATATTCATGACTTCCCACAGCCCAGGGCTGGCTAACTCTCCGGGGGAAAGGGAGAGGGAGAGAGAGATGGAAGGAGGGATGGAAGGTGGTGAGAGGGGCCTGGTAGAGCAAGGCACCAGGAGAGAAGCTGGTCCCATCTTGCCTCGGAAATCCCCAAACCCCTTAGGAGTCCCTTTGCTCCCTAGACCCTCCACAGTAAGATGACCATGGTTTGACGTGGCCCAGATTCACGTGCAGAGGGCCCTTCTCCTTGGCCCAGGGCAGCTGGGCACCAGCTAACGCTGGACTGGTTGAGGATGCTCATCAGCTGCCCACTAGCAGTCTTGCCTACTGTCTTTCACTCTCTCTGCACCCTGGGCCAACCTTTGCTCTCTGAGGAGAGTAAGTGTCTGTAAACTAGGGGATTGAACTCACAAGTCTCTCCATCTCTGCCTTAGAGGAGGTAGGGAGGGCTTGGTAATTACTCGCTGAGCCTCTGGAGCCAGACTGCCTGTAACCCTGGCTTGCTCTTCACCAGCTCTATCAGTTCAGTTCAGTCACTCAGTCGTGTCCAACTTTTTGTGACCCCATGGACTGCAGCACACCAGGCCTCCCTGTCCATCACCAACTCCTGGAGCTTGCTCAAACTCACGCCCATCAAGTCAGTGATACCATCCAACCATCTCATCCTCCGTCATCTCCTCTTCCTCCTTCCTTCAATCTTTTCCTGCATCAGGATCTTTTCAAATGAGTTAGTTCTTCGCATCAGGTGGCCCAAGTATGAATATTCAATACTGATTTCCTTTAGGATGGACTGGTTGGATCTCCTTGCAGTCCAAAGGACTCTCAAAAGTCTTCTCTAATACCACAGTTCAAAAGCATCAATTCCTAGGTTCTCAGCTTTCTTTATGGTCCAACTCTCACATCCATACATGATTACTGGAAAAATCATAGCTTTGACTAGATGGACCTTTGTCAGCAAAGTGATATCTCTCCTTTTTAATATGCTGTCTAGGTTTGCGTAGCTTTTCCAGCCCTATACCCTCAGGCAAATTAAGGCTGCCCTGAGGATTCCTGGAGTCTCCTTGGGTTGTGGGGAGGTTTAAATGAGCTAGTAGTTATAAAACATTTAGGACACTTATACACACTTCACACTTCACACACATAATGTTCTATGCCTGTTAGTGCAATGAGCAAAATAGAGAAACATTTGCCTTCATGGCGCTGACATTTTGATAGGTGGAGAGAGACAATAAACTAAATAACATATATGGTATGCCAGAGAATGATAAATAATATAGGAAAAAGTTTAGCTGTGGGTTTTGGGGACATTCTAAATTAAGTGGTCTCTCAGAGAGATAAAGCATTTAAGCAGAGAGCTGAAGGAGCTGAAAGAAGAAACTGTGCAGAAATCTATGGCAAGAGCCTTACAGAAAAGGGAAGGGGAAGTGCAAAGGCCCTGAGGTTGCAGGATAGCTTGCGTAAGGAAGAGCTAGGGTGGCTGGAGCAGAGGGAAGAAGAGGGAGAGTGTTTCTGAACAGCCTGAGTCTAAAGGCCATGCTGAGAACTCAGCTTCTTCCTCTGCGTGAGATGGAAGTCAGTGTAGGGTCTGAGTGGAGGGAGGAGTGACACGAGCTGACATGTTTTATTAGGATCACTCGGGCTGCTGGGTTGGAAATAGACTGTAAATGGGAAAGGGAGGCAGAGGGAAGACTAGCTGGGAGGATCTGTAATAATGGAGTCAAGAGGTGCTGATGACCTAGACCAGGGATGCTGTGTGTAGGAGAACATCTACTCCTTTCCTCTCCCCTTCTCTTTCTCCCCACATGAAGGCATGTATGTAAGTGTGTGTATACAAAGACACATATACACAATATTTTATTGTGGGAAATCAAAAGTAGAGACTAGCACAAAGTACACCATCATACTCTTATGTACTTATCACTCAACCTCAAGTATCATCAACTCATGGACAGTCTTGTTTGATCTACATCCCCTTCCTCTCTTCCCTCCTAATTTCTTGGATTATTTTGAACCTAATCCAAAACATCATGTCATTTCATCATAAATATTTCAGCATGTTTAGATATATTTCCAAAGTAGAGCTAACAGGAATTGTGGTTGAATCAGTTTGTAGGGTAGGAGGGAGAGGGAGGAATCAAGGGTGACGGTTTGGCCTTAGCAGCTGGAAGAATGGAGCTGTCATTCATCGAGATGGGTAGACTGGGCAGCTTGCGGATGAGGACATCAGGAGTCCAACTGTAACAGGTACATTGAAGATGTCCATTGGACATCCAAGTGGAGGTGTCAAGTAGGGAGCTGGACTCATGAATTACCAACTGGGTCTATATCTGAGAGGGCTTCCCTTGTGGCTCAGCTGGTAAAGAATCCACCTGCAGTGTGGGAGACCTGGGTTTAATCCCTGGGTTGGGAAGATCCCCTGGAGAAGGGAAAGGCTACCCACTCCAGTATTCTGGCCTAGAGAATTCCATAGACTGTATAGTCCAGGGGGTTGCAGAGAGTCGGACACGACTGACTTTCACTCACTTCACTAGGTCTGAGAAGGTGACTGGGTAGACAGTGGGGTCTTTCACAGAGCCAGGGACAGGAGGCAAGGATGTACATTCGTTTGATGGACTGAGTTTGAGGTGCCTGGATGCTTTAGACGTGGCAGGTGTTGAGGTGCTCAGACTTGGAATTCAGGGGAGGAATCAGAGCTGGAAATAGATGTAGGTGGTAGTTCGGCCACTGGGGTGATTTACGGGGTGTCTACAGACATGAGAAAGAGGAGCAGGCAAAGCAGGGCAGGCATGAGTGATGGGATGGGGTCCCTGAGATCATGGAGGGTGGAGTGGTGAAGAAAGGTCTGAAGCCATGATGGTCTGGGAAGAACGCTTTCTGCCTAAAGAAACTCAGGGACACTGCAGAAAGAAGTCGGTATTCTAGGGTGAAGCAAATGGAAAGGGAAACTCAGAGCTGTAGGGTTTATGTGTAATCTGTTGGGTTTACCTACTCTTCCATCATGTCCTCATCCAGGACCTAGCCCAGGGCCATGTACCACAGGATGGGAGAGACAGGCTTCAGGGGACTGTGGGCTTTCCTCTTTGCCACTGGGTTATAGGGGTCCCTCTAGTTAACTGTGGGTCATCTAGCTGCTCAGTAATGCTGTCTCTGAGTGTGACCCTGAGCATGGCACAGAAAGCCAGCATCCCCAGCAGGGCCAGTCTCTGGAGCAAGACTGTGTGAGCATGCTCAGTTGTTCAGTTGTGTCCAACTCTTTGCGACCCCATGGACTCTAGCCCACCAAGCTCTTCTGTCCATGGAATTTTCCAGGCAAGATTACTGTAGTGGGTTGCCATTTCCTTCTCCAGGGGATCTTCCCAACCCAGGGACTGAAATCGTGTCTTTTGTGTCTCCTACACTGGCAGGTGAATTGTTTATCACTGCACCACCTGGAGCCAGAGCTAGACTAGCCAGGCTCAAATCCCAGACTGTTGCTAGCTGCTGGCCTCAGTCATGAGACTTGACCTCTCTGATCCTCAGTTTGCTTAGCTGTGAAATGGGAATAAAAGCTATCCCTAGCCTGTGGGTTGTTCTGAGAAGACAAGGTGATGAATGTACATTCTGACACATAGATGGCACTTCTTCAGTAGTAGGCATTACAGCTGTGCTCTCTCCAGCCTCATCTTCCAGTCCTCTTCACAAACCTGCTCTGGAGGTGTCCTGCCCCCAGCTTCCCTTCCTCTCAGCATAGCATATATCAGTTTTGCCAGCCTCTGCTCTTATAAATTCCCAGACAGACGTGAAGACCCAGCTTTGGTGTTTCCTCCTCCAAACAGGACAATCCTGTGCCTGTGAGAGGGTCTGTCATACACTGTATGTACAAGCTGACATGTCCAGCTCCCTGGGAGACTGTGAGAGACATGGTTTTCCGTCTCATTGGACTACCAGTGCCCAACACTCGGAGACATTGTCGAAAGCCTGGGTGTGAGCACAGGTGGCCACTTGAGGTGGGCCTCTGGGCTTGCTGTCCTATGTATCTGGTCTCTGTCCCTCTTCCCTGGTTTGCAGACCTGGACTTGGCTGTGCCAGAAACCGTCAGACTGGACAGCAGCTTACACAAGGCCCGGGCCCAACTACTGGCCAAGGGCCGGAGACACCGGCCCTCTCGCTCCAGGCTTCGGGACAGTGCCAGCTCTGCAGAGGATGGTGAAGGCTCCGATGGGCCTGGAGGCAAGGTTGGGGCAATCCCCCCAATCACCATACCCTACCCACCCTTCTTGCCCCTTCTTGCCCCTGGATAATCCCTCCAAACCAGGCTTCCAGGGAAACCACACCCCTAGACTTCTCACATAACAAAGCTGACAGATATTAGCTGCAGTTCAATTCTGGCTCATTTCATGCTTTCAAGGAAGGTATTACCCCATTTTCCAGACGAGGAAACTGAAGCTCTAAGAGGTTCACCAAAGTCACAGAGTTAGTAAGTGAAAGAGGCCGGGTGCAGCCCCTGCCTCTGTGGCCAGAAGATCCATCTCTCACTCCTCGGCCCTAGGCACCAGGAAGCCCTCCCTCCAGGCCGGGGAGGCCCTAGGAGCCCGGGCTTCTCTCCGGGAAGAGGGGAAGAGGGTAGGCGCTGAGCGGCTGCCCCTCCTCCAGGGAACCGACGGCTGCGGGAGTCCGCTGCACCGGCTGCGGTCGCCCCTGCACTCGGGCCCGGGGTCCCCAGCGGGGGGCTCCTTCTGCCTGGAGCCCCCGGGATTGCGGCGCAGCCTGGACGAGGACGAGCCGCCGCCCTCACCGCTCGCACGCTACCGGCCCCTGCACAACGCCGCCTCGCACGAGGGTCTGGCCGCCGCCTCCTGCTCGCCGCCCCGCTCCGCGGCCTCGTCCGACAGCTCGCCCAGCTTCGTGCGCCGCCACCATCGCGCCGAGCCGCACAGCGAAGGTGAGCGTCGGCCGGCGCGGCGCCCCCTGCCGGCAAGCACTCCTTTGGATGCTGAAGCCCTTGGCCGGACCTCGGGTTTGGCATCTTGGCACAGGGTGGCTCAGGGGAGGTGGGGACTAAAGACCACGGTTCGTCCACTTATTTCCAGAGAGCCTTAATGTGTGCCAGACACTGGCCGGGTACTGGGACACACAAAAGAGCAAGCAGATGCTGTCCTCGTCCTCGTGAGGCTTATAGGTTCTAGGGGAAGCCGTCAAATAATTCTTTATAGTTTGAGGGGAAGCAATCCCTTAATTAAATGTACAGGTACAAGGTATATTGAGTGCTATTCGAGAAAGGGTACGCAGGGCGGGAGGGCATTTATCAGGTTGAAAACATCCTAGGAGCAGTTGGGAGCCTCCTACAAGGCTTCTTGAGGAAGTGACATGTGAGCCAAGATTAGAAGGTTGGTTACAAGTTGGTCAAGATAAAATTAACAGTAAAGAGTAGCGATCTCTACTTTTTCAGAGTGGTTTACGGTTTGTATAAGGCTTTCATAAACATCTTATTCAGTTCAGTCGCTCAGTCATGTCCGACTTTGCGACCCCATGGACTGCAGCATGCCAGGCTTCCCTGTCCTTCACTATCTCATCCTATTAGGTCTCATGAAATAGGCACTGTTATTAGCCCCATACTGAGATGCAGGAAGCTCAGAGAGGTAGTGACTTGTCCTAGGTCACACAGCTAGTGAAGGGCATCAGAGTAAGGTTGCCTGATTCTAAGTCAAGAGAATTTCTGTCACCTTATTGGAAATTGGAAGAGGCAGACAAGCCACCACATAGGCTATTTCCTTCCTTTTCTTCCTCAAAAGATGACAGCCGGGATGCCAGCCCACCTGAGCCCGCCAGCCCTACCATTGGCCTGGATAAGAAGACTCGCCGAAAGTTCCTGGACCTGGGGTGAGTAACCAGAAACAAAGGCTTGGGAATTGGATAGCACAATGGGCAGCACTGTTCAACTCCCCCTTGCCCTCCCCATAGGGTCACCTTACGCCGAGCATCCACTAGCAAAAGCCGGAAGGAGAAGGGCAGCAACCGCCTGTCCATGGGCAGCAGGTGAGAGGTACCCGCAGCCCCTCAGCCACAGCTTCTGCCCGTAACTCCCTGTGGTTCCAGCCCTCTCCTCGGTGCCCACACCCATGCAGTGTGCTCTCTCTGCAGGGAGTCTGTGGAGGGGTCCGGCAGGTCAGGGGGCTCCCCGTTCCTGCCCTTTTCCTGGTTCACAGACAGTGGCAAGGGCTCCGCATCTTCTGGCAGCACCACCTCCCCGTCCTGCTCCCCTAAACGCGAGGGCTTCAGCCCTAAGAAGTCAGCTTCTCAGGTGAGTCCATGGCCTTCTGGCCTCCATACTGGCCTCCAGACTCAGGTGACATGAAGGCATACTTCACCCTGGCTTGGGCCTGGATCCAGGCATTCCTGGAGTCCATTTGTCCATCCAAGGAGCCATTCAATGATCATTAATTCATCCAGTCTCTTGAGTTCAGGCATTCACTTGTTCACTTGTTTGTATGCCGAGTGGTTCCTTTGTTGATTCATTCATTGCTGTCTCCATTCAACACACGTCACTGAGCACTATGATCCCCTAGTACACACCCAGCCTGAGGGTTCCTCTATTCCTGCTAACTTTTCTGCCTGGCTCAGTTCTGACTCCACATCCTGTATTAGGAGCTGGACTATGTGTGGTACAGTGAGGCTTGGGGGAACAGAGATGAACAGTACCGCAATCTAGCTATTGCTTGGAAAGTTCACAACCCTGTGGGTGAAGTGAGACCGAGGAACAGAAGCAACAGTGAGCACCTATTTATGTTCACTAGGATTCTGTGGTCTACAAAGCTCCAAATGCATTTTTGTTTACTCTCATAAAGGTTCAGTGAAGTAGGGAGGGCAGGCATGCTCATTCCTATTGTGAAGTGAAGTGAAAGTTACTCAGTCGTGTCTGACTCTTTGCGACCCCATGGACTGTACGGTTCACGGAATTCTCCAGGCCAGAATACTGGAGTGGGTAGCCATTCCCTTCTCCAGGGGATCTTCCCAACCCAGGGATTGAACTCAGGTCTCCCGCATGGCAGGCAGCCCAGACTGAAGGGATTTGCCTACAGACTCAACTGGATTTAGATGCCAGGCTCTAATGACCCCCCAGCTGTGTGCTTGTTCTGTGATTCTGTTCCTGTGTGCAGCCAGGTCAGAGAAGATCAGAAAACTGTAATTTCAGGGGAGAGAGGGTCCCTCTCTCTCACCCTCCCTCTATCCCTCGCTTTCTTCCATTGTGCTGGGCCCTGGTGAACAGACACAGGCCAGGCCCTTGTAGAGCTCACAGTCCAGTGAAGACAGGACATTTAACCAGGCTTTTACAAGCCAGGGGGCTGGAGTCCATGCCGGAGAGGCTCAAGGCAGGAAACCTGACCCAGCCAAGGGGAATCCCGGTCAGCTGTCACGGAAGCACCACCAGTCTGACCTCCATCCCTGCTAATTGCTCAGTTCTAGACCTGCAGCCTCCCAGAGACCTCAGATCCCAATTCCTCACCCAAGTCGCCTTGCTCTGTGTGCCTGCCCAGCTCCTGGTTCACATCCAAGGGCCCTGAGAAACTCCTGGTGCCTGGCCCTGGACTTCAGTTCCATCTGAATGGGGATGGTGGGTTGCGGGTTGCTGACTTGGGCTTGAGGTGAGTTCTCTCAGCGGTATGCCCCCTTTCCATCTAGGAATCCACCCTGAGTGATGATTCCACACCCCCCAGCAGCAGCCCCAAGATCCCAAGTGGTCCCCGGCAGGCGGCCAAGTGTTCCTACCCCTACCACACTCTGTCCCAATCTTCCGATGAGGTAAGCAGGCCCTGACCTCTGACACAGCCAAGTGTGTGGGCCACAGGGCACACCTTGCCCCCTCACTCTCCTTGGTCTCCACCCCAGTTTCTAGATGAGCCTCTTCCCACCATCTACCACTGGACCAGTCAGCAAGTGGGCCAGTGGCTGCAGAGCCTCAACCTGGAGCAGTATGCTGCTGAGTTTGCTGCACGGCAGGTAGACGGGCCGCAGTTACTGCAGCTGGATGGAAGCAAACTGAAGGTGGGTTGGGGTGGGGGGACCACCACCCAGTTGGATCCCTGAGGCAGCCTTCAAGAACTGGGATCCCCTTATCCTGACCTTCCCACTCCCTTTAAGACCACGGCCCTGACCCTTGACCTCTAGGCAAGATCCTTGATCTTTGCTCTCTAGCATGGATTCCCTCCCAGTCTTGACTCCAGCCCAATTCCTCAATCTGACCTTCGGGCTCCAGCCAAAGTCTTCAGGTTGCCTCTGACCTTGAGGACTAGCCTATCATTTGACTCTTGGCTCTAATGAGCCTCCCCTGGTCATCTCATCTGATTTTTGGAGTCTTCATCTCTAAGACTAAAAATCTTGGAGGCTGGTGGCTGTGGGAGGCAAGTAGGGGGATGGAGGGAGGGTGTCGAGGTGGCACTCTGATCTGTGTTCTGGGGGTTTCTGGCCTGTTTTGCACCATCTGCTTAATTGCTTGGGGAAGCAGTGGTGTGGAGAGTCCCCCAGAATTCTTTGGAACAGGGAGGGGGCCTCCTCTACTGACAGGCTGCGTGACCTCAAACAAACTCGCTTCCCATCTCTGGCCTCACAGAATCAGGCAGGGTTATTCCAAGGCTGAAGTCCTGAGTGGAGGGATGGGGGCTAAGGATTAGGATGGGGAAGGGGTCAAGGGCCTGGAGCCCTTATCTCTCCCAGCCACTCCCATCCCAAATTTTTGCCCTGAGGGTCCTGATCCATCAGCAAGCCTGGAGGGTGCAGGCCAGGTGTGGGGCTCCGGGGCTCTTCACTTCACCCTTGGATTCCTCCCCCAGAGTCTGGGGCTCAGCAACTCGCATGATCGGGCGCTAGTGAAGCGGAAGTTGAAGGAGCTGGCGGCGGCTGCTGAGAAGGAGCGCAAGGCCCAGGAGAAGGCTGCACGGCAGCGTGAGAAGCTCCGGCGCAGGGAGCAGGAGGCCAAGAAGAGCTAGGGAGATGGCACCTGGCGTGGGAAGCTGCTGGGCTCTGCGGGCACAGGCCGCCTTAGGAGGCGGGGCCTGGGCACCAGGCTTGGGTTGGCCTGGCCCCATGCTCTGAGGAGGAACAGCCCTCTCACCCTGTCATCTGTCTGGACCCAGATCCCTCAGAAAGAGAGACCCAGGGGAGAGGACCCAGTAATAATTCCCCTTGCAAGGACTTTTTGGCACAAAGTTCCTGGGGGAAGTGGCAGATTACGGGCAGAGAGGCCAGGGCTGAAGCAGATCAGGGAGCCCAGAGGTGCCTGAGTGATTCTGACCTGCTCCCTCAGGCTGTGGGGGCCCTGGGGCTGCCAGTGAACTAGGAGGCCATGTATCATGCAGAGGCCCTGGGCTCAGAGAGATGGGCTGAACCTTTTTGCAGCAGGTGGGTAGAGTAGCTCCTTTCCAGCTCTCCCAGGAGATTGCATGTCGAGAGAGTGCTGCAGGAGGCTGATGGGCCCACAGCAAGTTGCACTCAAAGCAGACTCCCAGTCTGCACTCAGCAGGAGAGCAGAGAAGGCAGCACGATTATCCCGATTATCCCGTGTCATCTTTGCAAGGGCTTTAGGAGTAGGAAGGGAGGAGGCATAGCTCCTCCTCCTTTTCCCCTTCCCTGTCCTGTGGGGTCTCAGTGGCAAGATGATGCCCTTACAGTCTGCCCCTCCTGAGGCCCACACAAAGCTTAGGTTTTGACCAACTCTCCAAGTTGGGCCCACTTCTGCTGTTCCTGCAGAGGCCACCTGGACCCGCCCCAAAGAGGGCAAACTTGGGAACTGGTGGGGACAAATGACACCCCCATCAATGCTTAGATGGCCCTTAACTGGTGAATCCTCACCCCAGCCAGGCAGAAAGGCAAAATCTGGGAGGCCCCCTAAAAGCTGCTAAATTGAAAAGGTTCATCAGCCTTCCCCAACCTGTCCTGGTTCTTATCAGGGCTTCCATGGGCTCCAAAACTGGCAGACCGGAGGGGTGGGGCCCGCTCCCTGGGTGGGGGTGGAAGCCATCCATCCAAGCAACCCAGGGAAGGTGTCTGTCCTTCTGGGGTGAGTGTGTCCAGTGTCCAGGCATGCTGCCGGCCAGTGGCTAGCCCAGCCTCTGCAGCACTGGCCAGAGTTAGCAGTAACGTCAGAGGCCTCAGACTAGAAACCTCCCTTCACCTCCTCCCACCTGCCTGGAGCAGCAGACAGGCTCGCATACACATCCACTCGCCTCACTCCAGCCCAAGGGCTGTGGCCGTGACCCCTGTTCTCTGGGTCTCAGTTCTTTTTTCCTTTCTGCTGTGCTGGGAGAGGGGCTTCAGAGGAGGGACTGGACATGGGGGCACTAGTACCACCTGGGCCCCAGAGGGGCTGGTGGGGAGGATGGAAAGCTCCCAAGTCCTTGAAGCCATCAGGAGCGATCTGGGTGCCCACCTGCATGTGAAGGGGGAGGCAGTACTTAGTTTCTTTCAATAAACACTTATGATGTGCCAGTGACCTTCCTGTTTGCCCCAGCTGGGGGCTGGGCTGGGCTCCGAGTGTGGCAGGGCCACAGGTCTGTCGCTGGGTGCTGCACTCCAGGGTTCTGAATGGAGGGCCGTGGCTGTTGTACGGGGTCTTGTCCTGAGCATGTCACGTGCTGGTCACAGGGACTGCAGTCTGCATACGTTTGTACAAGAGGACCTCCCTCCCCCAGGAAGGCAGATGGGCCGCAGTCTCATCCCACCTTCTCTTTACTGTACATGTCACTGTCACCATCATAGCCACTGGGAGGAGCACACAACTTTAACCCCCTGTGTGCTAAGGGGAAGGGTAGGGGCATTCGGGGCTATAAAACTCGCTATATACACACAACATTCTAGGGAGAAAGCCACCTCAAGCACACACATGTCCAGGCACAGTGGGAGTTGGGGTCTGGAGCTCAGGGGGGACCGTGGGTGGTGGGTAGGTGTATGCACATGAGGACATGCAGGGGAACGGCTCGGGAGGTGGCAAACATTGCTGGGGTTACCTACAGGGAGGAGAGGTTGGGTGGCTGACCGCTGTGTCCTCCCAGATTATTCAGCTTTAGGGGTAAGCCCCAGGTGAGAAACCTCTCCCTCCTAACTTTGACCTTAGAGAGGAGGGAGAGACTATAGGACCAGATCCCCAATCAGGGGTCCCCTCCCACTACCCCAGATGTGGCAGGCACCTGGCCCCTTTCCAACACTGACACCAGACCAGCGCCAGGGTACCAGCATGGGCCAAGACAGTAAGGCAAGCAGGGGCATCCACTTGGAAGGCCAGGGCTGTAGGGGGCAGTGAGGGGGACCTAGGGTCCCTGGCAGAGAAGTGGCAGCTCTGGGCTCAGAGAGGAAGAGTGCCATGGAAACGCATCTCTGGAACACCCCATCAGGATGGAGACATCCTCCAATCCTCAGGCACTGCCCACAGAGACTGGACCCAGGGAGACCAGCAAGGGGTCTCCATGGAGACAGAGATTGGCACTTAGGGGCCACCACAGACTGGTCACTGCAGTGATTTCCAAAGAGACAGAAGCTGGTCATCAGGGAGAGCCTCCTGCACCTGGGGGGGCGGGGAATGGGGAGGGTCACCACGGCGGCCGGACCCAGAGACAGCAGTCCATTCTCCTTGGTGTAGACGAGTGGGGTAGCTCCTAGCTGACACGGTACGTGGACGTGTTCTTGGGCTCCGTGCTGGGCACACACCAGTCGCCGGCCTCCTGGATGGTCTGGTAGTGGCGCCAGGCTGACTTGTTGTAGACAGGCAGGCGCTCCACTGAGTCCGTGGACAGGGCCTGTGGGGTATCAGGGTCAGCCTCTCCTGCTTTCCTGCACCTTGCCCACTCCCTGGCAGACCACCATTGCCCAACGGTGGGCTCCAGTGGCCACTAACTATGGCCCATGAAAGCGTCTGTCCCTTCTGTGGCTTGCTCCTGCCCATTTAAAAAGGGTGTTCACTCAAAGGTCAGGGAGGGAGAGGAAGGAGGCAGGCTGTGTGATCTTCAATAAGGTCATCAGCTCTGGGCCTCAGTCACCCCCTGAGCTGAATGAGTTCTCCATGGTTCCTCACAAGTCAAGGGTTCCCAGAACAGGGTCTTACTCATGTACCATAGATTCCCTGAAACTGCCTGCAACTTAGGAGTGCCTGGTGGCCAGGGAACTATAGCTCTGCTCTAATTCTCAGTCTGAAATCAGGAAAAGATTGGAGGGATGGAAAAGAAACCTAAGAACAGGCCTGATCCGTCAGCAACCCACCTCTGCCCCTTGGGCAGGCTTTGCAGGCAGGGGCCCTCACCTTGAGATAGATGACAGCGTCAGTCCCAAAGCCCTCCATGGAAAAGAGCTGCAGGTCTCCTTGGAAGTACTTGGCATAGAGGCGGGAAATGGGGAGCCCATATCCAAAGCCAGCCTGTAAGGAGGTGAGAAGGGAGCGCACTGAGACACTGGGCCTGGGCTCCCTGGAGCTGTAGGGATGTATGTGCTGAATGAGGACAGCTCAGGGGGCTCCCAGCACCAGGGTGAGGAGGGGACAGGAGAGAGGGACAGCTCGGAGACAAGATGGGGACTGTGGAGAGAGGGAAGTCAGTCCAGTGGAGGGAGGAAGGCTGCAGGGCATGGTGGGGGTGGGGAGCAGCAAGCAGGGCAGGAGAGGAGGCTGGCCCTGGTAGGGCCACTGGGAATGGACATGGAGGTGCTGGTGAGCTGAATAATGCCGAGAGAGCTAGTTACTTGTGGAAAGAGAGGGAGGACAGGGAGAACTGAGGAAGGGTGACAGACAGACACCCACAGATAGGTAGGGAGGTGCAGGCTGGGGAGAGCGAGGAGGAACACGGAGGCCCAGACTCGGAAGAGGCGACTGACATCACACACAGCCTACAGGATGGAGGTAGGGAAGTGAGTGATGGGCACGAGTGACAATTTGCTAAGAAGAGACAAGACTGACAGGCATTCTTCAGGAGGTCGGGGGGAACTGGAGTGGAGCCAGCTCACCAGTGGGGTTCCCCCGGTGCCAGGCTGGGGCATGGGGGCTGTGGAGTACATGTAACTGAAGAGTCGCTCAATCTTCCTCAAGGGAACACCCCCACCTCGGTCACTCATCTGGGGGAGACAGGACATGTCAGGGTCTCTAGACCTCAGTTTTCTCTACACCCCATCCCTGATCTTCTCAGGTCTTCCTCACCCCTAGCATCTTCCCTAAGCCCATCTCCTGGCAGGAGGGAAGTCTCCATACCATTGCTCTCTGGCCCTCAAAGTCAAGGGGTCACATACTTTGATGGAAAGATCTTCCTCGCCCAAGGCCACCATGACCTTGATAGGTGGAAGAGTGAGGCTGGATTCATGGCTTTCCACAGTTGCTCGCATGGCATTCTGTAGTGGAAAAGGTGATAAGATACAGTGAGAGCAGCCTAGACTTAACCACCCCCCACCCTCACAAAGGAACATCCCCCAGTCTCCTCACCTTGAAGAGTTCAAAAAGCATGTGGTAGAGGTGGGAGGGGACGTAGACCATGTGAATTGGCTGTTTGGAGTTGGATGCTGCCAGGGAAGTCCAGACCAGAGATCAGGAGATTGTCAAGAGGTCACCACTCAGCATTCATTCACCAGCATCTAACACCCAGCACTCAGCCACCATCCACTGTCCATCTATTTGCTCATTCATTCGTCCATCTAGCCATTCATTCAGTGTCCATTCACCCATTTACCTCTCCATGTAATATCCATCCATCACACGGTGTCTGTCCATCCATCCATCCAGTATCCACCCATTCATCGATCATATCGATTCAACATCCATTCTTTCATCTACCCATCCAACCATCCAATTGTCTTGTAGTCTATTCATCTGTTCAAACATCTATCTTTTCCATCTATCCATTCATTCAGAGTACAGATCCATCCGTCCATTCATCCATTGTTTATCCATCTATCCATCATTTATCCACTCAAATAGTATCTATCTATGCTATACCTAGCCTACTAGCATTCACCTTGATACCAGAATCCCCTGGAGAGCTTTTTCATCCAGGGAAGAGGGGAGGGGGCTACCCAGGTGATTCTGACACCAGCGTCGTACTTCCTAAGAATCACTCTAACCTGGAGAATTTCTTGGTTTTATGGACTGAGTATCTTCCTGGTGCCTGGCACAGAGCTCTGTATGTAGCAGAAGCTCAATAAATGTTCAATGGATCAATGAATGAGGGAATCTGAGGCCCTGTGCTGGGCAAGTGGAGACATAAAGTTGAATAAAATTCAGCCCTACCCTCTCAGAAATTTAAGTCTAGACAGAGAAATGCACAACTCACTTTCATGTCAGGTGCTGTACCCAGAGCTGTGTGCAAGGCTCTGGGCTTAACCCTGGGGATCCTGAAGTAAAGTGGCCTGTCTCTGCCCTTTGGCTTCTGCCCCCAGGTAATTTAAACACTGCAATTTAGAGGTCCACTTGGGACAGGCAGCGCCTAACTCCTCTCTGGGAGGTCTGGGGAGGCTTTTCAGAGGAGCTGGACTTGAACGGGCTCTTAAGGAGAGACTAGGGTATGGGCAGTGTGACTTCCAGGCATAAAGGCAAGAACGCCTCAGGTTTCTGGTGCACAGGTCAGAGCGGCTGAGGAGCAGGGGGGTGGTGGGGAGGGGAGAGGTAACTTCCAGGTCTCTGGTCCTTCTCACCCCTCCACCTCCAAGGTCTTCATGCCCTTCTTTTCCTCTCCGCTGTTTTCCCGTCCCCTTGCCTAAACTTGCAGTGACCTCCTAACTGGTCTTCCTGGGTCCTCTCCTCCCTCCTCCAACCTCTAAATATCATTAGAATGTTACTCAGATCCTGTCATCACTGTGCCTCAAACCTCTGGTGGTTTCTCAAAATCCCAGCTCTCTCCCACTCCTCACCCCTTCAATCTCCTAACCCCACCACACTGGTCCTTCTGGTTTTCAACTACTCCATCCAAAGTAGGACCCTCGTAGCTATCCTCTGTGTCCATCATCCCCTCTCTTCTTTTAGTAATAGATGCCCTCCCCCCACCCCTGCAAAGTTTTAACTAGCATGTAACTGCCCAGCTAGAGACTAAATTCTCAGCCTCCTCTGCAGCTGGGAGACTCAGGGAAGTGGTGTGATCAACTCCCAGGCCCTGCCTTCTACATCCTCTTTCCCAAAACTTCACCAGGCTGGAACTGAGACATGAGGGGGAATAGCCAGCTTTGACCATTCTATCCCAGGGGCTAGCGAGAAGAAAACCTCTCTCTCTCATTTTTGGATTCTGGGAAGACAGACAAACTGATACCCATGACTGTCACATTATCTCATTTTGTTTCCTTCCTGTCACATATCACGACCTGAAATTAGCTTATTATTCACTCATGGGTTAAAGGCCCCATTCCCCAAACTCCCCAACACCAAGAATATGAGCTCCATGGGAACAGGGACCTTGCCTGTTGTGTTCACTGCTTAATAAATATTTACTAGATAAATTAATAATAATAATGTAGTAATAGCTCTGCTTCTCCCTCGTTTCCTGACTCTTACCTGACTTCCCTCTCCCACGCCCCCAGCCCTTAGACACACACAGCCTCATTAGCTCACCATTGATCTCCTGGATCTCCAGGTCAGGAGAGGCCATGTAATACTTGTCACACAGGAGCTTGGCCATGTCGTAGGCATCTAAGAGAAGACAGGAGTCATCAGGGCTGGGGAGGCCTCCCCCCAGCAGGCACTTCTCTTGGTATCAACAGTGGGTGCCACCAACATGAAACCCATGGGGATGTGGCCTCCACCCACTGGGCAATGGCTCATCCTCTGGCCAGGTAAACTTGGGGGTTCACTGGGGCTCCTCTGTGGGCCAGGCACAGTGAGGACGACTCACCCTTCACCACCTCAGAGACGCTGCAGTTGGGGTCGATGCTGCCGATGTGTTTGGGGTGGGCAGGGTTGGTTCTGCCATCAAAGAGCAGGGCTATAGGCAGAAAGGGTGGGCGCAGTTGGCGCATGTACCTCATCGCTCCCTCCCTCTTCCCCTGGCTTTCCAGGACTCCACCTCTCTTTCTAACACTTCTGACCCTAACACCCTCTCCCCACCCTCCTACCCTCTCTCCTCTGACCAGACCTTTCAACCCTGAATCAGGCCAGTTGTGGACCTTCGCAGGCCTGAAACATTCTTCTTAGAAGTCTCGTTCCCACACAGCCTACATTATATTTAATTCTTCCCTTTTGCTATACGTTAAAATAATTTTTACCATTTTGTGTATTTAATGATTGGGTATGATTTCCCAACACTCATAGTTAATTCTCCTAGAATAAGAAACTCTAGAAAACCACCTGTTTCTGAGTGTAATGAGATTGTGATGAATACCACAAAAAGAAGTGACACAGTCTTGCTTTCTGTAAACCCCTGAACACTGAATGGCCCCGCGCCCGCTCACTGTGCTGGTTGATGAGCATGCGGATGGAGATGCGGCTGAGGTAGAAGCGGTCCAGGAAGTACTGGATGTTCTGGTTGGAGACGGGGTCATCGCCATAGGTGTCCTTGTACTCCAGCACACCCTGAGCCATTGTGGGCACCACGTCATTGTGGCGGTTCCGGATGGTGACCAGGGCATCAGTGAACCTGCGAGGGGGGGTAGATGTTGGCTCTGGGACACCCTCAGACTCTCCCTGCTCTGCCCATCTCTCCACAGTGCCTTCACCCACTCGACTCTTCCCAGCCCACTCCTCCTGAAGGTCACCGCAGACCTCCCACTGCCTGCCTGACAGCCTGGGAGCTCCACAGGGTGGGTCCTGGGTCCCCCT
Source organism: Antilocapra americana (assembly GCA_007570785.1). NCBI lineage: Eukaryota > Metazoa > Chordata > Mammalia > Artiodactyla > Antilocapridae > Antilocapra > Antilocapra americana. The sequence goes on along the minus strand of ML664177.1, from coordinate 18,604,217 downwards.
ATCAGACACAGCAGGATTGTGGGCTGTCTTCCCGCTCACCCTGGATATCCCCAAGGGCAGGGGCATTTCTGTCATTCTACAGGCATTTCTGCCCCTGGGGCTGTGACTCACACCTGCCCTCCTGCCCCTAACCAGGCCTCACTCACTGGCTCAGGGTCCGATGCTCTTCAGGGTCCTTGTCCAGGAACTCCATGATGTCCAGGAGGCTCTGGACATACCTGTGCAGGAGGGGAGGAGGCATCACCTTAGCTCAGGGCCAGGCCCCTGCCCACCCAACTCTGCTGACCCAACGTGTGCCCTGTGCCTCCTGTGGGCAGTGCACAGTGGGCTGCAGGGGTTGACAAGCTGCATCACAAATTTCCTCCCTCTGCTCCATCTGTACGTGACTCTTCCTGACAACACAGTGAACTTAATGTGTAAGAAAACCCCTAATTTTTTGGTTCTCAGAGGACCTTTGCTTTGTTGTCTTAGAATTGCAGTCTTTGAAGGGGCTTGGTGGCCACCCCACCCCCGGGGGTCCTGGTGAGAAGACTGAGGCCCAGACTGGGGAGGGGGCCTTGCCCAAGACCAGCAGTGACAGCAAGGCACTCAGCCTCCCCAGCCGTCATGGAAACAGACCTAGTGTCTGCCTGCAGGGTCGCTGCTGTATCCCATGGGCCAGCCCAGCACTCTCACAGAGCAGGGGTTCAAGGAGACAACCTCACACGCTGACTCTGGACACCAGGAGCTGTCATCCTGTTCCCAATCCTAGGGAACTGGATTTTAAATGGTGGGTGGGAAAAACGAGGTGGGGGAGAGTTGGTGGGGGCTGGGCATGCCCAGCTCTGACATGGGGTGGAGTTGGAGCCCACAGAGAGCTTGAAGGGGCCCAGATGCCTAGATGCTGCCAGATGGAGCCACTGTCCCCCCGTCCCCACTGTGAAGCACGGAGTCGCTGCTTTCCTACTAACACTCCAGGCCGCAGCAGCTCACTCTCTACGGAAAGGCAGAGAGCTGAATCTCTCTCTGGTAGAAACACTTCAGCTGGCAAGAAGGAGGGGTCACTGACAGTCTGACGAGGGAGGGCCCTGGGGACCTAACAGTCTCTCTAGAAGAGGTCCCACCATAGTCCAAGGTCCCAAGTACGCAGGGCTTTGACCTTAACAGTAAGAACAGCAGGAATCAGCCCCATTTCACAGTCTCCTCAATTGAGGCCTGAAGCAGTTCCGCAGCTGGGAGGTGATATAGTGAAGACAGGCCTCCAGCGTTCCTGCCACTATACAGGAGCTTAGCCCCCTGGTCCTGCGGTTCTCTCTGCCTGGAAGGCCCTGCTCCCTTCACCCACTGCCACTCTCCCCTCTCTTGCTTAACCCAGTAGAGGAGACGGTGAAAGAGCTAGCTTTGACGCTGGCTCTGCTAAGTCCCAGGCTGGGCTTTTTCCACTTTGAGCTGTGTGGCTCTGGGAAGTCATGGAACCTCTCTGGGCCTGAGTTTCCTTATCAGAAAAAGGTAGGGTATTGTACCTACTGCTCTCTCTGCTTTTTGGTGAGAATGAAATGTGGTAATTAACACAGTGCCCAGCAGACAGTGAGTGCTCCAAATGTTTGCTCTTGTTATGAACAGTGGTTCAGACACTGTCAACAGCTGAGTGTACCCCGAGTCCCCAGGTGGCATGTGACACACTCCTCCTGGTTACACTGGGCCCAGGCTCTGAGTCACACCATGTTTGAACCTGTCATGCTCTGGCCAGCCATGGAGAACAGATGGGGCTTTCCCAGCCCTGCTGCTGCTGCCTGCCCTCCCCACATAGGGCCCACCACAGTGCCGGGCAGGAGGCAGCAGAGTTACTGGTAGGGGAGCCCAGAGAGCAGAGTTGACCAGCTCTCCCTGGAAGCCCCTCACCATCCCCAGAGCCCCAGCACACAGTCAGAGCGGCCCTCCTATGGCCTCACCTCAGAATTCCTGGAGAAGAACAATAGCCAGCGCTTCCCCAGTGACTGTTAGTGCTCACCTGTGCTCAGAGTCTACGCAGGGGCTTTCATCCCCCAGGAGCCTTCTTGAGCATGTGGTATTTCCCCCTTTTGCAGATGAGGAAATCAGCTCAGCGAGGGCAGGCAATATGCTTCAGGTCACACAGTAAGCATTCACACTGGGACTCAAACCCAGGTCTGTCTGATGCCAAGTCCACACCACGTGGCCAAGGGCTCACTGTCTATATGGGTCCTAACAGTGACGCTGCTGTGTCCGTGTGAGGGCGGCCAGTAGCTACCTGTGCTGGCCTTGTGCTAGGGCTCTGCTCCGTGCTCCCCTAGTCTAACCTCCACGATGACCCTGTGTGTGTGGGGGGGGTGCTACTATTGGACCCATTTTACAGATGAGGAAGTCAACATGCAGAGCTGGAATGCTCTCTCACAGGCCTTTGTTACTCCAGATCCCTGGATCCCATGCCCAAAAGCTGCATGCTCATGTGATTCTTAGAGGAAGAGGGGATTTGAGAGGAGGACCTGCAAGTATGTAATGGTGGGAACAGATAGAGACAGGAGAGAGAGGAGACCAGCTAGGGGGGAGGTGCCCTGGAACCCCTTCCCAAGACCCAGGGGGCAAACAGAGAGGGAGGAGGTTGGAACTACGGGGCTCTGACCAGCCAGGCCAGGACTGGGGGTTGGTGGCAGGATGAGAGCTCTCCCTGCTGGCCCCACCCCCTCCCCGGCTGCCTAATGAACCACCAAGGGGGGTGGCATGAAGGAAAACAAAGGGCACCAGGATGGACTGGCAGTGGGAGCACCAGCTGGCAGGGCTCTGAGGAGAGCTGCAGCCTCATTCAGGCCTCAGTCTCCTGGACTGTGAAGCAGGGATTAGAATCTCTGCCCGCCTTCCTTGGTGGGACATTCCATCAGGGGAGTGGTCCTGGGTGTACTCCCAGAAGGAAGAGAAGAGGATGACGAGACTTCTCCCAGGGAAACCGACTTCTCCCAGGGAAACCGTGACTGGCCCTGAAACTCCTCAAGAGTCTGGCAGACCAGACTTCATCCATGGTCCTGAAAAGGGAAGGATGCTGGGGAGGGAGTGATGCTGGCTCCAGGATTGCCCATCCTGGAGGGTCAGAGAAAGAGCTGGACTTCGACATGGACAGTCTGGAGCAGTGATGCAATGGTAGATGTGTCACCGGCCCTGGGCCTGGCAGAACAGGCGGTGGGGCCAAGGTGAAGCACTAGGGAAGGCCTGGCCTGCCAACCTCAGCAGTAAGCAAGGCCGCCCAGGACTTCCTGGGTGACAGCTGGCATGTCCTCCCCTCCCCTCTACCAAGTCATGTGGAGGCCCCAAACCTTGCCTTCTGGGGCTTTCCAGCCAATTCAGAGCCCTGGATTTGGCAGGTGGGAGGGGTGGAATTTGGTGAGAGGAGGGAGCATGTGTATGCCTGTGTGAGTGTGTGTGGGTGGGCCTGGGTGTAGGGATGTCAGAATGAACACCTGGCAGAGGGGGAGGAGGCACACACAGGCTTGTGTGGGCAGAGCAGTGGGCAGTCTGGATGCCCACTGCTGACAATGCTGCTCTCCGGTCCCAGTGTGTAAAGTGGGCTTCGCAGCAGCAGGAGCAGATTAGAGGAGGCAATGCTGTGGCCGGTCTCCACTCTGATTACATAAGTGATGGCTGAGGGATTCAATGGCAGGTTTTGGCTACAGTCCCCGGCCTGGCGCAGAGCAGGCCCTGGGTGCCCGGAACCAGTGAGGCGGTCATTCTTTTCAAGGGCAAAGACTACTGGGTTTGGTGTCTACACACCTTGCTCAGGCAAGGGAGGTTCATAGAAGGTGCCGTGGTACCTACTCTTACCCTCTTCCCATACTACACCCCTGCAAAGGCACTATTAGCCACAGGAGTGACTCACCGTCATTTGATTCTACTCTGCAACTCTCACTCAACCCTCCATTTTCCAGATACATGTCCAACTCCACACCCTTCATCAGCCTGTCACTCTCCCCTGAGAGATGTCAAGGTTACCCCTCTGTGCCCACGCAACACTAGCCATCAAAGAATCTCTACAAAGAAAATCTACTTTCCCACTGACTTGCTTTGCTTAGAAATCTCTGACTCCTCCAGAACATGGCTCTCTCCCTTTCCTTTGGGAGCATAGCCCCCAGATCACACAGCCTGGGCTGGAATCCCAGTTCTACCACTTACTACCTGATGAGCTCAGATTAGTTTCTTAACCTCTCTGAACCTCAGTTTCCTCATCTCCAAAACAGGGACGATAAAAAAGACCTATTTCGCAAGGTTGTTGTGAAGGGTAAATGAGTAAGGATATGCTCAGAGCAGCACCTGACGGCCAGCAGGCCTTCCAGGTGTGTCTGCCTCTGTCATTGTCATCCATCACCATCACTACACTCTTAAGAGAACCTCTGCCACAACACATCATCTTTGGCCAGAAGATGCTGCTGCCAGATCACAGACATCACTCACGTGTAGAGTTCCGTGTACTTCCACATCCAGCAGTGGCATTTCACCCATTTTACAGATGAGGAAACCGAGACTCAGAGGGGCCAACCAAAGGTTAAGTGTCCAGCAGGCACAAAAGCCAAGCCTCAAAGTCAGGCATGCCAGTGCCACACCCAGGGCTTTCCTTTACCTTCTAGTCACCTCCAAAACAGGATCCCATGACCCCAACCAAGTCAGTCCAGTTGAAATAATACATCAGGTTTGTTTAGAAATAGGAATTCTCCACTTGCCCACAGTGATTCCTGCCTAGAACCTCTCCCCAGCTGAGTAGAAACTCCATTAGCTGTTGCCACCTGTTAACTACTGCCACCACTTTTACTGATAGCATGTGTACAGGTCTTGTCCATTTCCAAAGGAAAGGTTTTACTGCTCACTCATCAGTCTCTGAGGCTACTAGCCCTCTTGCCAAGCTCTCCGATAGGCTGTCCCCTTCCTCTCGTGAAATTGCCCACCTCCACCACCTCCATCATCCAAGCTGGCAAAGGGGTTCCCAGGGAGAAGGAGGTCTGTCTCAGGAAGTCCTTTCTTCCCTCAGACCACAATCTCTCTTGCTGCAGTTGATGCCTATTCTCCGGAAACAGTCTCAGCAGGCTGTCTCTTCAGTGTGTCAGCACACTCTAGCAATACCTGGGTCTGCTCTCCTCTAAATGAATCATCCACTGGGCAGCGTTCCCTCTTGTCTCACTTCACTCTCTCCTGCTGTTGCTGGTCATTACTTCCCAGCTTTGAGAGAAGAATTAAGTCAGGCCAAGCCCCGACATGTGTTAACTGATTTTCAAGAAGGGACTCTGGGACTTCCCTGATGGTCCAGTGGTTAAGAATCTGCCTTGTATTGCAAAGGACATGGGTTCAATCCCTGGTCAGGGAACTAAGATCCCACATGCCACAAAGCAACTCAGCCTGCATGCTACAACTACTGAGCCCTTGCACAGCAAGTAGAGAATCTGTGTGCCGTAATGAAAGATTCCCCCATGACACAAGAAAGATCCCCCATGACACAAGGAAGATCCCATGTGCCACAGCTCAGACCCGACACAGCCACATAATAAATAAATATTTAAAAAGAAAGAAGGGGCTCTATGGGACTTGGGGGCATCACGGGCAATCAGCACCTCCCTGCCCTCCCTCCCCACATCTCCTGACTCTTCAAAGAAACGAGTGTCCAAGGCGGGGCCCAAGAAGCCCTGTCCTGGAGTTAAGGGCCAGCTGGAGAGGCAGCCAGGTCACTCGGCTGGACAGAGCCGGAGGAGGGCTGGGAGAACAGATGGCACCTTCTGTCTCCTCCCCATGCGTCCACGCTGCCCCATGGCAGGAAATGCCGGTTGGCCCAGAGGTCCTGGACCTCTAAGGGACAGGCCCCAGTGAGGGGTGACCTCACTGTGCCACATGAGAATCAGGCTCTGCCCTCTGTCCCCCCACCCACCTTCATCACTTGCACTAACAGTGCTCTGTCCATAAAGTGGGTGCTCGGATGCCCTAGCCAGGCTCTCTCCTGCCTCCACACCTTTGCACAAGCAGTTCCTTTGGTCTGAATGCTCTTCCCTCCTTTCTAGGTCAAAGTTCACTCAGGCAACCCATAATGCCCAGTGACACGTCACCTCCTCTCTGCCTCCATTTCAACTTCCCCACAATGTTCTGATACAAGTGAAATTCCCTGTGCACAGACCATGTGCCTGGTCTTTCCTTACTTTATCCTCATTTAGTTAGAATAAGTCATTTATAACACATTCATGCACAGAAAAAAGCTGGAAGGGCATCAATAAAGGGCACTTACAAAACCTGAATGTTTGGCTAAAGGGTGGAGGGAACTGCTTGACATTTTCTTTTATCTACTTTTCTGTGTTCTCCAAATGTCAAAGTGAGCATGTCATACTTCTGCAATGAGGGGAAGGAATCATTGTTATTTTAAAATATTATTTTGCTTTTAATTTAAATAAAACAAACTCTTCAGTAGCTTACTGCTCTTGCCACAACAGAGCTCTTAAGTTTGCCCCTTTTATTCTCCCCATGAGATCATGGGCTCTTGAGGAGCAGCTGCTGCTGCTGTTTCCCTAACCTAACACAGCGCTGAGGCCCAAGTAGGTGTGGATGCCTCGAATCAAAAAAGAAACCACAGCAGTACCAGACCTGCCACAGCCAGAACAGGCAAATGATTTCTGCACGCAAGCCACTGAAGATTAACCATGATTAGCTACTCACACACCCAGTCACAGAGCAAATTTTGTTTATTCTTCATGTGACTGGCCTTTGGTTAATGTCATTCCATTTTTAATACTTATCCCTGGACAAAGTTTTTGAGTAAACTTTACTGAGAATTTCTCTCTGCTACTGCTGCTCTATGCAACAAACTTTTGATCTTTGCCCGTCTAAAGCTCTTTGGGGTTGGTACTGTGCCATCCTTGTGTCTATTTGAGTGTTTTCCAACATCCAAAACAGGCTGATTTGTTTGGATTACACAATTTGAAGATTCACTTCTTCCTGTTTCCCACAAAGTTGCCCCAGCTAGATGGTATCGAACAGGTGCTAGATTTTCAGGGTCGGGGCTGGTGGCAAATGCTGACATGAGCCTGATTTGGGTTTTGCTGTGAAAATGATGATTTCTTATTCCAGAGAATGAAGGGTGGTGGGTATAGGGCTGTCTCAGAGACATGGAGGCTGGAAGCTTGATCTGAGTCCCTGCTATGGCCTAGGAGTCCCACTTGACTGTGAGAACTCCCCTACCTCTCAAAGTCCCTGTGCCTCTCCTCTTTCCCCACCTCCTGCAAGGCTGCTAGGAGCATCAGGCATCTGACAGTGGAGTGGGAGGCATGGGGATCTAGCCAAGGGTCTCACCAGCTCTGTACCAACTGCACCGAGGGTGTGCTCAGCACCCGGTCAGGAAGCAGGTTGATCTCCTTCATGATGTTGGCCAGGCGCACAGGCAGCTCCTGCCTGAGGAAGGTGAACGAGGTTTTCTCACAGGCATTGCTGGACCCTGGTGGGAGAGGGGAAGGTGAGCCTAAGAGTTTCAAAGCACTGGAGCCAGAAGACCTCTTAGTGGTGGGAAAGGGGGTCAGGTCACTAAATACTTCATTTCCTGAAGGTGCAGAAGAGACAAGACAAGGAGGCACAGGACAAGGGGCCCCTCCTGACCCATGCAGTGACCGCCACACTTCCCAGCCTAACCTTTAGGGAGGTTGTGTCCTTTCCCCACCTCCAGCTGAACCCAGCTTGCCTTCAACCACAGGGGACAGGGCTACCCTGGGCCTACTGGGCACTGCCTCCAGCCCAACTTTTCTCACTTCTCTTTCTTTCCCTCCTAGTAGACACTCACTTTGTGGGGCTTGATCCAGGTGGGCAGAGGAGCCTGGGAAACCCATCCTACCTTGAGATGAGTTCCCCTGGCTGAGGGAAGCTATGCTCAGACCCCTGCAGCCGTGGGGTCCCGGCATCATCTTGGCCCAGGTGGTCTTTATGTCCACAGTAGACTTGCCCCTACATTAATGTCTACCTGAGAGGTAGACAGGGTCAGGGAACTAGGGTCCAAATACTTAGATTCTTGAATACTTGAAGATGAAGAGCAGGTAGAGGATTGAATGAGGTCATAGCCTAGAGTCAGGAGACCTGGGTTCTAAGTCCAGGTTCTGCTTTTAACTCTGTCACTCAGGGCATGTCACTATCCCTCTGAAGATCTGTTTTGCCCACTGAACTCCAAGTGGACCACTCGACCGTGAGTCCCTCGCTGCTGTGACAGTTCTGTTAACTGGGGTCCAGTCTGGACAAGACAACTGCTGGAGCCTGGGAGTGGGCTCAGGAAGCACTCCTACATGGGGGAGTGCAACTATGGAGGGAAGCAGGTGAACAAGTATCAGCAACAGATGCCCAGTGTCCTGGCTGCCACTTTCCTGCCCCCTCCCATCAGTGACGCAGCTGTAACCTGAGCCAGGCACTGTCTCCTCAACTCTTGAGAGACCTGGGCAACCCCTTCTAATCCCCAGATGGCACCATAGAAATTCCGTGTGAACAGACACTCTCCACACAAGGCTTGTTTCAGTCACCATGTTGGCACAGCCTTGCCACTCCCAGAACACTGGTGATAGGTGACCCTGGCCCAGGAACCCAGGGGCAGCCAAGGATGGGTACAAGCTGTTTGACCCCATTTCATGGTGCCCTGGACCCCTACCCAGCTGGGGACAGACGGCCAGGCCACAGTAGATTTGATCTTCAAGTGTCCTTGCTCTCCAGGACAGCTGGGGGCCAGCTCTTTCAGTGGGGGGAGGTGTACCAGTCAGGGCCTCTCTCCTGTTGACACATTTGGAAGAGTCCCTCCCTCTAACAGACCCCCTGGTGCAGGTCTCCTGCACCTCGAAATGCCCTCTAGCCACTCCTCCAACACCCCCCATTTCCTTTCTGACCTTTACTCTTAGAGTTGCCAGGATAATCCCCAGTAACCCTTTAGTGGCTGGATACACCCTCCTGCTGCATTAGCACTGCCTCACTGCCCCTTTCTCTCCAAGACTCCTCACAAAACCCAGGAAGACACCGTGGACCCCCCTCCTTCTCAGTGCCCCCACTTCCCCCTAACAGCCCAGTCTCTTTAGCCGGGGTGCCCTTAACCCTTTCAAGCCCAACCGGCCCCGGCCTCCCCGTTAACTCGTTCCGGTCTGGACTCCTGCAAGCAAACCTTCCCTGTCACTCGGCCTTCCCTGGCCTCCAGTTAACCCTTCATGACCAGGACTCCTTCAGCCCCAATCCCGCCTCTCGCAAACCCCCGCGGCCAGCCGCCTCCTGTCCACGCGTACCGAAGTCCAGAAACTGCTTCATGGACAACGGGGATGGGGAGAACTTGCTGAAGTGCTCGATGTATTTGGGTGCCCCTGCCAGGGACGCATTCTTCAGCAGCGCGCGGACCCAGCGCATGGCGGTGGCGACCACTTCTCGGGCTCGGGCTCTGGACCCTGCTCGGGCAGCGCTAGCGCTCGGCTCAGTCCCGCCCGGCCCGGAGCCGCGGCGGCCGCCTCCTCCCCACCTCGACCCCCGCTGGGCTCCGAGTGCTAGCCAATCGGCTAGTTGCGGCGCCCCGACGTCGCTCCTGGCGTCTCACAAACAACTCCAGGAGAGCCAATAGCCTCTCGCCCCGGCACGTGGCTACCCCCTGGGCCCGCCCCTTTAACCCAGTGTTTGCCCGGAGCGGCCTGTTGTTTTCCAGAGGCGGCGCTGAGAGCCCGCCTCCCCGGCGTCACCGCGCGCGTTCCTCCTCCCGGCCTAGCCCGGATTAACCCCTCCCTCCCCAAAGGCCCGTTATTCCCTTTCCTCTTACACTCCGTTTCCCCGAATCTCCTTCACTTGCCTGCCCCAGGGTTGTCCGGTAGCTTTCAACGCATCCTCTTCCGCCCACAAGGGCCCGATTCACCTGTCCTGATTTCCACCCACCTGCTCTCCCTCAGGGCGTCTGGTGGGTTCCCGGTCTGGACGACAGTGACTCGGACTGTGGATGGATCGGGATGCGAGCCCATGCTAATCCCTCATATAGACGTGTAACAAACCTACTTCGGCAAAGATTCAAGCAGCTCAGGACAAAGCAGCATTTTGCTTTTCCAGTTAAGAAACACCTAGGCAAGCCCCTCACTAACTTTTAAAACCACCTTTATTTTATTATTCTCTACTCGTTTGACCTGAGAAAGCAACCTTTTTCGCACTTGGTTTTCTTAGAGAAAGGTCCTGGAAGGTGATCTGTGCTGGAGGCCCAGAGCCGGCACTTCACAGCAGCCCAGATCTCTCGTGGGAACATAGCTCGTCCTCTTGTGGTCCAGCGCTGGGTATGTGCCTTGCCCCTATGAAGTGTTTTTTGCTTCAGTCCTTGACCCACACTCACCAAGTGCCAAATAGTTGGAAGGCTTATCTGCTGGGAACGGGAAACACAGACAGGATTGGGACATGGTCTTTTGCCTTGACTATTTCATTTCTCAGGTTGAGAGAGCTGCATAAGTAAATGATCCGTTAAAACAGACTGCAATTATAACCAATGCAGAGCTATGTGCAAGGCTTCACAATGGAAGGGACTCTCTAAGCTGAATGAATAATATCCCATATGCCAGACACTCTTTGCATGCATCATCTCACTGAATTCTCCAGACAGCTCTACCGTACTACTGTTACCACCATTTTACAGTTGATTAAACAGGTTCAGGTACCATTTTCCACTGCAAATCTGAAGGTGTTACTTGCCTTGCTCACAGCCTTGGCTTTCACTTCTCACTGGAGACTTTCCAGTTCTCACATGATCTACTTTGGTTTAACTCTTTAGCCTCATCTCTTCCACGCTCCCCTGCTCAAGTCCCACCCATACTTATCTAATGCTTTGAACCCGACTTCAGTCTCCCCACTGTTGCAAAAACTGTCTCCTACCCACAGATCATTCTTCTCACTTTCACCGACCCATTCTGCACTCACCCAAATCGTCAATGACCTAATTGCTAGCTGAATGGAGTAGAGGCAACAAAACGCACAAATCCCCCAATTTTCCACTGTATGTTCAACTTGGGCTGGTGGGGCGTTCTCAGGGACTCAGACTGACAGAAACTTTATCTCAACACAGGTTTCCACAGCATCAGAGCCAGGAGAAGCAGAACTGGGAGTCTCACCCAGCCATTAACTGTCTTAGCCCATAACTGGTCCGCTTCCCTCCAACTGACAACTCATTGGCCAGGCTGGGTTACGGGCTCCCTCCAAAGGTTCCTCAGGCCTCCTGATCTAGCACTATTTTAGCTCTTAACACCTCATGGTAATTATCTACTGACTCATCTGTCTCCCCAGCTAGGCTTTAAGCTCTGAGGGCAAACCTGTGTTGGTCTTATTCACTGCTCTGTCTCCAGCACCAGGCACAGCACACTGAAGGGAAAAGAAGGTGAAACAAGAAGTTGGAGTCGCTGGGAAGACATGCCACAGAGATATTGAAGACCACCAAAATCAATCCAGCTCGTAATTAGATCATTGACGATATTGGTGAATGCAGTCTTCAAGTTGCCCAGAAGAGAATATTAAATCCTATATGTAAAAAGCTGAGCCCTGTGCCCGGCACACAGTAAATAATAAATAGCAACTATTACTACTACTGTCAAAATTAAAGTAACATGGAAAATGCCGTAACCTCTGAGGCTACGTGTAGAAGACAGAGATTTCCCATGATCCTCCCCTTAGAGCTGGACTTCCTAATGGGGGCTTTGAGCTTGGATCAAATTCCTCCTGCAGAAACTACTGCAGAGTGGTAATGGGAGTGGCATGGTGTGGTGTATCAATCAAGCTAGGTTAGGTGATGGGAAGTAACAAACCCTGCAAATCCCCAAATTTTCCACTGTATGTACAACTTGGGTTGATGGGGCGTTCTTAGGGACTCAGACTGACAGAAGCTTTATTTCAACACAGGCATCCACAGCATCAGAGCCGGAAGAAGCAGAACTGGGAGAGTCTCACCCAACAATTAACTGTCTCAGCCCAGAACTGATCTCCTTCCCTCCAGCTGACAACTCATTGGCCAGAATGGCATCATCTAGCCAGGAGGACCTAGGAAGTGCAATCCAGCCCTGTGCCCAGGAGAGGGAGAATCATCTGATGGGTTCTTTTAAAGAGCCAAGATACTTCTTTTAAAGCGTTTGGAGGTACTGCGGCTCCAAGGAACTCCATAAGCTTGGCATAATACAGGGTTCTTTTCTATAAAGTGGGCATTGCTGGATCTCTGCCAGTATGTTTCTTCCATGAAAGTGTAGCTGCAATAGTCCTGAAAATGTCTACTTACTTTCGCAAGTGTGTGTGAGACAGATGGTATGTTTTCATCCAAACAAGTGCTCACAGGAGGTGGGGGCTGGGCCTGTGCACTGGTCAGAGCGATATATAGATCCCATTTCATTCTTCAGTGGCAGCAAAGGACTGGACCGAGCTGGACTGATCAACTTGAGCTGGGGTTTGACCACCTACATGTGTGTTTTTTTTGACCTAGTGAATAACCCAGATTTGGAAAACTGAGGTCTCTGGTTACTGGTCCTGGAAGTTCTGGGTAGGGGCTGGGGTTTTCCTGGAGGAACTAGACATTTCACTGTCAATCAGTGACAAATCCCAGCACAAAAAGTGAGGCAGTGGGCTCTCATAGAGAGGGTAGAGGGCAGACAGCTGCCACAGGGGGGCGGTCTGAGGCAGCTGAAGCTGAATTGAAGATCTGCCTCTAGGCTTTTCTGAGTAGTAATTTCTAGCCTTCTTGTGAAAGGGGCTTCCCTGGGGACTCAGACGATAAAGTCTGCCTGCAATGCAGGAGACCCAGGTTCAACCCCTGGGTCCGGAAGATCCACTGGAGAAGGACATAGCAACCCACTCCAGTATTCTTGCCTGGAAAAATCCCATGGACAGAGGAGCCTGGCAGGCTACAGTCCATGGGATCACAAAGAGTTGGACATGACTAAGCAACTAATACTTCTTGTCAAAGGTCCTTGGGAACAATTAACAGAAGGCCTTGTGACACGATTTAGCACAGAGAAGTCACAGGGTAAGCAGCCTTGCTCCATCCCCCAGGTCTGTGAGGCTTGGTTTTGGCACTAGCAGAGGCTGGGACATGCATGTCCATGCACCAGAAGTGTGCACAAGCACAGCCCACAGGCTTAGCACAGGGGAGGCAGCAGAGAGCTTGACCCAGCTCTGCACCTGTGAGCTCAGGACAGAAGTGTGTCTGGAAGAGCTGCTGCACGCTAGGGCTGCAGGCCAGGTTCTCCCTCCCAGAACTAGGGAATGGATACTAGGACTTTTCACTTTTTCCACCCTTGAGTCACTGGTTCACCATCTGATCTACTCATCATGGTATCTAGGCCTGGTTGTGGGGAAACTGGCAGTAAAGCAGGTTCTTATCTGAATGTAGCCACCAGATGAGGGCTCTCAGCTCTCCACCTGTGCACACAGCCTCACTCCATCATTACCCAGGACTACCTGCTTCTACAGCAGAGTAGCTTCCTGCTTCTTCCAGACCCTGCACACCACCACCTCTACTCCTGCTCCTTCCCCAGGCTGGCACAGTATCCACCAAGAAGCTGTTTTGGAGTTCATACAGCCCACTCAGGGCTTTTCCTCATCTGATGTTCTGAATCTCAGTTATGTGATGGTGACCATCCCTTAAGTCTGGGGCACCCCTGAGAACAGGAGCTGTTATCCCTGCCATAGAGCTTCACCCTCCCAACCTCTCAGAGCCCTGCACCCGGCTCTGTCAATCTGGGGATCAGCTAGGTATCATGATCCATCAACCTGAATGGTGTTGGTAAGACGTGGGGGTAGAGGGAGGCAGATGCAGTGTGTACAAACAGGGGACTCTTTACTGGTTGCCGTGAGAAGCCTATATACAAAGAAGGCACAAGGAGAGGGAGGGAGCTCCCCTGCTACAGTACCATGGAGGGGGGAGGGGCTGAGGAGGGAACCTGCCAACAGGCCAGGGTCAGGAGAAGTTTTCTGGAAACAGCTCAACTTCTAGAATGGGCCACAGGTGAGAAGGCAAAGCTAAACTGGCTCCAAAAGCCAAGGATATCCAAGAGCTCCACTTCTAGATCTCCAACCCATGGTCAGTGAGGGCAGAGTGGGGTCTGGCAGATGGGGCATGATGGGGCTTCCTCCCTGTTCTACATTCAAGTGTCGCTCCCTCTGTGATCGCGTGGAGATCCCTCCAGGCCTTCAAGGTCAGGATGGTAATGTGGATGAGAGGTGGTATCTGCTCTGTATCTGTCCATCATGTCCCTGGCCCAGGACCGGTCCCCACTCTATTGAGGATTCCATCATGCTCCCAGAGCGGACTCAGCACAGCATGTCCTGGCTGCCTAGCAGCAGATCCACCTCTGTTTCCTCAGGCTACATTCGTTTCCTACCAGTGCGCGGAATGGCCATGGCTGAGTTCAGAGGTTTCCTCAGCAATTCATGAAAGAAAGCCACCCTGGGGACCTTCTTTCTAGTTCATTCTGCTCTTGGTCTGAGCATGCCAGGTCCTGTGAACACCTCCTTGAATGACCTCAGGCAGGCTCCCCACTCTCTGCCATGGGTGCTGAGAGCTGCGCTGGGGGTCTGGTGGTCTGCTCCTTGTCAGTAGTTTTCATCTCGAGGTCAGGGTCAATCCAGTGCCTATGGCTCATGATGGGTCCAGTGTGAACAGAGGAAGGGTCACCACGTTGGGGGCTTCTTCCTCTTGGCTCTGGCAGAAGCCCTTTGGCTTGGTTTTGGCACTGGTAGAGGCTGGGACATGCATGGTCATGCACCATTCGGGCGCACAAGCACAGTCCACAAGCAGTGGGACCCACGTGTGCTCATGTGTCCAGGTCACAGGGCTGCAGTGCTCAGCAATGCATGGTCCACAGCCCCAGCCTTCCTCCAGGGAGAAGGCATGGCCAGATAACACATACATGCACTTGAAAGGTGTGTGTGCCCGAGCCTACTGGTGCCAGCCAACGGCAGTGGCCCCTGTGGTCTATCAGGGCATAACTTATGATAAATAGAAGGGGACACTGGGGGAGCAGGGTGCGATCAGGGAGGATGTCAGTAGTATTGGCCCCGAGTCTGCCAGCTGGTCACCCAGTGCTTCTTGGTGGGCAGGGTGCTCCCTGGAGGTGGGTAGCGCTCCTCCTCCCGGATCCTCACCGCGTGGTACTTGGGCATGATCCGGTAATAGTGGGTCCGCTTAAAGAAGTCACACTGGAGGAGGGGGAGAAGAGGGAGGCCTTCAGAAGAAAGCATTTACAACCAGCACATGTGGGACGATGTGCCCAGTCCCTTCCTTTCTCACCAGGAGGTCCTCAAAGCCAGGACCCCTACCCAAATACAATGCCATCTCCCTGCCCTGAGACGAAAAGGACAAGGTTCCCCACCCCAGACCCCAGAGGAAGGAGGAGCTGAGGAAGGCAGAGAGGAGAGGGAGAGGCAGATGGAGTCAGAGGGACAGTCGCCTAGATTGCAGATGGAACGGCTGAGGGGTGGTGATCTACAGTGACCACAAAGTCAGGAGGGGTCAGTTTGTCAGCCCAAGAGGCTCCCAAGAGGAAAAGTGCTGGTTCCCAGGAAGCAGGGCTCTAGAAGTCCCCTCCTTTTCTGGAGGTGGGGATGGGGGTATGGAATCACTCTGAAGTCTGTCTTGTGACCTACAAACATGGGGCCTAGCCTTGACCCTTTCCAATCCCCAGAAAGCATAAGGGGCACAGGAAGGGTTTATGGCTCCCTCTTGAGGTCCCAAGTCCTTGAGGGACTCAGTGAGGAGGCTGGTGAGAGCAGACACCCCGAGCGCTCCCAGGAGGTGAAGGGGAGACCGACAGAGTGACCTGCTCTTTGGAGGTGGTGCTGGGGACACAGTGAAGTGCAGAAAGGGCCCATAAAGGAAGAGGAACAGATAGGAGAGAGTCAGAGGCCCCAGCCAGCTGGGGGCTTGGGGAAGGGGGCCCGGAGGCCGCGTTACCCAGGTGGGCTGGGGGTGGGGGCTGCCCCCCTCAGTAGTCTTCCGTCAGCCTCTCCGTCTCTGACGGCTGGCTCTTCATCTCCGCCTTCTGCCTCTTAGCTTCATACAGGGCGCGAGTGCGGGCTCGCTTGAAGAAGCCGCACTACGGAGGGGAGGAGGTGGGGAGGGGCCATCAGGGGGAGCTGGGGAGTCCTTGCCAGCAGCACTCATAAACTGGGGCTTAGGGCTGGGGAGCCTGATTGCCTGGTTCCCAGCCCCAGCTTGGTGATGTGGCAGGAGCCGGAGCTCCTGGTTCCCCTTTCCGGCTTGCAAGTCCCCCCATTAACCCAGGACTGGGAACTGGAGAGAAAGTGGGGAGGACTTGGGTGATGGGTGGGGTGACATGGAAGTGAGGAATGAGGCGAAGGGAGAGTTGGTGAGGGTCTGCTGGCAGGGGGTCCCACAGTGGGAGTCCCGGTGGCAGGCTGGGTGTTCTAACCTTCCACAGCAAGAGGATTATCAGCCCCAGCAGCAGCAGCCCGGCACTCACAGCCACAAGCACCAGCCACAGCTCGATCTCAGCTGGCAGCTCCTCCACCAGGTCAGAGTCAATGTCCACGGAAAACTGGAAGGGGTGAGAAGGGGCTCAGCCATGTGTCCACCCCCTTAGGCCCTGAGCTCATCCTTCCTGTGTCAGCTGGACCCAGGACCCTGCTGTTTGATTTACTGCCTGTAGGGGGCACACAGGGACTGGAAAAGCCCCTGCCAGCCCATTGACAGGAATAGAGTCCTCTATTCCTCCCCTTTCTCCTGGAGGCAGACACCAAGATCTCAGATTTGGGAGGCAGCCTGGAGTCTGGTTTGTGACCCACACATCCGGGCTTGGGTACCAGCTCCATCCTTCACAAGCTGTGGGACCTTGGACAAGTAATTTCACCTCTCTGAATCTCCATTTCATGCTCTCTGATAAGAGGATCGTAATGCCTACCTCATAGTATAGTAGAGTGGCCAAAAGTATGGGTTCTGGAGCCAGACTACCTCGGTTCAAGTTCTAACTATGTTATTCACTAGCTGTGTGACCTTGGGCAAGTCACTTAACCTTTCTGTTGTTCATCTGTAAAATAGGGAATATGCTAATAATATCTGTATCATACGTTGCTGGGAGGATTAAATGTGTTTAATATGAATAAACTGCTTTGAGAAATACCTGGTACAGAGCAACACTTTCACAAATATTTACAGAAAAATAGAATGCATAGCATATAGTATCATTTTTTCTTCCCCTACAATGAAAATATATATAATATATATTATAATAAATACCATATTGCAGGTTTTATAATATAGTTATTATACATATTTTGCATATATATACACATATATATTTTTTTAAGTTCCTTTGTGTGTGTTTAATATTTACTTATTTGGCTGTGCTGGGTCTTAATTGCTGCATGTGGGATCTTGTTCCCTGACCAAGGATCAAATCCGGGCCCCCTGTATTGGGAGTGCAGAGTCCTAGCCACTGGACCACTAGGGAAGCCCCTGCATATATACTTATATATAGAAAAATATTTTTATGACTGTACATGATTATTTCTTTAAAAGATACTTTTATTATTTCATATTTTTAAATGTATGTATTAAACATATATACTTTTTCTTTCACATAAATGGGATCTATGTGTACTATACATACTCTTCTGTGGCTTTTTTATCATCTTTCTTTTTTATTTATTTATTTATCTTTTGGGGGGCAAAACATTTTTTTAAATTTTATTTTATTTTTAATTTTTCTAAATTTTATTTATTATTATTATTTTTTATTTTTTCCTTTTATCATCATCTTTCAATGTCAGTTAATAAAGATCAGCCTAATCTCTTCTGATGACTGCATGTCATTGTAGGAAATGCACCAGAATTTATTGAACCAATCTCATACTGAAGACATTTAGATTGTTTCCAATTTTCTGCCATTATAAACAATGCTTTAAAATATCCCCATATATTTATGTTTGCAAATTTGTTCTACTAGCTCCTTGATATATTATCATATGCAAGATCAAAGAAATGTACAATTAAAAATTTAGTAGATATTGACAAATTCATCTTTAAAAAGGATCCATCAATTTATATTCCAATCAATAGCATTTCCTTCTACCTTATCAGAGCAAGACAGCATTCTTCTTTTTACTATTTTCTCATATGATATGAAAAAAATCTTAATGCTGTTCTATTTCACCATATGTATAATGCCTATATATGCACCCTTTCTCTTTACATATTAAAAATATGTCTATCAACATTTTGTCATATATGCTATAAACTTTTTAAAAAACAATATCTTTTGCCGTGTTAGTTTCTTTACCATCTCTTTTGCTGTATACAGATTTAAAATTTCAGAGTTGAATTTTTCAAAATTTTTTTGTGATTTCTGGGTTTAATAAAATAATTCCCTCTCCCCATAATTAAAAATTATTATTAAGTTATTTCCTGAATTTTCTTCTGGTATATTAGGTTTTATTTCCTACATTTAAATATTAAATCTAACTCAAATGTGTTTTTGTTTATGGTGTGAGGCAGGGGTTTGTCTTTACTTTCCAAAGATGTTCTCCCAATACTACTTAATCATCTATATTTTTCTCCTGATTAAAATGTTATCTGTATAATAAAAATAAATTCCTATTCTGTTCCATTGATCTTCCTGGCCCTTCCTCTGCTACCTTAATTTATTTTAGGAAATGTACGATAATGTATTTAACCAACCCTTCATTCACTTCCTATACATTTTCCTTCTAACCTTTTCATAACAAATTATTAGTAATTTTGTGGTATTTATTTTTCCATATATAACTTAGAATCATGTTTGGGAACTTTTTTTCAGGTTTTCACAGAAATACAACGTTTCTACATGCAGATCAAATGAGCTCAAGTAGAGGTTCTCAACCCTGGCTGCACAGTAGAATCACTGGGGGTACTTTTAAACATACCAATACTGGGGTCCCACCTCCATAGACTCAGATTTTATCACTTAGGGGTGTAGTCTAGACACTGAAAGTCCTCCAGGGGATTCCAGTGTGCTGCCAAGACTGATATCAAATAGCTAAAGTATGTGGAAGTGCTCTAAAAAGATACCCTGCGCTCCCATGCCCTGGCCAGGTCTTGCTGTCTCCTTAACATGCTCACTCACCCGCACTGTCTTATTCTCCATGTTGATGGTGGGGACGCTGGTTCGGAGGAACAGGGTGGCCCAGCTGGCTACCCTGATTCGGTCAAAGTCTCTGTAATCCTGGAGGGAGGAACGATGAGTCAAAATAAGCAGCTGAAGTCCCTCTGAGCCTCCTTCCTGACCAGCCCCTGGGACACTCTCCCTCCACAGAGCATCTTTAAGCAGCATGCCGAAGGACCTGACACCAGGCCTCTCCTCTACACATCATTCATTCATCTCTCTGTCGGGTCCTATGCTGGACACTGGGGACAGCAGGGACAGTGAAGGTCACAGTCTAGGTCTGGCCTGCAGGCTAAATCTGGCCCAAGAGCTGCTTTCGTAAATAAAGTGTTTCTGGCACACAGACACACCCATTCACCAGTGTATTGTCTGTAGGAGCTTCGTGCTACAAGGCAGGATTGAGTGCCTACAACAGAAAGCACGTGGCCCACAGAGCTGAAAAGAGATGTTTAATCTATTCGTTTACAGAAAAAGTTTGGTCTAGGTCGGCTGGCACTGCAACCCAGAGCAGAGTGTACTAAGTGGCATGTGTGGCTTCTGAGAAAGTTCTCAGAAGAGGGAGAGGTCGTTGTCAGCTAAAAAAATCAGAAAAGATCTTGCTGGTGGTCTCTGAAGGAGATTGTGAAGGTTGAACAGAAGTTTACATGCAGAGGTAACAGATGGGAGCTGGCATCCAGCGGAAAGGAGCAGCACGGGCTGACGCAGAGAGGTGAGAAAGTCATGGATGCACAACAGAATGATGGACATGGGAGAGGTTATTTTACGGAGACAAAATGATGTCATGTCCACACATGGATGCACAGGGCACACAGTAACAGGTGCATAGCCCAGCATGCATCCATCTCCATGCAGCCACCGACAACACTCAGGTACACACGTGCAGTCTGGCCTCACCCTCTCCCTGTTGCTCTCCCAGCCCGGGGTGGGTGGCAGTTGAGACCGGCACTGACCTCGATGAAGGTGCTGTTCCACACTCGTGCCTGGACGGTCACGTTGGTGATGACAGGGGCATCAGGGATGGGACACTCCAGCCACACACACTGGGTGTGGTCACTGCCACAGCTCTGAGGGAGGCAGGGAACAGAGACCCAGACAGTCTGGGTCTCTAGATTCTCCAGACTTCGCTCCAGGCTTTGTCCCAACTATGGCTGAAACTGAAGGGGCCTGTCCTCATCCTTCACTCAAGCACATTCCTCGCCAACTCTGCATTTACGTGTTCAAGGCACATTCTTTGGACCACACATATATAGATGCCAGCAACATGGAGAACAGGAAATCTGGTCCCTGTTCATGTACACAGGGCCCAGTCGTGAACACCACCTTCCCACACTTTTGTTCCTGCTGGCTTCCTCCCGTGGAAGGCTACTCCTCTGTCTCCACCCAGCTAGGCTTCAATTTGCTGCCCAGGCCTGCTCCTCCCTCCCTTCCGACAGAGGGCACCCTGCACCCTGTCTTCATCTTGTCTCTCCCCATCCCTAGCCCTAACGTCCAAAGCTTTGAACAGCTATATCACCCCCAACAGGTGGGGTTCCTGAGAATAGAATCAGTGTCTGTGCTTTTGGTTCACCGTATCGGCTGCTCTCCAGCACAAGACAAGGGCCACATCACCACATCACACTGGGGTCTCCTGGAGAGTAGCACCTATCTCTCTTGCTTCGTGTGCCTCGAGGTGCCCACTCACCCTACGATGGGTGGGCATACTTCCCCCAACCCTGCCTTGGCTACTCACCAATTGGATCTCAGACTTAGCCTTTTTGGCAGCAGCCAGAGTGACAGGTGGGGGGCCTTGGCCTCCTCCTGGGTCCAGTTGTCGCCGCCTGCGCTGTGGAGATGGCGGCCTGTCCCCAGGAACCTGAAAACGGGTAGAGGCGATTTACTGGCGGAAGGAGCAGAGGTGAGGAGAGGAGGAAAGGGCAGGGAGAGGGAGAGGAAGATGCTGGCCTTTCTGCCCTGCAGCTAGCAAAGGAAATAGGCCACAAGTGAACGCTCCCCCTGGTGTCCTTACAGAGAGAGTGAGGTTGAGAGGGTTGACAAGGTCTCCAGGTGGCCGGCAGTGCCAGGATCCATTGCCACGGACAGTGATCTCCGTGGGGTACAGCAGCCACTTGCCATTGCTGACTTCATAGGGCCACTCCAGCCCCAGGACCAGGGTCCCCAGGGCTGCCAGCCCTTCACCCATTGGACCCACCTGTGGGGACAAGGGATGTCATGGCTACTTTCTCCTGGGAAACCACCTCTGTCTCACCAACCCCCAGTCCTCACACCCTCTGACCCTGGACCCAGAGGTCCCTTTACCTGGAACTCGTACTTGAGAGGGCTTCCCACATCCTCCACAGTTTTCATGCCAGACTCACCCATCACTGTCCCCCCAAAGAAGCTTTGTAGCCGGTGATTCACCCTAGGAGTGAGAAAGAAGCTGAAGTGATAGGGGACAGTAGGGGCCCTTGCAGGGGGTGGGTACCAAGGTCAACTACAGCTCCTCTGACATCAAGCAGACCTGAGATAAACCCCAGCTCTAGCATGTACTAGCTGTATAGCCTCGAGCAAATAATTTATCTTCTCTAGCCTCAGTTTTTTCATCTGTAAAGTAAGGTTAATCTCTTAAGTGGGGTCACTGTATCATGGGGCCATTGTGAGAAGACAATCAGATGATGTACATAAAATTATTAGCACAATGGGCTCTCATGAGATGGTAGAGCCACACCAACACCTTTGCCCCCGAGTTGCTGATTCCTCCACCGCTAGCTGCTCTGCAAGGAGAACAATAATAGTAGCAATAATGACAGTGATGTTGAGAATACCAGGCCAAGAGAGGTGTGTCAGAGGAGCTTGAGAGACACCTTAAGGAGGGGAGGCCCAGGCTCCTCAGCAGGCTGAGGTTTGGGGTGGTACCCACATGCTGAGTGAGGCCTGCAGTGTGTAGTCCACCAGCAGAGGCAGGGTCATGGGCCGTAGGTCATCCTGGTGACTTGACCTGAGGAAGGAATGCAGGGGGTAGGGGAGGAATATGTCAGCTGAGGCTGGGAGGCACCCGGGATACCTCAGTCCCCATATAGAATGGCTGCCTGAGGTCACTCACGTGGAGAGCTGCAGCTGCGCCTGGAGTTCCCTTGTGTGCAGGCTCACTCCGATAACCTCGAAGGCAATGAGTAGCTCCATCTGCCACAAGGGCAAGAGAGGCAGAGAGGGGTGTTTGAGGCCAGGCAGGGGTGATGCCATAGGGAAGAGAGGGGCTGAGTGCTTTGCTAGGGAGTTAGCTCTCGGGTCTCTACCTCCCACCTGTCTCCACTCTTCCACCTTCCTAGCCTCATCTGCCTCCCTCTTCCCATTCTTTTCTGTTAGTAATAGCTCATGTAGCTCAATACTTCTGACCTTGAGCAATCACTCAGGCTTTCTAAGCCTATGTTTCTTTTCTGTAAATCAGCACCAACCTCCTCAGCAGGTTGTGAGAAATATATTAAAAAATTGGGCTCAGAGCCTGGCACATAGCAGGTGCTCAGCAAAATCAGTTTCCTCACCTCCACCTGCTCTAGCTTTTTGCATAGCTCCCTAGTGGCTCCATTTTTCTGTCTCTGGGTCTCTCCCCACTCTCTACTGCATCTCTCCCCAACTCTAACTCTTTGATTCAAGGAAGCCTAGGAAGAAGGCAGGCAGAGGGAGGATAAGGAATTCATCAGAGGAGTAGCCTTGGACCCACAGCCCTGGGAGAGTACAGTCGGGCACTCACCCTCTGGTTCCGTTTGAAGGGGTTCCCCAGCTCACAAACAATGGTCTCATTGGCTTGGCAGGCTCCAGGCTGAAGAAGGAAGACAACTCGGATCTAGGCGGTCAGACTAAGGCTTGTCCTCCTCCCCTCCTGTGGCAGAGGGCCTGAAGCCCTCAAGGCTTGAGAATTGGGTTCCCCTAGCAGCAGAGACGCTGGAGGCACCTGAGGAAGCCCAGCCCAGAGGACTAGGGTTGGGGGGACACGTGGCAAATGACAGCACATGTACACGACATGTGCACATGTGCGAAGGATGCACTGGGTCGTGATTGGGCTCTGAGGAGGCAGAGGGCACTCACGGGGCGCACTGAGGACAGCAGCAGGGAGGGAGGCACTTCCAGGGTGAGGAGCGCCTCGTGGGCATCTTCCCCAGCCCGCTTCCGGCTTGGGGTGTTGGTCACGTTGATGCTCAGGAGCAGTTTCCGGAGGTCTCTCCTGTACTGGAGCCTGAGAGAGGAGGAGCAGCCCCAGACTGAGCTCCTAGCCCCGCCCCAATCTGTTAGGCTCCGCCCCTCAGAAGAAAGCCACTTTTCTGGCCAGGGAAGGCCAATCTTATAGTTCTTGGCTAATTAAGGTCCCTCCTCTCCGACTTGCCTCTCTGTGAGACCCCTCCCCTTAGGTCTCAACAGCTCTCTCCGACCAATAGGGCCCCGCCCTTCAATTCCTGACAGCCAATGAAGTCCGGCCCACCTTGGCCAACCAGCCCCGCCCAGAGCGCACCTGCTCAGCCGCTGCCCCAGCTCAGACACGAAGGCCGCCCGCATCTGTAAATTGCTGTCGCACCTGTTGTCCTGCCCGCATTCCTTCTGGAACTGTACCTGGGGGTGGTGGGAGGTGTGAAGGGCCCACCAGCCATAGCTCTCCAGGCCCTTGCCCTCCCAGCCCCGGCCCCGGCCCCACCCACCTCTGTGTGGTTCTCCAGAGCCTGCGCTTGGTTGAGGACCGGGTAGGCGTCCAGGGACCCAAGCCCCAGTTGGGGGCGATCAGGCAACCGCAAAGGTAAAGAGTAGTTCATGGAGATGGTGATGGGTCGGAGTTTGTCGCGGACGTTGTCCTGGGAAAGGAAGGTGAGCTGAACCCAGCTCTGCACTGCCCTCCAAACCAAGTTGTATCCTCATACAAACCTAAACCCCTAAGGAGGAGCTGTGCCCCTTTCCCTCAACCCTAAAAAACCCCTGTAAGGCTGAATCCCCTCTGGTCTGCTCACCAAATTGACCCGCTTCGGTAAGATGTGGCTCCTCCACTCCAGAGATTCTCTGGAGAAGATAAAGCCTCCCTTCATTCCTGGGGTCCCCAAGTTGAGTTTTCCCTTTTCACTTTGATGTCCCAGAGAGAGCCTGAGCTTGTCTTTGCTTGTGGATGCCTTTTCCCCAGAGAGGAGCTGAGATAAGAATCTCACATAATTCTCTTTGGCCCCCTTCCCTGGTCCAAAGGTCTCTGTTCTCTACCATGGGCTGGGTGCTGTGCCCTGTAGCCTCCACTTATCTATGACCTTCCAGGCCAATCCACCACCTCTGTCTCTGGAGAGAACTCATTCCCTCACCCTTGACCTCTGGGACTCTCCTGGGTCAGTGGAGTTACCTCCTCTTGGGACCATGGAGTCAATGTACTGCCCCTCATTCCTCCCTCACCATCAAGAGCAGCTCCAGCGTCTGGCAGCGCATCTCAGGCATGGAGAAGAAGCCATGGAAGACAGCTGACTGGCTGCGTGCAAAGTGGAGTCGGGGTGGGCGGCGGTCCCGGTCAGCCTCCAGCGTGTAGGCCAGGGCTGTGGGTGCACAGGGTGGTCAGCAAGTGACCAGGTGAACGTGCCCCCCTTGCCCTACTGCCCAGCACTCACTGATGTTCCGCCTGTAGTTGGGGTTCCCTGCACTCTGGTTGTAAGCAAAGCACAGCTCCACCTGTATGCTGTTGAGGGTGGGAGACATACAGGAGGGTCAGGTCACAATAGAACCCAGATATCCAGGTCCCAGCTCTCACCCTCTTTACTGGGCAAGAGGAAACAGGGTCATCAGGGGAAAGGCAGGGACAAAACTGGGGAGTCCACAGAGCTGGGCTGGGGTGTCCCTGGTCTCTTTAAGCCATAGAAAACAGAGTTAGAGGGCACCAATGGGGAAGCTGAGGTCCTGAGACTAAAGGAGTTGCCCGAAGCCAGGGGTTGGCCCAGCCTAGTCCTGGGTAGGATCCCCAGTCCAGATCTCTTTTCCCACCACCCGCTGCTTCCCTACTCCATCTCCCTCAGCTTGCTGATCCATTATCCTCATTCACTAACAGACCTTGGGGTCATCACCATCATTATTGTAACCATCTTAGCAACTATGTTTTTTTAGCACTTAGGGTTTACAGAGCACCATGCTAAGGGCTTTTTGTACATTATCTCATTTGATTATCACAACAACCCTGTAAATTGGTTATTTTTTTTTAATTAAAAAAAATTTTTTTACTGGAGATAGTTGCTTTACAGTGTTGTGTTAGTTTCTGTGAATTGGTTATTATTATTACCACTCCCTAGAGCCCATCCCTATCATTGCAGTGGGCAAAGCTGGAATCTGAACCAAGCAGACCAGAGCTCCAACCACCATGCCCTACCTGCCCCCACCCACCCTCCAGTTCACCCATTAGCAAGGAATGTTGCTCTTTAATGAAGTTGAGTGGGGAGGGTAATGCTTTCCCAAGGTTCAACCCTTTAATGGTGGCGTATCAGGAGTTGCCAGGGAAGGGGTTTGAAAGCCGGGGTCCCTCCTGGGCTTCCCAAACATCAGGAGGGATAAATGGGCAGACTGGGGCCAGAGGGTCTCACCAGGAGGTGGCCGTGCAGAACGCAGGGTCCAGTATGGATGGCCTGGCTACCAAGGTCTTATGGAGGATGTTGATGACAGGCCGGGCTCTGCATAGAAACACCAGACATCAGTGCCTCAGGCCTGCCCCAGGCCAGACCAGGGTCAGGGCTCAGGCTTGTATGGACCTGGTGCTGAAGGTGGACAGAGCTGGGGCTCCATGCAGACAGGGACGGAAGAGAGAGGCCCCCATCCACTGTGGCCCTGGCTCACCTCAGCAGCACAATGCGGTCTGACAGGCTCCCCACCAGCAGGTCTGGGTAGAAGTTCTCATCCACATCCATCTGCCCACTCAGGGAGTAGCCAAAGGTGGCCAAGCCAGGCAGCCCCAGCTGCTCTCCATGGACTACCTGGGGGCAGGGAGAGGCGGTGGGGACAGGCTCTGGGGAAGGTTCCAGAGGGCAGGGCCCATGGGAAACAGGCAGGACTGCGTGAGGAAAAAGAAGGTGCCTCTGTCCCTGGCCATTTGTACCTGCTGGGGCTGTCTGAGGAGCCCCCTGGAGCTGCCATGGTAGATGTACACTTTGCCCGAGCCCTCAAATGGGGCTCCCACAGCAACGTCTGGGAAAGAGAGATAGTTCGGAGTCACCCCGGGTACTATGGGCCCCACAGTTTTCCAGTCCTGTGCTCCAGGCCACAGAGCCCAGCATGGCATGACCTCCCTGCCAAGCGGAGCTCAGAGCATCAGGGAACCGAGTTCTGTGACTTAGAATTAAAACTGGAAGCATTAGGCACCCAATCGCCTCCTTTTATATATAGGAGATTAGGCCCAGGAGAGGGAAGCAACTTACAAAAGCCACACAGCAAGTTAACGTCTCCGGCAGGTCTAGACCCCATATTCCTGACCACTGGCTATTTGTTTTCCCTTATTACCGTGCCTTCCTTCTCCCCTGTCAACCGCCCCTCCAGATACATGGTTCTTCTCATGACATTTACCAGCAGGGTCACAAAAGCAGGTGTTCCCTATTTGTCACTCTGCCAGATAGCTCTCAAACACTCATCTCATCCAGTCCTCACGAGAGTGCTGGCAGTAGGTAATACTGTCCCCACTTCACAGATGAGGAAATAGGCTCAGAAAACTCAAAGTCGGACAGCTAATGAGTAGAGAAGAGGCTATTTGAGCCTGTGTCTGTCTAACAGTGGGGGCTGGGATTTTCATCACAACACTCTAACTTTACTTGCTAAATTCTAACCATTATTTCCACAAAATAACTCCAAAATGCTTTGTCTTCTTAAACTTTCTAGTTTGCTGCTTTTGATCTGATAAAGCCTAGGTAATTAGAAAGTCAGGCTTGTAGGAAAAGTAGGCAGAGGAAGAATAAATAGGTCTTGAGGGACAAC
This sequence comes from Antilocapra americana, assembly GCA_007570785.1. NCBI lineage: Eukaryota > Metazoa > Chordata > Mammalia > Artiodactyla > Antilocapridae > Antilocapra > Antilocapra americana. The sequence goes on along the minus strand of ML664177.1, from coordinate 18,577,155 downwards.
TGGGCAACTCTTGGATCAGTAAGTGCTTGGGCTTCATTAACTGAACTTTCTAGAGCCTATTTTGTCTCTTGAGAGGTTCCTCTGCCTTCCTTTTGGTTTTCAGATATATTCTGGGAAATTGAGGTTGTCTGAGAAATGACTTCCAGATAAGCCAGGTGCTCCCATGGCAACCAGGCTAAACCCCTTGATTTGTCCCTCTCCTTGACATGCAAGGTCTGATTGGTCTCCAAGTCCTGCAGAATAGTAATTGGCATCCCCTATATCCAGAACTTCTACCGTGTCCCTGTGCTTAACATCCACACCAGGTATAGTGTGTATATATATATATATATTTAAAATATTTATTTATTTATTTGGCTGCATTGGGTCTTAGTTGCAGAATGCAGGTTCTCTAATTGTGACATACGGGCTTAGTTGCCCCTCAGCATGATCTTAGTTCTCTGACCAGGGACTGAATTCATGTTCCCTGCATTGCAAGATGGATTCTTAACCACTGGACCACCAGGGAAGTTCCACACCTGATATAGTAATACTATATTCTTTTTAAAGTTTTAAATTGGAGGATAATTGCTTTATAATGTTGTATTGGTTTCTACCATACATCAACATGAATCAGCCATAGGTAATACTATATTCTTGATCTTAATATCCCTAGCCTTGCTCCCCACCTCCATCCACCCCACATCTCCCTCCAGAATCACCTTTCAGGGTACCAAGCTATCATGTCACACCTCTGCCCTCAAATCTTTTCGGACCCCTCTACCATAACCCAAGCATAAAGCCCTAGTTTTGCTGCCTGGTTTTCAGTGTGTCTACCCCACCCCCACACTACCTCTCCAGCCACATCTCTGGTGTGAACACCTACTACCCACTATACGTCAGCCAAATGTACCACCCTCACATTTTGCCCCTTCTGTTCCTGCCACTGTGTACACTCAGCCTGGCCTTTGATGCCCAGTGGTATGTCCACTGTTCCAGGAGGTCTACTGAGCAGACCCCTGGGGGCTCCCTCTGCACTGCTGTGAGCTCCCCAGACCTGGGCCCAAGTCTGTCTCCTTTTTGGGCCCTATCAAGCCTGGTATGCAGCTGGCTCTCAGTCAGTGGGTGCTGGGGTGGGAGTGCTGGCTCATACCCTGGAATCCGTCTTGGTTGATGTCACCAATGCTTGCCACAGAGAAGCCGAAAGCGGAGCGACTGGGGCCGTGAAGAAGGAGGGAGGGGTGGTCGGGGAAGGAGGTGCCTGCCTGGTTCATGAAGATATAAATCGCACCCCCTACTTCCTCTTTCCGCTCAAAGTAATAGGGGGCACCCACCAGGAGGTCCTGCCACCTGCAAAGGAGAGAAGGAGGGGGAGATGGAACACGCAGCATAACTGTTATTTAGCAGACAAAACTGTGCCAGGCAGGGCACACAACTCTACAAGTGATGCCTCTGGCCATAGGTTGTGGGAAGGACATGGAAGTGTCAATGTGACCGATCTAATAGAAAACACAGGTTGTGGAGAAGCCATGTGCACACAGATCACACCCAAACAGCTCATATCCACTAGGGCCATACGAATGACAGGCACAGACAGTGAGATGCAGGCATTATGAAATTGACATGCAAACACCCTGAATCCCATAAAGTCTGACTGCAAATCAACATGCAAAACTGATTTGTAAATCCCTGCAAACAACATGCAAAAAAATGCCCACTTACAAACCTCTATTTCTCTGCCCTCACTCATGCAAGCCCACCCCCTCATCATTCTCCCTGGCCCCAGAGAAATGTCCCTGGATTCTCACCCATCATTGTTCAGGTCTGCCAGGGCAATGGCGCTGCCAAAATAGGCTCCCACCTGCGTGCCCTCCAGCACCTGCCTCCTCCGCAAGTCTCCACCTGCTTCCTGGCTCAGCAAAAAGACAGCGCCCACATGTTGGTGCCGCGGGGCACCTGTCACAATGGTGATGTTTGTGGGGTGCAGGATGGCACTGCCCACCTGCATCGTGTAGCCTGGGATGGGGGGAAGGTGGTCAATTGAGACTCCAATAAGGTTGGTCCCCTTGTACTCTGGTCATCTCCCAGTATCCCCCATTATCTTCTATTCCTCTATTCTAAGTTGGGCAAGAAAGTGGACCTTGGATGCCCAGCCCCAAGTCCTGACTGTACCCTGACCATGAACTCCATGAGGGTTGTGACTCTGCCTCTGGGGGTAGAATATAGGTGGTGCTCAGTAAGTGTGTGCTAGCTAAACTGAATGCTACTGGTCTCAGTGCAGCCTGGCCTCTCTACTCCACAGACACTGAAGGGGAGAGGACCAGTGTGCCAGAGACTGAGCCCCCTTTCTCCTCCCCACAAAAGGGCCACTACAACTGGACTCACCGATATAGAGGTTTCCTTGGTCCTCTGGGTCCTTGTAACTATATTCGGACAAATCCCAGTCCTTCCGCTGAATCATGTAGCTGTTTCCTTCACAAAGATTTGAGGAGGGTGGTATAAGTACCACTCCTTTCCTCCACTATGTCCAGCCCCCCTCCAGACAAGGATAATAATAACCCCTTTTATCTGTGAGTACTTTGCCATTTGAAAGTCACTTACTCTTTATTTTAACAATTCTGAGCTAGCATGATCACCCCTATTTTGCAGATGAGAAACATGAGGCTCAGGGATGGAGAGCTAGGGATGGAGGCTCAGGGATGTACAGTCATCTGGGTACCAGCGTACTATCAATAGATGACATTTCCCCCACCCTAGACAATGAAGCCAGACTCACACTATTATCTCCTCCTAATCCTGTCCCCAGACTCAGGCCACCTATTTTTCCCCCATCCCCCAGGTTGCTGCTGGAGAGTACCCTGGCCCTGCCAAGGAGTGGGAGGTAAGACTAGCAGAGTGAGCAGAGGCCTCAGCCTCAGGTGAGCCCAGAGCTGTGACTATGTCCTGGGCAACATGTTGGTCAAGAGGACAAAATAAATAACTCATTGGGATGTAACATACCACGTAAGAAATATAGTCAATAATAATGTAATCATTTTGAAGGGTGACAGATGGTTTCTTGGCTTATAGGGGTGATCATTTTACAATGTACTTAAATTCGGATCACTATGTTATACACCTGAAACTAACATAATATTGTACATCAACTATACTGCAATTAAAAAAAGAAAAGAACAAGATTCTGGGCTCCCTCTGCTTGTTGATCCTGCAATAGTAGGTGCGGTAAGGGAAAAGAGGTTGCTGTTGCTATAGTCTGTGGTGGAGAGAGGCAGGTGGAGGGTGTGTGAGCCTTCAGATGCCTGAAAGGCAGTATGTAGTGTGGCAGAATCAAGCATGAGTTTTGATACAAGAAAATACTCTGCAGCTCTCTCAAAAGATCGCCTTGTATGTACTGACATGAAAACATGTCCACAATTTATTGATACATGAAGAGGAAGTAGCAGAACAATATATTTAAAATGATTTTCTGTGTGGGTATGTGTGTTTCTTAAGATACCTATATATTCTAAAACAGGTCTGGAAGGACCCACAAGACACTTAGCAGTATACATTGGGAAATGGGACAAGGGAGATGTGGGAGAAGGGCACTCTTCCTGTTTATTTTACTGTACCATTTAGTAAGGAATGTGTTTTATTTTTCAATAAGTTTTTAAATGGTTAACCTGGCATCAGATGGACCTACATTCCAGTACACATTTCAGGACTTATTATTGGCCTTGGGCAATTTATTTTACTTCTCCAAGGCTCAGTTTTCTGTAAAATGGGTATGGTAACACTTGCATTTTAAGATTAATTAAGATAATATGTGTACCTCGGTACCTAGTAAGTGCTTTAAAATAGCAAAGGTCAAGGTGGTTGCTCATGTTGTCAATGGCATGCTCTCCTCTGCCCTCTTGTGTGGAAGCTCTGGCAGGCTGCCTCAGGGCCTAACAGGGGTGGTGGTCTCTGCTCCTCTTCCCTTCCCCCACAGTCCCCACCTTTCCAGTTGTAGGCACCAGGAGCGCCAAAGTACACGGTGTTTTGGGTGAAGCCGCCGCTGGTGCCCAGCTGGCACATGCCCGTCTCCAGGTAGTCGGTGTTGCTATTGCACATCTCGTTGTGGTAGGTCTGCCAGTCATCCCTGGCATCCAGCTCTAGGTCATTGCCTCTCACATAGCACTTGCCCACCATGCGCCGCTGGTCCTCTGACCCCGACCACAGCACCTGGGTGTAGCGGTGGGCACAGACCTGGGGACCCCCCCACCGACACACACAGCTAAGCCCGTAGCAGGGGCTCAGGAACGGAGTCTCCATGGCCCCGTGCACCTCTGGTTTTGCAGGAAAGGAGTGGAAAGAGGTCTCCCGGCTTTTCTTTCTTCCCAGAGATGCCTGGACCTGCACTGCCTTTCCAGAATTCCGAAACCTGCTCTGAAGGTTAGGAACACTTTTTGGAAGACCAGAAGCTACTGGATTTGAGAGTGGCTTAGAGATCTCAGCAAAATAAAAAGGGAAAAGGATGAGGGGATGTGGGGTTCAGGTTTTTGGGTCTAAAAGGAGCTAGACACAGAGCAGGTTAGGAAGTTGCTTCTCTGTTGTTCCCTGATGATCCTGCCCTCTTAATAAATGGATCAATATGAGAATAACAACAACCACCACAGCAGCAGCAGCTAACACTTACTGAGTGCTTACTCACTTAGTAAGTATATGCCAGACACAAGTCTCAGCTTTTCACATATTAATTCTCTTAAGCCTCCTACCAGTTCTATGGGCGAGGGATAATTACTTCCTGTTTTAGATAAGGACACTGAGGCACAGAGAAATAAGAAACCACACATCTAGAGCGAGGCAGGGGATAGATAAACCAAGGCTGTCAGGCTCCAGGGTCAAGCTCTTAAGCACCAGGCTGTGCTGCCTCTCTTGAAGCTTCTCCCGGCACATGAGAGATGCTCCATAAAGTTTATTGGGCAAATCAATAAGAATAGGGTATTTGTAAAACAACCAGGGGCCAGAGGGAACCCAGAACCAGGCCTCGTTCTTGTTGACTTGTCTTCTGTGTCCCTTTTCACCTGTGAGCCAAACTTATGTCATGCTGGCCCAAGTCTGTCCTGAGTCACTGGGAAGTTTCTAGTGTTGGCACGCAGGACGTGCTCACTAAAAATGAACTCAATGAATGGATGGGCAAGTAGCAGACTGTGGAAGGACCCAAGATTTAGACTGACTTAGGTGGAGCTCTGGACCCACCATCCTTAATAAGAGATTAGAAAGGGTGTTTCAGTGAGCTGGTCAAACCCGGAGCTTACGACAATGTTCAAAGGTGATAGAAATCACAACAGTGATGACTATGGGGGTGACAAGTGACTGAAAAGGAGTGCACTGTCTGGAGTGATGTAAGTATGCTACTTCTTTAATGGGTGTTGATTACTTGGGTTTATAATTTGCCAAAACTCAACTGAAGCTTAAAATCTGTACATTCACTGTATATAAATGTTACATCAATTTAAAGATGAAAAATAAATTGTCTATCTGGAACTGAAAAATTGAGATCCCAGGGTCCAACACTGACGAATGCAAGCTGGAGGTGACAAGTGACAGCAGGGAGTGGCCCCCAACCCAAGCCGGATGAGCTGGGGCAGAAGGGCTGTGCTTCTTCCGTCAGCTGGCCTCCCAGGAAGGAGTGCGTCCAGGCTACATTGCCTGAGGCTCCCTCTGCCCTTTCCAACTCGTAGTCCCTCAACTCGTTCCCACAAAGGGTGAGCACCGCCCCCAACCCAGGGGCGGGGTTGTGTTTGTGTGCAATGGGTGATTCAGAAAGGACCCAGGCTGGCCCTTGGGAGAGCTCCAGACACCCTCCCCATCCCCCTGCCACAAGTGCAGGATGAAGGGACACACACTCCCATGGAGACATATAGCTGCAGAAATGGACATTTGCAAGCTCATGCACCAAGGTCCCTTCTCCTGCTCTCTGCTTCCCTCTGCAGCTCCCGGGAGATGAAAGATGTCTGGAGGGGGATCCAAAGGTGAGCCCCGACTTACCAAGACTCTGCCCGCTGGGCCCTGGCTGGCCACAGTCACCCCAAGCCACATGTCCTCGATGATGTGGTTAGGGTTACCTGTAGGCATGAGAGGGCTCATGAGCCAGGGCACCTTATCCCATCCTCTAGGCATCCAGAGCCTCCAGACGGCAGGAGTTGGTCCCTCCCAGATCTCCCACTCCAGCAGGGCCACCCTCCCTCCCTGCCTTCCCCAGCCCATCACAGTCTGAGCTCCACAAATCCCACCTGGTCCCACTATCCCCTAGGGCTCCCTCTTCCCAACTGGACAAGAAAGCACTTGAAACTGCCCAGCTGAGCCTTCTGTCTCTTCTAGTCATTCTCTCTGTGCTACCTGCTCTACCGGGCTCCTGACCCAGCACCAGCTCCTAAGCCCTCTTCTCACTTTTCTCCTTGATGTCCATCCGCTCACAGTCATTCTTGTGGGCAGTGAGTGGGCAGAGGTACACAGCACCAGTCCGGTTGGTATAGCCATCAGGCACAGCAAGGTCCCGGGGGGCACCAGCCAGGAGCCTGGGGGCAAGAAGGTAGTAGACTCAGGCTCATACTTGCCAAAGCCTGCTTCAAACAACTCACCACTTGATGTGCACATACAGAGCATCTGTCCTGTGCCAGGCTCTGCGAACAGATGAATGCCTTCCCACCCCTCTCTCGAGGAGTGCCCAGGGTGGGGAAGGCAGGCAAGGAGACAGACACCTGTGGTCAGTGCCTCATGAGAGGAAAGCAGGGAGCAAATCAGCCCCAACTCTGCACGGGGGGCAATCAGGGCGGCCCACAGAAGAGCACCTTGGCCTGAGTCTGAGGATGTGGCCCAGGGCTCACCAGGTGAAGAAGGGGAGGAGCACTGCGGACTGAGGTCTGGCATGTGCAAGAGCCAGGAATCATGAGCAAGGGGGTGACTCAGGGATCTGCAAGGCCCTCGGTACAGCTGGAGGCCAGAAACATGGGGAGGAATGAGAGGGCAGGGTGGGAAGGGAAGCTGCGGAGGGATTTTAAGCAAGGCAGAAACATGGCAAGATCTGGGTTTTGGAAGGACTGTTTTGATATCTGACTGCCATAAGCAGATCTGGTTTGGGGAAAGAATGCTTGGCTTCTGAGATGAAGGCAGATGGGAAGAGAAGAAGGTGGAGTTGTCCTGGCACAAGATTCAAACTTCCAGAGATCCGAGGAAAGGATGTGTGAGGTGGTGGGGAGGCGTGGATAGTGGGAGGCCTGGATCCTACCTCTTTAAGCCATCGGAGGACTTAGATCTTGGGGTGGTCTGAAGAATGTGGGCAGGAAAGGACAACTGACCCCAAACCACAGCCGGGTGAGTGGAGTCAGCAGGGTCCTTAAGTGACCCTAGAGTGTCTCCTCACCCCCTTTCTGCCATGTTGAGACAGATTTATGAGGTATGGGGGTGATGGCAGGAGAGCTGGGTATCTGACACTTAGGGCAGAATGGTGAGCATGAGAGTGGGGATGGATGAGGACGGTCAGTCACCTTGTCCCCAGTCTGCCTGGAGCCCATCTTTAGGGATGCCACCTGCAAGTCCTTACGAGGGTTCTTAGGGCTCTAGCAGCCCATCTCATACCAGACAGATGACTGCAGGAGAGGAAGGCAAGCGATCAGCCTTGAAATTTTCTCTCAAAAGGTAGTTTTGGGACCACTAGAATTAAAAAATCACTGCGATATTTGTTACACAGGCAAATTCCTCAGCCCACCACAGACAGTCTGAGTTGAATCTGAGGGTAGAGCCCTGGAACCTGCATATTTAACATACACCCCAAATACTCACATCGTGGTTTGAGAACCCAGCTCTACCACCCCTTGCTGTCCCAGCATCATCTGTCTGCAGCCTTTGGACGTTCTGCCAAGACCACCTCCTCAGTCCTGCTGGACCCCACCTCCTGGGTGGACATCTCCCATCTGCCCCGGCAATGCTAGTTCCTGAGGCTCCCAGCTCAGAACTGGGGTGCCAGGCCTCCTGTCAGAGCCTGGATATGCAGAACAATAGCCCTGCCCACAGCTCCTGCCTGGGACCTGAGAGAGATGGCTGTAGGAACTGGGCAGGGCCGGGCCTGGGCATGCCAGGGCCTGGGTGCCTCCACCCGCTGGGTGTCAGGAATGTGCTGCCTGCGGGTGCCGTGAAGGGACCGCTGCCTGCACTTCACACCTCAGCTCAGACCTCACCCTGGAGAACAGTTCTTAAGGGCAGGCATGCAGCTTCGCTAAGCAGAGCAGGGCGGGCAACTCCAACAGAAGGGCTGGCAGAGGACCAGCATGGCATCCAGGCCCTGTTAGTCATCCTCGGTCTGGGCTGAGGTGGGTACCTAGTGAGCCCACGGCCTCACCACCTGTAAACATCTGCCCCCCAAGTGCCTGACAGGTGACAGAGCGGAGCCACTGCCCATGGAAAAGGAGTATTTCAGCCTTGGAGCTAAGGGGTCTGGTTCTAGGTGTGTTCTGCCTCAAAGGACAGTTTCCTTTCCCTCTCTGAGTTGTGAATGCCTCATCTGTAAAATGGGACAGCAGCTGCCCCACCACCCTCCAGGATTGTTGGGGGAACAGTGGATTTATTCTTTAGAAGGGCCTTCTGATTATGAAGCCAAGACCCATGTGAACACTGTGGTTCTGCTTTCTTGTGGCATCAGGATGGCCCCAGCACACCCCCAGGCCTTGCTCTGGGGAACCTGAGAATTTCTACCCTGCCAGATGAGGGGATCTAAAGCAGACTGCACTGAGCAGACTAGTTCAAGTGTTTGGATGGGGCGGAGGGTGACACGGAAGTAACACTGCTGGGGTTGAAGGACACCAGGCCCTCGGTCAGGTCAGTGGGCTACTGGCAGTTAGTCATTTGAGAGCGGGAGCTCAGATTTGGCTGGAGGTAGCAGCTGGGGGTTGGCTACAATGACCTTGAAGGGGTGGGTCCAGGCCTCAGTGGGCGAAGGGTCCCTGGAGAACCCAGATTACATTCCAGGGTGAGCAGTGCAAGGGAAGTGTTGCTATGCCTGCTGCTTTCCAGGCCCAAGTTTAAGTGCTGGAATGGCTGAGCAGCAGGTGGCCACACCCTCCCAGCTGTCTCATCTTAGAGGGAGTGGCCTGAGGGACCCCCTCCTCTTAGCCTCCTGTGGTACAGAGAAGGCAGAGCTGGGCATGAAGAGCAATCAGACTGACATAAAACCCCTTACTACCTATATCCTTTCCACTCTCACCCTGCACCAGCCTGTGCCCAGTGAGGGGCAGTGGGGCAAGACCCTAACCCCGGCCCTGCATCCCAGGCCCCTCACTCCCCAGAGATTCCACAAGGTGCTCCCCCCACCTCCCTGGAGTATTTTTAGCTCCTACTTGGCCTGCTTAGAGGCCCTTTAAGGCCCTCTGGCTCCCAGCCCAGGATCCAATGGATCCACAGCCAGAGGACTGAGAATAGAGGGGGGAAGGAGGGTGTGCAGAGGGCTGGGTCCAGCTTCCTCCAGCCACAGTCAGGTGTGGGAAAATCCAGAGGGTGGGAAAAATCTTTTTGTTGCTGTTGTAAATGAACGAAGTTACTAAGCAAATGAGCACATTGCTCCTGCTGTTGGATCTGGTTCAGATCAGATCAGATCAGATCAAAAGCTGATCCCTCCTAGATCACCACTGAAGTCACCCTCCCAGCAGGGATCAGAAGCAGGATGTGAGGCAGGATACTCTGTTCAGCTCTTGCAGCAAGGGAGAAAGGAGATTGGACGGCCTCTCTCCTGGAGTCAGGCTGGGCTGGGTGGGAGCCGTGCCCCTCCAGGTGGTAGGGAGATGAGTAAAATGACCCCTCAAGGGCTTTCAAACAGCTGCCTCTTCACCCTACCTTTTGGCTCCAGCCAGACAGCCACTCCTGGCCTTTGCAGAGACCCCTGAGCTCCAAGTCCAGAGAAGCCCTTTCTCACTCCTGCCACTCCCCCCACCCCCTATCACTCTTCCTGGGGCAAATCAAAGCTAATGCAGCAGCCAAGTAGAAGGCACCAGAATCAGAGGAGGCTGGGGAACAGGGCCTAGGGGTGTCAGGGCACCAGTCGGTTCACCCCAGAGAAGTCTCCCTGGAGCATACTGGGGCGGATGATGTTCAGAGAAACAGCCCATAAGATTCAACTTCCCAGACTCATCACCTCAGGCAGGCACTGGGGTGACCCCAGCGGAAAGACTTCAGTTAACACTGATTGGCCAGTAGCTCCAACACTCTGGCCATGGGCCCCCATGCCTCACTCCTTTGGCCAGAAAGCCAGTTAGGGAGGGTCCCACTCCAGCTCTGAGTGCTTGGGTGGGGTGGCGGGGGGCAGTGGGATAGGCAGCAGCTCTCTGATGCCTGAATCCCAGCTCTGTGCCAACCCTCTGCCTGAATTAGCCATGTCCCCAGAGGCCGCTCCTGTGTTAGCTGAAACTGCAGCCTCTTCGTCCTCCCCAGCTGCCCCCAGTCCCCTTTCCCCTCTGGTGACTCAGCCTAGAATCTCAGCACCAAGGTGGGGAAATGAGAGAATGAGAGAGGACAGGAGAAAGAGGCCTTGCTCAGGCCTCCAATAATAAAGAACAAGGCTGTTTTTCTCATTTCTTCTCCCTTTCTCTGGCTCCTTAGTATTTTTTTCCCCACATCTGACCCCTTAGGGCATTTTTCATGTCATCTAACCTCAATCCCCCTTGCGGTAACCACCATCCTCTTTCTTCTTTGTTTAGTTCTGACCAAGCCCTTTTCACTTCATTTTCTACAAGATCAGGCTGCCCCTACCTCCCATCCAGTTTTAAGTGCCTTGGCCTGGCCTGGTCATTGGAGAAAGCCGGAGAGAAAGGACACTATGGATCCAGGCCTTCTGCTTGCAGCCACAGCCGCTCTGCCCATTTCCTCTGGCACGAGCCTTGCAGGCTGCCAGGTGCCTGCCCTACCCAGGGAAACATGTTTTAGGAGAACAAGTAAGCCTGGTTCCTGCCTACCTCGAGTATGACCTCATCTTCCAGGAGCTGTGGCCACCCCCACCCCAGGCTTCCCAAACACCCTCATTTCCAGGCAAAGGCCCCAGAGGTATCTCCCATAGTCCACAAGGTCAGGTCAGACCAGGACACCTGGATTCCCAGGAGGGAATGACAGAACAGGTACTGGGGGAAAGCAGGGGAGGTCCGTGACCATCTCCCAGAGGAACAGTCCCTCTGCTTCCCCAGGGGTCCTCACATATCTCACTAAGAAACCCAAAGCACCCTGGTCCTCTCCCCTTCCCTGCCCTGCTCCTGATCACCAGGAAACTGAGGATTCCAGAAACTGGGAAATTGGGGCCAGGGTTAGAGTAAGCCTCTGCTATTGTGGGCACAGAACCTCAGTCTAGAGATGAAGGTCATGGGGAACAAAGACACACCTCCATTTTTAACCATTACTACAATAAGGTCTTCTTTGAGAATATCATGAAAACTGTGCTTTTCCCTCCTCCTGGCTCCAGAACGATGCACAGACACGCATGACTTTGCATACACTTTCCAGGGTCCCTGTATCTCCTGAAAATCTGCAGGGAACTCCAAGCTCAGACTTTGTTCAGGATCATGAACCCTTCCTCTTTTCCAAAGGGACTTTGAAGCTAACAGACTATAAGACTGCCACTTGACTTGCTGGCTCCCCTGAGCTGTGTACTCAGGCAGCTGTTTACATCTGGCTACACAGCTGGCTGCAGCTAAGCCCAGCTGGCCCAGCTGGTTCTCCGTAAGGGTCATGGGGCAGAATTCAGTGAGATGAGGAGATGAGCCAAGATGTAGAATCACCCCTGGAAAGACTGAAGATACCCAAGTGAGTCACCCAGAACACTATCTAGAACTACCTGTCACTCTGAGATTCATCAGTTTTAGAAACTTATGGGCTCCCAAAAGGCCTAATGCCATCTCTAGCTGCCCAGGAAGAAAAGTAGGACTCCTCCATTAAGTCACCTTGAGTGAGGTCCTTGGTTAGTACAAGAGCCCTCAGCTGATGCAGTGTTTAACCCAAATCATCTCCTTAAAACCTAACTATTATCCCCATGAAGAAAGTGCCCTAATATGTGAGGAAATTAAGAGTCAGGTATTAGTGACAGATTCCAGATGGGAAACTGGTAATGGCATTGGGAGCCTCTTCTTTCTCCACAATGCCAAGTTGCCTTTTATAGACCAACAGAGGCAGGAAGGCATATATAGACCCAGGCTGAACCCCTTTCTCAGGAAAACGGGCCCAGAAAAGGGAAATATCCTGCTTAAGGTCACATAGCAAAAAATAAAAATAAAAAAAGGCAGGGGAGAGGGGTGGGGAGTATTGCATATTACAGAATCTATTATTTCCTCCAGCTTTCCATTACCTACCCTTGCATTTCTGATGTTCTCTTTACACTACATTGCCTTATATCATGTTGATTCAGCATTGAAAATCTGAAAATCTTTTTCTGGGCTGGGCCAGAAAGAGCACTAATATAAAAACTTAAGCTGATGGTCATTTAGGGTCTCCAAAAGATGGAGGATTGGCTAAGGCCAGGCCGCAGCTGCTGAGGCCAGGCTGGGAAGGGTGTGGTTGCCCTAACCTCTGTAGAAGCAAGATGGAATTGAGGCCAAGTAGGCAGGTAGACTGGGCGGGGGCTGGGCCGGCAGGGCAGGGGCCAAGGCTGAGGCAGAGTCTGGACTTTGGACATTCCAGCTTCCTCAAGTTTCTGCAGGTTCCAGCCAGAATTGGGAAAGGTTTCAACACACCCTTTATCTGACCGCGTCCTCTTGCTCTGCAGGGTTTGACATCTCAGTAGGTCAAACAGAAGAGCCCAAAGAAGCCCTGCCTAACAGCTGTCCTAACAGCCTTCCCTCCTGGACAGCCTCATCTTCCCCAGGTGCCCTTTTCTTTCACCTGCCAACCTTAGCACACTGAGCCCACGCAGAGAAACTTCTCAAACTTGGACATGCCCCTCTGGGCATGATATAGGGTGGGGGGACAACATAAGCAGCCGAATGTGTCTCCTTGCCCTCTCTCTTCTCTGTCTGGCTCTTTCCCCTCCTTCTCCTTGCAGCTGTTGGGGAAGGAGAACAGAAGAGAAAAACACTATTTCCCTCCTGCAACCAAAACAAACACACTCAGGGTTGAAGATTCAACATGAATCCGTGGAATGCGAGGAGACAGAGACGTCTAGTGGGAGGGCATCACTACTGGGGGTGGGGGTGGGGTGCAGGAAACCAAGGGAGAGTTGGGACAGCTCCTCCTCTCACCGCTACTTCTGCATCCTCAAGGGGTCTGAAGGAGCGCCTGGACAGCTCCAACCGCCCAGACTCGCCCGTCACCTCTCTCCAACCACCAAGCACTTGAGAAGGCCCTCCAGTCTGGCTCTGCGCAGGGTGTGGCTGGCGGGGCCACACACTAAGTGTGAGGTGGGGGCGGGCTTAAATGCTCATGCCCGTAGGTTCTTCCCTGCAAAGGGGAAAGGGCTTTCATCTTGCAGTTTTCCCCAGTTCCCAGCCCTGGTGAGAAGAGGTATTCGGTACACTAAATTCCCGGTTCATTGAATGGGAGGGGTCTCAGGAAACAGGGACTCCGCTTCTATTCTCAACAGAGGTTTAAAAGGCTGAGGGGCTGAGTCTAGACAGGTTCTGGCCAGGTCAGCACTTGCAAATGATTACTGCCCCCATCCCACACCCAATCCCTCTATTTCCCGCCAAGCTTCAGCAGCAGGAGAGCTGCCTAGGTCCCCGCCCTCTCAATCCTCGCTCCCAAAAGCCGACGGCCTGCGAGCCTGGAAGCCACCGGGCCCTAGGACTCAGCTCGAGATCCGCATCCTGTGCGCACAGTCTCCCTCCCACCCCACTTCGGCCAGTTTCACTTACAGGTAGCGCTGCTGTCGCTCTGTCTGCCGATGGAGGGCGACCGAGTAACCGAAGAGGCTGCCCGGGTTCCCGGCCTCCTTCACCACCAGGAATCGGGTGTCCAGGTTGAAGGCGGAGGCGGCGCGGTTGCTTGCGGCCACCATCAAGGCGAGCGCGCAGAGCAGCGGGCTCAGGACGCCGGGGGCGCGGCTGGGGCCGGGGCCCATGGCTGCTGGCGGGAGCCTGGCCCCTGGCGAGAGCGCGTGAGGGCGTGGAGCTGGGAGTGAGGACCTGTTCACCTGCTCCCCCGCGCCACCGGAGAACGCTCCCGCCGGCTTCGTAGTTGAGCCCCGCAGCGCTGATCAGTTTCTGGCCCCCAGACTTGGTCAGTTTTACATCCGCTCACGGTCTGAACGCTCGGATTTCCCTCGGAGGTCCGCGGGTCTATTCTCCCGCCTGCACTGTCCCGGGTCACCGCCCCCCTGCCCTGGGCACCCTGCCCCCCAGCTCGCGCCGGCCGCGCCCACTTGGCCGCAGAGTCGCCTCCGAGCCGGGTTCGGCGGCGGATCTGAGCAGGCAGACCGGTCCACCACAAGGAAGACTGGAAGGAGGGGTGTCCCCCCGCGCGCGCGCCCCGCCCCCCCACGCCCAGCCCCGCACCTCCCCACCTTGCGCGCCCAGCCAGGGCTAAGCTTTCCTTCCGGGGAAAGAGAAAAGGTCCCGGCTCGGCCGCCGCCTCTTAAAGGGGCAGCACCGCCCCCCCTCATCCTTCCTGAGCCGGCTCCGCCCTCTTCGCCAAACACCTGTCGGGAGACCCCAAAAGCTTGGATTTCCCCTCCCCTCCGCTTACTTCTCCAGAGAAGCGTCGCTTCCCAAGCAAGATGGATTGGACGGGCGGGGCCGGGGCTGGGATTTGTCCCGCTGCTTTGCTGCGGCCGCTGGAAAGGCCGTTCCGGGCGCGGCCACCTCTGTGGGTCCGGCTGCAGAGCCCCGCGTTGGCGCATCTGGGAACCAATATCCGCAAGCCACCGGCTGGAAGGCTCTACCCTCCTCCGCCGCGCTGTGAGTCCCTGAGAGAAGGTTAGAGGTCTCTGAGCGTTCTTCCTGGCACCCAGCCCCTTCGCCTTCCTTGCCAAGATTTTTTTCTTTTGCCTACTTGTTCCCACTCACTTTGACCTGGGCGGGGAATGGTCTCGCAAAATCAGATATTTAGCAGTGGTAATAAGCAAGCATCGCTAATTATAATTAGTAACCACAGCGTTTCCCCAGCGGGCTACGCCTTCGGACATCTACTGTATCATGAATATTCCAGATTTGGAAAGAAGTCCCTTCTCTTTAGAGTGCCTGCTCAGCCAGAGAGCTAGGCCCAGACTGTACCCATTTCTGATCCACCCTTGCCTTCAGGGCCCAGCCCAGCAGAATCCCAAAGGTCCCTTCCTCCTACCCAGGCTCTGAGTGTTTGGAGACTGGGCAGGGACTTCAGCCCCGACAGTTATGTCGTGGGTGGCACCAGATTCAGTTAGATAGGCGGAGTCCAAAGATCTGGTTATCTGCAGAAGAATCTAACTAAATGGGAACTTGAAGAGATCACTCTGTTTTCTTGAGTCTAACTCAGATTTCTTTTGTTGCAGCACAAAGACCCACTTCCCCCTGAGCATTCTTTTTTCTAGGGTTTAGGAGCTTTCTTACTGTGGTACAGCAGTTCATTCTTCAGAGCTTACTTCTCAAAGTTCATTTTAGAGCCCCTATCTCTGAGAGTTTATGGTGATAAGATCACCATATTGTAGTGCTTGGGCAGCGTAAACTATGCTACCTGCTTTACAAATATTAGTAAATTAATCCTCACAACAATCTTTCAGGTGTTATCGCTGCTGTAAGGTGAGAAAACTGAGGCTCAGTGAGGTTAAGCAACTTGAAGGCTATGCAACTTGGATTTTAATCCTATGCTTTCTGACCCTAGAGCCCTTTGTGACCACTTGTGCTAATAATTAACATTCAAACCATACACAGGGCACATCTAGGTTTGGTGGGGCCTGAAGCTTGTACAATTTGAAGCCCTTTTTAAGGAAAAGGATAAAAAATTAGGAGTACAAAATTAGATTCAGCGCATGGGAAGGGATTCAAGCTGAACTTCTTTTTATGAATCCTTTCACCTACAGACTCTCATTTCATTGTCATTTGGCCTCATTCAACTTAAGGAAGAAACTAGATGTCCAAGGTCACACAACGTATGGGAGACCAGAGCTAGAACTGGAGGCCACTGGCCACAGCTGTGTCTTTAAGAGATAAATTCCAGGCAGATGTTGGTTGGAAAGCCAGACATGCTTGAACAAAAGCAGCTGTGAAAGCAGTGTTTCTCTAAAGTGTTTGGGGAGAGGACACTTGTCCCTGTCTCCCCTCGGAGCAGCATTTGTTCCTAAGCTGTGACTCTCAGAGCTGCCCAGCCTCTCTCCACAGGCCGATTTGTGGCCCAGAGCCTCCAAGGGTTAGGAAATGTGGGGCTAAGAAATAGGAAGCTGATCTGGGTTGAACAGTTACCTTGCTCTCCTTCCAGTTGGCTACTAGGTCCTCCACTCATTCTTGGAGAAGAGGGGACAGCCAGGACCAGGAACCCAGGGGCCAGGGTGGACACTCAACGTGGACACGGATCCCACCTGAAACAGCTTTGAGCGTTCTGTCATGACAGATGGGCTCCATGCCAGGTGTTATCTCTTTGGCCATCCCAAACAGGAATGACCAGCATGTCCGATCCCAGGCTTGGGAGCAGGAAAGGGATGAGGGATGGTTTTTCCACTGTGGGGGAGTTTCCAGAGGGAATGTGGAAGTGGGAGCAGGGGGCATCTGGTAGGGGGAGGGCCCAGGCTAAGGAATTTAGAGGAGTGTCAGACAGATCTGGGGGCCTTCCTGGTAGACCAGCTGGTAAAGAATCCACCTGCAATGCAGGAGACCCTGGTTCAGTTCCTGGGTTGGGAAGATACCCTGGAGGAGGGCATGGCAACCCACTCCAGTATTCTTGTCTGGAGAATCCCCATGGTCAGAGAAGCCTGGCAGGCAACAGTCCATGGGGTGCAAAGAGTCGGACACGACTGAGCACAGCACAGCAGACAGATCTGGGGGAGATGGAATGCAGGTGGAGAGATGAAGGGACTGGAAGGGTCTCTGGGCTGGAGAGATGCGGAAAGAGAAAGCCACAGTTCAGGAGCATTATCATCCGCTGCCTCATCTCATCCCTCAGTTGACTTTATCAGGCCAACTCTTCCCTATAGAAGGGAGCCAATAGAAATGTTGACCCAGAGAACAGCATTTGTAATGAGTTTGAGACCATATTTTGATGTCTGACTGCTGACACCTCTTCAGCTGTCCCCTCTCCCTCTTCAGCCTGAGTGCTGTGCTGCCTCCTTTGGTGTCCATGGGAGATTTGAACCATGCAAGCCCCTTTCCTCACAAATGCTCCCCCAACCTCACTCCTTCACCACAGTAAAAACCCTGGCCAGTCTCCTTTCCTCCCTCTCTCAAGCCATTTTGGACCCGCTTGAGAGTCCGGCCCTGCGCCTCCAGAGACCTCAATTACATAAATAATAACACTTTTCATTCTGTCTTGGCATGCATGTGACACCATCAGTCTTGACACTGAACCAAACCTTGGATGGGGGTCCACCTGTCTCTGTGGGTGACCACAACAACATACAAACTATGTGTTCTGCTGTAGAGTGAGGGAGGCTTCCTGGAGGGGGAATATCTGGACAAGTGAGAAGGAAAGGACTAGCAAGAGGGAGCCTCCAGAGAGAGGAAGGCAGAAAAGTCAGGGCTTAGCTTGGGGTACAGGTTTCCCAGTTGTAACATGAAAACATCAGATGCTGTAAAGGACCTTCCATTTATGTGTTCATACCAGCTTCCCTCTTCACACCACCCCACGCAATGCTCCACTTGCCCCCATCTTATTCTTCCAGATCCCCAGACTACACAGCTTGCTCACTTACTTCTCACAGGAAGGTCAGCAAGTAGATGGAGAGATATGGATGGAGTAGAATTGTGGAGCCAAAAGGGTTGAATGCAGGCTATCTTCTGCCCTCTCAGCTTGTACAAGTTACATGTTGCCTATGTGACTATTTATTTCTGAATGTTTTATGTACCTTTGAATTCAGAAAGGGCACTAATGTTTATTGAGCACCTACTGTGTAGCCACCCCTTTATATATATCTTCTAATAGCCTTATGAGGTAGAGATGTCACCCACTTTACAGCTGAAAATACTGAGATGCCCAAGGTACCTCCACCAGGCACCCTACTTCCCCCATGCCCCAGCTATCTTGGCTGCCTTCTGTTCTTCCAGGACACTATAGCTTAGAAGTCATGTCCTCCAGGCCTCAGTTTCCCCATCTATGAAATGAAAGAGCTGGAAGAAATCCCTTATTGTTCCTTACCCGGCATCCCTGTGTCCCAAGGCTCCTAGTATTTGTTGAACAAAGTGGAACAAATCTCAGCTATTGAACTAAGACTCAAGTCTCTGTCTCTGACTTAAATTGAAAATGCAAATTACTGGGGAGGGAGAGGGGAACAGTGAAGCAAGAATGGGTTTATCAGATTTCCTTTCTCCTATGACCCAGATATGGGGACAGAACAGGCACCCAGGCCAAGCAAGTTCTCTGGCTCACAATCTGTCAGTCTCAAGCATTCATTGACAACCTGCTATGTACTGGCACAGAGCTGAGAACCTCCAGAGGCTCAAAAATGAATGACAGCATCTTCAGGAGGCCAGGGTTTCATCCTGGCCTCACATTCTGAAAGCTCTCAGATTTTAAAAGGCTAAATCCACATTGCATTATATTTTAGGGCTGGTGATTATGGAACAATGGGGGGTTGTTAGAAAGAACATTCTGCCTATAGCATGAAGTTGGCATTGCCAAGAGGAACTGGGCTGGGAAGGCAGCTGTAATAATTTGGGCAATGGGTGAAGTGAGATGAAAAGGGGCAGAAGGAGGGAGGGAGAGAGTGAGTGAGAAGGCCCCAAGACCCTGATCTGACTTGGACTTAGGTAAAGGTGTGTGTGTGTGTGTGGATATGCAGGGGATGGAGGAGGGAAAGAACAGAGTGACCTCCACAGGGGCCTCGTGAATAGGCCCCAGACATCAGGAAAATTCTGTGCTGGCCAACCGCTTTGCCTTCCTAGTTCCTCTGATCCTCTCCATGGTTCCCTTGATGTCCTCCATGGCCTAGGCCTTGCTGCACATGCCTTGACCTTCTGACTGGGAGTTTAGGACTTGGGTGGGCTCTACAGCATCTCTACGTCATGCCAAGGTGGCCCCTTCAAGTTTGGGAGGCCACTTGGTGGCCCCAGCTGAGCTGAGTCACCAGCCCCCTTGGGGAGATGCCTTCTTATTGGCAGAGTTCTGTGCTCAGCTGTGAAATCTGGACAGGTGTTGGGCTTCATCTACACCCCCTTTCCACTCCTACTAACGTCCTAGAGATTCTGCTAGGGGTGGAGGGCCATGTGTGTGTGGTTGTCCATGGAGCATTCCTACACACATGTTGGTTGGAACGTGTCTGTACATGTCATCCCTTACACATTTATACATGTTTCCCTATGTGACTATTTGTCTCTGAATGTTTTATGTACATTTGAATTCAGAAAGGGAGCTAATATTTACTGAGCACCTACTATGTAGCCAGCCCTTTATGTATATCTTCTGATAGCTTTATGAGGTGGAGATGTCACCCACTATACAGCTGAAAATACTGAGATACTCAGGTACCCAAGGTACCAGGCACCCTGATTCCCCCATCCCCCAATCATCTTGCTGGTTTCTGTTCTTCTAAGTCTCTACAGCTTAGAAGTCACGTCCCTGAAGTAGGGATTCTGCCTTCTCTGGAACCTTATCTCCTTGGGCACCAGCCTCCTCTGAGGGGCACGCCCAGTAGTGGTCTTTGGTTCTTTACCCCTGACCCCTCTGGGGTGGCAGCAGGAACCCTGGTGACCTCCCTCTTTGCCCTCTCTTGGTCCTCCTTCTTCTCTCTCTTCCTAGCACCTCACCTCCTTGTGAGA
The DNA here is from genome assembly GCA_007570785.1 of Antilocapra americana. Classification (NCBI taxonomy): domain Eukaryota; kingdom Metazoa; phylum Chordata; class Mammalia; order Artiodactyla; family Antilocapridae; genus Antilocapra; species Antilocapra americana. The sequence continues at coordinate 18,557,314 of ML664177.1, read as the reverse complement.
CTCCTCAGCCCACACTGGGCTTCTGTTCTTGCTCCTCCCACTGCCTCCCCAGATCACTGTTTGTGTATTAGCATTCCCCTTCCTGCTGATGACCCCCACCCAAGTGCCTCCAGGCCCCAGCCTTGATGTTCAGCTCTTGTCAACCACCTCCAGCTGGCCACCCACAGGCTTCCCAGATTCTGAGTGTCCAGATCTGGCTCAGCACCTTTCCCTTGTCCCCACCGCCTGCTCCTCTATAACAACCTCTATCTCAGTGCCTCACCCCCAGCAGGATTCCATGGATACTCCCAGGCTGGTCTGTGCTACTTGATCTTCACACAAGCTGAGCCCTTTGCCTGGAATACCTCATACCCCCTTGTCCACTTGGAAAATCTCCACTTGATCTTCAAAATATTTCGTGAGTTTTTACTTTATTCCTTCACTCCTCCCCCCTTGAACCCTGAGTACACACACACACACATACACACACACACAGATGTAATCATTTTTGCATCTTCCAGGCCTTTTATTGACTTGTAGGCTGGGCTCGTAGTGTGGTTAAAGACTGATAGGACTATCAGTTCAGTTCAGTCGCTCAGTCGTGTCCAACTCTTTGCAACCCCATGGACTGCAGTACGTCAGGTTTCCCTGTCCATCACCAACTCTCAGAACTTGCTCAAACTCATGTCCATTGAGTTGGTGATGCCATCCAACCATCTCATCCTCTGTCATCCCCTTTTCCTCCTGTCTTCAATTTTTTCCAGCATCAGGGTCTTTTCCAATGAGTCAGTTCTTCGCAACCAGTCTCCAAAGTATTGAAGCTTCAGCTTTAGCATCAGTCCTTCTAATGAACACCCAGGACTGATCTCCTTTAGGATGGACTGATTGGATCTCCTTGCAGTCCAAGGGACTCTCAATAGTCTTCTCCAACACCACAGTTCAAAAGCATCAATTCTTCAGCACTCAGCTTTCTTTATAGTCCAACTCTCATACCCATACATGACTACTGGAAAAACCATAGCTCTGACTAGATGGACCTTTGTTGGCAAAGTAACATCTCTGCTTTTTAATATGCTGTCTAGGTTGATCATAACTTTTCTTCCAAGAAGCAAGCATCTTTTAATTTCATGGCTGCAGTCACCATCTGCAGTGATTTTGGAGTCCAAGTAAATAAAGTCTGTCACTGTTTCCATTTTTCCCTCATCTATTTGCTATGAAGTGATGAGACCAGATGCCATGATCTTAGTTTTCTGAATGTTGAGTTTTAAACCAACTTTTTCACTCTCTTCTTTCACTTTCGTCAAGAGGCTCTGTGATGGGATAGGACTATGACCTTGGACAGGTCTCTTCACCTCTTAGTCTCCTCACTATAAGTTGGACATAAAGACACCAGACTCAGAGGTTTGTTGAAAAACAGCAGAACTGGGACCCAGAAGTATCTCACTGATAGTTGTGTTCAATGTCAATTACACCTGTATTTCCAGAATCCATGACAGTCTCTCATACTCAGTAGATCTTCAACCACAGCGTGTCTGAGTTCAGTTGGCCACATATTCTTTATGACCCTAAAAAAGGGAACCTAGTAGAAGTGAGTGAGAGGCCAGCTCTGTCTCATAAATACCCTCTTGCTCCCTGCCCTTCCCCCACCATGGGATCATGTTGGGACAAATGTCTTGGCTCAGTGGGTTGAAAAGGAAAGTCAGAACTCTGAGGCATGAATGGCTATGCCCACTGACTCACTTCCTCCTCCCTGCTACTCTGGACTTGTAGGCGGGCTTCTAGTGTGAATATACTCAGGCCAGGCCCTGAGTAACACAGGTTGTAGCCTCCTCCCAGCTCTCACCCCTCATCCTAGCGCCCCCCCCCCCCCCCAACTCTCCAAGCCGCTCACTTCTAACCTCATCCTGGAGCGGCCAGCAGTGACAAGAAGGTCTGTGAGGCTGGTGACTGCTGATTTGAAATCTGCTTGCAAGTTTCAGTGAGCTAGAGTAGATTACAGGGTAGACTGAGGGGGGAGACACAAGCCTGCTCTTAGAACCCAGAGTCTGATGTGCAAGGCAGGGTGCCTGTCTGGAGTCTGATCTGAGAGGCACAGAATTTCCTCCTCCTCCTCATGGCCCTCTCCTTTCCTGCCAGGATCACAGAAATTCTCACCTTTGGGCAACCTCCTATGGCTTAAGGCCTATCTCTTGAAGGTTCCTGTTGAAATACAGAGAGCCCTACCTGGCAAGGGAGCAGGCGGACTCTCTGGCAGGGATAAAGCAGGATATTACAGCATCGCCCACAAAAACCAGGGCCCTGGGTTATAAATGACTCAGGCAGCCATGAGGGTTGGGAAGGGAAGAAAGGGTGCTGAGGGAAGAGTTGGGACAAAGAATGATTTAGTGGGGGTTGGTGGGGCCAGCAGGGGTTCCAGACAGGCCCTGGCGCTACCCTCTTCAGTTAAGTGTTGGCATGATGAAGTCAATGATAAAGGAGATTTTACTTTCCTGTAGAACACTCCCCAAGAAGCATAGCCTTCTGCCTCTGGAGGATTGTCCTGGATGTCAGAGGCTCATCTGAGGGAAGGAAACTGATGGGCCTCGGGGGATGTCAAGGCCACTCCCTCAGTGACAGAGCTGCCCCGGCCTCGCGCTGACAGGTGTAGCTCTGAGGTAGGGTGAGAACACAGCCCACTGCGGGAAGAAAGAAGGGAACTTGAGGGGGGGGGTGGGGAGAGAAGAGCCAGAAGTGTGGCGGGGAGGGGGCACGAGATGCGGTAGGTAGGGCAGTGGGCAGCAATCACAAGCACAGCTGGCTGTAAGGGACACGCCCAGGAAAGCACTAGAGCCTGGAGTTTGGGCTTCAGCTTGCCGGCCTTGGAACGGAAGGGAAATGACGGGTTCATGCTTTGGAGTAAGCTGACAGGCTTTGTGGATTCAAAAGCTTCCTCTGGTTTGGAGTCAGGGAGACCCATCTGTGGGCGGATGTGGGGTTGGAAATGATAAGGGGTGAGGAGATGCCTTACTGTAGATTTGTGAGATGTTTGGGCAAGGAGTGTGGGCAGGAAGAAGCTGGTGGCTGTGGGAGGCAGGGGTCATGGGTGGGATCTGCAACAAGGACAACCAGTGAGTCTGGGGGACCTCTAGGGCCTCCTAAGTGGAGGTGCAGGTCAGGCCTGGCTGGCAATCTGCCCAAGGCCCCAGGGCAGGGCTAGAGATAGACAAGAAGACCAGAGTCTAGAAGTGACACCAAGGTTTGCAGAGGAAAATTCTCCAGTGCCTTTCCTCAAGAGCACCAGCCTGAGCTTTGCTGTTGATCAGGCCATGTCAGCCTGGTTCCACATGGTCAACCTGGGCCCATAGCGAGCTCACTGAAGGTAGTCTCTGGGGTCCCAACCCCCTAGGTCTCTCATCACCTGCACCCTGGGCTCCAGCCCCTCAGCTCTGTCCTTCCTTCCTTCCAGCCCCCTGGGTTCTAGCTCTCTTGGTGATCCCAGTTGTAATCCCAGGGGCCCTACTTCATTCATTCCATGACCACCCTCCTCTCTGTACCCACAGACACCCTGAGAAGACCTCAGAGTACTACACACTCACTCTTGCCACTAGTGGGGGAACATGGTTTGGGCCCTGATCCCACCCCAGGGAGGGGGCCCCTACCCCAATGCTATTCACCTCTCACCCACCACTGGACAGCTCTGAGCCTCAGTTTACTTACAAAGGGGTGATGATCATGCCCAACTCTAGGGACTGTTGGAAGGGTAACTGATTATACATGGGGAGCAGCTGACATTGGGCCACCCACCATGCCCTTCCCTTCTCTCTTTCTAGACAACCATCACCTAGCCCCAGGAGGCCCTCCCCCTTTCCTCTGATCTGACCCCACTCAAAACCCTACCTTAGATGCCTTGCAGAACCAAACTCAAAGCCCAGGTCCTCAGTGGGGTCTTGAAGTCCCCCATGACTGTCCTGCTTACCTTCTGCCCTTGTCCTCCACATGCCTGTCCTCCCCACACAGCCCCAGCTGCCAGGCAGATCTGCATCTCCCAAATGCCTGCTCACCCGCTTCTTGAGGCCTCTGCCTGCAGGCAGTGTGCCAGCCTCCTCCTGCCATGGACAGTTCCCCTTCCTTCAAAACCAACTGAAACCCATTGTCTTCCCAAGCTCCCTGGGTCTCATTGGATGCTTTCTGCTCCAGCATAACCCTGTTTCTCCCTCTGATCCAATGTTTGTCACATTTAGCCAGATGCCACTTACTCACTTGAATGAAGTTGCTTAAACTCTTTGTGCCTCAATTTCTGTATTTGTAAGATTGAATTACAAATTGCACCCTAACTATAGCATCATTATGGAGAGTAAAAGAGAACTTGTACAGTGCCTATCACATAGTAATAGCTCAATAAATATTATTTTTTTATTGGGATGGGAGTGGGGAGGCAGTGACTATCTCTCCCTCTACAGCTCAGCACTCCAGGAAAAGTCGAACTCAGACCCCATCTCTTTCCACCCTGCCAAAAGCTCTTACCACAGTGTTCTGCTTGGAGTGGAGATCAATAATGTGCATCGAATTGAACAAGTCCCTTGAAAAACTCATGAAATTCCCTGTGGGTCCCCTTCAGCCCCATTCCTTATGGTACATGGACACATCAATGTGAGTGCAATGGACACTCGAGAGCTTGTGGAGGTATCAGCATCTGGGGAACCCCATCATAACACCTTCATCATGGAGGAGCCCAGTTGGCTTTCCCCAGGGCTCAGACTTGGACCCCAACAAAGGGATGAGGAGACAGGGGGAAGGGGGTATCCTGGAAGCCTTCCTGGAGGAGAAAACTGGGGACAGCTAGGCTGAGAAAAGGGACAACATTTTATACTGGAAGTCTCACTGTGCCAGGCCCCTTATGTATAGTACATCCTTTATTCTTCATAACAAACTTGTGAGGTCAATATCATTATCCCCTTTTCCAGAAGAGGAAGCAAAGGCCCAGCCTAGCAAAGTGACAGATCCAAGGTCATACAGCTGGAGGAGAGAGCAGGGTTCTCATCTGGGTCTATTGGGCTTTGGGAGACTGCCCGGCTGAGAGACAGCTCAAACTGAGGATGGTAGGAGAATTCCAGTCCCAGGCCAGCTGCCCACTCAGCCAGGGAGGCTATGGGCGGGGCGGAAACAGCCACCGGAAGTCAAGGGCACATGGCAAACAAGAGTGCCAGGAAATGATCTGGCCTGGGGCCCTTCCTCCCGGCCAGCCCTGTGCCCTTGATGGCCTGTCACCTCCCATTCTCAGTGCTTCCTCCAAAGGAGCAGGGAAAGCTGAGTCGGAGCCCAGGGGATGGCCCTTGAAACCCGGGAGGAGCCCCACCAGGCCTAAGCTCCACTGTGTCCAGGGACAGAGGCAGGACAACGTTCCAGGGGTCTTGTTCTCTTTGCCTCAGATGGAGCTCAGACTAGGGCCTGGCACAGAGAAGAAACTCAGTAAATGTGTGTTGACTGGAGGCACAGCAGGCATGATGTCAGAGCTACTGGTGGGAGGTGAAGAGACCTGGTCCTGACCTGGTTTCTGCCCTACCTTGTGACCTTGGGTATGTCACAGAGCTTCCCTGTCCATCTGATTGGGTTGTTATCCTCAAATGTACCACACATTCCAGGAAGCCTGAGGCCCTTCCAGCTCTGTCAGTGCAGTTCTATTAATTCTTTTACCCATTAGATAACTTGGTATTTCAACAAAATGCATTGTTGTTGTTCAGTTGCTAAATCATGTCCCACTCTTTGGACACCATGGACTGCAGCATGCCAGGCTCTTCTGTCCTCCAGTATCTCCCAGAGTTTGCTCAGATTCATGTCCATCGAGTCAGTGGTGCTATCTAACCATCTCATCCTCTGCCACCCCCTTCTTCTTTTGTCTTCAATCTTTCCCAGAATCAGGATGTTTTCCAATGAGTCAGTTCTTTGCATCCGTGGCCAAAGTATTGGAGCTTTAGCATCAGTCCTTCCAATGAATATTCAGGACTGATTTCCTTTAGGATTGACTGGTTTGATCTTCTTGCAGTCCAAGGGACTCTCAAGAGTCTTCTCCAACACCGCAGTTCAAAACCATCAATTCCTTGGCACTCAGCCTTCATTACGGTCCAACTCTCACATCCATACATGACTACTGGAAAAACCATAGCTTTGACTATACGAACCTTTGTCAGCAAAATGATGTCTCTGCTTTTCAATACACTGTCTAGGTTTGTCATTCTCTATGTACTATCCCTGGAGGCTCAGTAGATAAAGAATCTGCTTGCAATGCAGGAGACCCGGGTTCCATCCCTGGGTTGGGAAGATCCCCTGGAGAAAAGAATGGCAATCCACTCCAGTATTCTTACCTGGAGAATTCCATGTACGGAGGAGCATGGTGGTCTACAGTCCATGGGGTCACAAAGAGTCGGACACAACTGAGCAACTAACACAGGTTTGTCATAGCTTTTCTTCCAAAGAGCAAGCATCTTTTAATTTAGTGGTTACAGTCACCATCCACAGTGACTTTGGAGCCCAAGAAAATGAAATCTGTCACTGCATCTGCTTTTTCCCCCTTCCATTTGTCATGAAGTGATAGAACCAGATGCCATGATCTTAGTTTTTTGAATGTTGTGTTTTCAAGTCAGCTTTTTCACTCCTCTCTTTCACCCTCAGCAAGAGACACGTTAGTTCCTCTTGACTTTGTGCCGTTAGAGTGGTATCATTGCATATCTGAGTTTGTTGCCATTTCTCCCACCAATCTTGATTCTAGCTTGTGATTTATCCAGCCCAGCATTTTGCATGATGTACTCTGCATGGAAATTAAATAAACAAAGTACCAATATGCAGCCTTTTCATACTTTTTTCCCAATTTTGAACCAGTCTGTTGTGCCATGTCTGGTTCTAACTGTTGCTTCTTGACCTGCATACAGGTTTCTCAGGAGACATATTCCCATCTCTTTAAGAATTTTCCATAGTTTGTCGTGATCTACATAGTCAAAAGCTTTAGTGTAGTCAATGAAACAGAAGTAGATGTTTTTCTGGAATTCCCTTGCTTTCTCTATGATCCAGCGAATGTTGGCAATTTGATCTCTGGTTTATTTGCCTTTTCTAAACCCAGCTTGTACATCTGGAAGTTCTTGGTTCACATATTGCTGAAGTCTAACTTGAAGAATTTTGAGCATAATCTTACTAACATGTGAAATGAACATAATTCTACATTAGTTTGAACATTATTTGGCATTGTGCTTCTTTGGGATTGGAATGAAAACTGACCTTTTCCAGTGCTATGACCACTGCTGAGTTTTTCTAAATTTGCTGACACATTGAGTGCAGCACTTTAACAACATCATCTTTTAAGATTTTAAATAGCTCAACTGGAATTCCATCACCTCCGCTAGCTTTGTTTATAATGATGCTTCCTAAGGCCCACTTGACTTCACACTCCAGGATGTCTGGCTCTGCGTGAGTGACCACACTGTCATGATTATCGAGTCATTAAGACCTTTCTTATATGGTTCTTCAGTGTATTCTTACCACCTTTTCTTAATCTCCTCTGCTTCTGTTATGTCCTTAACATTTCTGTCCTTAACTGTGCCCATCCTTGCATGAAATGTTCCCTTGATATCTCCAATTTTCTTGAAGAAATCTCTATCTTTCCCACTCTATTGTTTCCCTCTATTTCTTTGCTTTGTTCTGTTAAGAAGGCCTTATCTCTCATTGCTATTCTCTGGAACTCTACATTCACTTGCATATATTTTTCCCTTTCTCCATTGCTTTTCACTTCTCTTCTTTCCTCAGCAGTTTGTAAAGCCTCCTCAGACAACCATTTTGCTTTCTTACGTTTCTTTCTCTGATGGTTTTGGTCACCGCCTCCTGTACAATGTTATGAATTTCCTTCCATAGTTCTTCAGGCATTCTGTCTACCAGATCTAATCCCTTGAGTCTATTCATAACCTCCACTGTTTGCTGACTGATAGAGCTTCTCCATCTTTGGCTGCAAAGAATATCAATCTGATTTTGGTATTGACCATCTGGTGATGTCCATGTGTAGAGTCATCTCTTGTGTCATTGGAAGAGAGTGTCTGCTATGTCCAGCATGTTCTCTTGACAAAACTCTGTTCACCTTTGCCCTTCTTCATTTTGCACTCCAAGGCCAAGCTTACCTGTTACTCCAGGTATCTCTTGACTTTCTTATTTTGCATTTCAATCCCCTATGATGAAAAGGATATCTTTTTTTGGTGTTATCTTTAGAAGGTGTGGTAGGTCTTCATAGAACTGGTCAGCTTCATCTTCTTTGGCATCAGTGGTTGGGGCATAGACTTGGATTACTGTGATGTTGAATGGTTTGCCTTGGAAACAAACTGAGATCATTCTGCTGTATTTTGAGGTTGCACCCAAGTACTACATTTCATACTCTTTTGTTGACTATGTGGCTACTCCACTTCTTCTAGGGGATTCTTGCCCACCGTAGTAGATATAATGGTCATCTGAATTAATGATCAGATGAATGGTCATCTTGCCCATTCCTATCCCTTTTAGTTCATTGATTCCTAAGATGCTGATGTTCACACTTGCCATCTCCTGCTTGACCACTTCCAATTTACCTTGATTCATGGACCTAACATTTCAGGTTCCCATGCAATATTGTTCTTTACAGCATCAGACTACTTTCACTACCAAACACATCCACAATTGAGTGTCATTTCCACTTTAGTCCAGCTGCTTCATTCTTTCTGGAGCTGTTAGTAATTGCCCTCTGCTCGTCCCCAGTAGTAGATTGGACACCTTCTGATCTGTGGGGCTCATCTTCCAATGACATATCTTTTGCCTTTTCATACTGTCCATGGCGTTCTCACAGCAAGAATACTGGGATGGTTTGCCATTTCCTCCTCCAGTGGATCATATTCTGTCAGAACTCTTTACTATGACGCATCTGTCTTAGGTAGCCCTGCATGACGTGGCTCGTAGCTTCACTGAGTTATGCAAGCCCCTTCACCTCGACAAGGCTGTGATCCATAAAGGGGAAAACACAGAGTGGAGTTCAATAAATATATTTTGGTACTAGTGAGGTAGTTGGCAGAGCGGTGGTGATAAGCGAAGGTTGATGGGAGGACAGTGATTTACAAGAACTCTAGAGGTGGATGGTCTGGATTTAAATTCCCCCTCTATCACTTGCTAACGGTGTAACCTTGGGCAGTTTACTTACTAATGTTGAATTTCAATTCCCGCATCTGTAAAATGGGGATAATAGCCATATATATATATGTCTTAGGGTTATTGTAAGGATTATAAGTTACTATTACAAATAAAGCACTTAGGAACATGGTACATAACAAGTGCTCGATAAATGTTAGGTATTATTATTCCTTAGACGGTGAGTGAATTTTACTAGAAAAAAATGAGTGGTACATGTGACTGTGATAGTGTTAGTGTTGGGGAAGTACTAGAACAGCATAAACTAAGCTGTGGAGGCAGAAAAACCCAGTGCAAGTCCAAGGAACAGCAAGAGGCCAGTGAGGGCAGATGGTGAGAGGCTTTGACTAGGCTAAGAAACTTGGACCTGATCATGTAGGTTGGCAGTTCCCAACTGGTGTTCCCTGAAGCACCAGGTTTCCATGAGATGCTACTGGATGTTTTGTAAATATACGAGGGAGGCGCAGGGGAGGACTGGATATTCGCATGCAGAGGAACGAAGTTGGATCACCATCTCAGATCCTATGCAAAACTTAAGTAAAAATAGATCAAAGACCTAAATAGAAGAGGTAAACCTATACAACTCTTAGAAGGAAACATAGGAGTTAGTCTTTGTGGTCTTCTACTTGGCAATGGATTCTTATATAGAACACCAAAAGCACAAACCACAAAAGAAAAATAGATAACTTGAATGCTCTGATCTAGATGTCTGTGCCCCCCTCCCCCCAATTCATATGTTGAAATCCTAATTCCCAAGATAATGATTTTAGGAAGTGGGGCCTCTGAGAGGTTATAAGGTCATGAAGGATTTGCCCTCATGACTGGGATTAGTATCCTTATAAAAGAGGCCCACAGAGCTGCCTAGCCCCTTCTGTCATGTGAGGTTGTAACAAGAAGTCTGTGACCCAGAAGAGGCCCTCAGTTTACCATGCTGACACCCTGGTCTTGGACTTCCAGCCTCTAGAACTGTAAGACATAGACTTCTGTGGCTTAGAGGCTGCCTAGCCTGAGGTATTTCATTATAGCAGACTGAATAGATTGAGACACTGAACTTAACAGAAATTGTGCTTTAAAGGACCTGTTTCAGAACTTTCCTGGTGGTACAGTGGTTAAGAATCCATGCTTCCACTGCAGGGGGCATGCATTCGATCCCTGGTCAGGAAATTAGCATTCTGCATGCCAGAATAAATAAAGGAATAAAGATAATAAAGTAATAAATAAATAAAAAGATACCTTTAAGAAAGCAAAAAGGTAACACTTAGAATAAAATAAAATACTTACAAATCATATATCTGATGAGGGATTTGTATCTGGTATGCATAAATAACATTTACAATTCAGTAATAAAAAGACAAGTAACCCAGTTTGAAAATGGACAAAGGAACTGAATAGACATTTCTCCAAAGAAGATATCCAAATAGGCAACAAGCACAGGGAAAATGTTCAACATCTCTAATTATTAGGGAAATAAAAATCAAACCGCAATGAGATACCACTTCACATCTATAGGGATTTTCTGTTTTATTTTGGTTTTAGTCTCTAAGTGGTGTCTGATTCTTTTGTGACCCCATGGAATGTAGCTCGCCAGGCTCCTCTGTCAGTGAGATTTCCCAGGCAAGAATATTGGAGTGTGTTGACATTTCCTTCTCCAGGAGATCTTCCCAATCCAGGGATCAAACCCACGTCTCCTTCACGGCAAGTGGATTCTTTACCACTGAGCTACCAGGGAAGCTGCTGGGATGGCTAGATCCAAAAAATCAAAGAAGTGTTGGCAAAGTTGTGGAGAAACTGGAGCCCTCACACACTGCTGGTAAGAATGTCAAATGATGCAATTGCTTCAAAATAGTCTGGAATTTCCTCAAATAGTTAAACAGAGTTACCGTTTGACCCAGCAATTCCACTCCCAAGTATGTACTCCAAGAGAAATGAAAACACATGTTCCCACAGAAACTTGTGCATGAATGTTCGCAGCAGCATTATTCAGAATAGCTCCAAAGTAAAAACAACACTAATGTCCATCAGCTGATGAATGAATAAACAAAATGTCGCTTATCCACACTAAGGATAGTTATTTGGCCACAAAAAGGAATGAAGTACTGATACACGTTACAGTGTGGCGAACCATGGAAACATTTTGCTGAGTGAAAAGAATTCAGTCACAAAAGGCTGCATCTAGTGTGAGTCCATTTCTATGAAATGTCCAAAACAGGCAAACATTGAAATAGAAAGTAGATTAGTAGTTTTCCAGGGTTGGGAGGGAGGAAAGAGGAGGGCAGGTTGGCGTAAGGAATTTCTTTTGGGGATGATGGAAATGTTCCAAAATTGTTACTAGTGATGGCTGCACATCAGGTAGTGCTAGGGGTAAAGAACCTGCCTGCCAACGCAAGAGACATAAGAGACACGGGTGTGATCCCTGGGTTGGAAAGATCCCCTGGAGGAGGGCACAGCAACCCACTCCAGTATTCTTGCCTGGAGAATCTCAAGGACAGAGGAGCCTGGTGGGCTACAGTCCACAGGATCAGAAAGAGTTAGTGACCTTCAGTGGCGACTGAAGTGACCTAGCAGCTGCAGCTCATCTCTGTGACTACACTAAAACCTTTCAATTGCATCCTTTTAGTGAGTTGGTTGTATGATATGTGAGTTATATCTCAATAAATCTGTCAAAAAGAAAATAAAAGGTGAGGGGAGTGTGAATTTATCATCAAATTCATTTGGGAAATGTTGGATTAAGGAGGGGGAGTATGTGCTTTGGGACTTCTCTGGGCCAACATATGTTGACAAACTCCTGGCGTGGGTGAGAGAAGATAACATTTCCCAAAACTATGACCATAACTTGACTATGGAACTATCTTCAAAGGAACCTCTCCTGACCTCTCCCAAAACACTTTTTGCAGAACGCAGTTTGGCAAGTTCAGCAGCAGGCAATGGGGAGCCGTTAAGGATTTAAGTAAGGAAGAGCCTGGCAAGAGCCTCACTTAGCAGAGGACAGGCTGCTGTGGAGAGAATGGGCGTAGGCAGGACAAGGCAGTGACTTGCTGCCAGCAAGGTGGCTAAAAAGCATTTGAACAGACATTTCCTCAAAGAAAATAAACAAATGACCGATAAGCACTAAGCTCAACATCATTAGTCATCAGGGAAATGCAAATGAAAACCAAAAGGAGATACCACTTCATACCCACTATGTATGCAGGCCAAGGTGGCAAGGGTCTGAACATCAACTTAAGTTGGGACCACCTTGCTCTCTCTCTCCTAAGCTCCTGAAAGGATGCTTCCTCCGCCTCCTTCCCTGGGCTCCATAGCCCTAGGGATTCCCAGGCTTCTCTGGAGCCCCAACCATCCTGGTGCTTCTAGAGAGGATGCTGGGAGCTCTAATCCATCCCAGCTGTGTTTATGTCCTTCTTCCTGGATATGGGGTGGGCACCAAGCTGGCAAGGTGGGAGGAGTGTGGGGGAAGGTAGCAGATCTGGGGTCCCACGAGAACCCAGTAGGGAGGGCAACTGTGGACGGGAGCAGGTTGGCCTGCTCGAGTCAGGCAGGTTGGGGCAGGGGTCCATCCAATCCCCAAATACATAATTTCCTCCACAGCCTTCCTTCCCCCAGGCCATGAGAAGCACATCCAGAGCTCAGGGCTGAAGGAAGTGGAAAACTTGGCCTTTGAGTCTTGAAAGTCTTAGTCATAATGGTTAACATTAATTGAATATTTATTGTATTCTCTATCCCATGCTAAGTGCTCTATATGCATGATTCCATCTGATCCTTACCACAATCCTCTGGAGTAGATACCGTTATGAACCCCATTTCACACACAAGGAGACTAAGCCCTGGAGGCATACAATCACTTGCCCAATGTTACGTGACAAGACCGTGGGCCAAGGGAGTTTCACGAAGTGAGGGTAGACCAACGGAGCAAAGTTGGAAAAGCTCACACAAGTACCCTCTTTCCTGACTTCAGCTTTCCTGCTTCACAGCCTGTCCCAAAGCCCTAGAAGTGCAGGCAAGGTGCAGCCTGAGACTGCTTCAGTCATCCGCCTGCAGGTGGCCGGTGGTTCTCTCCAATTCCCAGCTGCCTGGCCCAGGAACTGTCCAGACTCCTTCAAGAGACACTTCTGTTATCTTGATCTAAGGCAAAGGGAGAGGGGGAGTTGAGGGCTACATGTTCCCCTCCAGAGTCACAGTAGGACAATGAATGGGACCCCCAAGGAGTTTGGGCGCATCCCCCCGGGGTGAGCCCTTCCAGACAGAGTGACAGCAGGCAGACAACTCTCCAGGAGGGGCACAGTAGAGAAGGCTCTGAGGACCTCAGTTAACTTTCCAAAGATCAGACCGGATTCACGTCCATCCCAATACCAAGTAAAGGGGCCTCTGAAGGGCAGAGCTGGATTTCAGAAAAGCATCCATCAGCAAGGCATTCTGTACCCAGGAGAGAAGGCCTGGGGTCTCTAGGCTGCACTTGACCCTATGGCCAACCTAGAAGCAGGGGTATGGCTGACATGACATAGCCCTTCATAATGAATGAAGAAGATGCTTTCTGTTTATGGACAGACCTGGTCGAAGGCCCAGCAAGCTGAACCCCAAGATATTTGATGCTGCTCCCAGATCAGAGGCAGGCCTTCTGTGGCTGCAGGAGTCAGCTGTGTGAGGAGGGGCAGGCACCATTCACTCCCCAAATATTTACGGACTGTGTTCCTAGCACTGGGCCCAGAGCCAAGGGCCTTGGGTCAGGCCCCGACTGCCTCCATTTCTCTTGTCTCACTCCGACAAGCAGGCCCTGGACACAGGGAGGGGAAGCTGGAGGAGTCAGGAGCCTGGCTCACCCTGCGAGGGGGATGGGAGATGCAGAGAACAGTAGCCTGCCTGCTGATCCTCCCACAGCCCACCCGCCAGCAGGAATCTGGCTGCATCCCCAAGGCTCGTGGCCTGCTCTCTGAGGAGAGGTTAGAGAGCTGGGGCAGGGAGGGGGGCCTCCCTGGCTCCCAGAATGGCGGTGGGAAGAGTCTCTCTTGTCTCGCTCCCTCAGATTATTCAGCCCCCTAAGAGCAGGGGCTCCCCAGGGCCAGGCTGAATTAGACAAGCTGCTGCCTGCCTTACATCCTGGGCGGGAGGCCGTCCCTGGAGGCAGAGCTGACAGGAAAAAATAATCAAGGAGCTTGACAGGAGCGGGGGTGGGGGTGGGGTGGGGGAATGGGGAGGGGGGGTTGCTGACAAGCAGTCCCCTCCCAGAGCACACCATCCCATCACGCACCACAGCCCTCAGACACACCCTTAGAACTAGAGGCAAGCATGGGCTCCCAGAAAGCTCAGGTGCCGCCTCTGGGTAGTGCACAGGGGCCAGCCCTGTGTGGCTCCCTCTCTCTGGTCCAGGAAAATGGGCAGCGCTGCCCCACTCCCTGGGCCTCTGCCCAAGTGCCTTCTGGAGCCTTCTCCCTTGCCCCCTCCTTTGCCCTTATCACCCTACTGCTGCCCTGAGTCCTTCCTGTTTTCCTGTCTCTCTGTCCCCTCTCTCCTCATCTCTCATCTCTGCCAGACATGCTGGGACAAGTATCTGCCCACCCAGGAGAGGTCTGGTGGGAGGAGGGGCCAGGCCAGGAGAAGTGGCTGTGGATCTCCATGCAGCGACCCAGATGCTTAGCTTGTCTGTTCCATCCAGCCCCACCCTTCCCTGGGAGGTTTAGGGCAGCAACCTAGGAGCAAACAGCATATCCTTCCCCTAGGGCGTGGTAAAGTAGCTAAACCTGAACTTCAGCCAAGCCTCTCCCAACCAGGTAAACACCTGCTCCTCTCCCCTGAAGGCCTGCAAACACCCCTGAGCACAGCAAGGGGAGCCACTCTGCCTCCTGGGGAGCCTCATTCTGCCCTGGCCCGTGTGGGGATGGTCTGTTGGCCTGAGAGACTCCAGACCCTGTGGGGCCAAGGCTGCAGGAAAGGATGGGCCCTATGCCCAGTTATGGCCTCTCCTCCCCAGACCTGGGCTTCCACAGCTGGGACTGATTATGAGGGTGGGCTGGTCCTTCCATGCCTTTTGGGGGCCCCAGCCAGGGCAGCAAGGGCAGGTCTGCCCTAGAATCAGGGTTCAGTGGGCAGTGGCTATCACAGGATATCTGAGCTCCCCTCTTCTCCTCTAAACTCTGGAAGGTCTTCCTGGGCTCCCTCCTTCTATCCCTCCAACAGTAAGTCTTCCAGGTGGCATGGACCCCTCTCTGGTTGACTCAGAAAGGGCTGGTGAACACCTGCCATGTGCAAAGCACACCTTGGCAGCCTTGTGGGGGGAGACCTTAGCCCTAGCCCCAGCTGTTCAGAAGTCGGTCAGCGGTGGTGGGGGGATAGCCAGAGCAGAACCCCACTGGAGTGGGAAGCTGGCATGCCTGTGTTCTGAGAGGTGGGAGTTGGGGATGAGGGTGGGGACAGCTTCTTTACTGAGGACATTTGGGAAGGTCTGCTGGAGGAGGTGACCTTCAGAGTCAGGCCTTAATGAGGAGGTTTTGTCTCTCTTGGAGGCTGCATTCACCCTTGCTACCCTCTCACTCCCACATGACCTGGAGCCTCCTTTACCCCCAGAAGCAAAGCATGCTTCTTGCCCTTCTGCACCTCACCCAGGGTGATAGGTGACAGGTCTCTGAGAGGTGAGGCCCTGTACCTACTGCAGAGGACTGGGGTTTCCCAATTGTGAGAGGCAATGGAGGTAAGTGTCTGTGGTAAGGGTCTCCCCACTCATCCTCCTGCTCACTCTGGGAGGAGCTGAAGGTACCCGCCACCTCACCCCGTCCTGTCTCAGCTCCTCAGGGCTGCTGACTCTTCCCTTGGGGTAGTCAGAGTCCTTCCACCCAAGGACAGGCCTGGGCAGGACAGGGTGGAGATCAGTTGGGAAAGGGGCTACTTCAAGCTCTTGGATGTGATGTCAACAGGGTGCAATTCGATGGCTTCCTCCAGCCATCTTGGCCTTTGGCCACCGACATTCTCCATGGTGTCTGTGTGTCTGTGTAACATCTCGCTGAAAGGCTCTGACCTTCTGCAGCCCTGTACCAGTGCAGGAAGGGGCTTGGGGGAAGTTAGCTGAGTGCAATGGGCCCTCAACCATATCCAATCTCCTGGCCTGGTTCACATGGAAATCCAGGATCAGTCACCCAAGGAACTCAAGTGCTCCAAACTTCCAGGTTCACCTTTCCCCTCTCACATTAAAAAAATCATACTGAAGCAACATGAGCCCCTACCCTGAGAGTCCCAGCTTCTGCTGAATCCTCCACTTCTCTGCCTCTCGCCTGTGGGCTGTTGGCTCTGCACTTTGTCAGCCCAGGTATGGAATGCAGTGCCCCCCACTCCCCGCTTCCTTAATTCCTCCTTGAATTCTAGTCACTCAAGGCAGTGAGGGTGGGGAATAATTCCTTCAGGGTGAGGGTGCTGGAGCAGGAGGGGAGTGATGAATATCAGATACGACTGGTCTTTAAGTCCCACAGCTGTCCTCTCCTTTGACGGCCAGCTGCCATGTTTTCACCTCACCCTGGTCCCCCCCCATCTTGTTACCTTGTTGGTTCTCAGCCTCTCTGTCTCCTCCCCCATCGCCCACATCTCTCCTCAAAAACTCTCCCCTGAAACCCAAAGAGCTAAAAGCTATTAGCTGGGGCCTCTCCACTCTTTCTTTCAAGCCCAGTGAGAGTCCAGCAAGTTATTTCCCAGGCAGAATCTCCTCTCAGGGGAATTCTGCTGCCAGGTTTTATAACAGCGACTGTGGTTTTGCTTTCTTCCATATAGATGGGGAAACTGAGCCCAGAATAGAAAGCAAATTGTCCACGACCTTCCAGGTCAGAGAACAAGCAGGAGTAAAAACCTAGGACTTCTAACTGGCCATCTCAGAACTGTGTGATCCCGGGAAAGTTCACAGGTCTCTCTCAGCCACCATTTAATTTTGTTGTAACGTGAATGCTTTATAGAAGTGTAACACAGAGATAGATAAGGGCTTTTGTTTCTTTCTGAAACAGATTTTCACAAAATGAACACAATATGTAACCAGAATGAAGATTAAAAATAGATTAATTCCAGCATCCCCCAAAACTCCTCTTGCCTCGTGCTATATTTCTACTTCCCCAAAGATAATCACCACCTTGACTTCTACTGCCTCAGAGTAGTTTTACCTGGTTTTGGACTTCCTATCAACAGCATCCAAGGAACCAGAGATCAAATTGCCAACATCCACTGGATCATCAAAAAAGCAAGAGAGTTCCAGAAAAACATCTATTTCTGCTTTATTGACTATGCCAAAGCCTTTGACTGTGTGGATCACAATAAACTATGGAAAATTCTTCAAGAGATGGGACTACTAGGCCACCTGACTTGCCTCTTGAGAAACCTGTATGCAGGTCAGGAAGCAACAGTTAGAACTGGACATGGAACAACAGACTGGTTCTAAATAGGAAAAGGAGTATGTCAAGGCTGTATATTGTCACCTTGCTTATTTAACTTATATGCAGAGTACGTCATGAGAAATGCTGGGCTGGATGAAGCACAAGCTGGAATCAAGATTGCTGGGAGAAATATCAACAACCTCAGATATTCAGACAACACCACCCTTATAGCAGAAAGTGAAGAACTAAAAAGCCTCTTGATGAAAGTGAAAGAGGAGAGTGAAAAAGTTGGCTTAGAATTCAACATTGAGAAAACTAATATCATAGCATCCAGTCCCATCACTTCATGGCAAATAGATGGGGAAACAGTGGAAACAGTGGCTGACTTTATTTTGGGGGACTCCAAAATCACTGCAGATGGTGATTGCAGCCATGAAATTAAAAGACGCTTACTCCTTGGAAGGAAAGTTATAACCAACCTAGATAGCATATTAAACAGCAGAGACATTGCTTTGTCAACAAAGATCTGATCCATCTAGTCAAGGCTATGGTTTTTCCAGTAGTCATGTATGAATGTGAGAGGCTATAAAGAAAGCTGAGCGCAGAATTGATGCTTATGAACTGTGGTGTTGGAGAAGACTCTTGAGAGTCCCTTGGACTGCAAGCAGATCCAACCAGTCCATCCTAAAGGAGATCAGTCCTGGGTGTTCACTGGAAGGACTGATGTTGAAGCTGAAACTCCAATACTTTGGCCACCTGATGCGAAGGACTGACTCATTGGAAAAGACCTTGATGCTGGGAAAGATTGAGGGCAGGAGGAGAAGGGGACGACAGAGGATGAGATGGTTGGATGGCATCACCGACTCAATGGACATGAGTTTGAGCAAGTTCCGAGAGTTTGTGATGGACTGGGAAACCTGACGTACTGCAGTCCATGGGGTCGCAAAGAGTCGGACACGACTGAGCGACTGAACTGAACTGAGCTGATCAACAGCAAAAAACAATGCATGTTCTTCTATGTCTGGCTTTTTTGTTGTTGTTCAACATTAAGCTTGTGAGATCCTCCACGTTGTTTCTTATAGCTGTAGTTTGTTCCTTTGCTTTGCTGTAAAATAGATACGCCATCATATGAACACATCACCTTTTATTTGTCTATTCTTCTGCTGATGGACATCCAACTTTTAAAACTTGTGGCTGCTGACAAGAGTGCTGCAGTGAATATTCTTGCACCTATTGTTTGGGGCATAATGTATGCTTTTCTATTGGTTACACATCCAGATGGGAAATTGTTAGGCCATAGCGATTGGGCTTCCCTCGTAGCTCAGTCAGTAAAGAATCCACCTGCAATGCAGGAGATATAAGAGACCTGGGTTCGATCCCTGGGTCAAGAAGATTCCCTGGAGAAGGAAATGGCAACCCACTCCAGTATTCTTGCCTGGAAAATTCCATGGACAGAGGAGTCTGGTGGGCCCCAGTCCATGGGGTCACAAGAGTCAGAAATGACTGAGTGACTAAACCACCTAAACCGCCACCAAGGGCTGGATAAGTTCATCTTTAGTTGATGCTGCTATAAATTTTCCAAAGTGGTTGCACCAACTTACTCCCACCAGCTGGGTACAAGAGTGCTATATGCTTTACATTCCACCAATACTTAATAGTGTCAGTCTTTCTCATTTTAGCTCTGTATCGTATCTACATTTCCCTGGTGACTGATAATATTCAGCATCTTCCCATATGTCGACAGGCCATTTGCAAAGCCTTGTTTGTGAAGTTCCTGTTCAAGCCTCTTGACCATTTTCTATTGTGTTGTCCATCTTCTTCCTATTCATCTGTAAGCGTTCTTTCTGTTTTCTGGATACAAGCCCTTTACATTACAAATATCTTCTCCAACTCTGTAGCTTGTGTTTTCACTTTCTTAATGGTGACTTGTGATAAATAGAAGTTCTGAATTTTATTGGAGAATAATTTACAAAATTTTATCCTTTATGGTTAGCACTTTATGTGCTCTGTTTAAGAAACCTTTCGCCACCCCAAAGACATGAAGATATTCTATGCTTGCTTCTAGTTGCCTTACCTTTTATGTCTAGGTCTAAACTTATCCTGAATCTATTTTTGATGTGGTGTGAAATAAGGGTCAAAATATTTTTTTTTCCAGATAATACCTAGACTTATTGTGGTGATCATTTTGCAGTGTGTACAAAAGTAGAATCATTACGTTGTACACCTGAGACTAATATAATGTGTATATTAATTCTACTTCAATGTTTAAAAGATACTTTTTTTTCCCAAATGGGTATCCAATTGACCCAGCACCAGTTTGAAAAGACCTTTCCTTTCCCAGTATAGCATAGCAGTATCATCTGTGTCAAAAATCAAGTGGCCATATTTGTATGGATCTGTTTTAGGACTCTGTATTTGGTTCTATCTGGTCTGTTCTTGCACTAATACCAAACTGTCTTAATATATGTGGTATTGGAATTCTTTTGCTTTACTCTTCTACTAGAGTGTCTTGGCATTTCTTGGTCTTTCGCATTTCTACATAAAGTTTAGAATCAACTTGTCAATTTACACACACACACTCATACACATACACATTCCCACTAGGATTTTAATTGAGATTTCATTCCATTTGTTTGCACTGAGTTTGATTTGTGGAGGATGAACACCTTTACAATATCCAGTCTTCCAATTCATGAGCATAGTATATCCCTCTGTTAATTTAGGAATTTTAAAGCATTTCTCAGTTACATTTTGTGATTTTCTGTGTATTGATTATTCTTGCACTGTTTTGGTTAGATTTATTTCTTGGGCTTCCCTGGTGGCTCAGTTGGTAAAGAATCTGCCTGCAGTGCAGGAGACCTGGGTTTGATCCCTGGGTTGGGAAGATTCCCTGGAGAAGCGAACAGCTGCCCACTTCAGTATTCTGGCCTGGAGAATTCCATGGACTGTCTAGTCCATGGGGTCGCAAAGACTCGAACACAACTGAGTGACTCTCACTTTCACTTTCATTTCTAGGTAGGTATTTGATGTGTTGACCCAGTGGCCTAATGGATAAGGTCTCAGCCTCCAGAGCTAGGGATTGTGGGTTCGAGTCCTATCTGGGTTGCACTGAGATTAGTTTGTGGCTTCCCAGGTGGTGTTAAGTGGTAAAAAACCCGCCTGCCAACGCAAGGGGTGTAAGAGATCCAGGTTAGATCCCTGGCCCAAGAAGATTCCCTGGAGGAGGAAGTGGCAACCCATTCCATTATCCTTGCCTAGAGAATCCCATGGACAGAGGAGCCTGGCAGGCTACAGTCCATGGGTCCAAAGAGTTGAATATGACTTAAGTGACTTAGCACACAGATATTTGATAATTTTATGGTGTATAAATGGTATTTTCAAAGAAATTCCTTTCCCCAATTGTACATTGGTAATATATTGGAAAATATTTAATTTCTTACACTGATTTTGTATCCAATGACCTTGCTAAATCCACTTATTTATTCTTTTTTTTTTATAAAAGATTAAATTTATTGGTCTTTTTGGGGAATTTGATGTATCATTGGTGTATTACAACTGAGCCATTAATCTTGTAGCTTCATCAACATTAACTGGTACATTTTCATGACTCTGCTGAGATATCAGTTGTTTCTGCAGAGGTTCAAGGGAAAGGCCTTTTGAGAAGTTTGCCAGTTCCTTCTGTATATCTATAAAAGCTTTATTCACTCTGTTAACTTTTTCATCATTCACAATGTTTATCTTCTTAAGGTTAGTGGTAACTGGTTTTGCTTTATTTTTAACCTTAAAGCTTTTCTGGCTGGCTATATGGAATACATTCCTGGACTTCTGCCCTCTTAGTTTGTTCTTGGCCATTATCTCTCAGGCTCCAGGCGACGCCACACGCAAGCCCACTTATTTATTCTAATAGTTTATCTATTTTTTGGATTTTCTCTGTGTACCGTATGTATCTAAATATTGGTGCGTGCGTGCTAAGTCACTTCAGTCGTGCCCAACTCTTTGTGACCCTAGGGACTGTAGCCCACCAGTCTCTTTAGTCTATGGTATTCTCCAAGCAAGAATACTGGAGTGGGTTGCTGTTTCCTCCTCCAGGGGATCTTCCCAACCCAGAGATCGAACCTGTGTTTCTTATGAGTCCTGCGTTGGCAAGTGGGTTCTTTACCACTAGCACCACCAGTTTTTCCAATGTTTATAGAAGCATTATTTACAATTGCCAAGGTATGAAAGCAACCTAAATGTTCATCAGTGGATGAATGGATAAAGAAGATGTGGTGTGCACACACACACACACACACACACACACACACACAATGGAATACTACTCTGTCATAAAAAAGAATGAAATTTTGCTATTTGTAGCAAAGATTGGGCTTGGAAGGCATAATGCTAAATAAAATAAGTCAGACAAAGACAAATACTGCATGATATTACTTATATGTGAAGTCTAAAAAAGACCACAAACTAATGAATAAAACAAAATGGAATAAAAGCAAACTCACAGAAATAGAGAACAAACTAATGGTTACCAATGGGGAGAGGGAAGTGGGAAGAGGCAATATAGGGGTAGGGGGAAAAATTACTGTAGGATTATATGAAATCATGTGTGTGAAACTTTTGAAAATTGTAAAGCACTATAGAATTTAAAGAATCTTTCATACAGTGAAGAAAATAAGATATATGATTCACTCTTCCCCCCAAAATGTTGAGTTTTATTTTTTCCTTTTCAATTCTTATAGATTTTATGTTTTGCTTCATTGCCCTGTCTGGGACTTCCAAGTGTAGTGCTGGTCAGAGTACTGATAGTGAGTGAGAACCTTGTCTGGTTCCTAACCTCAGTAGAAAAGTTTTCAGTAATTCACTGTGAAGCTTGATGTTGGCTCTGTGTGTGTGTGTGTGTGTGTGTGTGTGTGTGTGTGTGTGTACACGCGTGCATGCGCGTCGCTTGGTGATCCTCTTCATGGTACTTCTTTGTTGGAAACATTTTTCTGATGAGGGAAGAGGACCTAGGGGGAGGGGCACCCCAGGAATGACGTGCTCCTCACCAGAAAACTAAAATGGAGCTGTCTCCAAAGAGGGAGCACCTCCCTGATGACTCCCTTCCATGTCCTCCACCAAAACTTTAGTCTAAGGGATCACGAAGTGATCATGAGACCACCAGTCCATCCCTGTCATTCCTCAGGGAAACTGAGGCTCAGAGCAGGGTGGTGACAAGCCTCAGGTCAGTAAATTAGTGGCAGGAGCCAGAATTAGAATTTGAGGTTCCTGGCTCCCAGCTCCCCCTTCAGTCACTGCTCTCTGGTTAGGAGTTAGGAGGTAGCCAGAGGGCAGAGGGATGTGTGTGTGTTTAGGAAATGGACAACTCTGTCTGAATATCCACAAGCGCTGGGTAAAAATTGTGGGCAGGCAGCCCCTCCTCCAGCAAGAGAGGAAGGGGGCCCAAGGCTGGTGCGTGTGGGAGGCGGGTGGAGGAGTTGGCCCTCACTTCTGGTCCTATACAGTTTGGAAGGGGCTTTGGGGGAGCTCTCAGAAGAGACTAGAAAAGGATGAAGAACTAGACATGGGGTCCAAGGAGGGCTTGTGAGGCACATGGAGGCGACTTGGGGCTTGGGCTAGGGTGGGGGTTGGGGAGAAACTGGCGCGAACAGAGCCACAGGATGTTTCAGTCAACCGGCACTCTCCTCTGGCCTCCCTCCTCCCTGCCCAGAGGGAATGCTCGGAATGTGATGAGCTGATAAGATCGGGACTCCCACTCCACCTGGCACTGAGTACTGGGGCTGGGGTGCTTTGCCCCATCCCCACTTATCAGAGAGGGTTTCTTGGGAGTGAGGAAGTTTTCAATGGACATAATTCTAATGGAGGATGTGAGGGAGGGGTGTTTCTCATGTAGGGCAATGCGCCAGATGCCAGGGCCATGGGCATGGCCAGATGCTTTCTAGCTGAGCTGCACCATGAGTCAGAAGGCACAGGGCTGGGTTGAGCAAGGGGGTTCCCAGTTGCCAGGGAAGCCAGGGCAGGAAGAGAGGGAGAGGGAAGCAAGGCAAAACAGCAGCTGGCACTCTTCCAGAGGACAGGGTTCTGTGGCTGCTGGCCAAGGAAGCCATCTAGGGGCCCCATTTAAAGAGTGGTCCCAGGAGATCCTACCCCAACTCTGCTGGGTCTGGAGTTTGGGTGCATAAGGAGCAGACTGGGGCTCCGGTGGTCCTCACTGAGGTTGGTCCAGGGGGTCCTCTGATTCAATTCAAGGCGGCTACTTGGGAAGTCTGAGGTGTGTTCTTAGCATCCAAGCTTAGCCTTGTCAACCTTGCCTTCCTGTGGATCCATGGGGCCTCCCCTGAAGACTTTGAAGCTTTTGCATAGCTGCATTCCCTCACCTCCATTGAGTGATTCAGCCCACATTTGTTGTTGGACATTGTGCAAGGTCCTGGGGCATCTATGGGGAACAAGCCGAGATCCCTGGCTTTCTGAGACTGTACCTCAGGTGCGAATGGAGTGAGGAGTCAAGACACAGTGCTTCCAGAGTATGGGAGACCAGTGCTCTGGGTGTGAACACTGGCCCTGGGTGCCCAGAGTATGGGTGGGCTAGGAGCCAGGCTTGAGGAAGGCAGAAGTGACCCCAGGGCATGCAGGACCTGGGTCTGCTCCAGGGGCCCACACTCTGCTCTCTGGATGGACATTTTTAAGGAAAGCTGCCAGAACAGAGCGGTTGAAGGGAGGAAGGGTGGAGGGGAGAGGCTGGTGGTTTGAGGTTGGTCCTGGCTGGAGGAGGAACAGAGATGGAGAAAACCTCAGCCCCAGGGACCACTGTGTGGCTACACCTGAGACCTGCTGTGGGAGATCTGACACCGGGATGGGAGGCCATCCAAACCTCACTCAGGGCCCACGGCCTGTTCGCTCTCTCTGCAGAACATAGGCAAGGGGCACCATCCCACGTGGCTGCAGTAGGAACCAACCTAGGCAGCACACGTGACTCACAGACACCTGGCCGCCCCGTGGACCCTCCTCTGCGTGTGGGACCGACTGCTAAGCAGACAGGAGCTGTGCGAGGCGCCTAGAACACAGCCCTTGTCTCGGCCCCTTTCGTTTCCTCCTTACACCTAGCACAATGCCTGCTGGCATATATGAGGAGTCCAAAGTGCTTGGGGAACAAAAACCATGAATGAATAAATGACGGGTGAGTAAACATACACAGCGACCAATTTGAGCTCCCAGCAGCCAGAGTCCCCATCTGTTAGAAATAGACAGGCCTGCCACCTGGTGGCGATTTCGTTTACTGCAGCCGGCGACCAAGGCCCAGCATCACCCTTCTCCAAATCTCCGAGGCCTGGATTGAGATCATTAAGACTCATCCAAGGATACCCTTAACCCTCCTCCTGCCTCCAGGTCACAACCCTCCTCTTCTTCAGGACCTTAGGCAGTGTTATTTTTTAAAATCTCCAAGGAAAGAGATTTCTCCCTCACCTTTGCTGCTATGGTCTGACCTCTTATTTTCAAGACAGAGATAGACTAAGAGGATGAGAAGGTTCTTGTCCCCTCACCCAGGCAGGACAGTCAGCATGGGGAGGGGCCGGCCAAGGACTGGCAGGAATTCGTCTGTCTGCCTGTTTCTCCTTCTACTTCTAAACATATTGAGCTGGCTGCTCTGTGCCAGGATGGGTTGTTGGCTCCTCCCTCTCCATTCATATGAGAAAACTTGGCCTCTGTCTCCTTAGAAGGAAGGCAGATTCCAGGCTGCTCTGGGTGGAGGGGTCTGGAAACCCCCGGTGGACACCCAAGCCCAGAGACACACTGCCTGTCCACCTCACCAAGCAGGACACTGTGGAGACCCAGCAGGACTATGATGAACTTGACAGCTCTCACCTGGAGAAATGCCCAGCCTGGAGATGGGAGACATCGCTGTGTGACTGTGGGCAGGTCATGGCCCCTCTCTGGGCCTTTGCTTCCCCATCTTTATAATTGGGGTGCCTCTGCCTCTCCACACCTGGCTGATGTCCACAACTTCCCTCCTTCCATTGGTCCAGTTTTCATAGCTGCCTTCACCCTTTCCATCCCCTGTCCTGCTCTTCATCCTCAGGGCCAGTTGTAGAACAAATGTGACTTCTCAGATGTCCCCTTCTTTTCTCTCCTTGTAAGGAAGCATCCCAGTGTGGTGAGGCCATCAGTTGCCCATCCCTGACATCTACTCTTGCCTCCCACCTTGGTCAGAGACCCCACTTTTACTGGGGGCACCAGGGATCTTTGGCGCCCCCGCAGGGGAAGCCCAGAAGTAAGTGCGAACCTGTCCCCAAGCAGTGGTTCCTGGCTGCACCCATGCTGGCCCTCCTCTGCCACTCCAGTCCCCCAGCTGAGATATTTTACCCACAAAACCACTCAAGGGGACTTGACAGTACTCTGGGGAAAATACCAATGTTCTTGCCAGGGTGCTTTCTTCCAGTGCTCCCCAAACTGCCAGCCCTTGGATGCCAGGGTGCTGCTTAGCTCAGACATGTGGGCCCCACAGTAGCTGTGCTGGGTCTTAGAGGCTCCAAGCCTCTCACATAAACCCTTCTGCCACCTGCCTAACCAGGAGAGCAACTGAGGCCAGGGGGCAAGGGTGGATGCCTTGGCTATCATCTTCTCTCTGCCTCCCATCCTATCAGAAAACAAAATTTCTCATGCTTTTTCTATACCTGCCCCTCCTTAGTTTTCTGGGGGAGGAAAATAACCCTCTCCACATGCTCATCTTCATGGGGATCAACGCTGCTGGCTGCTGATTGACACACAGCACATCTGCCAGGGCAGGGGCCAGGAGGGCTGAGCCTTTAGGGGAAAGTCCTTAGGGAACCCAGCTAAAGGTAACAGAGGCAGGGGCTGACAAGAGTGGAAAACTACAGGTAAGCTGCTTTGCGAAGGAAAGTGCTTTTGCTCAGCCAAGGAAATGTTATTCATGTTAAATATCTGCTTGTCATTCCTTTGTCCAAAGGGCCAGTCATTGTGCCAAGGTGAGAATGATGGGGAGTCCATGTGGCTGGGCAGGAGGAGCCCCAGGGAAAGAAAGCTGAACTCTGAGTCACAGGTAGCTAGGAGCCTGAAGGGGGTGATGAGGCACAGAGAGTTGAATGGGGTGAGAGAAGGGGGTGGGGGAAGGGCCTTTTGGGCAGGCTGAGAAGGGAGGCTGGTCAGAACAGGAAGTAGGCACAGGTCTCACTGGGCATGAAAGTTGGGGGGAAGTTGTCCCCAAGCCCTGGGGGAGTTCATCCATGAAGTTCAGGAGCTGGCAAACTGCAGGCCACAGAATAAATCCAACCTGATTTTGCAAATACAGTGTTACTTACTGTTGACTATGGCTGCTTTCTTGTAACAGAGACCACAGGACCTGCAAAGGCTGAAATAGTTCCTATCTGGCCCTTGACAAAGTTTGCGAAACCCTGCTGTCGCTGGTCCACGGATCACCCATGCCACGACTGGTGAGCACTTCCTATGTGATAAATTCTGACTGAGGTCCAAGGTTAAGGGTGTCATCCTGCCCCGCTGGCACTCACAGTCTAGAGGGAGAGACTGGTAGAAGAGAGACCACCTGTCTAACCACAGAGGTTTTACCGCAGGAAGCCAGATGGCTGTCTAGTACAATAGTAGACCCACAAGATAGAGAAGAGAAAAGCACAGAGGTCCTAGGAGCCCAGGGTGGGGCTTTGAGCGAGGGACTGGGCTGTGGATCAAGGGGGGCTTCGTGAGGTAAGCTTGGTCTCCAAGGACAAGAAGGGGTTAGCACCTAAAGAAGGGGGACGGACTCGGAGAGGGGCACATGCTCCCCGCTGGCCCCTAGGGAATGCGGGGCTCTTGGCAGGGCTGGAGTCTGCAGGGCTGAAGTGCTGCTGGTGTGGGCCTGAAGGTGAAGACGATGCACCCAAGGGCTTTGAGCTGCACTTCCGATTACAGAGGAGGGCTGGGTTGAGGGAGGCCTGGTGTAGGACGTCAGGGGAGGGAGGCCTGGGTTGGCAGGACAGTGGGGTGAACATGGTGGAGAAAAATGAGAGGTATTTTGGAGACTGGATCAGTAAGCCTTGGGGAGTGACTGTGGCAGGTGGGAGGGTAGTACACTGAGTGACATGGTGCTGTTGCTGAGAAGGGAAGCAGTGAAGGAGAAGGTTTAGGACGATGATGGAAGATTCAGTTTCCAACAGATGGTGTTTGAGCTGCCTTTGGGATGCCCCAGTTAGAGTGTCCAGAAGAGCGTATAGGCCCAGTTCTGGACTTGGGGGGAGGGCCTGTGCTGGAGCTGAAGATTGAAAGGTCAGAGAAGTGGAAGAGATGGTGCAAGGCCTGTGTGAAGTGACAGATGCAAAAGCAGGATCCTAGGGACATTACTGAGCACCTGAGACCTGAGCACCTGGCTGAGTGTGAGGCGTTGAGGATAGAGCAGGAATCAGACGTGGTCTCTGACCTTGGGAAACTCACTGTCCAATCAGTAAGAGAGACACATCAATAGATCATCTCAATAAATATGGTAAGTGATAAAATAGATGTGTGTTTGTTTGGCTCCAGGGATCAGGACAAAAACGATTTAGCGGAAAGCACTCTGGCTCCCGGCCAGCTGGGTAATGGACAGCTGAGGATGCTTTTGCCTGCATACCATCTATTCCCTCTCCTGGTAAGAGCCCCTCAATTTCCCTTTAGGGAAGCACTTCTCCACTCTTGTGACCTGTGTGTGTGGGAGCTGGCAACTCCCTTTGGAGGCCATGCAAGGGGTTCAGGGCACCCACTGAAACCCAATCCCAGGACTGCATTAGGGAAGCACTTTCCTGGCTTGGACTGTTGGGGATAATGTAAGACCAGGTTCAGAGGGGGTGCTACAGAAAGCAAACAGAGAGACAGAATGGACCTGGTGACATCATTTGAGCTCTGTGGACTGAGTTCTGCCCAGGCCCTGCCTTTCAAAGGTAGCGAATCACTTCATACATGCATGACCAGTTTTTTAAAGTCAATCTGGGACACAGTCATACCAGACAAAACATACAAGAGCATAATAATATCATATATAGTATATCCATGCTCTATGACTTTAATATATGAAAACAGTTATCTATTTGAAATTATATGTTATTCTCTCTTATTTACTTTTCTGGTCCATAAATGCTGTTCTGTAAACAAAACAACAACAGGACTAGTTAAAAGAGGAGAGCAGCACTCATTGATAGTAGGACCAAACAAATATAACAATATTTTTACAACATCTTTTTTTTTGTCCTCATATAATTTTTATAAATTTACTTTAATTCTTGGAAACTCTTTACTGAAATTAAAATTCTGTGGGCTCTATTACTGTGTATTCTTAAGATACATAAATGTGAGTCTTTTAAAAGGAGAACAGAAATATAATAGGACAAATGAAATAGATATTATCCATATTTAATTTTAAAAAGAGCAATGACATCTTTCTTCCTGTCCTGTGGCAATTCGACTCTTTCTGTTTTCTTTTCCGGTAACTGAACTGCCTGAGGTCTTTATTTAGGATGGCCTTCTTGTCTTTTATGTAATAGTGCGACTCCAGACAGGCAAATGTAAAATTCACTCGGACCTACTGTTCTGCTCACATCAAGCCCACATTATACTTATTCCTTGTGTCAGTCCAACATGATGACATCAAACTAAAAATCCTCTCAACAAAAACATTTCAGCATTTTCAGATTGTAGAAATCAGTTTACAGCTCTTGAGAAATGTCCATCCACTTTTATCTACAGACCTGTTTTGATCAACCAGCTGTTTATCAATCTAGTCTTTTGCATCTATGAATTCATCATATAGACTGTCCTTATCTAAAATGTCCATAATTTTTAAATATTCAGATGTCATCAAGTTTAACTTCTTTCTTCAGGAAAATGGTTTAGAGCACAAAAGTAATTTGAATTTGTGAAATCAAAGTTGATTTCTGTAAAGGTTCCTTTTATGTGTCAGCTGGATTAGGTCACTGGGGTGCCCAGATATTTGGTTAAACATTTTCTAGATGTGTCTGTGAGGGTGTTTCTGAATGAGATTAGCCTTGGAATCAGTAGGCTGAATACACTGAGTCTGTAGGTTGCTCTCTCCTATGTGGGGGACCTCATCCACTCCTTTGAAAGCTTGAGTGTCAGATTGAATCTAGAACTCAACCATTGGCTCTCCCTGGTCTCAGGTCTTGGGACACGGACTGGAACCATACTGTCAGCTCCCTTGGGTCTTCTGCTTGTTGACCACAGATACAGAAGTCTTCTCAACCATGAAAACCACATGAGCCAATTCTTAAAATGAATAAGTGTGTATCTATATATACATAGGTATGGACAGACAGACCTGGTCACCCATATCTACCTATATCTTTCTACATGGTACATTCATGGTGAGTCGTGTCTGACTCTCTGCGACCTCATGGACTATAGCCCGCCAGGCTCCTCGGTCCAAGAAACTTTCCCCGCAAGAATACTAGAGTGGGTTGCCATTTCCTTCTCCAGGGGAGCTTCCCAACCCAGGGACTGAACCCGTGTCTCCTGCGTGTCCTGCATTCGCTGGTGGATTCTTTACTACTAGTGCCACCTGGGAAGCCCAATATCTATTTAATGTCCTATTGGTTCTGTTTCTCTGCAGAACCCAGACTAACAGATTTCAAATCAGTTCAAATTCTAGTAGAGAAATTAAGAAAGTCTTGAAGCAGCCTTATTTCCAAAGTATGAGATTTTTTTTTTTTCTGTATGAGTTTTTGTCACGTGCTACAAATAACGTTGGACAACTCAAATGTGGTTGGCTCATCCTTTTCTAGGTTCCTCATGGACTCTGTAAAGGTCATCAAGAAGTATTGGAGAAATAGCATAAACATTTGCTTTACTCTAATCCCTTTCTCCATTCTCATCTTTAATGTACTTCCAAGTTCACTCTTTAAAAATACGATTTTACAACAGGTCAACACTCTACATCTCTGACATGGACAGCCATCTTGATAGCTGTCCTGTGGGCACATGTCCAAGGGAGCGATCTCCTTCCATTTATACAAAGTCAATACACTTATGAGCTTCTGCACATTTTGAGGAAACTAAAAAGTAACTGAAAGAATTCATTGTGAAAACATCAATATCACAGGTAAGTAAATCACACCCTTTTAGCAGCACCGTGTGAAGGATGTGCAGGCCACTTGGCAGATTCAGTTCAGTTCAGTTGCTCAGTTGTGTCCGACTCTTTGCGACCCCAAGGACTGTAGCACGCCAGGCCTCCCTGTCCATCCCCAACTCCCAGAGTTTACTAAAACTCGTGTCCATTGAGTCAGTGATGCCATCCAACCATCTCATCCTCTGTCGTCCCCTTTTCCTCCTGCCTTCAATCTTTGCCAACATCAGGGTCTTTTCTAATGAGCCAGCTCTTTGCGTCAGGTGGCCAAAGTGTTGGTGTTTCTGCTTCAGCATCAGTCCTTCCAGTGAATATTCAGGATTGATTTCCTTTAGTATTGACTGCTTTGATCTCCTTGCAGTCTGAGGGTCTCTCAAGAGTCTTCTCCAACACCACAGTTCAAAAGCATCGATTCTTCAGCATTCAGCTTTCTTTATGGTCCAACTCTCACATCCATACATGACTACTGGAAAAACTATAGCTTTGACTATGTGGACTTTTGTTGGCAAAGTAATTTCTCTGCTTTTTAATACGCTGTCTAGGTTGATCATAGCTTTTCTTCCAAGGAGCAAATGTCTTCTAATTTCACAGCTGCAGTCACCATCTGCAGTGATTTTGGAGCCCCCCAAATAAAGCCTGTTACTGCTTCCATTTTTCCCTTATTTATTTCCCATGAAGTGATGGGACCAGATGCCATGATCTTAGTTTTCTGAATGTTGAGTTTTAAACCAACTTTTTCACTCTCCTCTTCTAACTTCATCAAGAGGCTCTTTAGTTCCTCTTCACTTTCTGCCATAAGGGTGGTGTTATCTGCATATCTGAGGTTATTGATATCTCCCCCAATAATCTTGATTCCCGCTTGTGCTTCATCCAGCCTGGTATTTCACATGATGTACTCTGCATATAAGTTAAATAAGCAGGGTGACGATATACAGCCTTGACGTACTCCTTTTCCGATTTGGAACCAATCTGCTGTTTCATGTCCTGTTCTAACTTGCTTCCTGACAGGCATACAGGTTCCTCAGGAGATGGGTGAGGTGGTCTGGTATTCCCATCTCTTTAAGAATTGTCCACAGTTTGTTGTGCTCCAGAGAGTCAAAGGGTTTAGCATAATCAATGAAATAGAAGTAGATGTTTTTCTGGAATTCTCTTGCTTTTTCTATGATCCAACAGATGTTGGCAATTTGATCTCTGGTTCCTCTGCCTTTTCTAAATCCAGCTTGAATATCTGGAGCTACCATATGATCCAGCAATCCCACTCCTGGGCATAGACCCAGCAAAACTGTAACTCAGAAAGATAACATGCACCTCTGTTCATACCAGTACTACTCACAATAGCCAAGGCATAGAAGCAACCTAAATGTCCATCGACAGATGAATGGACAAAGAAGATGTATATAAAAAATATAAATTCAAAATGTATTAAAGATCTAAATATAAGACCAGAAACTATAAAACTCCTAGAGGAAAACATAGGCAGAATGATATGGCCTTTTAATGGGCCGGGGCTTGGGGGTGTAGAGTCGACGATAAGAAAATAAAGGAAGAGAGAAAAGAGAGAGAGAAATGAATAGAGACATGGGGACCAAGACTCTGATGGAGGAAAGGCGTTTATTCAGCATAATGTGGGCATATATATACTGTCTTACAAGATAGCCTTTTCAGCAAAGATAAAAATCTTGCAACTTATCCAGGAAACATAGGGCTAGAATCCATCTCAAAGAGAGGGGGTTGTAAAAACTCACTTTCCATATCAGAGAAGGAAGAAGGCTGTAAATGGTTACTTTACTTTAAGAATGTATGCATTTCTTTTGTCCCCGGGGAAAGGTGTGCCTCTCCACTCATCTCTGAATATTCAGGGATTGATAAGGGACATCAGAAAACAGCACATAGGAAGCCTCCTGCCAAATGTTCCCTGACAGCAGAACACTCTCTGACATAAGTCACACCAAGATCTTCTATGACCCACCTCCCAAAGTAATGGAAAAAAAGCAAAAATAAACAAATGGGACCTAATTAAACTTAAAAGCTTTAGCACAACAAAGGAAACTATAAGCAAGGTGAAAAGACAGCCTTCAGAATGGGAGAAAATAATAGCAAATGAAGCAACTGACAAAGAATTAATCTCCCAAATAAACAAGCAGCTCATGCAGCTCAATACCAGAAAAGTAGAAATAAAATACCAATCACAAAATAGGCTGAAGAACTAAACAGACATTACTCCAAAGAAGATATACAGATGGCTAACAAACACATAAAAAGATGCTCAACATCACTCATTATCAGAGAAATGCAAATCAAAACCACAATGAGGTACCATCTCACACTGGTCAGAATGTCTGCTATCAAAAAGTCTACAAGCAATAAATGCTGGAGAGGATGTGGAGAAAAGAGAACCCTCTTACACGGTTGGTGGGAATGCAAACTAGTGCAGCCACTATAGAGAACAGTGTGGAGATTCCTTAAAAAACTGGAAATAGAACTCTCATATGACCCAGCAATCCCACTGCTGGGCATACACACAGAGGAAACCAGAATTGAAAGAGACATTTGTACCCCAATGTTCATCGCAGCACTGTTTACAATAGCCAGGACATGGAAGCAACCTAGATGTCCATCAGCAGATGAATGGATAAGAAAGCTGTGGTACATATACACAATGGAATATTACTTGCTATTAAAAAGAATGCATTTGAGTCAGTTTTAATGAGGTGGGTGAAACTGGAGCCTATTATACAGAGAGAAGTAAATCAGAAAGAAAAACACCAATACAGTATATTAATGCATATATATGGAATTTAGAAAGATGGTAATGATGACCCTAAATGCGAGACAACAAAAGAGACAGATATAAAGAACAGACTTTCAGACTCTGTGGGAGAAGGTGAGGGTGGGATGATTTGAGGGAATAGCATTGAATCATGTATATTACCATATGTGAAATAGATGACCAGCCCAAGTTTGATGCATTAAATGGTCACTCAAAGTTGGTACACTGGGACAACCCAGAGGGATGGGATGCGGAAGGAAGTGGGAGGGGGGTTCAGGACCGGGGGACACATGTACACCCATGGCTGATTCATGTCAATGTCTGGCAAAAACCACCACAGTATTGTAAAGTAATTAGCCTCCAATTACAATAAATAAATTAATTTTTAAAAAAAGAAGTGCATAAGGGTATATAATGGACTTTTATAAAGATATACAATGGAATACTACTTAGCTAAGAAAAAGAATGAAATAATGCCATTTGCAGCAACCTAGATGGGCCTAGAGAGAAAAAAGTCAGAGAAAAAGACAAATGCCATATGATGTCACTGATATGTGGCATCTAAAATATGACACAAATGAATGTATCTGTGGAACAGAAACAGAATCAGGGACAGAGAGCAGACAGGTGCTTGCCAAGTGGGAAGGAGATGGGAGAGGGTTGGACTGGCGGTTTGGACTAGTGGATGCAACCTAGTATATATAGAATGGATAAACAAGGTCCCACTGTATAGCACATGGAACTACATTCAATATCCTGTGAAAGCCTTAATGGGAAAGAACATGAAAAAGAATGTATATATATGTATATGTAAAACTGAATCACTTTGCTGTACAATAGTAATTAGCACAACATTGTAATTCAACTATTATTCAGTAAAAATAAATTTTATAAAAGAAAACAAATTTACGGTTACCAAAGGGAAAGGGGTGGGGAGGGATAAATTAGGAGTATGGGACTAACAGACACAAAACTGAATATAGAATACGTAAGCAAAAAGAGTTATTGAACAGCACTATTGTATACAGTTATATATTCAATATCTTGTGATAATCTATAATGAAAAAGAATTTTAAAAATGATATAGACATATACATATATATGGGCTTTCCCAGCAATAAAGAATCCGCCTGCAATGCAGAAGCCGAAGGAGAGTCGGGTTCGATCCTTGGGTCGGGAAGATCCCTTGGAGAAGGACATGGCTGCCCACTTCAGTATTCTTGCCTGGAGAATCCCATGAATAGAGAAGCCTAGCGGCCTCCAGTCCACAGAATCACAAAGACTCAGACATGACTGAAGCAACTTAGCACACGCGCATGCACACAGATATATGCATAACCAAATCTGCTGCACACCTGAAACTAATGTAATGTTGTAAGTTAACTATAGTTCAATTGAAAACTTAATTAGAATAAAACACGGTCCTTTAGCCTTTTTCCCCTGGTGATGTCATTGGTATTGTATTGTAATTATTACCTGAACTCTTAAAATACATGGTCACAGTATTCACAATATTAAAAATTAGACTATCGCTATCTCATCTCAACCCACAGGTCAAGTCAGAGGCGAACTGTTAAAGTCACTTGAGTTACACACTTCCGTGCCGTCATTCACAGTGATGTAATGACAATGACGCTTTAGCACGAACCACAAACCACAGGTGACAACACAACATTAGCTAAATTTATATCTGATTTTTTTCAGGTTAGATTGACACCTGTTGCATTTCTTTTTTTAGCAATTGTGAATGGTATTGTATTTTTACTTTCAGTTTTTATTTTTTCATTCCTATTCTATAGAAGTACAATCGATGTATATATATTCATCTTACATCCTGTGACCTTGCTGAACTCACTCACTAGCTCTAGAAGTTTTTTAGTAGGTTGCTTGGGATTTTCTTTGTAACACATTATGTTACCTGCAAAAATGAACAGCTCTATTTTTTACTTTCTGATCTGTATGTATATATGTATTTATTTAATTGAAGTATAATTGATTTATAATAAAAGTTTTAAGTGCACATCAAAGTGGTTCAGATATATATATATATATGCCTATCTATCTATATATATATTTCAGATTATTTTCCACTCTAAATTATTACAAGATATTGAATATAGTTCCCTGTGTTATATAGCAAATCTTTGTTGTTTATCAATTTTTTATATAGTGATGTGTATGTGTTTAGCCCATACTCCTCATTTATCCCTCCCACCCCTTCCATTCCCCTTTAGTAACCACAAGCTGATTTTCTATGTCTGTGAGTTTGTTTTGTAAATATCAATAGATTCATTTGCACTATTCTTTAGATTTCACGTATAAATGATACTACATAATATTTGTCTTTGTCTCATTTACTTAATGTAGTGATTTCTAGGCCCATCTATGTTGCTTCAAATGGCAATATTTCATTTTTTTTAAGGCTTAGTGACATTCCAATATATATAATATTGTATATATAAATTCATATATTATATGATTATAATGTATATAATATATATAATTATATAATATTATATAAATATAGTATATATTATGTTCTCTATATATCAAATATTATATATATTTATACATTGTATATTATATTATATAATATATTTATTTATAATTATATATATTTATATAGAATATATTTATAAATAAAAGTGTATAAATTATATATAATAATATATTATATAATTATACATTTATATAAATTTTTATATATAATATAATTATAATATATTAGAATATGTAGCAATACCATTATATTAATATATAATTATATAATTATTATATTGATAATTATATTATATAATATATATTTATAATTATATATTTATATATAATATTTTTATATAAATATTATAATAATATATTCTAATACTATGATATATAATAAGTTTACATATTATTATTATTATATAATATATATTTATATAATATATATATCTTCTTTATCCACTCATCTGTTGATAAACTCTGGTTGCTTCCAGGTCTTGACTATTGTAAATAGTGCTGCTATGAGCATTGGAGAGCATATATCTTTTAGTATTAGAGTTTTTGTCTCTTTTGGGTGTGTACCCAGGTGTGGGGTTGCTGGATCATATGGTAGCTCCATTTTTAGTGTTTTAAGGAGCCTCCATACTATTTTCCATAGTAGTTGCATAACTACATTCCCACCAACAATGTAGGAGAGTTCCCTTTTCTCCACACCCTCTCCAGCATTTATAATTTGTAGACTTTCTGATGATAGCCATTGATGATAGCTGTAGTGAGAGGGGGCTACTCTTCATTATGGTGTGCTGGCTTCTCTTGTTGTGGAGAGAAGGCTCTAGGGCATGCAGATATGTGGGATCTTCCTGGATCAGGGATCAAAACCATGTCTCCTGCATTGGCAGGCAGATTCTTTACCAATGAGCCACCAGGGAAGCCCTGATCTGCATTTATTTTTAATTTATTTTCTTGCCTTACTGAGGTGGCTAGAACTTCCAGCATTATGTTAAGTAGCATTGATGGAGTGCACATCCTTACTTGGTTCCTTATCTTAGGGATAAGACATTCAGCCTTTCATCATTAAATATGATATTAACTACATTTTTTTTGTAGATATTCTGTAGTAGGCTTAGGAGATTCCTTTACTCCTAGTTTACTTAGAATTTTCATCATAAATGGGTGTTTAACTTTTTTAGATGCTTTTTTTCTGCTTTAATTGATATGATCATCATGTGATTTTTCTTCTTTAACCTGTAAATATAGTGGATTACATTGATTAATTTTTAAATATTGAATTATCTTTCCATTCTTAGAATAAGTACCACCTAGATATGGTGTATAATTCTTTTTATATAATACTGAATTCTTTTTTAAAAGTTTTTTTTAATAATACTTCTTATCTTACCTTTTTGAAATAACTTGATTTATTTATTTATGTTTGTGTAGGATCTTTGTTGCTACACAGGCCCTTCTCTACCTGCAGCAAGCGAGGGCTCTTCTTTGTTGCAATGCATAGGCTTCACATTGTGGAGGTTTCTCTTGCTGCCGAGCACAGACCCTGGGGCATGCAGGCTTCAATAGCTGCAGTGCACAGGCTCAGTAATGGCTCTAGAGCATGGGATCGATAATTGTGACACACGGGCTTAGGTGCTTCACAGCATGAGGATCTTTCCGGACCAGTGATTGAACCCATGTCTTCTGCATTAGCAAGCAGATTCTTTACCACTGAGCCATCAGAGAGGCCCAATGCTGAATTCTATTTGCTAATATTTTGATAAAGATTTTTCTATCTATATTTATTAAGAATTCATTTTAAAACTATACTATTTTAATCTTATGGCCTGTCTTTTCACTGTTTATAAGCAAATATACCCACTATTTTTAGGTAACTGGTAGCATTCTATACTGGAGAAGGAAATGGCAACCCACTCCAGTGTTCTTGCCTGGAGAATCCTGTGAACAGAGGAGCCTGATGGGCTGCTGTCCGTGGGGTTGCACAGAGTCGGACATGACTGAAGCACCTTAGCATGCATGCATGCATTGGAGAAGGCAATGGCAACCCACTCCAGTGTTCTTGCCTGGAGAATCCCAGGGACAGAGGAGCCTGGTGGGCTGCCATCTATGGAGTCTCACAGAGCCAGATACAACTGAAACGACTTAGCAGCAGCAGCAGCAGCATACTATACACATTTCTCCCCATCTTTATTTTTTTTTACTTAACAATGTATCTTGGAGAGAGTAAGATTCAAATTCCAGTTAGGGGATTATATCATGACAAAAGGTAGAGCTGGGAGCTCCGAAAATCAGCTCTTCCACTGAAGCAACCAGTGGCAATTGACAGAATCAACTTTTTTGGAACCTGAAATCTAGTGAAAAACTTACAGATACCAGAGGAGGGCACAAAAGAGAAAGGAGCAGCTGATGTTGGTATTTAAGATCAAGTCACTGACTTATCACTGAGATATTAGAACAGAAACTTCAGTGACCACATATGATGTGTAATATCTTTGCAAAAATAGTTTGGAAAAGTCACTAAGCAAATAGATGACTATATTCCTCAACAAGCAACAACAGCAAACTCTGGGGGGGAGAAAAAATCTGATTTCTAAAGTTACCACATTATAAAATTAAAAATGTTTACTTTTCAACAACACAGCATACAAAGAAACAGAAAATATGACCTATTCACAGGAAAAGAAGCTGACAGAAACTGAAGGGAAAGGCTACCCACTCCAGTATTCTGGCCTAGAGAATTCCATGGACTATATAGTCCATGGAACTGCAAAGAGTCAGATGTGACTGAGCGACTTTCACTTAAACTTACTTATTCCTAAGGAAGTAGATATTAGACTTACTAGACAAAGACTTTAAATCAACTATTTTAAAATATACTCAAAGAGTGAAAGAAAAGCATGAATAAAGAACTAAAGGAAACCAAGAGAATGGAGTATGAACAAACAGAGAATATCAATAAAGAGACAGAAATTATAAAATGGAACCAAATAGAAAATCTGGAGCTGAAAAATACAATACCTAAAATGAAAAACTGACTAGAGGGGCTCAAGAGTATTTCTGAGCAAGCAGAAGAGTCAAGGAATAAAAGTCAATTGAAATTATCCAGGCTGAAGGACAGAAAGAAAAAAATGAAGAAAAATGAACAGAGCCTAAGAGACATTGAGCCACCATCAAGTATACCAACATTATGGAAGTATTAGAAATAGAAGAGGTACAGAAAGCATGTTTGAAGAAACAACATCCAAAAATATCCCAAATTTTATGAAAGACATGAATCTACACATTCAAGAAGCTCAAAGAATTCCAAGTATGATAAACTTGAAAAGATCCAAACTGAGACACTTTGTAAAAAAAAACAAGTTAAATTGTTTCACTCACATGCTCAAAATTCTGCAATGGCCCATCATCTCACTTAGAGTAAAATTCTATATCCTGTGATGTCTTTCATAATCCCACCACCTCTACTACATCCCCTCTCTGACTTCATCTGCTAGTATTTTCCCTCATTCTTTTTCCTGTCACACTGGCCTCCCTATTGTTCTTCAAAAGAAAAGTGGAAGTGTTAGTCACTCGGTCATGTCTGACTCTTTGTGACCCCATGGACCGTAACCCCCCAGGCTTCTCTGCCATAGAATTCTCCAGGCAGGAATGCTGGAGTGGGTAGCCACTGCCTTCTCCAGGGGATCTTCCCAAACCAGGATTGAGTCAAGGTCTCTTGCATTGCAGGCAGATTCTTTACCATCTAAGCCATCAGGGCCTGCTGTTCTTCAAACGCATTAGTAATTCCATCTCAGCTACTAATATCGGTGTGTTGAAGTCTTCAACCATCAATATAATAGTGAATTTGTCTATTTCTCCTTACAGCCTCAGATATTTTGATACCTGTTAGGTGCATACACATCAAAGATTGTTAAGTCTTCTTAGAAAATTAACTCCTTTATCACTATATAATACTCCTCTCTATCCCTGACAACTTTTCTTGTTCTAAAGTCTGCTTTGTCTGAAATTAACACAGCTACTGTAGCTTTCTTTTGATTAATATTGGCATGGTCACCTTTCTATTTTTTATTTTTTTAAAAAATAAATTTATTTATTTTAGTTGGAGGCTAATTACTTTACAGTATTGTAGTGGTTTTGTCATACACTGACATGGATCCACCACGGGTGTACATGTGTTCCCCATCCTGAACTCCCCTCCCACTTCCCTCCCCATCCCATCCCTCTGGGTCATCCCAGTGCACCAGCCCCGAGCACTTGGTCTCATGCAGTGAACCTGGACTACTTTTTATTTTTTAATTGAAGGATAAATGCTTTACAGAATTATGTTGGTTTCTACCAAACATCACATGAATCAACCATAGGTATACATACGTTCCCTCCCTCTTGAGCCTCTCTCCCACATCCTGCCCCATCCCACCGCTCTGTGTTGTTACAGAGCCTAGTTTGGGTTCCCTGAGTCATACAGCAAATTCTCATTGGCTGTCTGCTCCTTGGAAGAAAAGCTATGACCAACCTAGACAGCATATTAAAAAGCCCAGACATTATTTTGCTGACAAAGGTCCGTCTAGTCAGAGCTATGGTTTTTCCAGTAGTTGTATATGGATATGAGAATTGAACTATAAACAAAACTGAGTGCAGAAGAACTGATGCTTTTCAACTTTGGCATTGGAGAAGACTCTTGAGAGTCCCTTGGACTGCAAGGAGATCCAACCAGCAAATCCTAACAGAAACAGTCCTGAATATTCATTGGAAGGACTGAGCTAAAGCTCCAATACTTCGGCCACCGGATGCAAAGAGCCGGCTCGTTAGAAAAGACCCTGATGCTGGGAAAGATTGAAGGCAGGAGGAAAAGGGTACAACAGAAGATGAGATGGTTGGATGGCATCACCGACTCGATGGACATGAGTTTGAGCAAGCTCTGAGAGTTGGTGATGGACAGGGAAGCTTGGCATGCTGCAGTCCTTGGGGTCGCAAAGAGTTGGACATGACCGAGCGACTGAACTAACTGAATCTCTATTTTACATATGGTAGGGTAAGTTTCCATGTTACTCTAACCATGCATCCCACTCTCTCTTTCCTCCCCCGCATTCCTTTATTTTTAATTTACTGTATTGTTATATTTAAAGTCTTTTTTAAAATAAACAACATATAGCTGGGTGTTTTTTTAATTCACTCATCAGTTACTCTCTCTTCATTGGTGCATTTATACCATCTCATATTTAAACGATTATTGATATAGTTGGACTAATATCTACCATATCTGTGGCTGTTTGCTATTTATTGCACTTGTTCTCCATTTCTTTCTTTTTTTAATCTGTCCCCTCTTTTTCTACTTTCTCTGGCTTTTAATGAAACATTTTCTAGGATACCATTTTCTCTTCTCTCTTAGCATACCAATTATATTTCTTTTAAATATGTTTTCAGTGATAGCCCTAGGATTTGTGATATATATTTTAAGTGATCTGAGTCCATTTTCAAATAGCACTATCATGCTTCACAGCTAGTACAGGTATCTCATCACAGAATATTCCCTATTCCTCCTTCTTGTCTCTTATAACTTTGTTGTGACTCATTTCATTTATCCATAATCTGTAATTAGCCAGTACATACTTGTTTATTATGTAAATAGTTTTCTATTTGATCAATTAAGAATAATAAAAATAAAATATTTATTTTACTTCCATTTATTCTTTCTCTGGGCTTCCCTGATGGCTCAGATGGTAAAGAATCTGCCTTTAATGCGGGAGACCTAGGTTCAATCCCAGGATTGAGAAAATCTCCTGGAAAAGGGAAGGGCTACCCACTTCAGTATTCTTACCTGGGGAATTCCATAGACAGAGGAGCCTGGCCGGCTACAGTCCATGGGGTAGCACAGAGTCGGACACCACTGAGCGATTTTCACTTTCACTTATTCGGTCTCTAATGGTGATGGCCCTCCTTTCTATATATAGAACTGAATTTTTTATATCTATCATTTTCCTTCTTTCTGAAGAACTTTTAGCCTTTTTTCCCGGAGACAAGTCTATTGGCAGCAAATTCCATTAACTTTTATTTGTCTGAGAAAGTCCTTTTTAAATTTTTATTTATTTATTTTTGGTTGTGCTGGATCTTTGTTGCATGTGGCATAGAAAACAGACGGATGATTACCAAAGGGGAAAAGGAGGGGGAAAGGGATAAGTTAGGAGTATGAAATTAACAGATACAAACTGCTATTCATAGAATAGATAAGCAACAAGGAGTTGCTGCACAGCACAGGGAACTAATAATCTCTAGTGGAAAAGAATCTGGAAAAATGTATATCTGAATCACTTTGCTGTGCACCTGAAACTAACAATATTTTAAGTCAACTCCACTTAATTAAAGAAAAAAATTCTATGTTTTGTTACTTTTTCTTTCCTTACTCTAAAAAAGATTTCACCGCACTCTGATCTTGCTTGCCTGGTTTCTGAGAAGTCTAATATAATTCTTATATTTGCCCTCCTCCCCGCCCCAGCCCCTGGCTTCATTCAAGGTTTTCTCCCCACCCCATCCCCCGCCAGTATGAATAAACTCAAACCTCTGGCTCTCTGACCACAAGAGTGTCCCCTCCATGATCTCCTTCCTTCCTCTTACCTCCTGGGGACCCCAGCCTGGACTCTCTTCCACTTTCTGCCAGTCATTCTACTCTCCACATCCTTTTTTGTCCCAGAAACTACTTGAGTAACTTCTGCTAATGTCTGCTCCTCCTTTTAAGCAACCTCCACCCTGGTCAACTCTACCATCTGCCCACAGCTGGCACTGAACCTAGCTGGAGAGCAGCCCCCACTTGGATTCCCACCATGCCTCCCAGAGTCACTGCAACCCCATGACCCACAAGCAGGAGAGCTCTGGACCCCTGGATGTTCTCCCATGTCTCCTGATCAGTCCTATTCCTGGTCCCCATGGTAGCCGCTATGTTTGGGACTTACTTATCTTTCTCCACTATCCTTAAACCTCTGGGACCGCCCACCATCTCCCTTCTCAGCTAACTGCACACCTACTTTGCATATACACGCATATGTGCATGCGTGCATGCCAGTTACTCAGTCATGTCCAACTCCTTTCGACCCCATGGACTGTAGCCCTCTGAGCTTCTCTGTCCATGGGATTTTCCCAGCAAGAATACCGGAGCAGGTTTCCATTTCCACCTCTTGGGGCTCTTCCAAACCTAGGGATCAAACCCATGTGTCCTGCATCTCCTGTATTGGCAGGCAGAACCTTTACCACTGAGCCACCTGGGAAGCCCCACCCCCCAGATGTCTTGAATAATTCTGTTTACTCTGAAGTGTTTCAAGCATCCAGAAAAGTACAGAGAATGGCATGGCAAGCAGCCATGTGTCCAGTACCCAATGCTATCAAATCACCTGCTGACCCCAAACTTGCAAGTGGGCCTGCCCAACCCACAGACCACAGACTGCCTGGGCTCAAGTTGTACTTAGCTTGTCTGTGTGTTGGTTTCCCCATTTTTCAAAAGGTAGAAGTGAGAGTGCTCAGCTCATAGGATGGTGG
The DNA here is from genome assembly GCA_007570785.1 of Antilocapra americana. Taxonomy (NCBI): domain Eukaryota; kingdom Metazoa; phylum Chordata; class Mammalia; order Artiodactyla; family Antilocapridae; genus Antilocapra; species Antilocapra americana. Next base: position 18,513,936 of record ML664177.1, on the reverse strand, counting down.
GCAGAGTGAAAGAACTTGGATAGGTAGAACATTCTGAACAGTGCCCTGCACTGAGTCTCAGTGCAAGTCAGCTCTTATAGGGTCATCATTCCTCTTGACTCAGTGGAGAAGAGAACCTGCTGTAAGGCTAACCCCTTGGGCAGGCTTCCAGATTCTTCCCTTCCCATCAATTGATGGATGACACTGGTGATTAAATCCTCTCTACTGACTCCTGAACTTAGTCTTCCTCTCACTGAAAACACACAGACCCCTTCCCATGTCCCGAGTGCCCTCCAGCAACCACCTTCCCCACTCCTCCTCCTTTCGGAGTCAAACTTCACTTGTTCTCTGCACATCCTCCCTCCCGCTAACCCTTCGGCTGGCCATACATTCCCCTTCCTTGAATCCACTCTTCCTGATATCATCAAATGCCTCTTTGAGATATCATCCTGTGGTCACACTTCAGTCCCCATCCTGGCTGTTCGCAGTAGGATTTGACCCTGCTGACCACTCCAGCCTCCTTGAAACACTCTTCCAGCCCCCCTCAAACTCAGGGCCACTTCCCTCTGCACACTCTCTGTGCACTCTCTCACAGGTGCTGCCCTGAGACCCTTGGCCCTGTGTTTTCTCCCCACCGCCCTGTCCTAGACCACTGGACCCACGCCATCGGACTTCACCTACCGCAAGATGCCCCAAACCCCTAATCTATGTCTCCAACCCCAGCTTCTCTGCTGATGGTTCAGATCCACGTAGCCAACTGCCTGTTAAGACAACTCCTCCCAGATGTCTCAAAAACACTCAGACTCAACATGATCAGAATAGAGTTGATGGCAAAACCACTCTGGAGAGCTACTTGGCAGAATTTTCTAAAGCAGAACACATGCCCACACCGTGGCTTGCAATCCCACTGCTCATGTCCAACAGCAGTGTGTATACATCTGCACCAAAGCCCATGAACAAGAATGCTCACAGCAGCAAATTGGAAACTACCCAAATGCCCATCAACAGTAGAACAGATAAATAAATGTTGGCACATTCATTGCTAGAATACCTACCTACAGTACTGAAAATGAACGCTCTACAAATATACCCAACAATATGAATAAATTTCACAAATATTATGTAGAGCAAAAGAAGCCAGACGTGAAGGAGTACACACTGTACAAAACTGACCTGTGGGCTAGGAGTTCAGACCATGCTCACCTTGGGAAGTTGTAGCTGAAGGTACTGGCAATGTGGGGTTTTTTGTTTTTTTTTTTTTGGCTGTGTTGTATCTTAGTGTGGCAGATGACCAGGGGTGGAACCAGGCCCCCTGCCTTGGAATTCAGAATCTTAGCCACTGGACCACCAGGGAAGTCCCAGTGCTGGTGATGTTGTTTCTCAACCTGATACTTAAACACTGGGAATAAACTCAGGTACAGCCATGTTTGCTTTGTGCAAATCATTGATTATGGTTTGTGCACTTTTCTGCATAAATTTCATTCTCTGTTGAAAAGGTTAAGAAAAGCAGGACAGGTCCTCTTCCTCATCAAGCACCCCCTCTCCCTGACATTCTCTTTCCCTCAGATAATGGTCTCAACTTTCCACTCAGTTGTCCAAGTCAGGAGTTGGGTGTTACTCCCTGCTATTCCCCTCTCCTTGTCACTCACAACCAAACACTATCCATCTACCTTCTGACCATCTCTCAAATCCACCCACTTCTCTCCCCCTCTGCTGCCTCTTCCTTAACCCAGACGCAGCTCCCCCTTGGTTTCAACTTCTGCAGCAGCCTCCCAGACTCCAAGCACATCCTTGAGGAAACACAGCCACCAGAGGAAACCTTCTGGAATGAAAATTCAGTCTATTCTGGTTAAAATTTTTCAGCAAGTCTCCATAGCCGCCAGATAAATCCCACTGTCCTGCTCCAGAGTCCCAGGAGCTCTGTGGTCTGGGGCTCTGACTCCAGTGAAGCTTTATTTACAGTCCCCAGCCTGTGCTACCCCTTCCCAGTACATGCCTCACTCACTGCAGTGAAACTGGCTGCATGGATATCCACTTCCCCCACTAAACCTGGACCTCCATGGATGAGGCCATTGTGTCTTCCTTGTTCGCTACTCCATTCTCAGAACCTAATATAGCAGAAGCTCAGGAAACAGTTGTTGAATGGACGAAGGACCCCAGAAAGAAGAAAAACATCCAGGGGTGCATCTGCAAGGGAGTTGGAGAGGAGACAGAGGGAATTTCCCCTTTAAGAGACAAGAGTCCTATAATCAAAATCTTAGAACATCAGGGACTGAAGGGACCTCAGAGGCCATCTAATAATCCACTTTTTGATTTACAAAGGAGAAACCTAAGGGAAAGAGTCACTGGCTGGACAAGGATGAGTGGGAGGAGGGAGAGGTAGCAACTGCAGAGTAAGGCAAAGTCATGGTGAAAAGTGAATATTTAGTGTTGATAGGGCCTCTAAAATAAGTAAAGATAACATTCCTTCTGGGTGTGACGCTGGGACACTGCAGCTGGCCTGCTTCCCAGGTCTACTGGAGTGCAGCCGGACACGCCTCCTCACAGTGACCACTAGGTGGCGCCAGCTCACCAGACAATGAAGAGAGCAGGAGCTGGCCGGCTCACCCTCTGGTTGGGTCCTTCCTGAGTTCCTCCCCTCAGACCTGGCACTCTGTAAACCCAGCTGCTCTGGCAGTGCCCAGGTGGCATAATATTTGGGTTCCAGGGAATCGCTTGCTTCAACAGAGAACCTGTTCTCGTACCAGAGAGAGGGTGTTCAAAGGACTCCGAGGCACTGGCCAGCATTGCCTCTTCTCCCTCCTGCCAGCCTCCCAGAGGCATCAGACTGTCTGCCCTCCATCACCCCTCCACCAGGGGCAGGACTATGCCCTGGCTGACACCTGCTCATCTTGTTGGCTCAGGTGAGGCGCAATGGGTGGCACTGGTCCCACTGAATCCTCTGGCAACCTCACCACCCTGAGCTGGCAGGTGCCTGCCCAGAGGCTGGTGGCTCCAGTCTTGCTGGCCTGACGGGCCCCTTTGGGGCCACATGGCCTCATCTGGGAAGCTGCTTCTATCCTGGAGTGGGACAGCTTGATGCTGGCGCCTGCTCCTGGCCGTCCCTTTCCCTAACCCTGCAAGCGTACCCAACCAAGATGATTCAGCCCCTCTCCAGTATTAGGGAGTCCTAGTTATTCATTCATCAAGCATCTATTGAGTACTGAAGTTGTGTGTGCCAGGACCTGCCCTTGGCATCTAGGACATAGTACTGAACTAAATATATATGGTCCCTGGTGTCCTGGAGCACCAAGGGCAGTGGGGGATCAGATGCTAACTTCACATTACCAAACAATTATTTAATTGCTTTCTTCAGTCCCTAATGCTGCAGTTTAAATCTGCTTTTAGAACTCTTAGGTTTTCATAGCAGAATGCAGCATAGAAATTATCCTAACATAACCCACCATTACCACCACGCTTTCATGATTCCAAGATTCCGAGTTCCCAACCCACTGCTCCTTTACTTAGGAGTGCCAGAATGAGGGGAGGGAGTGAGGCTTCAGTGAGGACCGCGCGAGTAAGGTAGACATCCTTCTGTCTCTGAATTACTTGGCCTTGCTCTGTCTCAGTTGACGGATGAATGAATGAATGAACCCCCAAGAAGGGGCTTATCCAACTCTGGAGAGCTGGGGGCGCCAAAGCAGGCCCTGCCTGCCTCCCCCGCTTCCATTCTGGGGGAGCCGGCTCCGCCCAGTGCCCTTCCTGCCCCTAGCGCCGCGGGCTCTCCAGGCACCCTCTTGGCACCAGAACAGAGGGCATGCAGAGCGGGTGGCAACTCGCCCCGCCACGGGCTCGAAGAGGCCGGCGATAGGCGCTGGGGGGACGCGGAGATAGTCAGACAGATAGCGCTCCCCAGGCCCAGCCCCCGCCCCCACCTTTCCCACGCCGCGGCCTCTCCATTTGGGCCTGGCGGGCACTCCTGCCCCTTGGACCCCGGACTGTGGCCTTCTGTCTTCTCCAACGGCAGCTCTCAAAGCCCTGAGAACCCTGACACCCTACCCTGGCGGTCTGGCTTTGGAAAAGGGGCACAGAGCCCCTTCCAAAACTTTCTTCCAAACACCGGACAGAGTCTAAGAAAGAGACCTCTCTGGGCTGGGCAAGACTTGGGGATGCTGCAGAGCCAAGGACTGACCAGAAGGTGGCGCGCTGGCACTGTGCGTCCTGGGACAAGTCAGCCCGGTCAGGCAGGGGAAGAGGACAGGAGAATTGACCGCGGAGCCCTGTGTGAAGGTTGTATACAGCTAGGAACTGATATTTGGAAGAGACTCCTTCTCCCCCCAACCAAGAAAGGCGGAGAACAGAATCGAAAGTGGAATTGATAAATGCGCTAAAGCTTTGGAAGCAGTTTGGATGATTTGGAAAGCTGACCTTGTGGGCCAGAGAGAACTAGGAGGTGGGAGTCCCCAGGGAGGAGAGCCTCTTTCTTGGGGTTCAGTGGAGCATCATGGTTCTCAACTACTTGAGGTTGGAAAGGTGCTGAGAGTTTGATGTGCGTCTGTATACAACTACAAATTCACACGCAGATGCCGCAGCCCATGGCCCTCCTCTCACACTCCTTTCAGACTCCCATATACACTGGTTCACGCTCACACGCACACTCCTGAACTCATGTGCATTCTTTGCACGTACATGGACTCTGTATGTGCTGCAGAACACATGAAATCCCCGCATCACACACCTGGGACCTCTAAAAACGCTCACTCTGCTGGGTATTAGAAGTCCAGAAGCACAGAATCTGTCCCCAAACTTACTGAAGCGCAGAGAGCCAGCCTGTGTCCCACCCATCCTCATGGGGACCGTGTTCTCTCCCACAGACCTAGGCCATCTCTGAAACTTTTGGAGATAAATTTAACATCACTACACACAGGCTGTGCACCTCCTTGAGTTTCTCTCGACCCAGTGATGACTTTTTTAGGCCTGAAACATTTTTACCTTCATTCATTAAAAACATTTTTTAAAGTTACATTTTGTGACTGTATTGCCGTAAAAACGATATATTAATATATATTCAAACTTTTTCTTTAACCTAATTTTTTTTCTTTTCTTCTAATTAAAAAAAGAAAAAACTAGAACATTATCATGAGCCTGGGTCCTGCCATTTTAAGCATGTTTGTCTGCCCCTCATTTGCCCTGCCACCCCACACACCTTGAACCACCTACCTCCACAGACACCCAGCGTGCAAATTCCCCTCCTCTATGGCACCTGAGCCCACCTTCCACTCACAGGCAGAGAGACAGACAGACGGACAGATCTGGGGGCTCTTGCAGAGATACTCTTGTCCCACTCTTTCCTCCAGGAACACTGAGGGGTTATCTGGGCTGGGGGAGGGATCCACAGGAGGAGGAACAGAGGGGTCTGTGTGAGTGTGAGCGAGAGTGTGTGTGTGACTGTGCGTGTGTGTGTGTGTGTGTGTGTGTGTGTGTGTGTGTGTGTGTGTTGAGTAACAACAAAGAATGAGAGAGAGAGAAACGAAAGAGCACAAGAGCATGTTTTGCCTGGAAGGCAAGACTTGCAGCCAATCAGAGCGCTGGGGCCTCCCTCTGCGACTCCACTATTGAGTCTATAACCGGCTGGCCGGGCGGAGCTGGCAGCATTTGACTGTGGCTTGGGACGCGACGAGAGGCGCGCCGCGACCGCCCGAAGACCCGCGATGGTCTAAGCGCCCCTCGACCGACCCTCCCCAGAGACGCTGCCGGGAACCCTCCCCCCTCGCCCTCCGGAGACACAACCCCGCCTCGTCTCCGCCGCCTCCCCGGAGCTCCTGCCCGCTTCGGCGTTCCGGCTGAGGCCAGCCCGGGGGTGGTGCGGCGCCCGCCAGGATGAGTGGCTCCTTCGATCGCAAGCTCAGCAGCATCCTCACCGACATCTCCAGCTCGCTCAGCTGCCATGCGGGTTCCAAGGACTCGCCCACCTTGCCCGAGTCTTCCGTCACTGACCTGGGCTACTACAGCGCTCCCCAGCACGACTACTACTCGGGCCAGCCCTACGGCCAGACCGTAAACCCCTACACCTACCACCACCAGTTCAATCTCAACGGGCTTGGAGGCACGGGCGCTTATTCGCCCAAGTCGGAATATACCTACGGAACCTCCTACCGGCAATACGGAGCCTTCCGGGAGCAGCCGCTGCCCGCTCAGGACCCAGGTGAGGACCGCAGGGCGCTGAGAGCGGGGGCACTAGGAGGTTCCCGAGAGAGAGGAATGGAGCCAAAATCTAGGGGAGCGTCCCGGCTAAGAAATGTACTGTTTGAAGTTAGACACGGTGAGCTAGAGGACCCCAGAGGGGACGGAAGACCTTCCAGTCCAGAAACTGGGCGCCTTTGGGGCGTGGTGCACGCGGGACGCCGCGGTCGGTCCCGGGTGAGGATCCGGGTGAGCGAGGCGGGGAAGGAGGGGGCCCTGGACGGTCAGAGGGCCTCCGGATCCAGGTGCTTTCCCCGCACTTCAGCAAGCGGCTCTCCATCGGGCTGCAGAGGGCTCGGGCAGGCGGCGGGCGCTGGGGATTCGTGACCGCAGTTTGGATCTGGGCTGGGGGACACGGAGAGAGATCCCTCAGAATTACGGAAACAGGGAGGGAAGCAGCAATTGCGAATGAAGCAACGGGGTGGGGGGAGAGAAAAGTGGAGGCATAAAAATACGTTTTTATAAAATATAAAAGTATTTTTATTTATAAACATAAAGTAGAGGCATAAAAATGGAGAGACAAAGTGAAAGAAAAGACAGGAGAAAGGAACTGAGGAAAGGGCGAAGCCAGGAAGCAAAAGGAAGTCTGATGTGTTCGCAACTTTTTCTGAAATCTAAAATTATTCTAAAAAGAAAAGGTTTTTTTTAAAAAAAAAAAAAAAGAAGAAGAAGGGAAAGAAAGAGCGAGAGAAGTGACGGTCAGCGAGGCGCTTGTGAGAGGGCGGCGAGCAGGCGGGTGGCAGGGACTGAAGAGAGCGAGGCGGCGGTCGTGCGCGTCCCGGGGTGGCTGGCGCCGGGACCGGGGGAGCTAGGAGCCGGGGAGCGAGCGTCGCGGGAGGCCGCCGGCCAGGCCCTGTGGCCGCAGCTCTCCCGGGGCGCCGGCGGCGGAGAGCGCCGCCGGGAAGTCCCGGGACGAGTCGGTGGGTCGAAGGGTGGGGGGGTCCCGCGGGGCTCCAGAGGGCGCCGGTGTCTCTGGCCGAGGCTGAGTCGCCCACCGCCCGGTGCGTTGCCCGCAGTGTCCGTGAAGGAGGAGCCGGAAGCTGAGGTGCGCATGGTGAACGGGAAGCCCAAGAAGGTCCGAAAGCCGCGCACGATCTACTCCAGCTACCAGTTGGCCGCCCTGCAGCGCCGCTTCCAGAAGGCCCAGTACCTGGCGCTGCCCGAGCGCGCGGAGCTGGCCGCGCAGCTGGGCCTCACGCAGACGCAGGTCAGTGGTGGGCGGTCGAAGGCCGCGAGGACTCGGTGGGGTCCTGTGGGACCCCGGGATACCCCAGGCACCGCTGAGCCTAGATGGCCTCATAAGTTGCCTGCAGGCCCTTGAAACCCTTGTCTGTGGGTAGAAGGACCGCCAGATCTCAAACTTGCTTGAAGTTTGTGCATTAGCACGTGTACAGGTGTGCATATTTGTGAATCATGGGACTGCGTGTGGACTGAGTGTGTCTATCAGGAGAGGTATCCTCCCTCTACCCCAGAATCCCCAGCTTCCACAGGCTCCCAGCAGCGTTGATCACTGCTAGGAGTCCGCATCATGCTCCCCACCACCCCAGGCTAGGCGTGTGTGAGGGGTGTACATACAGGTGTATTCCTGTCTATTTGCACACAGGCTAATGGATCTGTGTACATGTGGGAAAACACGCCTAAGGAGGAAGGCCTTTCAAGGGCCACTGTGTTTATAGATGGACACATGTACTTGACTGGGCCCCGTGGTGAGTGTATGTACAAAAATGTGTGCTTGTATCAAAAGACTGCATTCCTGCTCAGTACCCAAATTCTCCACCCCTTGTGTGCTTGGAGGCAAGAACAGAGATTCCCCACAAAGCGGGGTAGGGACTCAGAGGTGGGAGTCCCCCAGCCCCAGCCTGTTCCTAATGCCCCCAGCAGCCTGTCACTGCTCAAGGGAGGAGTGGCAGACGCCTGGCTCCCTACAGGTGTTGACAGGCGGGCCTGGGTTGCGGCTGCGTGGGGCCCAGTCCGCCGGGAATCTGGGTCACCCGGTGAGGAGCTGATTCATTGTTTGTACCAGTCATGGGGTGGAGAGTGGCAGGGGGAGGGGGAGATACCCCAAGGGAAATTTGGGGAATCATGGCTCACCTGCTCCTGAGTCTCAGATCACCCCCATTAAGCAGCCCTGAAGGGCTTGAGTGTGAACATGGGAGCTCATGTTCACAGGGTGTTTATCTGGGTGTATCTGTGCATGCGTGCATCTTTATAGGCTGATGCCTGTGAGTGAAGTGGTGAGTGGGTATGTTCATGCGCATGGAGATGCTTCTGTGGGTGTGTACTCGTCTCTGTGTATCTGTGCACCTTTGCCTATGGGTTTCTAATGAGAACAAAATGCTGCATACTGCCTCCTCCCCTCTGGACTGCCCTTTGTTCATTGCTTACTGTGTCAGTAGTGTGGCTGGCTGCTTTGAGCTCTTTATCTATCTCAACTTTTTTGAGCGTTATAGTGACCCTATGAGGTAGGTAATAGTACTGCCAGCGTCCCCATTTTGCAGATGAGGACAGCAAGAACCAGAGAGGTCGGGTAACTTGCCCATGGTCACACACTTAGTAAGTGGCAGAGCAGAATGTAGACGTAAGCCGCCAAAAGTTCCTAGCTGAAGTTCTGTCCCCAGTAGAAAAAGATGCTGGCCTGAAGACAGGACGCCTAGATTTTGCCTGGGTCTTGTGTGGCAGTGGGTTCTGGCCTAGCCCTCTCCAGACTGGCTTCCCCGGTGGGTTTTCACTCAGTGTTCCAAGAGGCTAACTAGCTCCCCCTTTCTTCTTGGGGCAGGTGAAGATCTGGTTCCAGAACCGCCGTTCCAAATTCAAGAAGCTCTATAAGAACGGGGAGGTTCCGCTGGAGCACAGCCCCAACAACAGCGATTCCATGGCCTGCAACTCCCCACCGTCACCTGCCCTCTGGGACACCTCTTCCCACTCTACTCCAGCCCCTGCCCGCAGCCAGCTGCCCCCGCCACTCCCGTACAGTGCTTCCCCCAGCTACCTGGACGACCCCACCAACTCCTGGTACCATGCACAGAATCTGAGTGGACCCCACTTACAGCAGCAGCCGCCTCAACCAGCCACCCTGCACCATGCCTCCCCAGGGCCCCCGCCCAACCCTGGGGCTGTGTACTGAGCACCTACCCATCCTGAACCTCTCACGAAGGAACCCCGGGACCAGGCAGAAGGCGCCTCCGTCCTAGCTGACACTCAGGAATCATCAAGGAGCACAGGGGAGAGGACATCCCTTCCCCCTTCCCTTGCCCCTTCCTCCAGGGACCCAAGAGCTTCCAGAGGAAATTTACATGGACCAAGGATGCCCCCTGAACCTCCCACCCCCTGCCTAGACACTGGGGTGCCCCTCCAGATGTTTGGGCACTCCACTCCAGCTGGGACAGCTGTTCCCCTTCTGCTCCAAGAGCCTGGATTGGCTTCAAATGGCTCATCACCTTCCAGATTCTAAATCTTAGTACTCGGTCCCCAGACTGGATTCCTGGAGAGACTGTAGAGTGTGCACAGGTCAGGCTTGGGCTGGGGCACCAGGCACTGTGGATCCCAGGACCTGCCAGGCCCAAGATCCTTCCCCAAGCTACCTGTGGCTGTCACCTTCCTGAGCATCCCCTCTGCCAAAAAGACATTGGACCGTGAGACTGGGACTCAGGGTGGGTACCTCAGCGAGCCCTGCCCTGAACTTCTAACCCTCATTTAAGATTTGAGGGTTACACCAAAAAAAGCCCCAAGTAAGGGAAGCTTTTAATATTTGTGGTTCTAGAGAGAAGAATTCAAGGAGCACCTCGCCTCCCCCACTCCGGTCAAAGAGGAGGGGTGGGTCCCAGGCAGCCTTCCCGATCACCCATTTCTTCTCCCATGTACAGGACTTTGCACAACTTTGGTTTCAAAAGCTGTTGAAAAATAGGAAGACAAAGGGCATTGTTAACAGTTAGGACCAATCTCCCCTGCGTGGGCGCCTCTGCTCACCCCCGCGCCCCCACCCCACCTCTTCCCACCTCTTCCTCTCCTCCAGTAAGCTGGCGCCAAACCCCAAATCTCCAAGGAGACACACCAGGAAAGACAAACCCCCAAACACCCCCTTTCCGGTGGCCTTGGAAACAGATTGTTCCCGCCAAGACAGAGAATGTCGGGTGAGGTGCACGGTGTTATAACTTGGTACCTTTAGGGGTGAAGGGGTGGCTGTCTGAAAGGCCGGGAGCACTGGCTCTTCCTGGCCCAAATGTCCCCCCAGAGCTAACTTTCCTCCACCCCTGATGTGGTCAAACATCGAAGAAGAGGAGGGGTAGAAGACTGTAGCTATATATATAGTATGTATTTTTTTTAAAGCAACAGAGAGAAGCAGCCTCCTCCCTCCTGTGGTTTCCTATTTATGTGGCCCTTTCCTTCTGGACGTACCTGCCTGTGCGCAGTGAGCTGAGAGAAACAGAGATGTGGGCTCCGGCTGGATTTGGGTTTGGTGGGAGGCGCAGGCGCGAGGAGAGACATGGTGGATCTCAAAGAGTCCCACCCCAGGGGGACAGGAACGAAGCCAGCTCCCACCTTCTCCCAGCCTTCTCATTTCTGCTTTCTTATTGGACTCACCTTTATATATAACATTAATAAAAAAGAAGAAAATAACCACTGAGCTCTTTGAACTGGAGGCTAGAGGCAGGCAGCTCTCAGGGGAGGGCTGGGAGTCAGGGAAGTTGTTTGGTGGGGAAGGACCTCTGAGGAGGGGCTCCTAAGGGATTCAGGGCTCTGGGGACCTACTGCTGGGGCTCTGAGCTCAAGTGCTGAGTTGGGCTTGGCCCCGGGGAACAGATGCTCCTGACCACACAGCTGGCCCTATGGTCTGGGGACTGGAGGCTTCCAGCACTTGGCCTCCCTGGCTCCACTCTCCTTGGCGTCCCTTGTTGGTGTGATTTAGCAGCCCTCCACCGCTGCCGCTGCTGGGTCACCGCAGGGCTGCTCTTTGATCCTGGGCTCACACACAGACATGCTTGCACACATGTGTAAACCCCCTGCCTCTGAGCCCAGGCATTTCCTTACCACTCACCCTCCTGTCTGTCCGTTTCAGTTGGAGGTGAGGGTGAGGCCTTAGGCAGGGAGAACACCACCCAGCTTCCATGGCTGGCAGGGACCCCAGGCCATTGAGATCCAGGCTGGACCATGGAAACAGACAAGGCGGGGGGGGGGGGGGGGTTCCACACTGACCTTCTCAGGGAGTGCTTGGGCCCTGACTCACTGACGGCCTAGGCCAGCAGTGCCGCCCCCTCCTCTTCCAGCTGCCCAACTGCAAGACCCTGGAGATAGAGAGCTGGAGGTGGCAGTAGGAATGGAAGTGTGCGTGAGCAAACATCTTGGCCCAGATGGGAAACACTGATGGAATTCACGCACACGCTTGTGAAGCCACCTCTCACACATGTACCAAGACTCACATCTCTCTGCCATCATACATACATGGAATCATGTTGTCCTCTGAGGCCAGATACATAGACCTGAATGCACACGTGAGACACATTAGCATCACACAAATATACGAACGATACACTCCAAGGGATACACAGGTGCACACACACACAGCAGAAGCAGCTCTCTGTACTGGAAAAAGTCTAGAATGGAGACTCAGCAACACCATCCAGCAACCAGGGTGACCCAGCTCAGCCTGGAAACTCCCCATCGGAATCTCAGTTTCTCACCTGTAGAATGGGAACAACCATCCCCACCCTTTCAGGCACTTGGGGTAACCGTGAGCCACAAAGCAGAATAAGGATGAGGAAGCAGAACAGAAGGGCCCTGTGGAACAGCAGGACTCCAGAACTTGGGGACCTCCAGCCCCCACCTTACCCTTCTGCCTCTCAGAAAATAGGCCTCCCCTCCCCCTTTCCTGAGGGTGGCGGAAAGGAGGAGGGCCTCCAGCCCACGGACGCCAGCCAGGCTGGCAAGGGTTAAGTGGCAGCTGCCAGGCGGGGCTGAGCTGAGCAGTTTGGGTTGAGGGCTGCGTGCAGGCAGGAGCTGCGAGGCGGCAGCCGGGCAGACTTGCTGGAGACACTGCATTTTATTAGGGCTGGGCTGCCAGCAAAGGGAGGGAGAGGGAAGAAAAGGGCAGAAAGAGAGAGGAAGGAAGGAGGGAGGCTGGGCGGGCAGGCTGGCTGGCGGGCTGCTTCGGGATGAAAGGATGTTGTAAGCTCCTAATTCCTCCCTGCTCATCCCTGCTCTGTCAGGCTGGATTAACTGCCCGGGTGACCTCCCTCAGGGTCAGCCCCACCCCTGACCTCCCCTTCCTCCTCTCCTCACCTCCAGGCCAAGCAGGTCACCCTCTTCACCAGCCTAGGGTGGGGCGTGGGGGGCTCGGGGACAGGGGCTTAGGTGGGGGACCTGGCAGCGTGCCTGGATGGGGCGGCTGAGCCCATCTTCTGCCAGGTGCTTCTTGACTACACCCATTCCTCGTGACAACCTTCAGAGAAGAAGGGGGGTGGGGAGGGAACCTCAGTCTGCCCTGAGGGTCACTGTTCTCCAAACCTTAGTAAGGGCTGGATTTGCTAAACCCATATTCTGTGCCAAGCACGTTACATGTGATCCTCAAAACAGCCTGGGAGGTGGGTGGTATAGTGCCCATTTTTCAGATGGGGAAACAGGCTCATCTGAGAGGTCCAATCTCTGTCAAGGTTACATAACTATATGTGTGTTCAGTTGCTCAGTCGTTTCCAACGTTTTGCAACCCCACGAATTGTAGCCCACCAGGCTCCTCTGTCCATGGGATCGTCCAGGCAAGAATATTGGAATGGGTTGCTATTTCTACTCCAAGAGATCTTCCTGACACAGGGATGCACAGCTAATACGTGGCAGCGCTGGGACTTGAACACTGGTCTGTCTGGGGAATGGGTGCTCTCTGTGGCCTTTTCTGCAGCATGGTTTACTAGGATGCCCGGGGCAGGGTGTCAGAGAGTGGAGTCGCTCTGCCTACCCCAGCCCTCCAGCCCTCCTTCCTCAGTTCTTCCCTGGGAGAAGTGTAGGGGGAGGGGCTGGGCTTCTTCCTCAGGGCTGATCCTTGGAAGAGCTTGATGCTAGAGTCAGGAATGCGCACGCTGGAGTCAGCTGACCTGGGGTGAATCCTGCCACCACTACTGACTGTGTGATCTTGAGCAAATCCTTTAACCTTTCTAAGCCTAGCATAGAAGCATCTATAGCATAGGAATAACATGACCTGCCTAGCAGGTAGTTGTTGAGAGGACTAAATGGATAGTGTGTATAAAATGTTTCACAAGGTACACAGCACACAGTGAGTACTGCTCAGTACATCAAAGTTGCTGTTGATGATGGTGACAGGAAGATGGGACTTACTGCCCACCTTGACTCCTGCCCCATCCCATCCTCGATGCCACTGGTTCAGACCCAGGCCCCTTGCTGCACTTGCCACATTGTTGATCTGCCCATTTCTAGGTACACTCCAAAAAGAAGTCAACCAATGTTTAGTGAGCACCTGCTCTATTTCACACACTATTCTAGGCACTGGTACCACCGATGACTGAAGCCTGGGGAAGGAGGCACAGATCTGGGTGAGAAGCTGCAGGGTCAGAAGCAGGGACTACCCTGGAGAGGTCCCCAGCTGGGCAAACCTGACACAGCCAAGGAGATTGGGTGGGTTGTCAGAGGAAAGGGGCAGGGGCGGCTGGTGGTGGGTGGGAAGGAAACATGGAAAGGCTTCATGGGGAGGTAGCATTTGAATTGTGCCTTGGAAAAAGGCTGGCAGCATGAGAGGCAGAGATGGGGTTCTGGGAACATCCTCCCTGGAGATCCCACCTGCAGAATAACTCCTCTCCAGGACTCATGGGGTGCAAGGGGAGGAAGCTTGTGGGGGAGCCTCAAGGGCTTCTTGAATTGTCTAGAGCTTATGCTATAAGAAGGGGTGGCATGGACCCAGAGAGTTCTTAAATACTTCCCTGGATGCCGAGCTCAGGTTAAGGGTCAGGATCTGGCAGTTGCCAGCCCCTCAGACATGCTGGGAGCCACCCTGACTCTGAGAGCCTGGAGAAAGAAAACCCCTGCCCCTCTCCTGGCAGGAGATGGCTCCTGCCCCTCTCACTTGCGGAAATGGATGAAAAGGACGATCTCTACCGGGGTCTCTGAGGCCCCTCCCTTTAAAGGGTCCTGGATACTAGGGGGTCTTAAAGACTTCACCACAATTCAGCCTCCACGCACCATCTGCCTCGGCAACACACCATCACTACCACCCACTCCCCAGGCCAGCAGAGCCTCCCACCTCTGCAGGAAAGGGGATTCCAGGTCCTGAGACCTGACACTCAGTGTGCAGCCTCCTCACCTAGGTGAGGGCTCTGGTTGGCTAAGTCAGGCTGAATTGCATCAACCAAGCCCAGAGGGGATGGCAGAGGGCTGGGGGAGAATGAAGGGGGGAGGAGAAGGGAGAGCCTTCAGCCAGCACCCTGGCCTCTGTTTTTCCAGCTTTAATTGCAGCGTTAATCACCTTAATAAGCTGTTTACCAACCACCCAACAGCCTGAGACTGGGAGGTTTAGAAGCCAAAAAGTGCTTGGAGATGAGTTTCCTGAGCCCCAGGGAAGAGGGGCAGGACAGTGCTGATGGGGGCCTTGGTGGGGCTTGGGGCAGAGGGTGCAGATGTGGGGCTGGCAGAGAAGGCTGGGGTCAGGGAGTTAGGAAGGCCAGCCTCCAGCTCTTTGGAGGGGCCCAGACCCTCTGCCCCAGATGCCCTTGAGTCAGTCCTCAGGGAAACCTTCCCAGACCTTCAGCCCAGGTCCCCAGCCTCTGTCTTTCTCCTTTGTCACTCAGCCTACTAGTCACTGCTAACTGGATAACTCTTCTCTTTCCAGGTCCCCAGTGCTAGCTGTGTGGAGGCAGAGCCTGTGTCTCACTTTTACAGTCTTGTTCCCAGCTCAGAGCACTGGGCAGGGACCACATGGAGAATTTTTGTTAACCCTTGGGAGGGTTGCTGAGCTGCAAAGCAGGGGAGGTGGGGAAGTCTTTCATATCAAGGTTTCTGGGGGCAGAGCTTTGAACTGGGGCATAAAGCATGAGGACAGGGGCTCGGGCAAGTTCACTCTGTGCTCATCGTGCTGGCTGGAGAGCGGGATTTCAGTGGACATCAACTGTCCGGGTGAATATGTGAAGCCTGCTCTTGGGATCCCTCATACAATCCCTCCCGCTCCCGTTAGATGAGGGATTGTGGGGCTGAGGGGGCGAATGATAACTGCCTCCCTCTCTTGGCTGTCGAGCGCCAACCAGACAATGGGAGGAACACCCAGCACCCAATCACAGCTGCTTGGTGAGCAATGCAGGAGGAACAGCGCCTGCAGCCTCAGTGGTCATCACTGCATCCACTCGTCCGTCAGGAATTGTCTCCAGAGAGGCCCTACGTACGACTTGCCCAAAGTCGCATAGCAAAGGAGGGGCAGTGAATTTAGGAGACCTCCTGGCAAAGAAGAGACTTTGGGATTGGCCTGTTGAGCCCCAGGGTGGGCTGTCTGAGAGAAGGAGTGACTTAGGAATCTAGGGCAGCTAGGATAGACATCCTGACAGGAGGCAAAGCTGGGGAGGGGGCTGAGAGGGGAAGGGGCCTCGAAGCCCAAATTCCTGGGTTGTCTCCCGGAGCAAATGGGAGCAGGACGGGCAGTATCTGCTGAGTAAGCAGGAACCAGAAATTTCACACCCTGTTGGATTAGCTGGGATGGGGGAGGGGGTTCCCCCAGCCCCCCCCCCCCCCCCCCCCCCCCCCCGCCCCCGCCGACTACCAGGCAGTTCAGCTTATACCTGGCCAATTTGCAACAGCAGCATCTTGCCCTTCCCTGCACACTGAGGGCATCTGGCCACATCCTGCAACACTTGTGGCATTGTCCCACACCTACCCCTGGGACCAGTCAGGCCTGCCCTGAGTTCAGGAATCACCAGTGGTGTTGGGTGGTGGGGAGCGATGACATGCCTTCAGCTAAGACAGGGTAAGGGGAAGCTGAGAAGAGCAAGAAGCCACAAGAAGCAGGAGTTTGGCTGGTAAGGAAGGAAGTCTTTCAAGCGCAGACTCAGATCCTCCCAAGATCAGGCAGTGACAATGCTAATGGAGCACCTACTGTGCACAAGGTTTGTGCCAGGAGCTTTCACAGGCACAGTCTCATTTAATCTTCTCAGCTGCCTGGCAAATGCAATGCCATTATTATCCCACTTCCCAGATGAGAAAACAGACGAGGTTCAACAGTTTCCCCTAAAGGCCTCCAGTGAATGTGTTTCAGAGTTCAGCCTTCTGAATCCCTGGCCTGTGGCCCTCTCACCATCCCATGACCTCTAAGACTGAAATGGAGAGAAGGTGGGGAGGATGCCAGGCTCAGCTTTCCCCCTTGTTCCCAGATCAGCTGTGTCCTTAGAGCTACTAGCGTGTCATAGAGTAGGACACACGTGCAAACACCCAGGCACACTATGCACATTTCTGAGTGCTAACCCTGACTTTCACATTTACTGTGTATGTTCAGCTAAGTCATTTGCCCTCTCTGAGGTTCATCTTCCTCATGTATAAAAATGGAGCTAAGCATATGTAACTTTCAGGGTTCCTGAGGAAATTAAATAACACTTAACACAAAGCTTGGCACAGTGATGGAGCTCAACAAACTATACTGTCAGTTCTAGATGAAACCAGTCTGTGTGTAGTTCGGACACTCCTCAGTTGACCTTGGGAGTTCTAGGTGCCCTCAATGGGCCCAAAGTTTACCCTTTCGCCTAACGAGGGGAGTTCTCATATATACAATTCCTCCTTCTACTTGGAAAGTCCTTTCTTGATTCCAACCTAAGTCTTCCATGCTTCAGATGTAATGGAAGAACAGCCATCCAGGACAGAACCATGTGCTGGGCCTTAGTCCCAACAGAAGGGAAGAGGGTGGAGTTTAATACAGGTACACCTTGTTTTGTTGTACTTCATTTTATTACACTTCACAGATACTGCAATTTTTATTTTTACAAATTGAAGATTGATGGCAACCTCAGGTTGAGCAAGTCTATTAGCACCATTTTCCCAACAGTATTATTTTTTAATTAAGGATATGTGCATTTTTTAGACATAATACTATTGTACACTTTGTAGACTACAGTATAGTGTGAACAACGCTAGTACAGTGTAAACATAACTTTTCTATGCACAACCAAAAAATTTGTGTGACTCACTTTATTGCAATATCCATTTTTATTGTGGTGGACTAGAACCAAACCCAAAATATCTCAGAGGTATGCCTGTATCTTTTAGTTACTAATCAGCTAAAGAGCTGCTTCTTCACATCTATATACTTGCAGTATTTCATTAATTTGTGTTTCCACTATAACAGGAATATATTTCCTTACTTATTGCAAGACTAGAGAACAGCATCCTATATTTATCTTATATCCAGCCACTATACCAAAATTTTCCTACTTCTGGAATATTTTCCCCTTAAGGTGTCTTATCTTCTAGGTATACACTCAGGTATCAGTAAAGGAGTCGGGGCAGGGGCCTTCCCCAGTGGCTCAGTGCTAAAAAATCTGCCTGCAATGCAGGAGACACAGAAAACTCAGGTTTGATCCCTGGGTTGAGAAGATCTCCTGAAGAAGGGCATGGCAACCCGTTCCAGTATTCCTGCTTGGAGAATCCCATGGGCAGAGGAACCTGGCGGGCTACCAGGAGGCCATGGGGTTGCAAAGAACTGGACACGACTGAAGTGACTTGGCACACATGCACATCAGTAAAAGAAATCTCTTTTTTCTCTCTGCTTTTTTGTCTAACAGGAGGGATTATGGGGTTACAGTAGAGGTAATCATTCATGAATGAAGAAGTCAGGAACCTCAGCTGTCTCTGCACGGACTCTGGCCCAGGCACGTTCTGGATGATCTCACTTTCAGATACCTTCCCATCTGGGGTACTCAGAAGGCTGTCCTGGAAATACAATTGGAAGTCCTCACCCTTTCCAAACAGTAAATGCTGGAGATGGTGTGGAGGAATGGGAAACCTCTTGCACTGATGGTGGGAATGTAAATTGATACAGCCACTATGGAGACTCCTTTAAAAAACTAGGAATAAAACAAACTACCATATGACCCAGCAATCCCACTACTATGATTATGCTGAGAAAACCATAATTCAAAAAGACACGTGTACTCCAATGTTCATTGCAGCACTCTTTACAACAGCCAGGACATGGAAACAACCTAGATGTCCACTGACAGATGAATGTATAAAGAAGTTGTGGTACATATATACAATGGAATATTACTTGGCAATAAAAAGGAATGATGTAGGTCAGTTGAATTGAAGCAGATAAGCCTAGAGCCTGTTATAGAGAATGAAGCAAGTCAAAAAGAGAAAAATATCATATGTTAATGCATATATATGGAATCCAGAAAAATGGTACTGATGAAACTATTTGCAAGGAATAGAGACAGACACAGAACACAAACCTGGGGACACAGTGGGGGAAGGAGAGGATGGGAGGGATTGAAAGAGTAGCATTGACATATATATATATACTACCATGTGTAAGTGAGTTAGTGAGAAGCTGCTATAATATAAGGAGCCCAGCCTGGCCCTCTGTGATGACCTAGAGAGGTGGGATGGCAGAGGTGGAGGGGAGGCTCAAGAGGGAGGGGATACACATATATATATATACATATACATAGTTATATTTGTATTGTTGTATGGCAGAAACCAAAACAACATTGTAAGGCAATTATCCTCCAAATAAAAAAGAAAGAAGTCCTTACCCTTTAGCCATTGTCCTACACAACTCCCTCCCTTCCACATAAAGCACTCTGTTAGCCCACCACTCTCGCCATGGGGGTGTTTGGGAAGACAGTTGGTCTGGGGTTCTGCTCACAGGTGGAGACCAGCAGAGGAACAGGGATAACTGAACAAGATCCCTCAGGGACAGAGACAGAAAAGGTTTTTCTTGCTTGGCAGTCAGAGATAATACAACTAATCCTTGCTGAATCCCAATAGTATTTAGAGGCTGTTGTGTTTTAACTTACTACCCTAAGAAGCACAGCCTATTAATTATTATCTTCATTTTCCAGATGAGGAAGGTGAGGTACAGAAAGGTTAGGAAACATACCCAAATTACACAATGTTATGAACCAATGTTACCTCAATTAAAAAAAAAGAAGAAAAAAGGAATTTGCCTATGGTCATAGAGTTGGACTTGAACTTGGGCATCTCTGGCTCTGTATTTTTTTGTGTTCCTGGGGATGACTATACTCTTCACCATTATGTGGTAAGTTGGTAGGTCAGAGGAGAACTGAGGCAAAGGAATAGGTCACCGTACATCCTGGCATACCTGGTTTATTTCACAGCACATCTAGGATGGGCTCTCTCTGTCTCCATGACCTTCTGAGATATCATTCTGATGGTTATCCCCACTGCACAGGTGAGGAAATAAAGATCCAGGAGGTAAAGTGACTTGCCCAGAGCCTCTCAGCTGAGTGTCTGCATTCTGGGGACTCCATGAAGTCCCTCTGGATGAGGAAACACATTTTATTTTCCAAGGGGCCAGGGGAAATCATTCATATTGTTTAGACGGGGCTGCCAAGGCTGCTGGGAGTAGGAGGCAGTTGAAAGCAGGGATGAGTCCCAGGGCAGATTCAGGCTTTGGGAGAGAGGAGGGAGGACCTGAGGACGTCACCAGGGGTGGGAGCTGCCTCCATCAGTGGGTCCAGCTGATCCCGTGGGCTTGGGGAATGTGACAGGAGCCCAGCAGAGGCATGTCAGCAGCCTCCCACAGTCTGGCTTCCCCCAAGATCTGTTGGAGCAAAGAATTCCCAGTGGCTTCAGGGCTGGGAGGAGGAGTCTGCAGCAGGCCCCAGCTTGCAGGGGCAGAGAAAGCAACTCCTGGGGCCAATCTGAAGGAGTGGTCTGGTGGCTCTGTGGCAGACATGGTGGGCAGTGGGAGGGGTAGGAGACTGGGCAAGGGTCTCATGGCCCTATCCGTACCTAGTCCTGGCCTGCCATCCCAAAGAGAGTGGGAACACCAGGCCTGGGGAAGGGGATGTCTGGAAGAGAAAGGAAGCCCTGAAGGGGAAGCCCCTCAGTCGGAGAGGGGAGGCCAGGGCCCTGCTCTCTGGCAACCTCCAGTCTGAGGAAGGAGCACGGGTCCTGACACGTCAGGTGAAACAGGCCAGAGAACACGATCGCAGGGACGGGCTGCCAGGCCCAAGGGGACTGCAGAGCAGGGTCCCCCCAAGGAGCTCATGATCAGAGTGGGATTATCAGATAATGCTCCTGGCCTCACGATTCAGCCTGTTATTCATCAGCTTGAAGTGGGGAGGGGGAGAGGATGGGGGGCTGAAGGCCAGAGTGGAAGTCCTTAGGCCCGCCAAAGATCTCACCCAAAACTCATCTGAACTCTTGAAAGGGCACGGTTCAGATGAAGCTCAGACGAATATATTCCACATATATTCCACAGAAGGTGGAAATGAAGTAATCTCTCCATTTTGGGGCCAGAGAGGCTGAAGGCTCTGTGAGAGTTTCTGTCCTCCAGAAACCTTGATGTTTGGAGGAGCTTGAGGCCAACTCTTTTCCCTTCCTGGCTGGCAGACATATCCCCCGGGGTTGCCAGTGAGGCTGAGGACCTTAGAAATGAGACGTCAAGCTGTGGGGGCTGAAAAAGCATCCAGTCCTGTGGGAAAAGCAAAGCCCTGTGCTCTGGGAGCTTCCAGTCTGATAGAAAACACAGGCTGAGCTGTAGTGCCCCAGACTGGGGTGGAAAGTGGTGGTGGACACACATCAACCCCTTTACACAAACACACACTCACAGATTTAGGAAGGGAAATTATCTAAGCTTCAGAGGGTGTATGTAACTTGCCCAAGGTTACACAGCAAGTAGAAATGAGCAAGGGGTGCTTTCCTCACCACTCCGTGACCCCTGCAACCCCTCCTCCTTGAGTTGCTGTCAGGGCCAGGGCACAGGAGGCTCAGTGGGGCCATCCAAGAGGATAGCCTTTGGGTTCCTGGGCCAGGGCTGGAATCTGTGGCTACATCTCAGAGCCACCAGATGTGCCAGGAATGGCTGGGACGGGAGCTCTTGCTAGAGCTCAGGAAGGGGAGCAGGCAAGGCTTCAGGGAACGAAGCAAATAAACTCATAAGCAAATTATCAGGTTCTGTGGCCATTCAGTCTCCCTCACCAACTGCTTACCAGGGAAATATTCCCAGAAAATAGATCAACAGCCAGGAAAAGGGGAGGGGAATGAGAAGTGAATGGGAGAAGCTCACACACAAAGAAGCTAGTCTGTGCATTTCTGGGAATGTTTCAGTCTGTTTCCACACACGTTTAAGTTAAGTCCCTGGGCATTTCCTTCGTGGTTCATCCCTCTGTGTCTTACTTCTATGAGTATGTAACCTGGAGTGTACCTCTCCACATACGTCCACGTATCACCGTGGAAGGCTCCCGTGTGTTTCGCCTACTCCACGTGCACCGATGTGTCCACCTATCTGTGCACACAGTTTGTTGTGTGGCAGTGTGTGCACTTATGATGACCCCATGCCTGGGTCCTTCCATCTGTCTGTCTCAGTGCATCTGTCTGGGGCTTTTGTACTTTGAGGTTTAGGGTAGAAGAAACTTTAATTCCTTGCTTTTAAGCAATCTGAGCTGGCCAGAAAAGGGGGAAAGGGGGGGCATGAAGAGGTGGTCACTTTTCTCTCTGCAACTTTTTTCATCTTGGAAGGGGAGAGACAGCAGTCGCCCAGGGACTTGCTGACAGAATTTCTCCCTGGCTGCCCCAGGTCCAACAGCAGTGCTACTCAGAAAGGGTGGGGGGAAAGCACTGGAGAGGGGAGACTAGAACTGAAGGGCCCCTCCTCTTCACCCCTCCTTGACCTGGGAAAAGCCAGGAGACAGATGGGAGAGAGGGGAAGATATGAAAGAGAAATACTTTGGGATCAGTGAATTTTTCTTTACCACCCTAATTGTTAAAACATTACTCATCTCTTGGAACAGAGCTTTCCAGGCGAAGGGGGACCCTAGACCCTTCAAAACCAGGGGTTAGAGGAGTTTTTGCAGAGGCCTGAAGCCCATCCCCACACATTGGTCTTGGTCACTGCCTCCTCCCCCTTCCTTGCCAGCCCCCTCTTGGCACCATCACCTTTCCCCAGGCCAAATGAGCCCTGGCAAAGAAAGGGTTATCCCAGGTGAAAATTAGGGGTGGGAAACACCTGCAAGATGCTTTTCTGAAGGAATAAGCTTCAGTGGCCCCACAGACAGAAAGCTGAGAGGAGACAATGGCAAGAGCTGAGGTTAGATGCCAGGCCGAGCTAGAAAGCTGATTATCAGATCAGGGGAGAGAGAGAGGGGTGTATCGTTACCTACTTGGAAGCAAGAAGTAAGTTTTGTCCTCTCTGTCCTCTCCCCTCTCTACCGACATCCCTTACACATTCTGGGGGAAGTCCTTGATCTCTAAAGCCCCATCTACACAAGCCTCAGCTACCCGGATAACATTCCATTGACTCTGGATACAATCCCAGAGGCAAGTTCAGGCATCCAAACCCAAGTGAGGTTTGGAGCTGAGTAATCAGCTGCTAGGGATATGCAGACTTTTTGTCGGGGGAACAACCAGCTCCCCACCCCCATCTTGTTGGGCAGATCTGGGGCTGGAGGAGGGGCAGTCTGTCACTCTGTCTTCCCAGCCCCCTCCCACCGACACAAGCTCCCTCTTCCCACCTGCAAGTAATTTGGCCAATGGGAGGGCAGTTCAGATGGGAGTGTGGAATCCCTCTGGATCTGTGTGCGCTTGGTGGGGAGGGGTCTAACTCCTTTTCCCCCAGACCCCGTGTGCCCTTTTTCTCTACACAGCAGCAAATTACTTGTAATTATCTCACATTGAAAGCCTTCAGGAGCTGCTCCCAAAATTGCTTTAATTGAATTAATTGAATCTCATTTTGTTGGGGGAGAGATGGGGAACATGCCTTAAAATAGCCTTGGGGGAGAGGGAAGAACAGCCCCAAGTCAGTTTTCTTGTGGCTGAGACCCATGCAACTGAGACAGTGAGCTCTAGGCACAGCTGCTGGCGCTTCTGCATTTAGGACCTTGCCTGTGTCCGGCTCTCAGAGGTCTCATCCAGGATGTGTGGAGTTCTCTAGTCTTCAGCCTCCTTTCTCCTGCCTGCTCTGAATAGATGGCAGTGAAAGTATGAACTCAGCCTCGCTGTGACCCCTCCTCTTCAATACATACAGCAGCTATAAACACCATTTATTATTAATGAGTGCTTACTATGTTCCAGGCACCATGTCAAACATGTTACAAGCACTATCTCTTTTCAACATCACAACCACACTGGGAAGCAGGTCCTATTAAAGTTCTCATCTTGGGGGAAGAAAAAAGGGGGCTGAAAGAGAGGTTAAGCAACTTTCCGAAAGTCACACAGCAGAGGAGGACTCTTTGGAGGCCAAAACTCCAGTTTTAAACCATTCCATAGTGTTTCCCCTCCCTTAATGACCCGATTTTCCCAGAGAGGTGTCTGCACAGAAAGGAACCCCAGGCTCCCTTCCTGCAGCTCCAGTGGTTTGTGAGAAGGGAAGGGGGTGCCTTCTCCCACTGGGGTCCACTCCCATCAGCTGTTAGGAGCCCAGGGAAACTGGACCAGCTCCCAAGTGGACAAGGATTCCTGTTTCCGCTGGAAAGGGAGGGGGGCGCTGTCAGTTCAGCTGGCCTCTGGCTGGAAGAATAATTATACTCCTGCTACTTGACTTTACAACTTAGGCTGTTGTTTTAACGATGCGACTCTTGTTGGGCTGTCCAATTAATCTCGCCTTTGGAGGCTTTCCGAGATGGGGCGGTAGATCTTATCTCAGGTCTGTGGAAAGAAGAGTATAGCAACGGTGCTATGGGAGGGAACAGCTGCCCTAAGGACCTGTGGCCTCAGTGAAGACCCAGAGGAGGAACCTGGGGCTGGGGCCACCGAAAGCCAGTGGAAATGGGGGTTGGTGGCCAGGGGCAGAGGTGTCAATGGGGAGGAAGCAGGTGTTTCTTCTCCTGGCATCCTCATTCCCCCTTGCTCCTGGACCTTGGCTTTGGTCCA
This sequence comes from Antilocapra americana, assembly GCA_007570785.1. Classification (NCBI taxonomy): domain Eukaryota; kingdom Metazoa; phylum Chordata; class Mammalia; order Artiodactyla; family Antilocapridae; genus Antilocapra; species Antilocapra americana. The sequence goes on along the minus strand of ML664177.1, from coordinate 18,489,708 downwards.
CCCTATGCCATCTGCGACCCCCAGAAGACCACTCCCTGTGTGTTTTGAGGAGTAGAGGGTGACCCCTCAGGGCCTCGGAGGGGTTGACCACAGGCCTCCTGAGGTGGGGGGCTCCCACTGCCTCCCCTACATAGTACTCCAACTTGGGCTTGTCTCTAGCTAGTCTGGGTTGGTGTGAAGTGCCTGGGTGGGCTTTCCAGTTTGCTAGGGAATAGGTTTAGGTAGTGAGAGGGAAGTCTGACTTGGGAGCTTCTAGCCTGGGATTGGAGGTCCCTCCTCCAAGGCCTTGGGCCAGGCTGGACTGGAGTCCCTGAATTATTTGCCACCCCCGTCCTCAATCCCCCTGCTAGAGAGAGAGTGTGTGTACTCTGCCCTCACTGTTCCCTGTACTTCCCTAGCCTGGCCCTTACCACACAAGCGGCTGGTCATTCTCTAGCTCCCTGTTAGCCCACAGGGTCTCCTTAGTCACCTTGATATCCCTAGACATAACACAGAACAGGTGGTCTTCACATGTCTAGATGGAGACATCCAGTTCCTTCCGGGGTTTTCCTTCTCCTCTCCCTCCTGCTCCCCTTTCCACTAGGTGAGTTTGGGCCTTTCCACCCCCAGGAGACACTTCTCCCAGGGGAGGACTGGATTGGCTCAGTGAGTGTGTCCTCTCCCAAGGTGAGCAGGGACTCTCCCTGGGCTCAACATGCACACAGAAAAGTATCAGGTTTCCCCTAGAACTAGGCCAGGAGAGCATCCGCTATAACGATCACTCAGACTTTGATCATTCCCAGTATTAGCATCTTCTGGTTTCACACTGGCTTGTCTGAAAATGTGGACATTATTCGAACATTCCAAAGCTAGAACAGATAGCCAGGTAGAAGTAGAGGACTCAGTGCCTCAAGTTTGGCGCTGAAAGGGTCAGCTGGGAGAGAAGAGAAAGTTGAGCAATCAGCTCCTGAAGTCAGGACATGAACAGACCTCAGCCAAGGCCTGGGTTTCTGTACAAACTTTAATTTCTGGATGTTCATGATATGGGGGATGCTGAGAGCTTGCAGGGGGAGCACTGCTAGTCAGATTGGATATAAATATGAGCAGTTCCTTTGGACTGAGACAGCTATGAGGAGCTGAATTGCTAGGTTCACCCCCACCTGTTTGGGACATCTCTACTTAAACATCCAAGAGTCTGTTTGTCCCTATTCTCCATGAAATGTTACCCCACTGAGTTCCAGAGAGTGTATCCATGTGGATTTGTTTAGGTATTTGGGATGGGAATCAGACTCTTAATAAATACTAGTTGAACTTGATGGATAATTGGATCCATTATCTACTCAAAGTGAGAAACATGGGGGAAAGATGGGCTTTCTTAGGAAAGGAGCAAAAATTACCCATAGGTCCACAAAAGTCCACATTTTTGGTATCCCATCTACTTCATAGGATGGTAAATAGATGTTATCAGTTATGGGGGTAAAAAGTCTAGAAAAATCAGTGGGTGTGTCTCAGTGATGGTCAACTTGAAGATGTCCATTTCTGTCCACATCAATGGGCTGGGCAAGGCCCAGGGCACACAAAGAGAAAAACACTCAGTGTTCTTTGCTGGTTGAACCCCAGGCTGTAGTGGGACTGCAGTCATTTAAAGAAAGAGTGACAAGACTAGGGGTCGTGGGAAGTCTGAACTCCAGCCAATACGTTTTTTTCCAGAGCCTCTGACCAGCTGGAGGGAAAGTGTCCAGTCCTGGGTGGGGGTGGGGGTGGGCAAAGGCTAAGGCTATTTGGGTTATGAGGCAAGGAGGAAAGGACTCATCACCCCATCCTTTTCCTTCTCTAGCTCCTGATCCTCCTGAGAAAACCCTTCTGGATCTGGTTTCCTCCCAGCCCAGAGAGGGTGCAGGTGGGCTGGGTCCTGAATGGGCTCTGTAGGAGGCTGGGGGCCTGACCTGCTCCTCCTCAGACTCACATCATCTGAGGTGGAGCTAGGACATCTGGGGAGTGATGCTGATACCAGGCTCCAAAGCTGTTGCCACCGGTGGGCAGGGCCCCTGCCTTGGGTAGATCCCAGAGGGCTGGAAGAGGTGGAGAACAGGGAGACAGGGAGGGGGATCTCCTACGGAAGTCCCCTTCCTGTCCCCCAGAGTTCTGCTTCAGGAGCTTCTTATACTTGGAGCGTTTGTTCTGAAACCAGATCTTTACCTATGGGGAGAAACATTGGAAGATCAGGAGGAGTGACCAAGGGAAGGGGGTCCAGCAAGAGGGAGTCACTCGTACTAGGAGAAGACCAGATGTTGGAACATTGGCTCCAGGCCTCCATAAGCCCCCGAAGGCCCTGAATTCCTGCCTGTGAGTTAGTATCCAGTTCTCCCAGTCTGGGTACCCTCCTCTACGCTCTGAATCACCCCACACCTTCTCCATCCCCCATCCCCTCCTACCCCCCACCCTTTTTAACACACTCCCCCAGTTTACTGGGGCCAGCTAAGAGAACTGTGGAAACAAGGCTGGGGACTCATCAGTCATTCACACCTGAGGGTGAGTTCCCAGGGAACAAACTTGGGGAAGGCTGGTGGAGGATGGGCCTGGCCCCACCTGCGTCTGGGTGAGGCCGAGCTGCGCGGCCAGCTGGGCCCTCTCGGGCAGCGCCAGGTACTGCGTGTGCTGGAAACGCTGGTTCAGGTACTGCAGCTGCAGACTCGAGTAGATGGTCCTCGGCTTCCGGAGCTTCTTGGTCGAGGCCTGAGGGCGCCGCTCCTCGTGTTCCGGGGATAGCGGTGGCTTCTCCGAGTCTGGGGGGCGGCACGAGACCGTGTGTGCAAGGATAGAGGGGACGACTCGCCATCTCACGGCTCGTCTGCATCTCGTTTGCATTCCGGCCACGAATTAGCAAAAGCTCAGTCACTGGCTCGGCCCTGCTCTACCTAGCGCTCACCCTCCTTTCAAACCCCACTTCCACTGCGAGCCGGATGGGACTAGCCGCAGCTCTTGCCCTCAGGGAGCTCCCACTCTCAACGGTCCTATGACCCTAGGAGGACTGCGCCAAGGGCCGGAGCAAGGGTAGGGGCCGCGCCCCGCGGCGGGAGGGCAGAGTTCAGCCGCGCGTGGTGGCGCCAGCTTGGGGCGGGGCGGGGCAGAGGGCTGGGGCGAGGCTGGAGAGGACGAGGGAAGGGCATTCCGGGCGGAGGGAATTCAGACGCACTGTTCAGAGGCCAGAGTCAGTGTCTGCGTGGCAGCCTCCCCGCTGCCAGAAGACGGGCGGTCGGAGAGGCCAGACAAAGTGGGCCTTGAACCCCAGGATGCGTAGTCCTCCCAGCATCAGAGTACGGAAAGTGCCCCAGGCTTTGCCATCACCTCCCGTATAGTGAGGGCCTCCTTCTCCTGAGGCACACCCTCCAGGAAAACTGACATCTCTTCTTTCCCCCAAGGCCGGCTGGCTGGAAGAGTAGGCTTTCAGGGGCCCTAGAAGCCGGTTGGTGAGGCAGGCCCCTCCTCCGCCCGGCTGCACTCAGAGGGGGTCCCGACTGGCACGCAAGGTGACGGGGGGGGGGGGGGGTAGAGAGCGCAGGCCCTCGGGACGGCTCCGGGATCGCGCCGCGGTGCCGCCGCAGGAGATGCGGCCACCTTCTGCCTTCCCGTTCACCCCCTCGAGGAACCTCGGTTGGGTCACCGTTAGGCCCTGGGATGAGGAGGGCAAGGGGTTCCCCTCTTCCGATTCGAGCGTCCCACCTTGCGCCACCCTACCGGGACATCGAGACCGTTCGTGCAAAAGGCAGGGCCGGGGTGGACGGAGCGGCCGAAATGGCCGCGGGCTTAGGGTTCGTTGCCCGCCGCTGAGCTCAGCGGACCGAGCCCTGAGCCCCGGGTGCCTAGAGGTAGAGGGGGTCCGACCGCGTCTCCCCCCGCCCGCACCTTCTTCCTCCTTTAGGGCTCACCCCACCCACACTTCAGGTCCCCCGCCCTCGCCCTCGTCCGGCCGCGGTGACCCCGTGCCTTCACCTCCCCCGCATCCCTCACCCGTGGTCTCCGGCGCTACGGGCTTCTCAGATCCACCCCCCTCGACCCCCGCTTCAGCCAATTCCCAGAAAAACCGTTGGGTTTCCGCTCCCGCCCGCGCCTGTCGGGCCTCTCCTGCTTCAACCCCGCTGCTCGCCGGCCACGGTGGGACCACCCGCGCCTCTTGGGCTGCAAAAACTGAACGGTTCGAACCCTGAGGCAGAGACAGCAGGGCGCCTGCTTCAGCTGCGAAACTCTCAACGCCCTCCTCGCCCTCTCTCTCCCAGCAGACCCCACTCCCAGTTTCTTTCCCGACCGCTGCCTTCTCCACACCAGTTGCAGCAAGTCAGGACGAATCTGCCCAGGTCGCAATTCGGGAGCGCGAGGGCCTCCCTCGAGGCAGCGCAGCACTCGCCTGCTCGTCGGGGCGGTGGCACACAGCTCATGTAGAACCAAACCTCTCCCTGAGGCAGGGGTGAAGAAAAGGGGGGCAAAAGGAAGACCCTCACAAGTCCTCTCTGTCTCTCACATCCCCGATCATTTAATCTAGAGTGAGCCAAATCTCTCAGGTTCAGTGAGGTTTCGTTGGATCCGGGGAAATTTTGTAAAGAAAAGGAACTCTCCACTTTTTAGTCCTTAAACCAAGAAAAGGGAAGGTAAGACAGGGCTGAAAATACCAACCGCAATTCCAAGAATTCTCTTAAGGACAGGGTTATCTTATTCCTATCCCACTAAACAGACACACAGGCACACACAAATGTACCACATTAGCATATACTGAAGAGAAGAGACTAAGGGATTTGGTTCTTTAGAAACCAGATCATTGGTAGAACACCCCCCCCCCCCAATCTGCTCCTCCTCCAACCACAGACCCAGCAGCAGAAAAGCAGCAGCTCCAGTTTTGGAACAGAAGGCAATTAGTTAACTTTGGGGGGGCTTTGAGGAAGTTCCCTAAAATCCTCTTTTCTGGCTTCATGCATGAAAGCCAATTTGCAAGGGCCAAGCCTGAAAAATAGGCTGGGTCTTTGATTCATTCACACTCTTTCTTTGGACCTCAGTCTGCTCATCTGTACCTCAAGAAGGTTGAGCTCCTGAATCTCCAGGGTCATTCCTGGCTCTGATGTTTATGAGGTCATGTGTTTCAGCAGAGCAACAAAGAAAGGGAGGGAGACATCTTGGTCCTGGGCTGCCTCCAGCTAAGTCACCAAGTGAGCCTGCATCCTTGGCAGAGACTGTGCCAAAGACAGTTGTGGGGGCCATTTGCTGGGGGTAGGGAGTGCAGGGCAACTAAGCTCTAAACTCAAGCCAGTACAGATGGATGTATGTATTGTGTCGCATGGGTACAGCTCTGTGCAAGGCTAGGACCAGGAAGACAGGCCAGTTCTCTAGCTTCTTTGAGGCCACTCAGTGAGCACAAAGTTGCTCCAGGCAATGGAACTGGGGCCTGACCTACCCCAAAGGCAAGGGGTGTAGATAACAGGAATGGCCAGTTCTTTGGCTGGAAGGCTGAGATCTACTCCGAGAGACTGCCTGACCCGCCTGTGGCTACATTCTTAGAACAATGGGTAGTAGGGTCTTAGCCCCAGACTCTACCAGGTCAGTGTTTGGTCTCTGTCTGACATTTTCAGGCAACAGGCTGGGGAGAAGGGGAAGGGCCCCAGAATAAGCCTCCACTTCTACTGCCTTCCAGCTGGAACCTGATTTCTAGTTATCAGGCTTTGGCTTGAGCACTGCTTTCTGAGACAAGAGCTGGAAGAGTGGCGACATTGAAGAGGGAAGGACTGCTGGATGGAGAGAATCCTAGGGAAGAGGCTAGGCACCTACACACACATCCGGATTGTTTCAGTTTTCCGTTACAAGTAGGTACACAACCCTGCTGCCCCAGGGGGTGGGGTAGGGAACCCAGCCACCCGGCTTCACACTGCAAATCGAAACCAGGTCGTTCTTGAAAAGAGACCTAGATCAGCTCCCCCCCGCCCCTCCTCCCTGTCTCCCGCCCCATTCCTTCGCCCTCCCCCCACCCCCAGATCCCTTGGAATCTGAGTGAGGTCTGAATCCCGCCAGCTGCGCCCAACCAAGCGAGGGCGAAGTTTGGGGGCTCACTGGAGCAGGACCCAGAGGTGGGCAGAGCCGCCGCGGCGGCGGGACTTACCTGTCTCCCGCTCTTGATGAGCCGGCTGAGATGGCGCCGTGGATAGCTGGCAGGGCAGGTAGGAGTCTTCGGGGATCGCCGGCCCGGTGTAGGGATAGGGCAGAAAGTGGCCATATGGCCCAGAATAGGGCAAATCGGAGGCGGCTGCGGTTGTGGGGGGCCGGCCAAGCTGGTAGGCAGCCACTACCGAAGGCACGGGGGCGATGTCCGGGAAGACGGCTTTGGAGGCGTCCGGGCCAGGGAGGGGGCAGGGCAAAGAGGTCATTGCGGCCGGGGCCGGGGCCCGAGGGCCTAGGCCATGGCCTGGCAAGGAGTCCGCTCCCTCCGCCAACTCTTTCTTTTACGAGCCTCAGGCGTTGGGGTCGTTGGGGCCGGATGAGACCCTCTACCAGCGTTTCCCACACTTATCCCGGGGAAAGTGTCTCTCTGAGCCTCATCAGCGGAGAGCCGGCGCCTGGGAAAGGGGTTCGGGGCTGGAGGGTGTCCCCCATGACTTTTCCCCTCCCCCCTAAATCCATGGGGCCCCCACTTGGCTGGCTCTAGGGTTTAGTTCCCGGGACCCGACGGGGTCCCCGCCCACTTAAACGCAGCGGATTGGCTAACACACGCGGTGACCTCACGGAGGCCTGCAGCCGGGGCCTCCCCCCGCTCCCCGCCCCCGGGGCAGCCCGGGGTAGGGAAATTCAGAACCCGGAGCTGGGAGGGGAGCAGTGCGAACTCTCCATGCCCGGCTATCTCGGGATCCGCTGCAGAGAGGTGCTGGGGTTGCAGGACGATTGGGGCAGTCTGGTCATAACGGCACAAAGGCAAGGAAGTCGACAGGGCGGCAATGCCCAAGGGCCGAGGAGGGGCAATGCCTTAGCGGAGGCGCTGCGGCTGCGGGGGCGAAAGGAACCTGCGGTCGCGCTCTGGCTCTGGGGGATCTGCGCGGCGGTTATGACCCTGTCGCCACGGACCAAGCCCGCCAGTCCCGCAGCTTATTCAGCGCGTCGGAATGCGTGGCTGCCGAGCGCCGGCACTGTGTTGGTAAACAGACGCCGGGTCGGAGGAGGTGCCGCCCGGCGCCCAGCCGGCCCAGCACGCGCGCGGCGCGCACGCCCCCGCGGGGCGCCCTGGGCCAGGCACGCCGCGACCGCGGCGATTGCGTCTCACCGCCACCGCACCCCCGGCACCCCGCCCCGTCCTCGCTTCCGCTTCCGGCAGGGGCCCGGGTTCGGTTGCGACACCGCAGCTCCTGCAGGCCCCCGAGGCCCAAGGAGGGATCTGCCGTCTGGGCTTCAGCCAGTGCAGCTCCCCGCCTTTCCTGGTGCCGCGTGAGGCTTCAGCCTCGCACGAAGCTCGACAAAATCTGGGAGTGGGGAGCGAGTCCAGTTTGATGGCTGCTCCTTGGAGGGAATTCCCTGCCGGGTGCAGGAAATACAGCAAGCCGGGCTCGTGGCCTCATCTTCCAGCCTGTGTGCAGGGCCTGCCCCTAAATAGTATCCAAGACCTTGCTGGGCTGGTGTCTCTGTGGCCACAGGTATACAACTTCACAGGGACTCTATTCAAATACAACAGATTCACTAGCGTATACCAGCACACTGGTGTCTACACGGTTGTTCACATTAGCATCCCTCCATGAACAGAGGTTTATTTATGGATCTGCAAATACAGAGTATATGCTGTTATATATACACATCTACACACCCAAAGACGAATAGCAATACCCTAAATAAAAGCACTGTGGTTGTCTCTCACACAGACCCACAACTATACAAGTCTAATTGTCGGTGCACACTCTAAAATAAAGAAAAGCCAAGCATATAAACCTTTATATACTTGTACCCATCCTATGAGACACACCAGTCCACACACATCTAAGCTGCTTCATGTTAGGGGTGAGACATTTACACACACACACCAAGCGTGTAGGTCCTCACAGATTCCCCAGCATACCCAAATACAAACCGTCTGTCATTTGAGTGTGCAGACAATTCATGTTTGTACACACGTGTGTGCTCTCCTTATCAGGGCACAGAGTGAAGGCAGCAGTCTTAGAATTGGGGGATAGGAGAGAATAACAATTGGAAGAAGAGGGAAGCTTAGAAGAGGAGGAGAAGGCAGGCACAACAGGGATGGCCAGCAGAGACAAAAAGATTGGAAAGAGTATGCAGTCCGGTGTCCTGAGGGAAGGAAGAGCAAGTCAGTTTCAAGTTGATGCGCTGTTGCAATGTAGAGAGATGAATTTTGCCAAGAAAACACTCCTCTGACACCTGGCTCTGGGTTTTCTCACCTGAAGTCTTGGAGCATCAGGAGAAGGAGCTCTGTGAAGGAGCCCCCTCCTTTGGAGATCTGGGACTCACTTCCCTCTCATCCAACAGGGTTTGCATGGTTGAGAAATGAAATTTTCATATGGGACCTCCTTTCCCCCTTTCTTAACCAATTCTAGCATGCCCTCACCACTTCCTTAGAACTGAGACTAAGAACTTACAGGGATATAGCCTTCCAAAACTTCTTGCCACCTTCCTCTTCCTCTGGAGAGAGGCAGCCACACAACAGTATGTACCATGGTGGGTTCCAGGGATGACATCTCTATGCACCAAAGGAAGAAAATGCTCTTTGAGGCTTCCTTGGTGGCTCAGTGGTAAAGAATCTGCTGCCAATACAGGAAACGCGGGTTGATTGCTGGGTCGGGAAGATCCCCTGGAAAAGGAAATGGCAACCCACTCCAGTATTCTTGCCTGGCAAATGCCATGGGCAGAGGAGTCTGACCAGCTATACAGTCCATGGGGTCCTAGAGTCAGACATGACAGCAGCTGAGCATGCATGCCTGGCTGTCCTGGAAGCTTTCATCAAGGAGGTGCTTTTGAGATGGAACTTAAAGTTTGGGTTGCAGGGCCATGTATTCAGAGTCCTTCCCATGCTAGATCTAGCAAGAAAGGGCAGGGGCAGCTTCCCCAGAGGCTCCTGAAGCAGTGACTTTGGGCATTCTCTGAAGCCAGGGGATTCACTGGGACTCATAGTGAGAGCTTCTTCTAGGCTCTCAGGGGCCTTTGCTGAGCTCATGCAGCTCCATGCAGCAGTAAGCAACGTCCTGAAGTCCTTTAGAATTTATAAAGTACTCACAACATCCAAGCCCTGTGCATCTTCTCCAGAAATCTGTGAAGTGGCTACTGTTACTATCCCAGTGTACAAACAAGGAAATCTCTACTTCCATCACCACCTCCCTCTTCAGGGTTCCCTCCTCCCACATGCTGGAGGGTATGGGGCTTTGAAACTTGGAAACATCTTTAGGAAACTTCATGGTCTCAGTTGTGGAATCCCCATGGAGGGACCCCCACTGACCATAACTTTGAAGCCTGGAGGGAGAGTGGGGAGATATGGGAGGGATAGGGGAGAGGTGGAAGGGATAGGCATGGGCTAGGAAGGGCTGTAAATCTGTGTTTGATGAGAAGGGAGGGAGGGCCAGCCTGAGAGAGGCCTGAGGCCTGGGTTCCCATCCCAGCAACGAACGGGCCGGCTGGCTGTGATGGCCTGGGTCAGCCAAGTCCAGTCTCTGAGACTCATTTTATCCACTAAAATAAGAAAGCTGCGCTTAAACCTCCAAGCCACTGTCATTTGCTTTAGAATAAATCGCAAAAACCAAAATCTAGAAACCTAATAAAACCAAGATGAAGGAGGAGGAGGAGGAGTTGGAGGAGGGGAGGAAGGAAGGAAGGTAAAACATATAAACTAACTCTCCTGTCACTACCAGTACTTCAGCCCCTGCTTGTCACAAAAGCCAGAAGTGGCTCTCCCTACTCTTTCTCACGCAGGTCCTCTCCCTTAGTGAAAGGGGCTTGCTTGGAGAACTCCAGCACCGAAGTGAGGGCCCGGGAGCCGACATCGGGGTCCTGTCTGGGGCACCCGGCAACCCCGAGGGCCAAGTCAGCCAAGCCTCGGTGAGTGGACAAGAAAGATCCGCGTGGTGCACGGTGGTTTGCCTGCTATTCGCAATCGCCGGGAAACACAATCCAACACAACCCGACGCGGTTTTGATTCTTGGCTCAGAATAAGCGCTCTCGGCGGTGGGATTTATGCTTCACTCGAAGTCCCCCGAGTTCGGACTCTGCCCAGACGCCGGGAACTCCATCCAACAGAATGCTCCTCCTTGAAAACACCCCCAAACACCTGACGAGTGTAGTGCTCGCTGCGCAGTCCCTGAACTCGGTACCACACTGCACGCAAAGGGGAGTGCATGCCATGGGAGCCGGGCGCCGGGGTCTACAACCTGATGTAGGCCCGCCACGCAGCGCCTGCGTGGACCTGCCCTCAGGCGTGGTTCGCATCACGACCCGGCCCAAGGCCCGCGGACGCCATTGCGGGATTAGCAACTCCCTTTTTGCTCCATCCCACCCATGGACCCCCAAAGGAAATTTTAATTTCGTCTGTTCTCCTTGGAATTTAAATCCTACTTGTCGGAGCTTTCGTAGTAACTCGGTTTGGGGAAACTTTGTGAATAATCCGGTTTGGCAGGGGAGGGAGGGGGATGGAAAGTCCTCCCTCCGCTGGGCGCGGGGAGCGAGGCGGTTAAAGCCCCCACTCTCGGTGAGGCCCGCGAGGGGAAGGGGAAGTCTGTAGGGGCCCGCGTGCCCAGCCACACACAGGGATTTGACTGTTGCTGAAATGTCCACGAGTTATTGTCTCTTTTCTTCTTCTTTGATGGAGCAGTGAATGAGCGTGGGCTGGCCGGCTGGCTGGCTCCTGCCAGCCCCTCCGCGCTCCGGGTGCGCTTACCTCCACGCTCCTGAGAGCTTTCTCAGTGATTGGCGTCCCGGCCTCATTTTCCAGATCACCTGGGAGAAGTTCCCAGGAAGTGGGGTAGGGGGAGACCATGGGATCAGCGCCGCCCAGAGATCCTGGCACCGCTCGGCAGGCGGGTGTGCCAGACGTTCTCCGGCAGGCTCGGTCCTCAGTCATTCTGCCCGCGTCATTGCTTTATTTCCAAATTTCACTCCCGCTCCGGGAAAAATCTTTTATTGGGGTTTGACTGGGACATTTAAAGTACACACATATACGAAGTCACCAAGTTCATTAAAAATCAATATCACGAACAACTTTTGGACCAAATAACTCCCTCCCCTCCAAAAAAGAAAACGGTTAACAAAAAATGGGGCTGCCCTTTTGAAGATGCGTTAGAGGCGCCGCCCTCCGCGACGGAGAGCCATTTGGCTGGCCTTGGCCCCAGCCCAGTGCGGGAGCGGGAAACGGCCGGGTGGTGGGCGCGGGAGTTCCGGGCTGGTGTCCCAGCCCCTGGCCTGTTCCGCGGACAGACCGCGGGGACGCCGCGCTGGATGCCCGCGGGGAGCGCGCAGAGCTGGCGGGAGGCCCAAAGCCAACCCGTCTGCAACGAAGTCGCGCGCCTGGAACGAAGGCAGCTCATCTGGTTTCTCCAGACCTTTCCAGACCCCCGCACGAAACCTAGGGCGTTCCGCCCAAGTCTCCATCGCCCAGTCCCGGACGGAAGCCGCTGGTTGGACCTGACTGTAGTGGGAACAGCATCTAGCGAGCACCGACGAAGTGGGTGCGTGCACGGGCTCACAAAGATACAACACACTCCCTCCCAGACGCCAACAGCCGCAGCACAGTCTCCGTAGGCCACCACGCCACACCCGCAACGCACACACAACCGCATCACGCCCACCACACAGGCGACAAGCACCTTGTTACTCAGCCCCATCCCTCTAGACCCCCCGGATCCAGGGGAAAGTCTAAATGGTGGGGTTATTGGTTTCACTTTCTGTAGCCAAGACTAGACCCTTTTGAGGTCCGGCGTGTTTTTCTTTCGTAAGGAAAGGGTAGGTCCGATCCCGCGCCTAATCTGGGTTGGAGTCAGGGAGAAGAGGGACAGCCCTACCTCTGCCGGTCTGGGCCTGGGAGAATGACCGCGGAGCTTTGGCGAGGGGTCGGGAGTGGGGGTTGGGTAGGGGGAGCCGGGACTCCACATGGATGCCGAAGTCGCACCGCACGCCCAAAGTAAGAGAAGTACTCACGAGTACCAACAACACCGGCCCCCTGCCCCCGCCGCCGCAAACCAAACTCCGCAGCCTTGACCCCTGTGTACCACCTAGTTGGGCTCCGGGGGTCAGGCCTGATGTGGGGGGAGAGTGGACAAGGAGAGAGGGTGAGAGGCAGCACAGTCCCTCCATCACTCCTCCCACCTCTTGCAACCCTCCTCCACTGGGCTCAGCTAAGGGAGGCGCCGGTGCGAAGCCTAAAGCAGGGGCGAGCCCTCGCCCATCTGTTTAAGAAGGGAGAGGTGGCTCACGCCGCTGCTCCTGCCCACATCTACCCTCCACGTCAATCACCCTCATTAATTCCCACTGGAAAGGATCACGCAGGAGAGGTTTATCAACTGCTGCTTGGAAAAGGCTGGAGGGCACGGAAGGGTGGAGAGGGGAAAAGGGCTTGTTCTTGCTGGAGGGGATTGGGGGCTCTGCTCCTCCTGACCTCCAAGGGGAGCTGAACTGAGCTGAGCTATTCTTTCTGTCTTCTCAGACCAGTTTACCCCTTCTCTCCAGTGAAAACTCTCAATTTGTGAGCTGATACGCACTTGTCCTGGTCCCACCTTGGCTGAGAGGTGGCTCCCAATCTCTAAGGCAGACAAGTCCTTCCCAGAAAGTGCCCAATAACTAGTGGGAAGGGGGAAGCTCAGTCCCACTCCTGGTTACTACCAGGCAACCCAACAGGGCACTGCTTAGCTGCCCCGGGCTGGGGGAGTAGTGATTCTCTGACTGTGGGAGACACAGGGGGATCCAGATGGAAGCACTCTTCCTGAAAACACACCTAAGGAAACTTCTGGAGTCTTTGAAGGCTAAGGTGAGCTTGGGTATTCTGAAACCTTGTGTCTTGGGTAATGCAAGATGGTATTAACAGTGAACGTTTATTAAGTGTTTTCTGTGTTCCAGGCACTATGCTAAGCTCTTACATGCCTCATTTTACTTATCACACAGATTCTATAAGGTAAGTATTCATTTTATCTCCACTTTACAGAGGAGGAAATTGAGACACAAAAAGGCTGAGTAACTTGTCCAAGCTAGAACAGGCCAGCTTGTCATCTTAACCACCGTGGAGTTGTCTTACCTGAAGAAGCACCACTCAGTGAGGATGAGAGGAAGGGTTGGGGAGGAGGAAGGGACCCCAGGAGATGAATGCCTTCTGTGGAATGGTGGTGGGAGAAGTTATAACATCAGTAATGGCTGATATTTATTATGGGCTTATGCTTTATGTGCATTTTTCTCATTGACATCTTCAAACAACCCTGCAAGAGAATCCTATCCCTCATTTTACAGGAGACTGAGGTACAAAAAAGATGTGTGTAGAGTCTACACCCACTTGATTGGCGGCAAGGAAGTAGGGAAAGAGCTGACACTGAGAGTCAGGAGGCCCCACACTGTGGAGGGCCCCCAATACCAAGAGCTTAGGATGGGGCTGTGGGCAGAGGAGAGGACAGGGATGGGAGCTGAGGGACTTCCCAGGGGCAGCTTGGGATGACGATGTAGGCTGGCAAGGGAAGAGTCTGGTGGCAGAGAGCCCAGTTAGGAGGCTGTTGCAAATAGATCGTGTGTGAAATGAGGAGGGTGGACCCAGAGACTTGGTGGCAGAGGTGATGGAAAGAAGGGAACGTTTGAGAAAAGTTGCTCTGAGACAGATTCTGCTGGGCCTGGTGATTGTACAGGAAGAGGGTAGAAGCAAGCATGACAGAGAATTTCCAGGCCTGGACAACCAGAGGAGCCTGCCGAGGAGTGTTTGATTCAGAGATTTGGGCGTTTGGACGAGTGGAGGGACCTACATTCTAGGTTTGAGTGCTCCAGCAAGCAGCCAGACACTCTGGTTTCCCTCCGTGCCCCTGCACAGGTGTATCTCCCTGGGGCCCAGCCAGGGTGCACAGGTGAAACTTGCATATATGCAGATGTATGCAAATGAGAGTAACTCAGCCTGGGCCCTGAGCCAAGAGCCAGGGGAGGAGAAGGGCCGCCCTCATCCTGACTCACCCTCTAACACGCAGCCTGGAATGCCACTTCCCCAGCTGGGCTTCCTCAAACTTGGGGAACTTGCTCCTGGAATCACCCTAAGCTCAGGCCCTGAAGATTACAAGCCCAGGAGACTGGGGTGCTGAAACTGGGGACTATTTTAATCAGAATAAGGCTTTATTCTGAACCCTCTTTGCAAAATGGTGGCAAGAGGGGAGAGGGGAAGAAGAATACCAGGGTAATACGACCTTTGAAGCATAAACATACATGATAGTGCCCAAAGTATTTTCATGTCTATAACTTCCTCGAGGCCTCATAGTAACCTGTGAAGTATATGGCTTATTAGACCCATTTTATAGATGAAGGAAGACACTGAGGCCCGCGTTGTGAAGTGCCTTGCTGAGGAAAGACCTGGCTAGTGTGTACAGAGCTGGATTTCCAATCCAGGCCTCTGACTCAGTGCTCTTTATACTACCATATGGTTTGATGATGGGCTGAGGGAAGGGGAAGCTGATTCTGGATGCTGAGGTTTCATCTGGGGACCTCCTGGCACTCAAGTACCCAGACAGTCATGGGAAAGACTCCCCTAAATCCTCTTGGTCTTCAAGAAGTTCTCATTGAAGAACTAATTCCTTGTTAGTAAGCTTTTGATTTTAGAGCTGAGGTCACACTCCTTCTATCTGGCTGGACCATGCACTCCACTTCCAGCTCCTTCAAAACTCACTGCAATTCAGTACTTTCTTTTTAAGCACTTACTAGGTACTGCTCTGGGAAGGGCACAGTGGGAGGTCATCCTTGGTCCCATCAAATAGTGAATTTGGCAATTTCTATGTATTAAGTCCATACGGTCATGAAAGTTGGACATGACTGAGCACGTGCACACGCACGTATATTAAAATGGTAATTAAAAATACGAAGAAGAGTGAATCAAAATACACATGTGCACACAGAGTTAAGGAATACTTATAAACTAGGTACCTAGCTCAAGAAATAAGACTCTGCCAGATCCTCCTGTACCCCACTGAGGGACCCTTCTGGATTATAATCCTCTCCTCCACTTGGGTATTCCAGATTCTGTGTTAATAACTTTCCTGCTTTTCCTTAGTGTTATCACCTGTATCTGCTTACTTTCACCTGTTTGTGAACTTTTCATGAATGGAATCACTGTACCCACGATTCTTCCTCACTTGACAGTCTGTAGATTCAAAGATATCCTCCTGCCTTCGTGGTCCTGTAACCACCCTTCTAGCAGCATTGTTCCTCTCAGATGTTCTTGGGAGGCAGGAGGCAGGTGGGGGGGGCCAGTTGCTGTGTGAGGACAGGGATGGGATCTTTTGCCTCAGGGAACACAGTATCCAACAAAGGGACAGGCACATAATAAGTGCTCAGTATCCAGGCACTGAATGAATAAGTGAAGATGAGTGAAATGGTGTACCTCTGGTTACATTTATGAAAAGTCCCAGGGACAGGGTGATATAGGAGACCACAGGGTGACAAAGGACCCCTTTGTCCTTCCCTACTCTGCCACTGCTCCTCAGAGAGCAGAGGCTGTAAATGGCAGCATCTGCCTAGATTCTGGTCCTTTTCATGGCTTAGCCAGGAAAGCACACTTTATTGACCTGGGCAAATACTTCCCTGTGCCTCAATTCCTTCACCTGAAAAATGAACATAATAATAAGCCCATATCATATGTTAGCTCCCCTTCCTCTTTCTGTTGGTTCCTGTAGCTCACCCACTGGCATGTGTCTGTCCCCATCACTTAATCTTTCTGGAAGGTATCAGGGCCAACCTGATTATAAAGCTTATGTTCCCAGAGGACTCAGTGATGACTGAAGATTTCAATCCCAGGACCAAAAGCTCCTGTAGGGCACAGACCCTGCCTTCCCCAGATCCTCGTCCTCATGGCATCTGGCACTGTGCCCTGCATACCCAGATGCACAGGGAGACATTTCATCTCCAGCTAATCCAGAAGCCACCCTTAGCTCCTCCTAAGTACAGGGATGCAGGTGAGGGTCTGTCCCTCTGTACGTTGGAACTCTTACCCACTGAGGATCTCAGCTAATCCTCATCATCTGGTCAGGTGGGGCAAATATTGCCATCCCCATTTCACAGATGAAGAAATCAATGCTCAGAGCGGCCCAGTGCCATGCCCAACATTGCACAACCAGTACTTGAAAGGGCTGGGATTGGAATCCTTGCATCCTGACATTGAGGCTCTCTGGGTTTTTCCAGAGCCAGAGTTGATGGGAGTCAAGACTTAAAGAGAATTAAGATAACCAGTCCCACAGAAAATGGGCAGTGAGCTATAAGAACTGTCTGTGAAAGTGTGAAAGGATTCAGACTGATTCTGTGTTATTTTTAAGGCCAGAATACTGAGAACCAAATGACAGTTGGAGGAATGTATATTTAGGTTCAATATAAGGAAGCCATTTTAAATAATTAGAGCATTCCAAAAGCAGCACATTCTCCACCTCTGTCTTAGACACCAACTCCCTCTGCCTTGTGTAGTGAGATTCTCAGATCTTGTTTCTTCTGTTGGAATAAGGCATTCTGGGGAACAGATTTACCTCTCTTTGAGTTTTGCTTCCTCCAACCTGTGTGTGTACAGTCCATCCTCAATAAGTATTTGAGAGTTCCCGCGGTTGGAGGCATCAGGCAGAATCTGGGGGAGAGCACTGTAAGATGTGACTGAGAACCTGTGTTTCAAAGCAGATGGCAGTAGGTTTGAATCTCAGTTCTGCTACTTGGGAAGCTGATTTAGAATTTCTGAGCCTCATTTTTCTCAACTGTAATATAGAGTTAGTAATACAAACGATTAAAATTGTTGTAAGGATCAAATGACACCCTGTATGTGACTAGCTGAGTGCAGCCGAGCACATGGAATGCTAATGATGCAGCTTTTTGATGACGTGTATACTTGAGGGGCTGCATCAGAGGCTGGAGAAATGGAGCAGGTCCCCACAAATGTCCCTCCAATTTGACACCATATGATTCTTCTATGAGCATCAGGAGAGGATCTGAGTAGAAACCTAGAAGTAGGTTGACTCAGTGGAGGAAACAGGGTTCAAAATAAACAGAACCCCAATTCAGAGTCCCCAGATACTTGAAACTGTCCCATGGACATTTCCTGCCTTGCCCTGCCTGCCGCCCCTGCACTTAGGCAAGCCCTCAGGCCTGGGGTTGGACCTACTGCTACAGAACCATGGGATCATTATCCCTGGAAAAGGTGCCAAGAGTCCCCAGACCACCCTGAAAGCGCAGTATCAGCCATGCACAGGGTCCCAGAGTTCTGTTTTGGCTGTCACCTTCCCTAACCACAAGCCCTTCACTGGCCAAAGCCTCTAAACCAGCCAGATGCTGTGGCTACCCTGGGAGGGTGACTGTTGCTCCTGCTCGCTGGATAACCCAGGCTAGGAGAGGCCTTCGGCAGTCTCTGGAGTAGTTCTTGACCTCTAGCACTGCTGCTCCTCAACGTTTCATAGTTCTTGGAGCTGGAAAGCACTAAGCAGGTCCCCAGTGCCAGAGGGTCTTCAGTTCTGGAATCAAGAAGGTCTGGACTGGACCTAGAAATATTTATATTAGTAAAATAATTCCTTCCCCACTGCCCACCATGAGAAGCTGCTTTGGCTCAGCTCCCTTGCCCTTGTGTTACACATGGAGAAGCTCAGCCCTAGAAGGGACTTGACTGGACCAAGATGACATACTGGGGCTGGACGAAAGCCTGGTTCTATGGCCCCTCATATAGGATGTTTTCCATCCAAGCTGCCTGTCAAGGTTCACTCCTTGGGAGGTAGGGGGGAGCTGACACAGAAGTCTTTCCTGTGTCTGTCCTCAGAGGCTGTCAATTACACGAGCTCCATACACCCTCCTGGAAATGGCCAGAGAAGAATGAGCCAGAACAGTCTTGGACTTGCTGGGGGCCTCCCTAAGGTCAATGCGTGGGAGCAAATTGGTGTTTGGGACTAGGTCCATAGAGGGTCATACAAGCACACATTTGGAAATAGCCATTACGCTGGGGGGCAGTTTTGGTCTGATTTACAATAACCTCTCTCCTCACCAGCACCCAGCACAGCACCTGGCACACAGGCTGAATGATGGCATGTGGAATAAATGGATGAGGTTTAATGCTGATTGGACCATCAGCATCTCCGAAGCTACATGCCCCTCCCC
The DNA here is from genome assembly GCA_007570785.1 of Antilocapra americana. Classification (NCBI taxonomy): domain Eukaryota; kingdom Metazoa; phylum Chordata; class Mammalia; order Artiodactyla; family Antilocapridae; genus Antilocapra; species Antilocapra americana. The sequence goes on along the minus strand of ML664177.1, from coordinate 18,471,426 downwards.
TCTATGGCTATAGGTGTGGAGAGTCAGCAAAGCCTGAAGAATGAAAACAATGGGCACTCACAAAAGAGGATGGTTCTGAAGTGAGTGAAAATATTCTAGTAGAATTAAAAAAAAAAAAAAAAAAAGAGGATGGCCAGGGAGGTACAGCCAAGAGAGGGGTTAAGCTGGTGGCTGTGAGTCGGACAATCCCATTCCCATAGCAGGGGCCAATTCCCACCAGGTCTCAGTCCCAGAGGGTCCATGAGCAGAGTGGGTCTCCATGATGGTGTTTGCAGTGTGGGGATGTGAGCATGTGACTAGTGTGTGCGACTCTTTGTGGCTTGGGCGTGGCTCTGTGCATTGTGTGCTGTGTGGTTGTAGGCTGCATGTGACCATGGTGTGGCTGTGTATTTGTGTGACTATGTGGGTAGAAATGGGCATTGCCTGTGTGATATTGTGTATGCTTCTCGGAGGCTGGCTCTAGAGCACTGGGTGTCAGTGTGTGTACATGGCTGGCTGTGCAGCTGTGTGTGCGGAGGAGACAGCTGTCATGGGTGTACATGACCGTGTAGGACTCTGTGATGTTATTCGAGTGTGCCTTCCAGTCTGGCTGCGTGATGGTAAGTGTTTATGCCTGGTGTGTTACATGCCCTCAACTGTGTGTCACTATGTATCCCTCAGGGACTCAGTGTGTCACTGTGTGTGACTGTGTGTGACACAGCATCCCCCTCAAACCACCTTCCTTGAGCAGCTTTGATGTGGTTGTTTCTAGGGGCCATAGGACGCCAGTCACACTCCTGAGGACTTCAAAAGATGGCTGTCCTTTCTGTCAGCTGGGGGAAAACCCATTTCCCCTCACCCTCACCCTATCCTCTGCCTGGAGAGAGGCCTGTTTGTTTTCCTATTTGTACCGCCTAGGGTGAGTTCATGGCCACAACTGACTCACCACTCTTTCCAAGAGACTTGGGGAAGGAAATAGGGGGTGCTTGGCTGGGGCCTCTGCCCACTAGCCCAGGGACTTTCAGAGCAGTGCTGGGGGGGACATTGAGGTCGATTCTGGGCTGTGTGAGTCCCTCAAGCCATTCACGCTCCCCAAACCTGCAGGGCCAAGGAGTCTTCTTTCACAGTCATTGTCTAGCGCCCAGTCTCCTACCCCAAATAAGTAGCCGCTCTCCTTATCTAAAAGTTCTCCCTTCCCTTTGCGAAGGTCGATTAAAAAGAAAGTTGGGGCTTTGGAGGGGCCTTTGGCATCTTCCCGGAAACCGGAGTCATTGCAGGTAATCCATGCTTGGTCCAGTTGAAGCAGCCGCCCGTGTGGCTGGCCTCAGCAGCACTGTTTGGGCGCCCCCTATGGGCAGAGGCTGCCTAGGCTGAAGGAGGCGGAGCTAGAGGCCCGCACTGTTTGATGGGAGAGACCCAGTCGCTGTCTCGGAGCCCCGGGAGTCTTAACCGGGAGTCAGAACCCTCCAACACACAGGCTCTGAGAAGACGGACAAGGAGGATGCGAACTGTCACTCCCTGGGCCAGGAGGAGAGTCATGTTCTGAGTCTGAGGTGGAATCAGAGAAGGCTTCTGGAAGGGGCTGAGGGAGTTGATGCAGGCTGGGAGGGAGAGTGCGTCCTGGGACCGGACAGCTGGGAGAACTGGGGTGGAGCAAACATAGGAGGTGAGGTGAGCGGGAGGAGGCTGAAGTGGCATAACCCTCATGTGACACGGTGGGGGGCAGGGGAGGGGACTCTGGCTGGGCCTGTCCATGTGGCAGAGGAACTCTACTTGAACAGAGAATCTGTGGATGGGAAGTCCCTGCTGGCGTCTACCTGGTGTCCCTCCAGCTGCAGCCAGCATAGAGCACCCGAGTCTGGTTGCCCAGGAGGGAGCTCAGAGGCTGTCCCTCACCACATTTGCCCCTGCTCTAGCTTGTGGAGCTGAGACCCCGACCTTACTCCCAGCCAACTTGCCCAGGCTGCAGACCATCCTGCCCCCACATGCCCCTGCCAGGCTCTTACCAGCCAGTGATGAAAACTTCCCTTCATTCCTGCCCTCCTCACCCACTGCCTTGGAAGCTCACTCCATAGAACCTATCTCTCGCTCTCCTGACCCTGGCCTGAAACTCCCCCACTTCAAACTTAGAGGTATTTGGGCCACCCTCCTGGAGGAATTGAGAAGAGCTTCAGACTAAGTCAAGGGGACGAGCTTTAGGGAACTCACTGGGCAAGGTGTTTAGCTTCAGTTTCTCCATCTGCAAAATGGGGCTAATGGCCCCTGCCCTGCTGGGCTCCCAGGGTGGGTGTGGGGAAGGTGCCAGTGAGCTCATGGGTGTGAAGGCCCTGGTGAGCTGTAAATAGTCTGGTGCTTGTGGGAGGGAGGGAGGGAAGGAAGCTATGTTATTCCAGCTGGGCCTGGCTGCCTGCATGGAGGGCTTGGCCAATGGAGGGCTGCGGACTGTGAGGGTCTCTTGTCAAGTACTGGAAACCAGGGTATTTAAGTCCAGCACTCCAGTGAGATCTGGGTGTAGGTAAGGCTCTGCAGAGGCCCCAGCAGGTATGAGTGCTAGGGTGACAACAGCAGGGACTGTGGTATGAGCGCTTTGGGCAAGCCATTTGGATGGCTTTGGGAAGACGGATGAGAAACCTGAGGTCACTGGTGACATCACTCTCAACCTCCCTGACATCCCTGCTTGTCAGGGGACGAGGACAAAGATGCTATCTCTGTCCCTAAGCTCTGGGGACAGGAGGCTGAGAATGTTAGCTAGCAGGAATTCAGGGGATTAGCTGTGGCTTTTTCTGGTTAGGAAGATTCTGGAGCTTCAGCTAGCTTTTCAGAAGGGTCTTGCTGTACCTTTCTCTTGTCTCTCAGAGAGAAGTTTCAAGCCTGCCTCTTCCAGAGGCAAACCAGGGCCTTCCCCTAGGTACCCTTGTCCCCTCCAACCCATCTGCCTACTGTCTCCCTCTACAGAGTCACCTCAGCCTTCCCCTCCTGAGCCTTTGAGCAGGCTACCCTCCCCATTCTGGAATTTCCTCCCCCAGAAAATACCCTCCTCGGCCTCAGATCGAGTCCTGCCCCTGTCGACTTCTTGCCAGGTGACCCTGGTCAAGTCACCAAACCTCTTTGAACCTCAGTCTTCCCACCTGTAAAATAGGGCTAATACTACTTCCCAGGGTGGTGAGAAGGAAGAGGTAACACATAAAGCCCTGAGCCTACTTCCTGTCCCTGGTGAGAAACTCAGCACCTTCAGTTTTCCCAGCATCCTTTCCCCGTGGCTCAGTTTGCTTTATACACTGATCTGCCTTATTTATGGCTTTGTAACAAATCAAAAGACAGACATAAGCTGAGAGCTTACTATATGGTTAGCACCATAGCATGCTCAATTGGGGAGAGATCCAAAAAAGGTTCTCTGCCCACCTGGAAACATTTTCTAGCCAGAGTGGGCAGCTGACATCTATATACATGGAGTGTCCAACCACTCTGACAGTGCAGCCATCACGAGACCAAATGAAGAGCAGGATTGTGCAGGAGACAGAGAATGGTTAAGGTAGGAGTGGTTCGAGGGACTTTCTGGAGAAGGAGGCCCTGCAGGGTAAGTACAGCAGACAGAGGGTATAGCAGAAAGATGACCATGATGTACTCAGTGGGGACACAGGAGTAAAGAGAAAGTGTGGGAGATGTTGGGAGTGAAGACTGAATGAAGATCATGCCAGAAGCTGGAGACCTTTAAAAGCCAACTCCTAAGGTATGTAGAGGGAGTTAGATCAGACATAGTAAGGAACAGGGAGCTAAGGCAGGGGAACCTGAACAGGGAGGAAGGTTAGAAGGTAAGGGGTGGGCTGCCCATTAAGCATCAACTGTATTCCAGATTGTGGCTAAGTGCTTGTCTGTTTTCCTACTTAATTCCCAAGCAACGTGGTGAGATACACATTGATACCCCACTTTATAGACAGGGAAATGGAGGCTTGGGCAAGTTAAGTAACCTCCTCAAGGTCATAGAATTAGGAGAAATAAAGCAACTAAGCTGGCTAACTGCAGAGTCCATGCACTTCCTGGCTAAACCCAGTTTCCCCCAAAGAGGATGGGGGTCAGCATTGGGCAGGCCCTTCTTCCTCTCCTTGCCCTCACCAAGCCCTTGGTGGAGTTTGTTTTATAGACTGGGAATAGTTTGGGGCCAGGGTAGATAGAGTTGCCTTGGCAGTTCGATCTTCCATTTGCCTAGGGGATGTAGAAGAGGACATGGGACCACTGGTCTCTGGTCACCACATATGGAGGAGGAGTCTGGAGGGCCCGCGGTGAGAGGGAGCAGTCAGAGGTGACTCTGGGTGTTTGGGCCTCCTGGCCCAGGAGTAGCAGGAGGTTGTTGACAGAACTGAGGAAGCCACAGCAAGTTGCAGAAAGAATGAGAAGTCAGGTTTAGAACACACAGCCTGACACACTGGGTCAAGCAGAAAAGCCCCAGCTTTGGAGCCTGGCTTGAGCTCACTGCAGAGGCCTGACCTTGAGGATTTGATAAGCATTCTTTTCTGTCCCTTCCAGAGTGGTGATGCCCAGGGAATGGTGACTGTGGTACCTCTTTCCTTGGTCTCCACACTGGCCCTCAGAGTGGGGTCTGGGAGTCATTGCAGGAAGGCACTAGCTGGCAGCTCCGCTTACCTTGGCCCCTTCTCCCCTGCCCTCCTCCTTCAACCCTCCAAGCCTGGGAGCCAAAGGACCAGCCCCTCCTCTACCCTGGCCTTGCTTGTGCTGACCCTGCCAGCACTTGGGTTCGCTCTGTGTGTCTCTCTCCCCCAGGTCACTCATCTCCTTCAATAGAGATCTCTTGAGTGCCCGCTACACCAGGCCTTGTGCTGGGCCTTAAGGACATAGCCATCCTCAGAAAACTTGCATTCTAGTGGGGGAGATAGACAGTAACCAAGATATTAGAGAGAAACTCATTTTAGCTAGTAATTACGCTGCGAGGAAGAATAAAGCCAAGGTGTGGAGACAGAGGGGTGGGGCTGCCCGGAGACACAGGGACACTATTTTAGATGTTGGCCACCTAGGAAGGCCTCTAGGAAGAAGACTTTTGAGCTCTGTATGACAAAAATAAAGGTGAAGGGAAGAGCATTCTAGTAGGAAGGAATGGCCAATACAAGGGCTCTGAGGCAGGGTAGGAGGTGAACCTGAGGCAAGTGTTTCTGTTTGAGAGACAGCAAGAGGGCTGGGAGGCTGGTGTGAAATGAAGGAAGGGAAAGGGGAAGATGAAGTTCAGAGGTGAGAGGGGCCTGGCTGGGGTGGGGCCTTGTGGAGTTGTCGTATTATTTTGAACAAGGTGGAAGGCCCTTGTAAGGCTTGAAGCAGGGGAAGGACTCTCTCTGATCTGCATGGATAAAGATCCCTTTGGCTGAGGAGGTGAGTGCTAAGATCAGTCAGGGCCATTTCCCATCCTTCCCCTCTAGAATCTCAATGCCCTATAGCCCCCAGACACTTCTATGCATCTGCACACATGTCCCAGGGAACATTCCAGAGGTGCTGCTTTCATGTATCGTCTCATAATGAAAAAAGTCCTAGGAAAGCTTTTGGGAGACCCCAGTGGAGTGACATAGAGGAGGAAATGGCCACCCACTCCAGTATTCTTGCCTGGAGAATCCCATGGACAGAAGAGCCTGGAGGGCTACAGTCCATGGGGTTGCAAAAAGTCGGACACGACTGAGTGACTAACACACGCAGAAGGGAGTGGCTATCATGAAAGAACTGCCTCATTTGCCCTTTGTGGGTCCCTTTGTCCCCAGCCAGTGTGGGTATACCTCAGGGTCAGGGGCTCTGTGAGGAAGGTGGCCCCTGACCAGGGCCCACATTGACACCCAGACAAAAATCTCATCTCTGGGGAAACTGAGCGAAGAGGGAAGGGAGGCAGGTAGGTGGCCTTTGCCCTCTGCTCTCCCCCAAACCCTGCTGGAGCCCCTGGTTGCCCAACGTGGAGGGGGGCAGTGGCCTCTTCTGGGTGGGGCCTGTGGCATCTGGTGGCCTCCTGGGGGCTGACCCTGGGAATGGACGCCCAGCAGCCTTGGGAAAGGACTGAGTCAGATCCGGAGAGCAGCACAGGGCGGCCCAGCTGAGGTCACGGTCTGGTGGCTGGAGGTGGCTTCCTGACCCGAGTCCTCCACCCCCAGCTGATGTTTGTTCAGAGGGCCCTCCGACGTGCGCCAGGCGCCTTCCTGGACTCAGGGCAGCACTCCTGGGACGCAACACAAGACCAAGCCGTGGCTGGACTCCAATCTCTGCCCCTCTGTGGACCCAAATAGACAGAGGCCGACCCTGCCCTCAAGGAGTACTCAGATTCGGAGGAAAGGCACAACCTTGCCCCCAAAGAGGCCCTAGTCTCAGAGAAAACCGAAATCCATTTAAAGAACTCAAAGATGACAGGCCTTCCCTGGTGGTCCAGTGGCTAAGACTCTGGAGGAAGGGGACCCAGGTTTGATCCCTGGTCGGGGAACTAGATCCCACATGCCACAACTAAGACCCCATGCAGCCAGATAACTAAATAAATATTTTTTTAAAAGAACGCAAACATGGGAATCCAAAGAAAACTGTCCAACTGGATCAAGATGAGTGGAGGATGAGTGAGGGTTGGGGAGAGAAGCACTGTGTGGTCAGAGCTTAGGCAGCAGCTGTCCTGACTTGAGGGCACCCCTGTTCCTACATGGGTCAGCTCACTCCTGGCTCCTCCATCTGGAAGCTCATTCCCTGACCCCCTCGTTCCCACAGTGTACTGCCTGGGGAGTTGTACAAGGGTCAGGCGGCAGGGTGGCAGGCTGGCTGGACTCCCTCTGACTCCCTGAGGCCTTCCCTCCTGCAGCCCGGCCCGTGTGCAGCAAGCGCCCTCCTCCGCGGCTGCTGTCAGCTGTCTGGCCTGAGGCTTCCTCTCCCTCCCCCACACCTTCCTGCCCAAGAACAGCGGCCAGAAGCCTAAGACAGGAGAAAGCCAGAGGCTAGAGCGGGGCTGAGGCATGGCTGAGTCCATAAGAGCAAGACGAGAGTCAAATGTCCCCAGTACATACAGCGGGACTTAGCCCCAGGCTCAGAGACACCAAAGGTGGACTCTAGATTTAAAACTATGAAAATCAGAGGGTCCTGGAGAGAGATGTGAGTGAGTGATTTTATAACACTCCCAGCCAACTGCCTACCTTGGAAGGGAGTGAGCTACCCATTAGAGATGCATTTAAGTAGAGATTGCAGAAGTTAATCATCCGCTCACTGAATATTCATTGACTACCTTCTGTAGGTGGCTCAATCTAGGCAGTAAGTGGGGAGGTGGGTGTTGAGTTACATGGGAGTTTAAAGTCTCTTCCAGCTTGGAGAGTCAAGGCCATGTCAGTCTAGGCAGGGTTCTCAGAGGAGGCGGCAAACAAAAAAGAAAGGACGTCTAAGATGGACTAGGAATGGCCAGGCCTGAGGCCTGGAGCCTGCTGAAGCCTGAGGCAAGCTGCTGCTAGACACCAGTCCCCGCCCCGGGGGTGTGCGGGCTTAGGTCCTAGGGGTGCAGAATGGGGAAGGGGAGCCAGACAGCTTCTTAGAAAGTGGTAGGCAGGTGAGCAGGGCTCCCCAGTGATAATTAAGGAACAAAGGTGCCGAGGAGCAGGGAGCCTGCGCGGGCCTCTGGGGCAGGCGGGCTAATGGGAGCCTGGAGGAGAGGTAATAACAAGCGGAGCACTGAGCAGACAGCCCGGCGTCGCTACACCCACAAGCCACCCCCTCGCCCTCCTGCGCCAGAACAATAACTGAGCACCCAGCTGGGGGTGAAAACATATGGATAATACACAGGCAGGCTGTTTGGGGCAGGCGCTGCAATGAGGTGGCTGCAAGGACGTGAATCTGTGGGGAGAGAGAGCCTGGGGGAAGCAGATAAGCCTTGGGGTGGCAGGAGAGGTCAGAAAGAGGGTAGGGATGGAGGCAGAGAACTTGGGCAGGGGTATGCTGGCCTGGGGTGGTGCCTGGGAAGATGCTTAAAGGGACTGTCCCCCGCAACCATGTTCTGGTGACTGATGTCTCCAGATGTTGCAGGTGGCCTCTGAGGCAAGAGAACTGGGCTCAGAGACAGGGAGCCTGGGCTCTGGTTCTGCTTTGGAAAGTATTGTAACCCAGAGTAAGGGTTTGAATCTTGGGCCTCCTCACCTCTTGAAATGGAAGTAATAACATGTACCACACAGGGTGGTAGAACAGTTCAGAGGGTTGGTGTGCAGGAAAGCCCCTAGCTCGTGGTACCCTCAATACAGGTATCCCCAGACTAGATGGAAATCAGACTCTCACCTGGAGCCACACACCTGGTTAGTCGTCTACCTGAGCCTGCACACCAGCAAATGAACAGAATTCACTCACAGAGCCTCACACAACATTTGAACTTCCCCAGTCCTTCCCACTTAGAGACACCTGTGTGTTGCACCTGTGACAGCAGAGTCCCTGAACTCCCCTTTTCACAAATTTCCACAGGTTCATGCGGCTCACCAGCTGCACCCCCTAGATAGAGGCCTGCAAAGCCACCCCAACCCCAAGCCATGCTGTAGTGTGCATTCCTGCTCACCACAGAGAACCCCATCAATGGATAGAGTGCTCAACTAGTACAGACACATGGTTGCCCAAGTGTGCACACACACACCTATGTATACTTCTGCATGTGCGTAAAATTTTGGAAACAGGACGGAGAGATTGTCTAGGTCAACCCCTGATTCAAGACTAGAGACCATTCAATGCTCTCCCAACTGATGACTGTCTTGTCACTGGAGATTTCTGCATGCACACACATTATATACATGTGTTCACATGTGCACACATCTGCTAGTGCATTTGGCTAGCACAGTGATTGTTCTCTTCCCCTCCACACTCCTCCTTATTATAATCTGGTCCAGCATAGTGCTGTCTGATTCATCTTCCAAGACTCAGCTTTTCCCATGTCTCTCTATTGCTCAGACACCCTATGTGGCACCCCATTGCCCTCTAAGATGAAATCCAAAGTTGCTTCATCCTGTTTCTTTTTCTTTTTTAAAACTATTTTTTGGAAGATTTGTTTGATGTGGACCATTTTTGAAGTTGTTATTGAATTCATTACAATAGCGCTTCTGTTTATGTTTTGAGTGTTTTGTCCACGAGACATGTGGGACCTGGACTCAGGGATCAAACCCACACCCTCTGCATTAGAAGGACCGCCAGGGAAGTCCCTCCCCTTCTCCTGCTTCGGTGGCTCCCCCAACTTCATGGGACACCAGTAACCTTAGAAGACATCAGTTCTGTCCCCAACTAGTCCATGAATCCCCTTTAAAATTTGTTGTCAAGCCTTCATTTGAGGTTCCAGTGACAAAAACCCACTACCTCTGAGCTAGCCCATTTCCTTTCGTTACAGAAAGCTGTAGTTATTTGAGTTTAATCTAGTAAAAGCAACCCAGCCTGGTTCAGCTTCTGTTGCCTCCTGGAAGTTTGCTGTTACCTCTTGCTCCATGGTTCTCCCTTGAGCATCCCCTCCCTTCATGTCGGCTATCATTTTCATGCCTGCTCTTCTTTGCCATGAGACTCTGAGCCTCTTGGGGACAGAGTGCTTGAAATAACACAAGTGCTCAGTAACTGGGCATCTGCTTTGTGGCAAATGCCCACATGCACACCCATGTTCAGCTGAGCATGTGTGCAGGCCTGACCCCATGCATTCTGGGAATGCACAGCACAGAGACCGCAGGTTCTGACACAGGTGGGCTTCAGAGATCATGACAGGAGACCCCACTGACCTGAGACTCAGATGCTCCAAATTGCCCAGTTCTGTTCCCATTTCCCTGCAGGGGAGTGAGCACAGCTTAAGGAGGGATCAGAGGTGCCTCAGCTACTCTCCTGGAGCCCCCAAATTGTCACAGCAACAATTAATTTTGTGATGTAATTGCAGCCACAGTCCCAGTCTCTGACTCCCTCCCTGCATTATTTTTCTACACAGCACACATCCCCTTCTGCAGGCTATATCACTTGCTTATTTAACTACTTTCTATCTCACTTTTCTAGGATATGAGCTTCTTAAGCACAGGGATTTGTGACTGTTCTGTTCATTTCTGTATGCGTGTGTGTGTGTGTGTACATGCTTAATCGCTTTAATCAAGTCCAACTCTTTACAACCCTGTGGCCTGTAGCATACCAGACCCCTCTGTCCATTGGGATTCTCCAGGCAAGAATATTGGAGTGGGTCCTCCTCCAGGGGATCTTCCCAACCCAGGGATCAAACTCCTGCCTCTTATGCCTGCCTGTATTTGCAGATGGGTTCTTTACCACTGGTGCCACCTGAGAAGCCCTCATTTCTGTATCCCCAGCCTAAAATAGCACCTGGCATGTGGGGTCATCATCTGTCGAATGAATGATGGTAATAGGTTTCTTCTCCATCATCACCTCTGGACAGTGAGCTCCAGGAGGGCAGAGGCCGTTCCTGGATCTGTCTTCTCAGTGCCCAGTGCAACGTGGGGTGCACAAGAGTAACTCAAGTCCATGCCTGTTGGTCAAACGAACAGGAGTCATCAGTAGAGTTCTTGTCCATCCACAGCACACCCAGAGCCACCTGCTGGCACGGCCATGGTGGAATGGGTGAAAGGACCAAGCCTAAGAGGAAGAAACCAGTTCTTACTCTGGTGGGTCTGCACACATCCAGCTCCTGACAGCCTCACTGACTGACCAAGCTGCAGTCTTGAGATGTAGACATGCGGGTAGGGGTCATGCAAGCTTCTTAGAGTTCTAGGAGAAGCAGGAGGAGCCGGTGGCTATGGCTCAAAGGGACTATCAAAGGGCTATGGCTCAATAGGGTGGAAAGTGAAAGTGAAAGTCACTCAATCGCTTCCGACTCTTTTCAACCCTGTGGACTATACAGTCCATGGAACTCTCTAGGCCAGAGTACTGGAATGGGTAGCCTTTCCCTTCTCCAGGGGATCTTCCCAACCCAGGGATTGAGCCCAGGTCTCCCACATTGCAGGCGGATTCTTTACCAGCTGAGCCACAAGGGAGATAGGGTGGAACTGTTTGGCTTTGTGCCCTTTTCACAAACCACAAAGTCAGCCCCTTTGTTATTTTCTAATAGGGCACCTTTGGGAGTCACTCAGCCTTTCTGACCTCAGTTTTTCTAGCTGGAAAATAGTAACAGTATGAACTGGTAAGCGAGCCACTAGTGCAGATCAGGCGCTGACATGTCATCTGCTATTGTGAGGACATTGATGATGACGATGAAAAAATAAGTAGAGGGAGGGAAATAAGGAACCCAGCCTCTCACTTCCTAGTCCTGGGGGTTGTCTCAGACTCCTCTTCTGGATATTGGGTTAAATGGAACGGGATCCCAGGGGGCTGAGCTTTAGGAGAGCTGAAGGCTTGAGGGACTCAGGGACCCAGAGAATAGAGGGCTGGGCCAGCAGAAGGCAAGATGCAGGGAGACCAGGCTCTCCAGCCCACAGGAGAAAGGGGAAGTGAGGCAGAACTGAGGCTATCTAGTTCCCTTGATGCTCTGCATTATGCACCAGATTGGAGGGGGGCACGGGCATCGTGGCACAGAGGATGGCAGCATCAGGAAGTTCTCCCAAGGGATCTGCGATCATGCTGCGGAGTTAGGATGTAGGTTCCATCAGCTCTGGGCAGAGAATGTCCTTTCCCTGGAGATCCCAGAGATGTGAGAGAGCCCACTGAGCAAGGAACTAGGAGACCCAAACTCCAGCCTAGGCTCTGCCTCTCACTCACTTTGGGGCAAGTCACTCTCTGAGCCTTAGTTTCCTCCTCTGTCAAATGGGAGGACTGACTCTCTGATGCTTCCCTGATAGACAGGCCATGGTTCTCTAGAGAAAGGGAGATGAAGCACATCAGTATGACGCATGGCACATAGTAGTTGCTCAACAAATTTTGGGGCTCCAACATGTTTGGAGCTGTCCTCTGAGGAGAGAGAAGGCAAGGCTCCCCTCCTACTCCACTTGCCCCCCTCAACTTCTGCCAACAAGAGAGTCCTCCTCCGGGGAGCCAGAGAAACCATCAGTCAGCCTCCTTGGCTGCCCTGTCTCTTTCCTGCCTCCATCCTACTCCCACTTTGTACCTCCCCGCATCCCATCTCCCTTCTCCCTCGCTCACCCGATCGCTACAGGGCAGCTTCCAGGGATTGGGGGGCAGCAGTGGAGCTTCCTGCCAACCTCCTCACAGGGCTTGACTCTCTGGGTCCTGCTCAGGTAGTTGAGACCCGGGCAAAGACCAGGATCTCAGCTGCTTGGCCCTATAACTTCTATCAATAGTTTCTTCAGGGTCCAAGTCCTGTAGACTTGAGAGGTATCAAAGTCTCCATGGTCCCAGCACTGAGACAGAACTGAGCTCTGGTCTCTCTTCCAGTGAGGGCCCTGCCTATGAGAGGGTCCTGATCCATGGGGGAGTCAGCCTACAACCTCACCTTATGGTGGAAGAGCTGCCTTAACAGATGATTTCCAAACAGCGTGGGGCATCTGCAAGTGTACCCACCTGCCTGTTGGGGCTGGCGGAGTGCACACGTGGGCTGAGATGAGAAGGGGAGGAGAGGTCATCTCAGGCACGGGGTGGACACAGTGTGTTCTAGGAACCCCTCGACCAGGGCTGCAGGAAGACATGGTGCAGTGGAACTGGAAGCACATGCAGAGGCCCAGCTGCGGAGGCTGCTGTGGACCAGGCCGAGTCCAGCAGGAAATGGGTAGCAATGGAGCTGGCCATCCATCCCTAAAGTGTGCAGGGCCCAGGACTATAGTCCAAATGGAGGCCTACAGATCAAGATGCTAAACTGATAAATAAAATGTTCTTGCCTTTCTTGACAATAGGCCTTCATAACAATAAAAATTTAAAATGTGTATAAAGCCTTGGATTTTATATGGCTGAATATTAATATGACTAAAATATTCTAATATAACAATTAAAGTTAAAAGGCAAAATACCAATTATAGCTAATGAATATCAAAACAGTAAATTAGAATTATTAAAATAAATTTAAATGCTTAATTTAAAATTTTATAAATATAACTATGTATGAAGAGATATTTTTATAAGATATAATGTTTTGTAATTCCAATGTTCAGTGCCCATTGAATTGCCAATATAAAGATTCACTATCAGATTTCATGGATGATACATCGAGACTTAAATTTATGCAAATTGTTCAATAAATTATTTAGTATAATAAAATGCTTCTTACATGCAATGTGCATCTGTTTTGAATATTATGCTAATTTGTGTGTACTTCTGGAACTCAAAGAGAAACAGGAACATGGATGCTTGATACTACCAGGAAATTTTATTACATAAGAACCCATTGCAAAAAAAGAATCCATTGCATTAGTCTTGAATTTTTCCTTTAAAATAACATTGCATGTATGCTAGCTGCAAGGAAGGATTTAGCAAGTATATCCATTTACTTTTTATTTCACCTGAGCACTTGCACAACGTTCTTTGAAGTTACTCGTAGAGGCACACTGGGATGGCATACAGACACAGTTGCTTTTTGTTTCACGATCTTAGAGCAAGACCATCCTGGTATGATCGGTGTCGATCACAAGAGCAGATGTTTAAAATTCTGGGTTGTGCCATCCAGCACTCAGTACCAGATCCTGCATAATCTAGCCATCCATGGGTGTTTCAACAAACGTCGCACCAGTGCCGTATTCATGTTTTGAGGGACCTGGAGCAGGGGGCCCTTTTGCTGGCTCTGAGAGCAGTACTGCTGTGGAGCAGAGACACGGCATGATTACATCCTCACATTAGCAAGACCACTATGGAAGTTCTGAGAAATAGATTAGAGGGAAATAAGGAGTCTGGGGGTACTTTTCAGGGGCCCTGTTGAAATAATTTCTGGGTAAGAAAAGATCACAGCCTGGACAGAGACGTGGGTATGGGTGTTAAAAGGTGAAGAAAGGTTAAGGGGGATATTTAGGAAGAAAGTTTTTTCTCCTTTTCTCCATGGTCTCTAGAATCTTCTCTCCAAGATGGGTAAGGGGACATACAGCTAAAGTAAGAGAAATTCAGAATCAAGGGCAAAAGATGACCAAGATAGACCCAGTTCTGAACTGTTTGATGTTCTCCAGCAGACAGCAAGTGATGAACCAGAAGCCTTGGCTGGCCAACCATCCCCATGGGGTCAGTGCCCGTAAGTGTGAAGAGGCGGATCAGAGTTAGACCTCAGGCAGCTCTGCTGCAGATGGGTGCAAGGTGGAGGACAGGCTGGGGCCAGGGAGGAGCATCCCCAGGCAGGGCCTGCTTGGTTTGGGGCCAAGTGCCTGGAGGCATCAGGCTGGACAAGATGACCTCACAGGGAACTCTTCCAACTCCAGGCTCTCTGCCTTGATCCCAAGGGCTAAAACTCCTCCCGCGTCCTCCACACTCCACCATGTCTACACCTGGCAGCCCTTGCAGATGGTTATCTCCCCTCCCCCCACCCCACGCCTCCGCCCGCCTGTCCGTCTGCCAACAGCCCCACTCCTGGCCTTTCATCTCGTGCCACAGCAGCCAGGTCCGACGCGGCAATCCCCCGCCCCACAACTTCTCCCAGGCTTGGAGCCCACAGGGCGGGAGACCCGGATCCCCTAGGGCTGTCGCCTCCTGCTGCAGACCCTGCACACGGGGGCCTGGGAGGCCCGCCCCTCCTCGCCCAGTAAACAGGAGCACACACCTGAGGCACAGCTGCCCGGTCCTTTCCTCCCTGGCGACCCCCATCTCTGGGTCCTCACCCCAGGGCCCCTCCTGCCTCCAGGGCCTTTTTCTTGCCCTGTCCTCTCTGACTTGAAGGCCTGGGCAGCCAGGGGAAGCCCACCAGACGGCAGGAGAGGGCTGGACAATGCAAAGAACAGATGTAGGGGAGGATGGCCGCCATTTTCTTCACCCAATTTTTCTTCTTTTCCTGAGTTTGGCGGAGGCAGGCACAGTGCTGAGGCAGGGGGATGGATGGACTGACCAGTGGGCAGGTCAGGTGGTCAGCTCCTCAGGTGATAGGTTGCCACCGCAGGCATCAGTCCCCTTCCAGCCCCAACCCCATCATTCCTAGGGCCTTAGAGGAAAACAAGGTGAGGACTGGCAAAGGTGGGATGGGATAAGTCCTCTGATACCGGGGGTGGCAGTCACCAGGATGCTGGGGGAAGTGGGGAGGGAAGCAGAAGATGCTTTGATGGGGACAGGTAGGCTGACCCAATAGGTCCAAGTGGACCGAGGTCTGGATGGGACTGAAAAGCCTGGGATACAGCCTCCTCCTCTGGCTGGAGTGAGTTGAGTGAATCTTGGCCATCCCCCTGCCTCCAGCAGAAAAGAACAGAAGCCACATTTGGCAAAGGGAGAGCAGGGGCTTGATCCAGAACCTCCCCTCTCCAGGCCTGAAGCACCCTCTGGGCAGCCAGGTGGGCCTGGCCTGAGTTCTGTGGGCCATGGTCATCCAGGAGCCAGGCCAGGAAGTGTGGGTGCCTCCTGCACAGGCTGGGAGCCCCTGAGGTCAGACACTGAGTGTTCTATACCTTCCTACTTGCCCCCCCACAGTACTGGGGGCCACCGCCCACTGCCAATGACATCCCGGTGACTTTCCTGAAGCCTCGTTACCTGCGGCTTCCTGCTCTCCAGGAGCCAGGCGGGGAGCAGTAGCGGGTGGGGAGCTCTGGCATCACCCCCGACTGTTTGCGGGTCAAGTTGAATGGACAAATGAGAGGAAGGCATGCTCCTGGGGGCTGAGAGGTCCTCAGAGTTGCCCAGAAGCAGCATGAACTCGGTAGAGCTTCGAGGGATGGGCAGGAATTGGAGAGAGGAGCATTCACTGCAGTAGGGGAAAGAGGCAGGCAGGAGCCACTCCCACCACAATGGCCGCTCAGCATACTGACTGCCAGGGCTCCAGACCCACGGTGTGCTGAGAGGGGCAGGAGGAAAGCGTGCACAGAGAGGGCAGGATTACCCTTGGAGGAAGCGGGTGAAGGGACACAATTATTTTACTGTTTATTCTCTAGCGCTGTGGAAACTCACGCAAGAATGCATTCATCTAGTACTTGTGGAATTAAAAAAATACATAATAAATGGTGAGTTCTGAATAAAGTGCTGGGTTTAGTTAATAGAAATGTACCAGTGTTTGGTTCTCGCTGGGACAAAGTTACCTGAGCGATACAGGTTGTTAACAACAAAAGGAAACTTTCTGTGTACACACAGTATGGGGAAAAGTGTATGGGAACTTTCTGTTTTATCTGTGCAACTTTTCTGTCCATCTAAAATTATTCTCAAATCAAAAAAAAAAATAGGTGTTAAAATAGAATAAAGATCAAAAAGAAAGAAATGCCTCACTCAGACAAAGTGCTGCCACGAAGAAAGTCCATTTGTCACCTTGCCACACTGGTGGCTGACACTGACCGGACTGTGAGGCTTGAGGGGCAGGCAGATGGGACGGCCAGCTGTGGGAGAGGTCAGTCATTCCACAGAGCACAGCTGATGGGGGAGGCTCTGGACGCGACCAGGGGCATCAGGAGTGAGTTTGTCTTCATGGGCCAAGGAACTGCTGGATTAATAGCAGTCCAGACAGTTTTGGGGTCATTCAACACGTGTGATGGGCGATGGTGCTGAAATGCAGGAGCTGTGGGAGTATGAAAGCAAGCTCTTAGAAGTAGGGGGCATCTCATGCCTAAAGGGTAAGTGGGAGATAGAAAGGGGGAGAGCGGAGGAGAGCTTTCTAGACGGAGGGCTTGCATGTGGCTCCTTCTGGAGGGGAGGGGAGTGGCAGCACAGAGTCACCGCCAGAATGTGGAATTCAGACTCCTTACTCACTGTCTCCCTGGGCAAGTCACTTAAACTCATGGGGCCTCTGTCCTCATCTATAAAGTGGAGACTATCATTCTATCTGCCTTGCCTACCTCCCGGAGGCCCTGGTGTGGCAAGCCTCACACTCACTGTGGAAAGGCCTGGTGTGGAGCACAATCACTCTGGGAAAATGAGCACCAAGTCCACAGTAATGGCAGGGTGCTGGGCACCCCCTCTCCACCAAAGTCAGTTCTAGCCACGCTCCTCCCTGGATGCAGACCTTGGAGGAGCTCCCCACACCCACCCCTCAGCAGCATCCTCCCTAAGAGCCAGTGACCTCCCCACGATTGCTGCGGGCAGATGCCAGCCCTCCCCAGGACCCCCAGGAGATAGCCAGAGTCCCCCGCCGTGGGTGGGGGCGGACAGTGGAGGCCCGGGCACGCAGGCTGCCAGCGCTGAGAAGATGCTGAGGTGGAGATGGAGGTATCTGTGAGGGCCCAAGCCCAGGGGGGAAAAAATTCTTGCTGGAGCTGTATAATTAAAATCCTATTAAGCGGCGCCTGGCAGTCTCCCATCAACCCCCACCGAGGCTCCACGCTGAACCCTCACAGCAGCTGCGGCACCCTGCTCTCTGGGCACTGGCTGGAGCTGGCTCTGCTTGGGGAAAGCTGAGGGTCAGGATATGGCTGGCCTTGGGCAGAGCCAGGGTGGGCCGGGATGGGCCTGGGAGAGGGGGAGTGTGGTCAGGGCTCCAGGCCAGGCCTGCCTCCGGGCCACTGCATCCCTTCCACCCTTCCCTCTGCCCTGTGAGGACTCCGCTCAGCCCCTCTGCCTGGGGCCGAGGCACCATCTTCCTGGCTCCACATCCTCCGCCCTCCTCTTCCCTCCTAGGCTCTCTGCTTTCCATTGGCAGCTCCTAGAGCCCTGTGCTGACCTCCCTCAGCTCAAGGCTCTCACCCCCTGGCACGCTCCTCTCCTCTTAAGCCGTTCTCCTGTCTGAGGCAACATCCCTTTTTCCTGCCCTCCTTGGGTCCAGGCTCCTTTTTTCCATGCTATCTGCTGGGATTCCCAACCCAATTTCCATTTAACACTTTTCTCTGTGAGCCAGCCTTTCAATATTCAATTCATCTACATTCTCCCATCTCCATGCATCTATATCCTGAGTACAATGGTGTCTTCTCTCCCCCACTGGATTGACTCATGTCTCCCCCATCACTCTGGAGAGCTCCCTGCAAGCATAATGCAAACTGTGTGAGTCTGATATGCTCAGGGATTGATAGTTCTCTCTTCAGGAGGGCATCCATCCAGAGAGCCATGGTGTCCAGTCAAAGCAACAGAGTCCTGAGCAAGGGATAAGGGCTCAGACCTCGGGAATCCCCACCTATCCCTTCAGAGAGGCCTAGAGGTCCATAAGCAGGGTCAGTGAAATGGGGCTGGGGGTGTGGGATAGAGGGCCTGGCTCAGCATGGCCTCATCCCCTGAACAGTGCATTCAGCACCTCTCCTGACCCATACCCCTAGTTTCAGAGCCTGCCCCTTAACCTTCTGCCTTGGGCCACCAATGGAAGTGAATGTTTAATCCCCTCAGAGGGGGTGGGAGCCTGAAGTAACCCAATCTCCCTGCCCTCCCCCAGGTGCCAGCCCCAGATGACCTTGGTCAGTGAGAATGGTTTGAGGAGTGGCGGGCTGCCTGAATGCCAGCTGTTGGAGGGGGGCCGGCCTGCTGTACTCCTTTCCATGTTTCCTGGACCCTCTCCTGGATTACAGGGATGGAGAGCTTCTGAGTGGTCCTCTGCTACCACACAGAGCTGGCCTCACCAGGCAGCCCCTGAGTCTCCAAGACCTCGAGGGCAGAGAATTTCACTCCCTTCAGAACCCCTCTCGGATCCCAGAAGGATGGCAGGACCAGGGCATGCTGCCCTTTCACCTTTCCAACTGGCATCTGAGTCTTTCACAGGCTGGTCTCTGATTCTTTGTGAACTCAGCTCCTCTTCCAGTCTGAGAGGAGATAACACAGGAAGAGGAGAGCCCCCCGCTCAGCCCCCTCCCTCCAAGTCCTACTTCTAAAATTCTCAGCATCAGCCTAGGAGTCAAGGGTTGAAGTGTGAGCTCTGCCACCAACCGGCTACATGACCTTGGGCAGCCATCACTCCCCCTGCCCCAGCTCCCAGACCCATTTCACCCTCTTGGTGAATCTAGGGATGCAGACATTGCCCAACATCCCTTCCTGATGCTACTTATCACGCTCCCCACCCCAGGCAGGACCTCCCCATATACTCCCCTCCTGCTTCACCCTTCCCACAAGGTACCCACCCAGCAACTCTTCTCAACCCTTTCACTTCAACAAGCACGTACTATGTCACAGGCCCTGTACCAGCTGTTGGGGTCACAGAGACAAGACATGGCCTCTGTCCATTGCACCCTCTCCTTGTTCATACCATTTAGGAGAAAGATAAAACCAGAAATCGAAGCAAAGGCAAGTCAACAGAAAAACATAGACACTGTTAGACGCTCCATGAAGATTTATGCAAACAAGCATGCAAATGAATGAAAGGATGGTGGGGTCAATTGAGTGTCTGAGCATAGATTTTGATGTAATGTTCAAACTGGATGGGACACTGGCGATGATATGGTGAAAGTGGGGCCCGGGGAGGAGAAATGCCTCCACTAAAGGCCTGTGGCACATAGGTTGGCTTTGGGACCAGAGCCAGAGCTCTGTGCACCAGGCCAAATGGAAGAAGCTGTGCCTTTGGGGAGAAGTCTCCAAATCCCCCCAGGGTGGGACAGCTAAGAGAGTTGTGGCAGCTCAGGCCACAGGAGACTCAATCTCGGACACATCTACACCTAAGGCAGCCAGTCTCAGAGAAGCTGGTCCTTGCCTTAAAGGTTTTAAATTCTAAGGGAGGTGGGCAGTAGCCCACAGACAGTAATACAAGGCACATCAGCCATGTCCCAGGGGCAGCCTGAGCATCTGCTGATGAGGGCTGAGGAGGGAGAAGCTGTCCTTAGGGGAGGGGACATGGAGGCCAGAAGCAGGCCCACGCTGGATTCCTCCTTGATTTACCTGCAGCAAGTAACCTCTGTCTCCTGAATTGTCCTTCTACTCAGGTTTGGAGTAGGTGTGATCTTTCATCCCTGCCAAAGCCACTGCTCCGGTCCGAGCCCTTCATTTGGGCCGAGACGGGCTGTGATAACCCCACTAAGCTCACAGAGTCAGGTGGCCTGAGCTCTCTCTTCCCCAGATCACATCCTCCAGCTCTCACCACCGACAAGGAGTCATCAGGCCAAATGGAGCCTGAGGAGACGTCGTGTGCTGGGGAGGCTTGTCAGGGAGGCAAGGCAGGGATAGACGGGAGAAGCGGGGAGCCAGGCTCTTCTATTCTGGTTCCTTCTGCTTCCTGACTCTGCCTCTCCCCACAGCTCCCCTGTGAGACCTCAGCTGAGACCCCCTGCAGTTGCAGGGATGAAGGCTCAGCCAGGGGCACCCACACACCTGGTCCAAATGTGCAGTGAAGTCACCATGCCTAGTCTTCCTCGATGTGGGATCTTCCCATGATGACAGACAAAGTCCACAGGCTTTTCATTCCGTGGTGAGGAGAGCATGGAAGGGGGAGCCTGTTTAGTGGATACCGGAGGCAGCCCCACATACTACTCCAGAGAAGGATCCAGGGTTCCAGACAGGGCCGAATGCCAGCTCCTGTGTTAGTTAGGCACCTATCTCAGAGGCCCTCATCCACAAAAGTACAAAGTTCTTCCTGAAGTCTGCCCTCCATCCCTCTGGCTGCAGTACATCATCCTCCCTGTACATTCATGTCAGCACTACAAAGCTCAGCTAGTGAGCAGATAAGTATTTATCTTCTGCCATAGACCCAGCAGACTGTCTGTCCATAGGACCTGTGGAAGAAACCGACCATAAATCCCAGCACTTGAGAAGGTTACAGCTTCGTGAGCAACACATTTCCCTGCTACAGCCTCCTCACTTCTCCGCTCCCAGCCTTCACTTTCCCTCAGGAGCCCCACTTCCGCTGACTGTATTCTCCAAAGTCTCTGCTGTTCCCTGCGCACTGTGCAGAACCAGCGGGACAAATCGCTCCCCTCTCTGGACCTCTTCTCCCTGTCTATAAAAAGAAGGGTCACAGAGGTTCCCCTTTCTTAGGGGGTGTCTCAAAGATCTCACAGCCCACTAGGCCCCAGTTGGCTGAGTCAGACCAGGTCAAGGAGCTGGCTATACTCCCAGACCACAGAGGGAGCCTCTGCCTGCCCCAGGAGGGCTGAGATGCAGGCTTCTTCCTCACCCCTGAGGGCAGGGCCATCCTTGCTGACAGCATCAGCTTGGTGCCCTCCGAAGTCCTGCCAGTGTCAGCACTCTCCCCCTCCCCACCCCATCTCATCCCACCCAGCCGCACCCAGCCAGGGTGACAACATCACCAACCTCTTCCCAGAGCGGGGGCCTCTGGCAAGCTGATGAGCAGGAGGGTGGGGGTCCCTCTGCTCCCCAAGTCCTATTACCTAAAGTGCCACCGCCCTGACTCTATACTAATTGGGGGGCTCATTTGCATTTTGCCTTTTCGAGACTTCAGACAGGCTTCCTGCTACCCCATTCCAGGGGTTCCACAGATGTCTATTCAAACCCACAGCTGGCTTCAAGGGAAGAGTAGCGCTAGGGAAAGGCAGGAAGTGGCACTAGAGCTAGAACAGGCCCTGGACCCCCAGCTTCTCCAGGGAAGGGCCTTGGCAAGGTCCCCAGACCTTGTGCCAGTCCTGACTCAGGGACCAGGGTGGGGATGTAGGGGGTGACGTCCTCCAACTCCCCAGTCTCAGTTTCCTCATCTGTAAACTGGGGCTAATGACATTTAACGAGCGAGGGGGGTTGGGGGCATGTAATTAGCTCCTGCTGGCTCTGGACTTTGAAGTGGGGTGGAGGAGGGGGCTGGCTGGGAGGGGTGTAGGCAGGACAGAGTTGGAGGCCTGCGTGCAGCATCCTGCAGAGGGGAAAGGAACGAATTCAGGGACTCTCTCCCATCTGAAGGAACGCAGAAAGCTGAGCCCACACACCTAAGGTAGGTCCTGGCGGGCATGGCATAGACAAGCAGATCCAAGGCCTGGGGGCACAGAGAAGCCCGAGTGTGAAACCAAGAATGCCCAAGTCACCCAAGAAAGGTGCCCCATTCCCACCACTAACAGGTAAGAAGAAGGGCCTTGGGATCTAGACCAGGAGTTCTCACATTGTGCTTCTTTTATTTCATGAGCCACAGTGGCCCAGCACATACCCAGACACACAAGATGTGTGTCTACAAGGAAAGACAACAGCCCTGGGCGCATGGGCTCATGGGAAGCTCACGAGGAGGTGAGAAAGGGTAGGGATGGTAGGAGGGAAGGAGGTAATGGGGACTGAGCCCAGGGAGGTGAGGACAGGAGGGAGGGAGCCACCACCTCCCACGCCCTTGGCCTTTCCGCTCGCCCCATGACGTCAGGGCTGAGTCACTGGGAGAGGCCGCTGTCCAGCAGGGGTGGGAGGACCTTGGGGACCAAGTCTGGACACTATCCCAGGCCAGACAGTGCGTGGGGCACCTTTGGCCTGGTTGGCCCACACCAAGGATGCAGGCTAGAGCCAACCATCCACAGTCCAGCCACCCACGCCTGGTGGGCAAAGCCTTGGCTGGGCCTCGGAGGCCCCAAAGGGCCATCTGAGAGGGTCAAGAAGTCATCTGTGGCATCCCTCTACCTCTGGGCAAGTCAACAAGGAAACCATCCAAGATTCAACAAAATATATATTGGGAAGTCCTTTTTGATGTCAAATCATGTATCTTCTCGCTACAAGCTATACCCATTGGGCCTTCATCTGGCTTAAAGGCCAGGTGATCACTGCTTTTCCTGGGACTCCTCTCTGCCCCACCAGGCTTTCTCTCTCTAGTTTCATTTGTTGCCAGTAGCTGGTGCGTGGAGATGGCTGGATTTAGCCAATGGATGGAGAGTGTGGGCAGAATCTCAGACCCCAGGATTAACAACCCAGAGCCACAAAATCCAAGTACTAATCTGGTCTCCTAAATAGAAAGAAGAGCCGTTCATTTGTTCCTGATATTGATTGATATCTACTGGGTACCGAGCCCTGTTCCAGGCACAGAGATACAACAGGGCTGGGAGGCCTGTTTCTAGAGGAGGCCTCAGAGGGAGAGGAGGATGTGGGCTGTCCAGGGAAACTCTGGGTAGAAACTCCACCCACCATAAATCCCAGAGGCTCCCTCAACCCACTGGCCCTCTGTGGTCCTGTCTGAGCCAGGGACTCACCGGCTGGAACATCTGGAATAACTGATGCGATGTTTTACCCACTCATCTCCACCCACTGAGTGCTTGCTGGGGAGGGTGGCAGGTGTGACTGATGGGGTGCTGGCTCTGTAGGTTGGTAAACCTCCTTGAAACGCAGGGTTTTCTGTTTCCTGGGTTGACAGTCCCCAGATGTCTAGGGTGAGAGGAAGCTTCCTCAGATACCTGGGAGCCCACCCAGAAGCTGAGACCTGGGACCCTCCCCCCTCATCCCTGCCAGTGTTCACCTCCATCTCTCTCAGGAGCTTGCCCTCCTGGCCTGCTGTCACCCAGCTCTGTCAGTTTGTCTCCTCCCTAGTTCTGTGACCTCCCTGGTTCCCGTGGTTTGTAAGGCAAAAAAATCCTGGAAAGGATGTTATTAACTCAACTGAATTAGTTCTAATCAAAATTGGAACATGGATACATATGGATGGTAGATTAGATAAAATATTGAATTGATGCTAAATTATGAAATTGATAATCATACTGTGGTTAAGGAAGAGAATGTCCTTATTCTTAGGAATCACAGGCTGAAATTATTTAGGGGTAAAGGCCACAGTATATGTAACTTACTCTCAAATTGTTCAGGGAAAAATATCTCCATTGAGAGAGAAAGCAAATGGGATTAAATATTAACAATGGTTGAAATTTTTTCCAATGACAGAGCTAAAAAGAATGGCTCCCCCATTTCTAACTCTTCCTTATCTCTGCACCCCTCCCGTAAAGCCCTGGGATGGGGAATCCTGTGTCTCGTTCACCCATTCATACAACAGGGCCTGGTCCATAGAAAACACTCAGAAGTAAGTACGGTTGACATACTAGAGGCATTCCTGTCTTTCTATCTTTGCATTTGTCCCTTCATTCATTGACTTATGAGTAAACACTCTGCATCACTCAGCACACATCCTCTTGGTTTCCCTAGAGGTGTATGGGAGCTTGTCACTCAATCGTGTCCAACTCTTTGCAACCTCATGGGCTGTAGCCTGCCAGACTCCTCTGCATGTATGGGAAACTGGGGACAAACTTACAGAGCCCATTTTTGTGGGTCTTTGTGGTTCTGTGTGGGTCTCAGACCTATACCTCAATGCCCCTGACCCAGACATTGATCTCCTTGGGGTTGTCCTCATCCTCCAGGCCTCTCTGGGGATGGTGGATGGGAGGCACTGGGTGGAGTTTTCAGAGGTGGGGCCCTGCCCACGGGCCTTTGGCACCTCCTTCCTCCCTTCCTCTTCAACCTGCTGCCCTTGGAGGGCATAAGTACTCCCAAATCCTGGGCAATGACTATGGCCCTTGTGGGTGCTGTGCAGCTGTGGGCTAAGCGTCCAGCCCAAGAGGGGCCTCCCTCCTCTTTCCCACTCTCTGACCCCTTCTAGTCACCCTGGGCCTGGCCCCCATACCTGCCATCCTTGGGCTCCTGAAGTGACATCACAGGGCTTCCCCCAAGCACACACCCCACAGCAACAGTGACTCCCAGTGCCATCTCACCATCTCTTCTCTGGAACATCAAAGGCCCAGGCAGCAGCGTCCTCCTCCTCCCGGCCCTGGGGGTAATCAGAACCCCTGTCTGTAAATGCTGGGCCTTTCAAATAAATAAATAAATACTGGAGCACACTGGGCCTCCCACCCCTCACTGCAGCCTGGCGCCCTGGGCTGGGACCTAGGCACAGAGCCAGCCCCTGACAAGGTCCCAGGGACCGCCTGGAGCCGGAGGTGTGTGTGAAGAGTTTCGCGTGGGCTGAGGCCTGGCTTATCCTCAGCAGCATCAAAAAGACTGCATGTTGTGGGGGCCAGGGAAGCTGTGTGGGGAGGGAGGGTCCCTCAGCTGATGCCCTCCATCTCTCACAACCCCACCCATTCTACCTCATGCACAAGCCACCCCTCCTTCAACATCTTTGACTCCAGAGCCAGCCTGCCTCTTCCAACTAGTTCAATGGCCTCCCTCATCAGCGGGAAGAAGAAAAACAGATAAGCGTAATGGGAAGGGAACCCTTAACAGGCCAGGGCCCTGCAGATTCACATAGCAGAGGGCAGAGGGTGGGCTGCATTGAGCAGTTGAGGTCGGAGGAGGAGGAGAACAAGGATGAAGCAGTCAACATGGTGCTAAATGCTGAAAGAAGAGGGAGCCCCCGCACCCCAGGCCAGGGAAGCAGCTGTCCCATCTCCAGTGGCCAGGGGACAAGCCAGGAGGGAGGCATGGGGTCAGGGCTCTCAGTTCCGGCATGTCAGCTGTGTGACCTCCGGCTGGTCACTTAGCATCTCTGGGTCTCAATTTTATCACCTGTAAAATGGCCTCTCCCACAAGGAAGCAGAAAGGATCACTGAAGATGAGCCCAAGGAGGTGCTCTATAAACTGTAAAGAGCAGTGCCCCCACTAGGCTTGTCCCCATTGCTAAGAGGGGCACACTTTGAAGAGTGAGGGAGTCCCTGTGTGTCTTCAACTCTCCCACAGGGCCTGGCACAGAGTAGGTACCACAAACATGTCTGAATGATTGAATTTTTACAAAATGAACAAATATATTACAAACTTGACTTCCTCGATGTCTTTAAGTTTTTGCCATGTTCTCATCTTTTGGGCTCAGGTCTCTTGGAGAATCTGATGAAAGCAACCAACCCTCATCCCAGATAAAAGTCTAGGCATATTTGAACACAGTCTTCAGGATTCACACCCTAGGCCCCAGCTTCAGTGGGGAGTGTGTGTGCTGTTAATAGTGACTTGTGAAGCATGTTCTTGAAGGAGCTTTATGTGAGTGTTATTGTTCTCTTTTACATATAAAGTAACTGAGGCCCAGAGACATAGACTTGATTGGAACAAGCGAAAATGTATTGGAGCCATTATTTGTTCAGCATCTCTGACTCCAAAGGGCTTCAAGGCCTGGGCTTTTACCAGGTTTTGCTCCCTAGAAGTTAAGCTTCTGTCTCAGGCTTTTGAAGCCCTAGTTGGAGCTCAACATTAGACAATGCAACATGTTTCTGGAAGAGGTGGCAAGTGGGTGGCCCATGGGCTGGGGCAGACAGAGGCCGGCTGATGAGTAAAGAGGGCAAATTAGAACACGAGGCCCAGAGAGAACATTCTGTTGAGCTCTGACACCACACCTGGGCCGAGGGCAGGCCGCAAGGCGGGGGCAGTTTGGGAAGGGAGAGGAACACAGGGAAACTCTGAGAATGGAAACTCTGAGAATGGAACAGGTTGCTCTCTCTGGGAGAGCTCCCCCAGGTGGGGTGGGCACAGTTGGACACCCTGGAGTGAGTTGGAAAAGGCAGGTGGAGGGAGCTTGCAAATAGCAGCCACTAGTCACATAGCAACTGTGTGCGTATGAAGTGGTCACTACACGCCCAGCACGTTGCTAAACAATATAAATGCTCTGCCTTGCTTAGTCCTCCCAAGTCTCTGAAGTAAGAACAAATGATCACAGCCTCCCTTTGCAGATACAGAAAATAAGCTACTTGTCCAAAGAAAGTGGTAACATAGAGTAGGTATGCAATAAATATTTGTCAAACAAATAGACAGATAGTGAGGTGAATGTATGGACAGATGGTAGATGGGTAAATGGAGGGGGGGTGGCGGATGGATGGATGGACAGATGGATAGATGCTTAGGTGGGTGGATGGATGGACCAATAAATCTAGTAAACATGCCTGATCCCCAAATTTATCTCTTAACTTCTCCCTAATTCTGGGAGGCAGTAAAGAAGGTTGCTAGAGCCTTTGAGGGGCTCCAAAGGAGAGGCACCCTGGCTGTTTCCCCCTATTTCACTCTGAATAAAATCCAGAGTCATTGCCACGAGGCTCTGTGCGATCCAATTTCAGCCTCGTCTCCTACCATCCTCCCCTCCACTCCTCCCCTCCAGCCGCAGTGGGCTCCTTGCTATTCTCTCAACACGCCAAGCTCTCCCCATCTCAGCGCCTTTGCACTGACTGTTCCCTCTGCCCAAGATACCTTCCATCAGCTGTCCACCCAGCTCTCTGCTCAGATGTCACATCCTCAGAGAGGCCTGCTATTTCAGATCTAAACTATTATCTGGTCGCCCCCTATTCCCTTATCCATTTTAAATTTTCTCCTAAATAGGAGAATTCTCCTAATCAACTAGAGTCTTATCTGTTTGTGTCTGTCTCCCTCACCCCCAGTCAGGAATATGAACTCAGTGAAAATAAGGGCTTTGTTTTTTTTTTTTTACAGCTGTATACGAAGCACCTAAAACAATAACTTGTACAGTCAACATCAATAAATAGTTGCTGAGTTCGTTCTCTAAGTCCGTGAATCTTTCTGTTTTGTGAGTTCATTTGTATCATTTCTTTTAGATTCTACATATAAGGGATGTCACGCGATAGTTCTTCTTTTCTGTCTGACTTCCCTCAGTATAATGAACTTATGGTTCCTGGTGGGGAAGGTTGTGGAGAAGGGATAGT
Organism: Antilocapra americana; assembly: GCA_007570785.1. Classification (NCBI taxonomy): domain Eukaryota; kingdom Metazoa; phylum Chordata; class Mammalia; order Artiodactyla; family Antilocapridae; genus Antilocapra; species Antilocapra americana. Next base: position 18,444,010 of record ML664177.1, on the reverse strand, counting down.
CAGGGAGTTTGGGATGGACGTGTACACATTGCTATATTTTAAATGGATAGCCAACAAGGACATAAGGTGTGGCACATGGAATTCTGCTCAATGTTATGTGGAAGCCTGGATGGGAGGGGAGTTTGGAGGAGAATGGATACATGTATATGTATGGCTGATTCTTTGCTGTCCACCTGAAATTATAACAACATTGTTAATCCGCTATACCAATACAAAATTAAAAGTTTAAAAATAAATAAACAACTATGATCAGTCCTGACAAGAAAGATAGGCCCTGCTCACAGGCACTGCTGGGCTTAAGCATATGCTAAATCCATGTGGGAAATTGTCCCTCCTCCAAAAAGCCCTCCTGAATTTACGCTTTTTTCAGCAAAACAACCCCAAAATCCCCAGTGCTGAGCTCTCCTTGCTACATCCGATGGGACACAGTGCCTCCTTCCTGTCCTCTGCTCCCCAGCCTGTGATCTTTCCAGTGAGAGGAAGGGGGAGAGGGCCGGGCTCCGGGGTGCCCTCCTGGTCAGCGTACAGCAATCGTGCCCCAGTCAGGAGGCGGGAGGCGGTGCCCCAGGCTTAAGGCATGAATGGGGCGGGAGGCAGATGAAAGACAGCCAGCGCTCCTAGCCTAGTGTACAAAGAGGCCAGAGCAGGTGCAAGGGAGGCCTGGGGCCCGCCGAGAGGAGAAACTGGATCTGGATCTGGAGATCAGTTTCACTCACAGCACTGCAGGTTTCCATTAGCTTTCTGTGGCTGTCACTCATGCTTCGAGGACAAAGCTACGGCTGGAGGTTAAGGAGAGCCAGAAGCCTGGGGATGGGGGCTCTTTTCTCCCCAGGGCAGTCATGTCTCCACTTCCCAGGAGGCAGCTGCGTGAGGAGACCATGGGAGCTTAGGGAAGATGGGCCGACACTGTCATTTTATAGTTGGGACCAAAGAGACTTCCAGGTGCAATGACTCACCCAGGTCACACAACTACTAGCAGAGCTGGGATACCTGAATCCAGGAGTCCCCAAAAAGGGGTCAGCTCTTGGGAACTGATTTTTATATACAACCTGTTCTGTCTCCTGGGGGCCTAAATCCGTGTGATTGGGGCTGGGAAGTCTCTACAGGGCAGCTAAGTTTGGGCTGGGTCTGGATGGCATATGGAGAGGGCAGGCCCAGGGAAAGGACCCAGACAATGTTCCCCAGACAGGGGTGCCAAAGACAGACAAGCTAGGCAGGCAGGGCTGGGCCTCCCTGAGCAGAAGCCCAGCTCCAAAGAGATCAGGTAGAGGGGACACCTTGCTCCCATAGAGCTGCCCAAAGTTATCCTGACCCCACCCTTGCAACAGCTGTGTTGCCCTAGGCAATGGAGGAGACCGTGAAGGGGGCAGGGAAAGGTCTGTGTTTTGGGTGGGGGCGGGGTGGGAGGGGGAGGAAGAGGAGGACAAAGCCAGCCTGTGTGGCACCTGGGACATTCCCAGTCTCTGTCCTGTCCCTCCCTGATTCTGCTTGGACAGGGTGGGAACAATGCCCCCATTGATGCCCATACCCTCGGGGATAACATCTCTGTGTCCCCTGGGACAGGAGCCAAGCAGGTGAGCCTGATGGGGGTTGGGAGCCTGCTCTACAGCAAGAGAGGCAAGACCTCAGGGATGGAGCAAGAGGTCCCGGGGGCAGAGGTTTCCCTTGGAGACCAGAGCATGGAGATAGTGGTGGCCACAGCAGAAGAGACTGGGGTCAGACTTCTGGGTGGGGCAAGGAACTCATTTCCCAGACTGGATGGAGCCCTTCTCTGCTCTGAGAGGGAGCACAGGAGTAACAAGGACCCTGATCACAGGAGCTGCTGGTGTGGGACGAAGAGCCCAAGAGATGAGGACTAACCCTCTCCTTTAGTAGAGAAGCAACAGAGGAAGCAGGTGGAGGACTAAAAGGGACACAGACCTTGGTTTTATCCAAAAAGTACAAGTCTGACATGTCTTTCCCTGTCAGAAACAGAAATGACTCATTACCTACTTGGGGCATCTACTGGATCTCCAATCACCAAGACCTCAAATAAAATAAGAAGCTACATTTGCTATAATTTTAAGAAGAAATTCAGCTGGAGAAGGTGTGAAGAAAAGGGAGCCTCTTACACTGTTGGTAGGAATGTAAATTGGTTCAGCCACTATGGAAATCAGTATGGAGTTTCCTTAAAAAGCTAAAAATAGAGTTACCATACAACCCAGCAATCCCACTCCTAGGCAAACATCTGGAAAAGACAAAAACTAACTTGAAAAGATAAACTGATGCTTTTGAACTGTGGTGTTGGAGAAGACTCTTGAGAGTCCCTTGAACTGCAAGAAGATCCAACCAGTCCATCCTAAAGGAGATCAGTCCTGGGTGTTCTTTGGAAGGACTGATGTTGAAGCTGAAACTCCAATACTTTGGCCACCTCATGTGAAGAGTTGACTCATTGGAAAAGACCCTAATGCTGGGAAGGATTGGGGGCAGGAGGAGAAGGGGACAATAGAGGATGAGATAGCTGGATGGCATCACCGACTCGATGGACATGGGTTTGGCTAGACTCTGGGAGTTGGTGGTGGACAGGGAGGCCTGGCGTGCTGTAATTCATGGGGTCACAAAGAGTCAGACATGACTGAGTGACTGAACTGAACTGAGATAAATCTCAATATTCACAGAAGAATTATTTAGAATAGCCAGGACATTAGATGCCTGGAGAATCCCAGGGACAGCGGAGCCTGGTGGGCTGCCATCTATGGGGTCACAGAGTCAGACATGACTGAAGTGACTCAGCAGCAGCAGCAGGACATGAGAGCAAACTGAATGTCCATCAACAGCTGAATGGATAAAGAAGATGTCAGATTTCCATACAATGGAATATTATTCCTCTTGCCCTCAGTCTTTCCCAGCATCAGGGTCTTTTCCAATGAGTCAGTTTTTCACATCAGGTGGCCAAAGTATTGGAGCTTTAGCTTCAGCACCAGTCCTTCCAATGAACATTCAGGGTTGATTTTCTTTAAGACTGACTGGCTTGATCTCCTTGCTGTCCAGGGGATTCTCAAGAGTCTTCTCCAGCATCACAGTTCAAAAGCATCAATGTTTGGTACTCAGTCTTCTTTATAGTCCAACTCTCATAGCCATACATGACTACAGGAAAAACCATTGCTTTGACTATATGAACCGATACTACATAGCAGAGAGAATTTATGGAAAAGAATCAGAAAACCTAAAATGGAAATGAATCAGAAAAATACATTATATAATTTTATATATATATATATATGTATACGTATATATCTGAATCACCTTGCTGTATACCTGGAACTAACACAAGATTGTAACCAACTATATTTTCAATAAAAAAGAAGAAGAAGAAATTCAATACTGTAGACTTCATCACTCTATGGAGCACCCACCTGAGCGAAACTGTCCAGGGCTATGTCAAAGGACTCTTGCTGGGGCACAAGGGGAAAAGGGTGCCCTGGCCCCTGCTCAGGCTGGGTGACCCAGCAGGAGAGTCACCTTCTCTGGGCTCAGTAACTCAGCTCTGAAAAGGGGCCAGAAGTCACAGCAGCCTGACCTCAGTGGACTGGTCAGCCTCTGCCTCCCCCACAGGAGTGCCTGGTCCCACAGTAAGGAGCCCTGGCCTGGAACACGCCTGGCACATGCTAGCCTTGGGAGCTCATGAACTGTCTGGTGAACCAATTTTGAACAGAGTATGGGTGAAAGTTTTTTAAATTAGAGGTTGTATCAACATGATTAACAATCCAGTGTGAAGGAGGACTCAGGTCATGCCCTCAAGAAGCCTCTGCTCACTGAGCACAAGGATGATAAGAAAGTGGTTCAGGGAAGAGTGGAGCTTCCCAGGTGAGGGCCCCAGGGACGACATTAAGAACAGGGAGGCACTGAGATGCCCTCAAAGGATGGGAATTGTTCTAACAAGCAGGGATGGGGCGATGGGAGGTCCTCAAAACAGAAGGGTGAAGAGTCATTCACTCGCTGACTCATTCCAACTGCTGGTTGACGTTTCCGGAGCCCCTGCTGGGCACTGGGGGAACAGACGTGACAAGGTGCCTCCCTGCCCTCAAGGAAACCACCACAGCAATTCCATCACTGCCTCAGTGGGGGCGCCAGCCAGTCTTCATCAAGGAGCCAGTTTCTCAACCTAGACTGGGGATGACTTGGTTAGCAACAGTGAGGAGCAGGTGCCATGTGTACAAGTCGGGGAGCACATGTCATGTGAAAATGTGGGAGAGTCTGGGGCCCACTGGCAGAGGATTATTTTTCAGTAGGTAATGGGGAGCCATGGAAGACTTTTGAGCAAGGGAGTCCACATTTCCAGCAAGGGCCTTTGGAAATAGCCCCGGCTGCCACAAAGAGGCCAGGCTAGAGGTAGAGAAGCAAGGGAGGGGAGGGACATAAAAGTCCACCTGGGGTATGGTGGGGCCAGGCTGAACAGGGAGGAGGGGCAGGTTGGAAGCCGCAGGGAAGGACACAGGAAAAGTGGGTAAAGCAACTGGCTTGAGATCAAAAGGCATGAGGTCCAAGCCCTCAGAGGACAGAAGTGAGGTGGAGGACATCACAGCATTTCAAGCAGGAAGGACATCTTGAACACTTAAAGGAGCCCCCACCCTGTGCAAAACTCCTTCCTGCAATAGCTACTCAGAGAGCTTCAGTGAAGGGATGCTCCCTCCCCATCATTAGCCTGTCCTATGGTAGAACAGCTCCAGCAGCTATGGAAAAGGGCTTCTGGGGTCCTGTTTAAATAGAAAGTGGGTCAATGGATGGATGAATGGATGGATAGATGGATGGATGCAAGGAACACACACACACTGAGGCAGAGGGTGAAAAGAGCACATCTTGATATCCCCCATGCCAACCCTCATAGCTCCAGTCCTGATCTTCCTGATCTTTCCTGCCCTCTCCTACAGGAAGCCTGCCCTTACTTCCTACCCAGGCAGCTTTCCTCTCCATCTCCCTGGTTCCCCCAGCTCAGACTAGTTGGGTCATATGTCACTCTAGGGCTGTAGCCTGGGAGCTGCAGGGGCAGGGACAGAACTGAGATTCATGTTCCCTGGTGTTCACATAGAACCCATCTCCAGGGGACCTCAAGATGGGAATGGTGGCAGGGAAGTAACCAGACTTGGTCCTCACGTTGCAGGCAGCCCTGAGCACCTGCTCGATGGACTTCCTCCTGTCCTCAGTCTTAAAGCCCCGCTCTGGGGGGCGGGTCACCTGCTTCAAGCAGGTCCCAGCTGGGATCTCAGGTAGAGGCGTCTGCCATCACACTTTACAAAGCTGTAAAAGGGGCTAATGACCCCTTCCGCTGGCCCCCAGCTGACAGGAGGGGCAGAGGAATGCTGGCAGGGCTCAGCAGGTTCCACATGAAAGTGCACAGAAACCTGGGAGGAATTTTTATCCTCCTGGGGAGGTGGGGGGAAGGGAGGAATGTCACCTGGAAACCATCCACCTTTTCCTCCCCTCTTAGGAATTCTCAGCCTTGAAAAATTAGGAAATCTAGACCCCCCCCCACTAAAAACCAACCATATCCTTTTTATAATAAGACAGCCCCACATTTGATGGCCCCTCTTTCAAAACAGTCCTCTCTTGAGGACATTCACCTGTGTGCTAAGCAGTGTTGCAAACTCTCCCCAATGCAATCCTCTGATTAGCCCTATGAACCTGGTATTCTGATTTCCTCATTTTATAGATGCCAACACTGAGGCACAGAGAAGTTAAGTAATTTCCCCAAGATCCCACAGCAAGCAAGTAACAGGGTGTGAGCCTGCGCCCTTCTCCACTTTCCAAAAGGAGTCATTTCCTTCTGATCCTGGAGGGAGCTGGAGCCCCAGCTGACACAGGTGAGCAGAGAGGAAGCTGGATTCACAACTTGTCTGATTTCCTTCTGCAGCCATGTACCCTGGGCTGGGAGAGATGGCCTGATTTTTTAGAGGCAGATCCCCGAGGCCCCTCCTTCTCTGCCAGTTGAGAGGCGGTCAGAAGGCAGACTGCTCTTCCATCCACACTCCAACTAGGGGAAACGAAAACGACACACACCCATCAATCGCATCACCAAAGGGAGTCATGGGGAGCCTAAGAGGATCCTGGATACAAATCTCGCCTCCACTGCTCACAGTTGTGAAGTCTTGATACATTCCTTCACCTTCCTGAGCCTTAGTTCCCTCACCTGTGAAAGGGAGAAAGTAACAAGGCCTATTTCATCGGGCAGTTATAAGGACTAAAAATATCATCTGCTCAAATGTTTAGCCCCATGCCTAAAATGTAGGAGGCCATAGGTCAAGGTCAGCCAGCAGAAAAGCTGCAATATCCAGAAGAGGGAAGTGGCCTGCACTGGGGGTGCTTTGTGCCCTGCCTCCCAGGAGGGACCTAGTCACCACTGCACTTCCTTCTGGGGCAAATCCGTAGACCAAGGGCAGGGGGAGTGGGAGTTAGAGGGAAGCAACATGCACCAGCTAGGCACAGACCCCTAGCGCCTTGAAGCCAGAAGAGAACCAGACCGACCAGCAGGCAGACTTTTTCCTCGGTGTCACTTTGAGTAAGTGCCTGCACCCGCCAGTGCGTCTCCCTCTGAAAACTGAGGGTGTTCCCACTAGCCCAGAGGCTAGCACTGGGTGTTGATTGCCTCTCCTTTATCCATCCTCAGATGCCTGCAAAGGCAGCCCTGTCTCCTTAGTAGGGAGGGGAGAGGTCTGTAGGTGCCATTCCTTTGGGGAAACAAAGACAGCCTTCTCCTAGGAGAAGAGCAAGTGTTTGCCTCCAGCTCTTTGCTGTTAATCAGTCCTGGGGGAGATCAACAAAGGCCCTTCCCCTAAGGGTTCAGCCTGTGAGTGACTGAAAGTGGCCTCTGGCCTGGAGCAGAGGGCTAAGTAGCTAGGGGAGGGGGTGAGAAACAGGAGGCTTTCTCAGAGGGCCAGGTGGCACAGGCCTATCTGCCCCTTGGGGTCTGAGTCCATGGGCTGGTGGAGGAAGGGAATGCAGCCAGACCTGACTCCCTTCCTCTGTCCTGTCCCTCTGGGTCCCTCCCAACCCTCTATTCTTAAACAAGGTCATATCCCTCCAAGTGCCCACCCTGCTGTCTGGAATGGCCACACTTCCTAAACATCTTGAAATACACTCTTCCCCCCCTCCCCCTCTCCTTCCTTCTCTTGCCCATCCTCCTCCTCTAGGAAGCTTTCCAGGAACCAGAAGAGGACAGAGGACTGTTGTCTTCTCAGCTCTCAGGCTAGGATCCATCCCTCCCACCTGCTGCTTCCCCAACAAAGATGCTGAGTCATGACTTGATGTTGAACTTGGTGATTGGCTGAGTTCTGGACCCTGTGAGAGCAGGGTTTAGAGTCACAAAAGCTGCAGTGAAGCAGGTAAATGAGCAGACTCTGAAGTTGGACAGATCCAGGCTGGGCTGCCTGTCCCAGGGCTCTTGGGGATGAGCAAACTCGCCCTCTTTGTGCCTCAATTCTCTCACTGTGGAGCAGTACATGAGCTCACGCATGAAAAGTTTTATAACAGTGCCTGGCACTATTATTGTGATGGCAGTTATTCCAATCGCAATGTCTCAGGACCACATCAGCTCAGAAACAGTGACAGATTTTATTTCCTTGGGCTCCAAAATCACCGTCCACAGTGACTGCAGCCATGAAATTAAAAGACGCTTGCTCCTTGGAAGAAAAGCTATGACAAACCTAGACAGTGTGCTAAAAAGCAGAGACATCACTGCTGGCAAAGGTCTGTATAGTCCAAGCTATGGTTTTTCCAGTAGTCATGTACAGGTATGAGAGCTGGACAATAAATAAAAAAAGGCTAAGTGCCGAAGAATTGATGCTTTCAAACTGTGGTGCTGGAGAAGACTCTTGAGAGTCCCTTGGACTGCAAGGAGATCCAACCAGTCAATCCTAAAGGAAATCAGTCCCGAATATTCATTGGAAGGACAGATGCTGAAGCTGAAGCTCCAATACTTTGGCCATCTGATGCAAAGAACTGACTCATTGGAAAAGACCCTGATGCTGGGAAAGATTGAAGGCAGGAGGCAAAGGGGACAACAGAGGATGAGATGGTTGGATGGCATCACCAACTCAATGGACATGAGTTTGAGCAAGCTCAGGGAGATAGTGATGGGCAGGGAAGCCTGGCGTGCTGCAGTCCATGCGGTCGCACAGAGTCAGACACGACTGAGCAACAACAACAAGCATCATAGGAAAACAGAGGCTTAGATCAGAAGGAGGCTTGGGCGCTCACTTCAGCAGCACATACACTAATACAGATATGATACAAAGAAAATTAGCATGGCCCCTGTGCAAGGATTACATGCAAATTTGTGAAGCATTCCATAATTTTTCATTGAAAAAGACACATATACCCCGATGTTTCATTGCAGCACTATTTACAATAGCTAGGACATGGAAGCAACCTAGATGTCCATCAACAGATAAACGGATAAAGAAGCTCTGGTATATATATGTAATGGAATATTACTCAGCCATAAAAAGGAACACATTTGAGTCAGTTCTAATGAGATGCATGAACTGAGAGCCTATTATACAGAGTGAAGTAAGTCAGAAAAAAAAAACAAGTATCATATACTAACGCATAAACATGGAATCTAGAAAGATGGTACTGATGATCTTATTTGCAGGGCAGCAATGGAGAAGCAGACATAGAGAACAGATTGTGGACACAGTAGGGGAAGGAGAGGGCAGGATGAATGGAGAGAATAGCATGAAAACATATACACTACCATATATAAAAGAGCTAGCTAGTGGGAATTTGCTGTATGACTCAGGGAACTCAAAGGGGAGTTCTATGACCACCTAGAGGTCATAGGGAGGTGGGAGGGAGGTTCAAGAGGGAGGGGACATATGTATATGTATTGCTGATGCATGTTTATGTATGGCAGAAATCAACAAAATATTGTAAAGCACTTACCCTTCAATTAAAAATAAATTAATTTTAAAAAAAGGTCATGTGGGGTGATTCACCTTCTGGGTCCCTTCCCCCAGCCTACCTTTCTGGAAGCATCAGACCTGCAGTCTGGAGATAGAAGTCTCCTCTGTGATGATCACACCCGTGGCACCTTCCCACAGGTACTTTGATGAGAGGGGTGACCCAGGTGGATGAGTAAGCCTCTTCCTGTCCTGCCCCCTCTCCCAAAAGTTCCATCCCTGGCCCCAGGGAAGTGTTTGAATCAGGAGGATCACCCCCAACTCCATGCTGAGCCTCTCAGCTAGGGCTCAGGGCCTTTAGAGCCCTCAGCCTCAGGACCCTCCTGCTCAAAGCTCAGGATAAAACCCAACACTGCCTCTTTCAGACCTAGCCCATGATGGGGCTGCAGGCCAAGACCTATGGGTACCTGGCTCTCTCCTTCCCAATCCTGGCCCAACCTGGTGGGCTACCTTCAAGAACTGGGCTTGGGAAAAGCTTGTTCATGATCTGACACGTAGGCACCGTATGTAGAAGATAGTCTGAGCTCTAAGGAGGTGGAGGCATGGCAATGGGCAGTCTGCAGGGGAATGGGGAGGGAGAGGGGCAGGAGAGACATCCTCAGAGGGCTTCTGATGGAGCCTTCAGCCTGGATGAGGTTGGAGGCCCGCTGGTATCTGGCTGCTAGTGCAGAGTGTGGTGTCCAGAAAGCCTCCAGCCCTGCTCCTGGGAGAGGTCATGTCTGGTGGATCCCAGGCTTGGGGGTCAGGGACGTTCCTGGAGTCTGGCCAGCTCTCCAGACAGGTATGGCCCAGCCCTAACCAGTCAGGTCACTCTGGACCATCACCCGCCTTGGTGGGCTCCTTTGTTCTTTTCCTGCGGCATTCCTGCCCTGTGCCCCACTGGCACAAGCCTGGGACAGGCCAGGGGGCTCGGTGAGCTGTGTGGGTTTAGCAGCTGCTTGGGCCAGGGGAAGGGGTAAAAGGGGACAGGCAGAGCTGGCAAGTTTCACCCCCCAGTCTGTGCCCCAAAGCCCACTTGTAGATCTCATTCCACTTGCCAGACCAAGCCCTTGCTTGTAAGCCACTGAGGGGCTTTGGGCTCTGGAGGAGGTGTTGGGCCCCAAGGGGGTGTTATAGAGGATGGGGAAAGAAGCTCCTCTGGTGGAAACACCTACTGCAGCCCATTGGCCGGCCCTCCTTCCCCACTAGGCCTCACCCTCTTCTCTCCTTCCCTTCCAGGTCTGCTCCTCAACTTCCTCTTTGGGAGCCCTTATAGATTCTTCCCTGCTCTGGCCAGGCTCTCCATCTTGCCCCAAGTGTCAGGTACCTGGAACTGTGGGCATTGCCCCCATCCCTGGCTGCCCACTAAAGACCTCCAGGAAGTAAAGCAGAAACATGCAGCTCTGCCAGGTGTGGAGCAACTGGGTACATCCCTGGGCACCAGGCCTGGCAAACAACCTTCCACTGCTGCTGCTGGAAGCAAAGGAAACAACAAGCCAAGCTCCCTGCACCTGGTGCCCAGAGCCCAGGGATGATCCTCTGGGTGCCCAGAGCCCTCAGGAAAAGAAGAGTGAGGGGCCAAGGGGAGCACAGCCCTAGGGGCAACAGGCATTCCTTCCCAACCATGGGACTGGGCCAGGTTCTGCCACCAATCTGCCATCCCGGGAGACATGCCACCCACCAATGGAGCAAACGGCCACTCATCCCAAGCCACTTCTTCAACTGCAGCCCGCAGGCAGGACAAGTTCATCTTATAGAGAGCCTCCTCCTTCCCAGCTCCTGCTTATCCTTCCCCTGATCTTCTCCCCAGAGGCAGAGACACCATCTCCTTTTTTCCAGTACTGCTCCCTTCACTCGTTCCTAGCCCTGCTTGCTCCACATTCCCCTCCTTCAAGAAGTCCACTATGGTTCTTCCCCTGCTCCAAGCTGTTGGCTATTTAACCCTTCCCCCATCGCATCCCCAGCACAAGTACCCCTATGTACAAATGCTAGCTCACATGGAATGGTTGGGGGGGGGCATTATTCTTGGTATTCATCATTACTCAGGGGCTTCACTGGTAGCTCAGCTGGTAAAGATTCCACCTGCAACACAGGAATCCCTGGTTTGATTCCTGAGTTGGGAAGATCCCTTGGAGAAGGGATAGGCTACCCACTCCAGTATTCATGGACTTCCCTGGTGGCTCAGACTGTAAAGAATCCACCTGCAATGCGGGAGACCTGGGTTCAATCCCTGGGTTAGGAAGATCACCTACAGGAGGGCATGGCAACCCCATGGACAAAGGAGCCTGGCAGGCTACAGTCCATGGGGTCGCAAAGAGTCACAAAAACACGGCTGAGGGAAAAGCACAGCACACAGCATTTTATAGTTCTCATAACTCTTTCCCTGACAATTGACTCAAATCATCTTTAACATTACTAAGGTAGGCAGAAAGGGCTAAGTATCTACCTTTCTATAGAGGACACTGGGGCCCAGAGAAAGAGGAGATTTGACCGAGGTCACAGAACCTATTAGAGGACTCAACCCAGATCTCCTGACCCTCCATGACTCTGGGATGCCCGCGCGGACTGGCAGCGCTTGTTAGTCTGGGAGGGCCTCCTGGAGGAGGTGTACCGCGCGCTGCCTCGGAAGGGAAGGCAGAGACCCAGGTGGAGAAGCGGCGCGGGCCTCGGTCGGCTGGGCGGCGTGGGAACCGGCCAGGCTGGAGCGAGGGGAGGGGGCGCCGCGCTCACCGCAAGGTTCCGCCCCTCGGCGGGCGCAGACAAAGGGGTCGCTGTGCCCAGTCGCCCCCTCCCCTTGCTCGGCGCCCCGCGCCCGCCCCCTCTCCCCAAAGCTGCTTTCAATTTAAACGCCTCCAACCAGCGGGCGCTGCCCCGGGGGGCGCGACCGCAGCGCCGAGCGCCCCTGTAATTTCCGCGGGGAGCTGACCGGCTCAAACACGGCCCCGCGGTGCCCCGACCGCAGGCCCCGAGACCGGAGACGGCGCCCAGACGGCCTTGCCCGGGTCGTGGGAGCGCCGCTGGGGCGGCCTCCTCCGAGGGCCCAGCCGGGTCCCGCCGCCTCCTTCACGCAGCCCAACGCCGCCAGGAAGCCCGCGCGCCTTCCCCCATCGCTGGTGCCTCGAAGTCCCTCGCATCTCTAAAAACCCAACTCCCTTTGGGGGAGGAAACCGGGTCAGGAGTACCCATTCCGTAGGAGTACCCCCTTCAGACTAGAGGCTCCCTGAGGGCAGGGGTTAGTTCTCTTCAGACTAGGGGCTTGTAAGGGAAGGTATTGGGCCAATGCTTCCCCCAGCAGACTGGGGAGATCTTGGATAGCAAGGGTTTGGGGTCTCCCTAAAAGACAGGGAGTCAGTGAAAGAATGTCTGTAAAGCATGGAAACCTGGTGCTCAGACCTAGAGTAAATTTTTGTGCTTTGCTTGTTAGTTAATACTACTACTGTTTACAGTTTCCCCAAAGCTGGGGCTCCCAGGAAGCAGGCATGTCCCACCTTCCGTCCCTTTCCCCCAGTCCACAAGTGCCCACCCAGAACAGTCAGGAAAGAGAGGACACTTCTCATGCTGCCCCCTTCCCAGGGACCTTCTTGGGAGATGGGTCTAAGTGACCTGAGCTGGAGTTCCTACTTGCCTGCTGAGGAAGTGGGAGGGAGCGTCCTGCCCCCAGGTTAAAGAGGGGGGGACCCCAGCCTCTGGGCCTCCAGGGAAGGACCCAGCATGGATTGTCTCAAAGGGGTAGGTGGGTAAGAGCCATGGACATGGGGAGTCTATCTGAAGATCCTAACCTTAGCACGGATCAGGCAGAAAGGCCAGCTGGACACCAGGAAGGACTTTTGAGACCTGGAAGGGAGCTCCGGGGGCTTCTCCAGGTAGGGCTCTGTGTTGGGATGGTGGACATGCCTGCCAAAGCTCCCTTCTGGTCTGAAGTGTGTATTCTGTTTCCTGCTCCCCTCTGCCTGGGAGCTCTGCCCACCCACCCTCCCTTCTGGGAACTCTGGAGGGAGCGTTTTGAGTTAATACATACGAGTGAATTGTCTAAAGTGCCTGATGTCCCTGGATCACTGCTACTCTCAGTAGATGGGGCTCCACTGGAATTTTCCAGATCATGGTGTGAGTGTGTGTGTGTGTGTGTGTGTGTGTGTGTGTGTTTGGTGTGTGTTGAAGGAGCACAGCTGGGGGCCCTGCTTGTCCTGAGTGCTCTGCTCCACCTTGTCCCCTCCCCCATGTCTCAAACACCCCTCTCTTTCCAGCCTGGCTTTTGTGGTGAAGCTAATCAGAAGTAATTATGGGGAAGGAGGGGTCCTTAGAGGGACCCCACAGAGACCACCTCATCCGCCCTGGCCCAGCCGTGGTGGCCCTGGCCCCCGGGGCCTAGGCCTCGCTCAGCTCCTCCTGGTGAGAGTGAAGCCACCAATGCCACCCGTGCCCACGGCTCCCCTCTCTCCCTGCCGACCCAAGCCCGCAGCCGCAGGTAAACTCACACATCTGGGTTCCCCTCAGTTGGCCCCCAGTTTTTCCATCCTCATTCGTTCATCCCACATTTCCTGGGCACCTTCCCTGAGCCAGGGCCCACACTGGGCCCTGAAGTGCCTGGTGTCTGCCCTGGGACGTGGGTCAGTGCAGACACTGCAAAGGGGAAGACAGAGGGCCCCCTTCAGAGGCGCAGGCCATTTCAGGGAGGCCCTCCCTCACCACCATCTTGCTGATGCTGAGGAGGCTTGGGGGACAGAGACCTTCGGCTCCAGAAGCTGTGAGGACTTCCTGAGTCCGCACACCTAACCTGGCAGGCCGCCCAGTTCCGCCTCCCACCCAGTGTTGACAGATGTCAGGCCAGCCCAGCTCTGTCTTCCTGTCCTGCCCCTGCCCTCCTCTGGCAGCCTCTTCCATCCACTTCTGTTCTCCCTGCTTCTTTGCTCAGTGGTCCCTCAGCATGTGTGGAGACCCTCGGTCAGCACCTTACAACCACCTCCCTGGGGTTCAGAGCCTTAGACACCTCAGAGGACGGCTGTCCTCTCTCTTCCCCACACGCACACAGAAACTGAGGCCAGGATGGGTGGCGGGGAGAGGGCAGGCAGTCAGCGCAGCAGAACTAAATCCTGGTCTTCTGACTCCTGGTCCAGTGCTCTTCCTGGGGAGTCCTTCTTGACCTGCACCTGAGGGCAGTTTGGGTCTGCTCCTTCCTCCATCCCTTTACCGTGCCCAGGAGAACCGAGGAGCAAAGAGGGTCTCCACCAACTTGCCTCCTGCCCTGCCCAAGTAGCCTGGGCCTGAAGATGGGTGGTGGGGTGGGCAGGACAAGAGTGCGGCTAGCTTGAGGGTCTCTAATTTGCTCCTGCCCCTTGATGTCCAGAAGAAAACAGGCCTTCTGTGCCCAAGAGACTTCCAGGCAGAAGTGGAGGTCAATGCCCCCCCAACCCGCCCCGGAGGTGCCAAGGCGGTAATTAGGCTTGGGGGTGGGCCCTGAAAGGATGGGGGTGGGGCAGCCATTATCCCCAGGAGCTGAGCTGGGCAGAGGAGCTGTGTGGTCTGGGCAAATGGGTGGTTTGTAGGTGGTCTGGGGAATGAATGAGTGAGTGTTTGGGAGGGAAGCTGGTGGGGGGAAGCAGAGAGAAGGGAGGGAGCAGGCGAGGGTAGAGCAAAGCTGGGTCGTCTCTCCCTGGACTCACTCGTCTGGACCCCCGCCCGTGTTCTGAGGCATCACCAAGGAGAGTCCCATGAGGCACCTTGGGGTCTCAGGGATGCTTGCCCTGGGCCTGCAACAGTGGGCCACCTGGGCCACCACATGGGGTGGGGGTGTTGAGAGGATGGGGGTGGGGGAGGGGGCCTGGCAAGCTCTCTGCTGAGATCAGGGCTCTAAGAAGCCACCATCTCCCCACCTGCTCCCTCAGCTTCAGGGGAGAGAGGAGGAGGCTGGCAGAGGTGGTTCAATACAGGGTCCCTGGCACGTGGTGTAGTGCTGGCCTACTGCCCCCGTCCCCACTCCCAGCCCTTGTCTGATCCCTCTCACTGTAAGGAGCAATTCCTTCCTGGACTAAGAAGGGCCCCCTGATTGAATCCCTGCCCCTGTCTCAGCCTCATGGGAGCTGCGAATCCACGAGATGACCTCTTCTTCTAACCCTCAGGATCACCTGTCCACTGCTTCTCCACTCAGGCTGCACGGGTAAACTATTAGTGACTTCACCGCCCTGAGCTTTGGTTTCCCTTTGTGTGAAATATAAGTAATACAGTATTATCTCTGAGGATTAAAGAAGCCAGCCAGGGTCCACATTCTTAAAATGGCAGTTGTGGCAATGATTAATGCCCCACAAGATGTCTCTTGTGTCCACAGGGTAATCCTCCTCCCAGGAATGGCTACCTGGAACCCAGGACCTGGCTGTGACCCCTGGCATGGAGACCAGGACTGTGGCAGGCAGGCAGTGAGGTGAGCAGGTCATGGGGAAGGGGTGGGGTTACTGGACTGTCCAGTGGCACCTGCTGGGGCCTGGGGCACATTCCTCCTCCCCCACTCTCCCCACCTGCCAGCTGCCACCTGTGATGTCAGCGCCACTACTCACCTGGCTTCTGCAGCAAGAGAGAGTGCATCAAGACTAGCAGACCCAGCTGCTCCAAGGGAAGGAATGAACTGAGGGAGCTGCCCCATCTGGATAGCCTGCTGGGGCACTGTAGCTGCCCACCCTCCTGGAGGGGCTAAGTGTCTCTCGCCCGGTTTCACCCTGTAACCCTCAGCACCCTGGGAGGACCCTCACAAGGCTGGATCCCCACTCTCAGATTGGTGTCCCCCCTGAGGCAGGGACTGGATCCTCACCATCAGAACAAAGGATTCGTGAAGGGGAGCTTACCCAAAGAACCTGGCCCACGGGGACTAGACTGGGATTTGATGGGCCTAGTCCCTCTCTGGATTCAACAGTCTTACCGCACTCCTTATTCACATCCAAAATTCTCCGCTGCTGGGAAAGTCTGAAGTAAAGTCAGAAAGAACTAGAAAATCTGGGAGACTGTCTGCTGCCCTATGATCTGGAAGTGGCTGAGGTCAGGGGGAAGGACAGGGCCTGTGGAGAGGCAGACTCTACATTCGGGTCATTCCCAAGTCACTAAGTCCTCCTCTCCCTCCTCAAAGCCAGCCAGGCTAACCCCTCTTCTCCCTCTGTGCTCTGTCCCCACTGAGCTAGAGCTGGAAGGCACTGGTTGGCGTTTAGCGGTGGGGGTGCAGCCAAGGGGAAGAAGGAATGTTTATCTCCCAGGCCTGCAGTCAGGCCAACATAGCAGCCTCTGGGGGCCGCTCGTGGGTGGCTGAGACCTTGAAGATGGAAAAGCCCAGATTCGGAGCCAATGACACTTATACCTTCAGATGTCAACACCCACTCTCCTAGAAGGAAAGAGAGCCCCTTTCCCACCATTCCCTACTCACTCCAAATATGGATCATCTGGGCTTGGGGGATGAAGGAGGACGGGAGCTGCCCTAAATTTGATGCTCTTTCCGAGAAACTGGGAGGATTCCAAGGCATGATGGGAAGTATCAGTTGGGAGTCATTTAGACAGAGAGAGGACAGAGCTTTGGAGAGAGGCGATCACTAGAAGACCATCTTGCCCATGCCTCCCTTCTACACCAATCCTTGCTGAACACCTCTCAGAGAATGTCTCCTGTTTTCAGGTCTACCTCCATGCGCATGCTGGAGACGGAAATGGCAAACCCTCTCCAGTATTCTAGCCTGGAAAATTCCATGGGCAGAGGAGCCTGATGGGCTACACTCCATGGGGTCACAAAGAGTCAGATACAACTGAGCGACTCACACACACACACACACACACACCCCATGTGCATGCAATGCAGACGTCTCCACATCCTCACCTCAAAAATCAAAACACGTTCATTAAAGGCCTACTGTGTTCCAGACCTCCTGTGTGCTGAAGGGTGGTGTTCTAAGCAAAAAGGAGCAACACTCCCCTCCCTCACTAGCTCACAGTCTAAGGGCTGTAACACACAAGGCAGATTCCAGTTCAAGAAAGAATGAAATATAAGCTAGGCAGAGATGCCAAGAAATCTGGGTGTACAGACAGGGAAATTCATCCTGACAAAAGATCAAAGATAACCTTCCCAAGCATCCAAAGGGTAATGCAGAAAGTAATTCGGATCCAATGCCCTGAAGTGCCTCTTCTGCCTAGAAGCCTTCTTTGAGTCCCTAGTCTAAATCTGTCCCACCCCCATTATAAGTTCTCCTTGAGTTCCTAAAGATACCCTGAACTTATCACAGTTTGTAAGGATATGTTTATTTATGGGATTATGTGATTAATTCTTCTCCCCCATAGCACTGTAAGTGCCAGGAACAAGCTTGTTTGTGAGCCAAGGTAGGGGGCCATGAAAGCATGCAGCATGACTAGGGTGAAACAAGCCACTAGATGTGGCTGGAGTTAAGGAGGTGAAGTGCGTAGTGGTGGCCCAGACTGGCAGGGGAAATTGGCACCAGATCAGGCAGGCTGTAAATGCCAGGCAACGTTGGGACTTTATCCTTCTGGCAGTGGGGAGCCATCAAAGGTTTTTGAGCATGAGAGTGGCATGTTCCAACCTGTGTTCTGAGATTCCAGGATCCCTTAGTACAGTGCGGAGGAGGGATGGGGGGTTGGGGTGTGCCCCCCTGGAGCCAGGGGAACCAGCCTTTGTTGCAATAGTCTCAGGGACTGGTTTTAAAAGGCCTCAGTTTTGCATCTGGAGCAATCAAAGTGGAAAGAAAAGTGGGCAAGTTCGAACTACTAATACTACAGAAAGGATGGGGTTTGGTGACCAGTTGGATGGTAAAAGGAGTGGACATTAAGGATGACTTGCAAATTCTAGTCATACTGCTTTGGAGATGGTGATGCCTTCAAGATGGATAAGTTATACTCAAGGCAGCAGTTTTTGAGGAAGATGAGCTATGCTTGAAAGATTGAAGGCGGGAGGAGAAGGGGACAACAGAGGATGAGATGGTTGGATAGCATCACCGACTCAATGGACATGAGTTTGAGTAGGCTCCAGGAGTTGGTGATGGACAGGGAAGCCTGGTGTGCTACAGTCCATGGGGTCACAAAGAGTCAGACACGACTGAGTGACTGAACTGAACTGAACTGAGCTCTATTCGGACATACTCCTGATGTCCACTCTCCACTCTCCTACGGTAGCCAAAGCCAGTGTTCTCTCACCCCTCCACACAGGCTTCAGGGTGGCATAGCCTCCCCCAGGGTGGTGATGCTCATAGACACCAGAGGGGAGTGTGGGGGTGGGCAGGTGGGAGTTGGAGCTGGGCACCAGTCCTCCTCGCTTCCTGCCCCTCTTGGCATTCCCACCCCTCCAAGAGGAACTCCACAGGGGAAGGAGATGGGGAAGAGATCAGGAAGGAAAGATCTGAACTGTGAGGCAAGTTTAGCTCCTAGAGCTTTGCCCTCCTCACCCCTGCCCACTAGATACCCCTGGTGCATACCTGAATTCTTGGAACTCTTAGCAGAGAAGATAAGAGGAGGGTCTGGGAAAAACATAGGGTTGTGGGGAGGCACTGGGTCCAGCCATATGCAGAGTATTAAGAGGGAGTGCGGGCCCCAGACATGGACCCTGAATGATAAACCCAAGGTTGAACTTGCAGTCCTCTATGGAGGGCTCAGAACTCAGTTCTCAGACCCTGGAAGCAGGAGCCCAGACCTCAGGGCGTCCCAGTATGCCCCACGGTGAGCCCTGGATAGAGAGCAAATGCCTGGTTGGCAAGATCCCCCAATGAAAAGAGATGCATTCTGCATCACCCATACCTAGACCTCACAGCTTTCCAAACCGCATTCCCTGGACTCCTCCCTAGGTGTTCCCATCAGATGGGTGGGAAGGAAAGGGGACTTCACCCTCTACTCCAACCAGAAACTCTCCACTTTGTTTGATTTATGTAGTAGTCTCATCTGCCTGAGACTCCTGCCTGGGGGGTGTGGGAGGGGAAGGGCGGAAATGTAGGTTGCTACTAAAACATACAAATACATAATCCCACATTTTTAATTACTGACCTTGTAATTCTATACTTTGGAGAAACTCAGTCTTAGAGCCCACTTTCCCTGACTCGAACAGCTGAACTGAACCTCTTAGAGCTTCGGATGTCTGCACCGCATGAATACATGGATTTCTGGACTCCCGGTCCAGTGCTCAGAGCTTCAAGGGACTTTCCAGGAGAGGGCACAGCATCATGGGAGGTTGGCCCGCCCCGCAGAGAGCCTTGCTGGGGAGGCGGCATCATCTGTCACAGGAGACCTGGCTCTCAGCTGTGTCAGCCCTAGGACCAAAGGGGCCTGAGGCCAGCGGGGTGGAGGTGGGGAACCCCCCCCCCAGCGCCCAGACGCCCACTCAGCCGGCGCGCCCAGCCTCCCGCCCAACCGCCGCTCCAGCATCCTGCCCCTCTGCCCCTCGTGGTTGGCGACCACCCGGCAGCTGGCGGCGGCGAAGGGGTGCGGCCAAGAAAGGGTTAATCTGTGGAGCCTTTCATCAGCAGCTTGGCGGGCTCCCAAGGCCCACAGGCTGGGTACCTGGGCGCCTACCTCCGTCGGTGGGGCGGAGACGTGACCACGGGGCAGCCCTGCCGTCTGCATTCCTCCCGCGTGAGTGCGTGAGTGACAGCCGCCGCCGCGCCCGAGCCCCTCGCCGGCCGCCCCGCCCTCCTGCCTCGCGCCGGGCAGAGGTCGGGGCGGGCCCCAGGGGAGGGGAGGGGAGGGGAGGACACCCCTCCCCCTGCCACCCCCACCCCACCCCCACCCGCACACACACCGCTCCCCCTATTCTTTCTTCTTGCTGTGACCAGTGCTCTGCAGTGAGAGGCCAAGAAAACCCTGCTGGGGACACAGCCGAGGAGCAGGGTGCACCCTGTCCACGAGGTCAGGATTCAGGGATGGAGAGATGACCTGGGCTTCCTGGAGGAAGGGTCAGGACAGGACAGGCACAGCCAAGCCCTAGGCCCGGGTCCCTGGGATTTCTACCTTTGTTCCCTGTATCCTTCTCCTGCTCCAGCTCTCCACAGAGGTTTCAACCCTCCTATTAAACAGTGGGGGCAAGGGCCAGCCTCAGTTCCTCTTCCCTGAACTCAGGGCTCTTGCCTTTGATCTCCTCTTGGGGCCTGTTGGTGGAAACAGGAAGTTGCCTTTGGCTTGAAGCAAACTCAGACAGGGTATAAACAGGCAAGGACCCCACCTGCAGGCTTCCCCAAGGTGGAGACCATGTGTCAAGACAGTGAGGTGCGTCTCTGCACTGACACAGAGGCAGAAATGCGCTCCCTTTACCCTAGGCCTGGGGTTCTCCATGAAGGCCAAATGGACTAGAGAGGGGCTTCGTAGATGGGTCCTCATCTTCAGGAAGAGCCTCTCCCTGAAGTGGGGCTCAGCCCAAGGCCCAGCACCCCTCCTCCAGTCTAGAGCACGTGGCACCACTCCTGGAGAGGAACTCCCCCCCGATGGCATCTAGGGCTACCCAGAAAGAGGAGCAGTGCAGCTTCCCAAATGCCTTCGTAGCCCCAGGGTCATCAGACCCAGGAAACTAGCAGAGACTCCTGAGAACTATCCACATCCCTCTTCAAATTGGCACTTCAAGCACAGTTTGAAGTGCAAGCTCAGCCCTTGTCTCCAGCCTCTCTCTCTGTTTGGCTTCCAAGGGCCCTGGGCTTATGTGCAGAGGAGAGGGAGGGAGGGGTTTGGCGGGAAGAGGCATGTGGAGGAGAGGTGGGTCAGGGCAGGAGCAGGTGGGGGCCAGCCCCTTAGCAGCCCTACTCCAGGACCATGGAAGCACTACTCTGCCCACTGGTCTCCCTCCCCGCTCCAGGACTCTCAGCCATCTTTATCTTGGCTCCTTTCAGTTCTGTCTCAGGGAGGCCAGTTGCCACTGAGCAGGTAAAGTCGGTCTGATATCTAGATTTTCAGAAGTCTTCTTGGCCTTTGGAATCCTGCCAGGATGGCCTTCTCCCCGTTCTCTGTCCTCAGTTAATTATGTAATTAATGCCTGGGTAGTGGGGTTGAGGCGGCTTTCAAGGGAGGAGCAACTGACTCCCTGACTTGGGAAAGAAAGTGAGAGTGAAAGTGTTAGTCCAACTCTCTGCGGCCCCAGTGACTATAGCCCATCAGGCTTCTCTGTCCATGGAATTCTCCAGGCAAGAATACTGGAGTGGGTAGCTGGTCCCTTCTCCTGGGGATCTTCCCGACCCAGGAATCAAACCCGGGTCTCCCACATTGCAGGCAGATTCTTTACCATCTGAGCCACCAGGGAAGCCTCCCACCCAACTTGGGGCAGAGGGCTTATTCCTGACCTCAAGAAAACAGCAGTCTTTGTCTGAACAGGAGATGGAGTAAGGGGGTGGGGTGGGGGTGCAGATATCCAGGAGATCTTGCTTTGCACTGCCACACCTCCGCCCTGGGGCCAATGACTCCATCTCAGTTCTCCCATCTCTGAAATGGGACGATAACTGCAGAAACCACACGCAGCGGGTGTTCTGAAGGTCCCTCTCTTAATTAGAGACGGGTGCTGGGTGGTCGGCGCCCTGGGGGAGCAGGCCAGCTTGGCTGCTCTGATCACACCCCAAGCCTATGGTCCTCAGCGTAAATGAGATGAATCACTAAGTTACCCACCGCCTGCCCCAGTGGCCCCCCAAGTCAGGGTATCCTTCTAACACCCCAGGCCCTACCTTGAAAAGAAAGCTGAGCAACCCACAAATAATAATAAGGCATAAGGCAAAATCAGGCAAGGACAAAATAAAGTCAAATGAGAAATCAGGCAGCAGATCTCAGAAGAACCAACTCTCCGCCTGGTTGCCGGGGCTGGTGCTTAGGTAGCATGACCACCTGTCCCAGTCTGACCAAGACTGTTCTGGCTTCAGCACAGAAAGGCCACATCCCTGGAGACCTCTTAGTTTGGGAAAAACTGGTACAATTCGTCACCCTTTTTCAGGGGGCTTTGGAGGTTGGAGAGATCACAGATGCCTGATTCCCTTTACTCCTCTTGGTTTTCTTTAGGTGTCCATGTAGCAATGGAAAAATGCTGGGAGCCTGAGAAGCTTCCACCCCAAAACTATATGAAATCACGATGGAAAGCAGTCCTCCCCAGTGCTGCGGTCTAGGACCCCTTTCCCCAGTCATCCCTCTTCCAGGAGAATTCTCATCCAGGGACTGTGGTCCTGGGCCCCTTCACATACTTCAGGCAACAGCAGAACCCTGGTGCTCCCTGGCAACCAGGGAGACTCTTGGAGGAGACAAGCCCCAGGTTGCCATCTGGTGGTAATTCCCCAGGGAAGAGACTTGCCCAGGTGACCTCTAGGTCAGGCTCCTTTAAATAGCCCCAAATTGCCTTTGACACAGGCAACCTAGGGTCACTGCTGGGGGAGGAAGACCCAAAACTTTGAAGGCCACACCCCCAATGGTACTACCTTGAAACTACTTCTAGGGGCAAGCCTTCCAGCTGTGCAACAGTCATCCACAGGCATTCTTGAGGGGTAGCTGCAGCAGCAGTCTCTGGGAGGGGCAGAGACGGGGGCGAAGGAAGTGGGGGCAGGCCCTCCCTTATACACGCCTAGCTGTTTTCTTTTAGGAAACACCAGGCCCTGCCTCCCCCCCCCCCCCCCCCCCCCCACACGAATCTCTGTTGATCTCAAAGCATAACCATCACTGTGTAAGATGAGAAACTAAAGGCCAAGGAAAACCTGGTGGAAAGCTTAGAGAATGCTGCTCCCCAGGCCCCACCCAGCTGTGCATCTACGCACACACAGGGCATACAGGTGCCTGGGCCCTGTTTGGAGCATGCCATCACCCATGGAAGCAGGTTAAGGGGGTGGTGGGCAGGCAGCCTGGCCTTGGGCCTCTCACTCAGAGCCAGGCCCCCCAGGCTGGCCAGGGAGCTGTCAAACCCCCCACTACAGAGACAAATGGAGCCGTCAGAGAAAATAGCTTCTAATGGGGAGCAGGAGCCAGCCTGGGCTGGGGATGGGGGGAGGACTCTGCTGGCCAGATGTGAATTCTTCACTAATCACACCAAATTGGCCCAATTTGTTCGCTGACACGTGGGGGGACTGGCTTCATCTTTCTCCCACTGAGCAGTCTCCCTCCCTCCCGCGCATGGAAGTGCTTTTGCTCTAGGGATGAGGCTGGCCAGCTGACAGCAGGCTGGGGGGGAAGGGGATGAGGCCAGATTTACACATACCCCTCCCTGTGGGAGCCCAGAGGTTGGCTTGGGCCGGCCTCCCCTCCATCTCTGCCAATCCACGAGGCCCTGGGTGCTGAGGAGTTTAGGGACCCTGGGGAAGGGGACAAGCAAGAGAAGGGGGTTAAGGCATCTGCTCCCTGGGAAACAGGTATCATAGGCAGGAACTAGGGAATTGGAGACATTCTTGGGAAAAGCAGGGAGGGGTCTTGGGAAGGTCTAGGGGATCACTTCAAACAAAATGATGTCACTTCTTGGAGGCAGCAATGTTTCCCAGGTCCCATTAGGGCCACAAACTCTGAGCATGGTGGTGAGGGGAGGCAAAGGAGAGCCCTTGGCCCCTCTCTCCAGCCCTGAGGAAAACTGATCCCTTAAATGTGTCTGCCAAAAACCATGTCCTGAAGGTGGGACTAGCAGGAGGGCTGCCAGTGAGACTCTGGGAAGAACTTCCTCACCTTCTACTTCACTTGGGCCTCTCTCTCTCCAGTGCAGATCAAGAGGTGATAATGAGATGGCCATCTATGGGGTTTTGTGTGCTCCAGGAGATAGGATAGGGGCCATAATGAGATAGGCATCTATGGGGGTTTGTGGGCTCCAGGAGATAGGATAGGGGTGATTATGAGATGGGCATCTACAGGGGTTTGTGGGCTCCAGCAGATAGGATAGGGGTGATTATGAGATGAGCATCTATGGGGGTTTGTGGGCTCCAGGAGAAAGGATAGGGGCGATTATGAGATGGGCATCTACTTGGGTTTGGGGGTTCCAGTAGGTGGGATAGGGGCAATGATGAGGGGTCAGCCAGGGCAGGGACACGAATGGAGGCCCCAGCCTCTGGAACTCTCTCTTCTCTGTCCTACACCAGGAAAGGGAGCCATGCACATGGCTCTGGGAGCTGTAGCCCACCATCTAGGATCCATCCTCCCCCTGCCCCCCTGACATCACCCCACCCCCAACCAAAAGGCACTGGGGCCTAGGAGTTTCAGTGGGCCCAGGCTAGGAAAGATAGGAGTGAAGGGGAAAGCCTGTATAGACCTGGCTTCAGGGATGCTTGGGCAGGGAATTCTGACATTCTGTGGTCTAGATAGGAAATTGTGCCAAGTCTTCCCCTTGGTTTCATGGAGTCCTCACTCTTGGGAAGGGGGATCCAGCTAGTAGAGGGCCAGAACAGGGCTAGTAACCTTGAGGCCTAAGGCAGGGGCCTCCCATGCCCAACCCAAGAGTAGTACAGCTGCTGACCCATGCTTCCTGCCTGAGGGCTGGGGTGAAGGTGAAGGGCATCCAGGCACCCCAGCCTGGCTAGCTCTGGGGAAGAGGACAGCTCCCATTCCCAGGCCCCTTTCCTTCCTTTTGCTCTGGCTCCCTCTGGGCTAAGCAATTGCAGCCCCTGGGCATGGCCCTTAAGAACTTTTCTAGGTCACCTTTCACCCCAAATCCCAACGTTTCCAAGGCCCAATCCTGTTGTAATCATTGCTACCCCCTTGAGGGGAATTCCACTCAGGAAACCAGGGGGGTGGGGCCAGCCCTGAGGGGGAGATGGGCCACCAGGTTCTTGGAAGGCAGGGAGGTCACCTGGTATGATAACCTGTGGGACCAGGTGTGGCCTGCTCCTGCAGGAAGGAACAAGACAGAGTTGGAAGAAGGGGGCTTAGGAGATAGACAAAGATGGCAGCCAAACACTGTCGGTGAAGTCAGGGGGCATCCTGGGGAGAAAGGAGCACAGGACTGAATGGAGTCCACTCTGCTCCATCAGCAACTTAATTTTATTTATCAATCATTCCTATTCCTCCCTACCTCACCTGCCTCCTTAGTTGGTCCCAGCTAAGCAGAGCGCCCCCTCCTGGCAGTGTTGTCAACCTGATTTCCAGAGAGCAGAGCCCACACCGGAAGGGAGGAATACAGCAAAGTCCCTTGGTTTCCTTTAGAAACGCTCTCTACCTCCTGTTTTCTCACTCACACAGTTCCTATTTGACTTGTGGGCTTATCTTCCCTCAGAACAAGAGCTCATGCTCCTACCCAACGAGTCACCCTGACCCAGGCATGAATTCTAGTTCTGCTACTTACTTGCTCTGTGACCATCATCTATCATGACATAATGTTGAGCTATTATGTAACCCCCTTAGAGACTCAGGTTTCTCATCTGTGAAGCTGGAAACCTACCACAGAGGATTCTGTAAGGACTGCTGCAGATCACAGAAGCCTTTGGCTTCACGGTAGCTGGCCCACAGAGCTACTGGGTAAGTATCCTTGGATGCATGGATGGGTGGGCAGACCGACAGACTTGAAGAGCTCTTTGCTTGATTTCCTTACAGATTCTAGGGCACCATCTGGATTTTCAACAGGAATTAAGCTCTTGTGTCCCAGGATCCTCAGCAGTAAAATGGGTGGTAATGAGCCTCCCTGCCTCCTAGAGTTATTGTGAGGCTTGATGTGTGAGTCTGCCAGGTAGAGACCTTCCAGCAGTACCTGGTACTTAGCAAGAGTTCAGTCGTGTTGGTCCACTAAAGGCCATCTTGTCTCTTGCCCAGCACAGCAGGGCCTTCCCTTCAGCCCACACCACTCTGTCTTTGAACAGCTAGGGAACAAGATGACCCGGGACTCTTCTTCCCTTTGTCTTCTTGTTTCCCTCACCCAGCCCCAGTCCTCCTACCTTGGAGATCAGAAACTCCTTTCTTCATTAAACGCCTTCTCTCAGAAATACTCTCCCCAAGACTAAAACAACTCCAGACAAATTCCACTTCCTCAGCGCCCTCCCTGCCACACCCAGGACCTGGTTTGGGCCACCTGCCCTTCCCTCCCTCCCTGTCTCCAGGACGGATCCTTCCCATGTCCCTCTGCCCTGCTCTCAACCAGTGACCTCCCTCTGAACCCTCCTCCCCACTGCCCCCCTGCCTGGCACCTGGGCCTCCATCTCCCAGTGGCGGGTGGTGGTTGTGTGTAGACTGAATCTGCAGCAGGTCTTGGGAGGAGCAAGGGGTGCCAGAACCAGCCCGGGCCGGTGGCTCAGGCCTCCTCTTGCTGAAACCTGCAACCTCCCAGCCCCTGTGGACACACACTCATCCCCTTCCACCACCCCCAGGAAGTGAGCTCCAAACACCTTTGCCTAGAAGCCAACACTCCCACCTACCAGATCCTGTCCTGCGATGGTTCTGCCAGCTTGTCACCTCAAGTGGGGCCTGCGCTCTTTGCCTGGGCTCTGGCCCTCTCTAAACAGTCCTTCCTCACTGTCACTGACTTGCCGCCATTCTGAAGAGGGCCCTATCGCAATGACAGAGATGAAATATGGTGGTTATGGGCAAACAGTATTTCTCAGAGTTCCCTGTGGGGGACCTGTAAGAGCAGGGTCCACCGGCCAGTGGAAAGGCCATTCAGAGAAACTCACTCATAAATGCTTTGATTTCTGGCCTCTGGTTTACTTGTAATAGACCTGTACATATGTAGATGCATGTTTTACTCTATATTAGGTTTGCTTTAATATAAAAAGCATGCTCTTGGGAATTCCTGGGCAGTCAAGTGGTTAGGACTCCACTTTCTCACTGCTGAGGATCCGGGGTTCCATCCCTGGTTGAAGAACTAAAATTCTATAAGCTGTGTGGCCAATAAAAAGTAAAAAGATAAAAAGGATGCTCTAAAATATATAGTTGAATTATTTTTTCTCCAAAAATCTTTAGGTCAGCTAGACATACCAGAAAGACATGCAATGTCTGGGTATCCCCCTGGCACAGCCCATGTAGTACAGGGCACATCAGTGCCTCTGCCAGAGAAGCTCAGGCTAAGGGAACAGGGAGGAGGAGATTTGGATGAAGCCAGTGAACACGCAGTCAGGGAATGTTGCAGGAAATTCTGGCACCTGATCCTTGAGGCTGAACAGATCATCATTTCTTTCCTTCCGTTGCTAAACTGACCTTATCTGAGACCAAGTTCTCCAACCCTAAGTCCCAAACATGCCCCATTTATCTCAGATTTTTCTGCAGTGGGATTTCCCCTAAGGCTCACCATCCCCAATTCCAGCCAAGATAAATCTTCTCACTGATCCAGAGAAGAGCCCTTGGCAGTTCCAATTCTGGGGGAGTAGCGAAGCACATCCTTCCATCCCAGCAGTCTCCCTGACACCCTCACACACAGCGTTCTTCCTCTTCCATCACTCCACGCCTCAGTTTCCTTATCTGCAAACTGGTGGAGTTGAATTTTGCTCTCTGGGGATCTTCCTACAGCATGAATCTTAATCTCCTTATAGAAACTGTAGGCTTCACTAAAAAATCAGTCTCCTTACTTCAAAACTAGTCTTCTTCCATTCATTCCTCTAACACTCCTACTGAGCCACTACCATATGCCCAGCTCCATGCAAGGTACCAGGGCTGCAGATAAAGCATGGTTCCTGCGCACTCAACACTCAAATGTGGGGATTAGCATGATGTTGGAAGCCTGCCTTTCTTTTCTCATCACTTAACAAATCTTAAAGTACCAGAGCCTCAGGAAACCTAAGGTGGCATCCCAGCCCTGGTCCTGCCCCTGTACAGAGTGAAGACCCCACACTGTGGACAGGTGAGCACAGTGAGTCAGCACTCAGGTTTCAGTGGAGGCAGCCTGGTTTGTATCCAGTCTCTGCGCTCACTACTGAATCTCTCCAGACCTCAGTTTCCCCATGTAACCTGGACTTGATAACAGGACGTCCCCAGAAACTCCTCTCCTGCTGTGCCCCTCACCCCATCCAGCCTCCTACTCAGTCCTTGAGTCCTCTCTGCTCCCACACACTGGCCTTCTTTGCTGCCAAAGCCAAGCAAACACCCAACTCAGGGCCCTTAAACTTGCTGTTCCTCTTGCCTCCCCTGCTGGGTCCCCAATATTCAAATGGCTGGCTCTCTCCAGGAGGCCCATCCCACCACTCTCTGTCCCTTCATGTTGCTCCAGTTTTCTTCAGAGCACTTACCTGACATTATATATATCTGTTTTCTCCCTTGTTTATTTTTTCCCTCCCTCATTAGAATGTTAGTGCCAAGAGGGCAGAGTTTTTAATCTGACTTCTTTTTTTTAATTCACTGTATCCCCAGCCCCAGTGTCCAGAATAATGCCTGGCAGATAGTAGATGCTCAATAAATGTTTCCTTGAATGAATCTTGAATAAGTGAATAGTGGAGATGTGGGAAGTAAACCAAGGTAAACCTGGTAAAGTACTGCCCTGACTCTGGCACAGGGTGAGCGACAATAATGGAAACTGTTAATATTAAACACACACCAACAGCCTGACTGCAAGGGACTGGAATTTCATGAGGAGAAAAACAAAATTCAGCCAAAATTACATATGTTACTTCATGCAATAAACACTTCTGTTGCCATTTGTGTCCTCCGTCTCGATTAGAAAATGGTTTACTCCCGACACTCCAAAAATTCAGCCTGCTCAGTAATCACTAATTCTTCATCTTCTTTAAGCACCTGTTATCCAGCTTCTGAGGATGCAATTTAGAAGAAATCAGCAAGATGTCTCTTCTATGGCTACCTGGGCCTGCGAGGAGGACTGACCTCCACCCCCTGCCACAATGCTGCTAAGTGATCACAGAGCTGAGACGGTGATGACCATGAGCAAACGGAGCCATTTCTCTTCCTGGCTGGGGCTCTGAATACAGAAAGGGCCATGGAAGAGGCCCTATGAGGGGTCTGCTGCCTTTCACTGGGAGTCCCCACTGCCCCTCCCAGCCTGGAGTCCCCTCAACCTAGAGCTCTGAAAACACCCCCTCCCTCCCCTCCATGCTGAGAAGCCCATCACCACCAACCCCACATGAGACCTTTCTTTGTCTTGGCCAGTGAGGACAGAAGAGGAAGCACCTGCTTCCAATGTCTGGTATGACCTGGAGGCAAATGGGTCCCCACAGTCCTCCAGGCTCTCACAATGGGCCCTGGGTGGGCTAAAGCTTGAAGGTGACAATCCCTGACAGTTTGAAGCGAGAAACAGGTCCCAGCCCTTCGAGGCTCTACCATAAATTCACCACTTACTGGGCCAGGCTCATCAACCACCCAAATGCGGCAAGTGGGGTTAATAGCCCTATTTTGGCTAAGCAAACAGCCTCGGAGAGGTCAGGCGACTTGCCCAAGGACAGAACCAAAGCCAAGGCCCCGTGACTAGGGCTGAATGTGAAGCACTTCCAATCATTAAAGTGCAGGCCCCAGGAGAGAAGGTGCAGCCTTCTGGGCAGACTTGGAGGAGGAGGAGAGGCTCAGGGCTGGGAAAGGGGTGGCCAGGAGCAGAGAGGAAGAAGGCTGGGGTCGGGTGTGGCCTGGACAGTACGATCCTGGGATTGGAAGGCGGGGTGGAGTGAGCCCAACCCGGGAGGGGCCCTTGTGCCAGCCCTGCCACCGCCAGGCCCACAGCGTGTCCCCAGCCACCCCCAGACTGGCAGGACTGGGGGAGGACATGGCAGAGCCCAGGAGCCTAGATGTAGGGGTAAGCAAGCTCCCTCCTCCAGCGTTCCCTGACGACTTGGGGGCCCCCGGGAAGAGGCTGGCATGAGGGCCAGAAGGCACGGGGCCAGCCTCAGGCTGGGCCAGGTCTAAGGACAGAGCCGCCTGCAGCAGAAATTAGGCAGTGGAGCAAAAAGAAAGTAGACAGTGGAGCAAAAACGAGGGGTCTGCTTGGGCCCTGCGCCCAGAACTGCAGAGTGGGTGTGGCGTCGATGGGAGGTGGGAAGTGGGAGGTGGAGGGTGGGGGAGAGGGCCTGTTGGACGCCCGCAGGGCCTGGCTGCCTAATGGTTTTCTGAGGAGGTTCCTGGCGGATTAGAGGTCTGCTCCAAGCAGGGTGGGGCTGGGGGAGAGGTTGGGCAGGAGCCACTGAGCCGCGCTGGGGAGAGGGACCCCGTGTTTGGAACTGCATGTGCCCAGTGGGGCCAGAAGTTGGGGTGGCTTTTTGTGCTAACTCAGAGCCCAATGGCTGCACAGATAGCATCTGGCTCTAGACCCTGGGGGGTGGGGTGGGAGATGAAGATCTACCCAGGAGAAGGTGCTGGCAGTGGTGGGGGGGTGGCGAGGGGGTACTTTATGTAAGACAGAAATGCCAAGTGCAGAGCAATGCATGGGGCAGGGTGTGGGGGACTAAGCTACCCTAATGCCTGCTAGAGAAGACTTCCATGGGTTGAGCCTGGGAGGGTGTTCCTCCACAGGCCCCCATCTCTGCAGGCAGAATCCCCTGCCCCTCACTGAGCTTTCCCCTACTTTAAGCCTTCTCCCTTCATTAGCAACCCACCACCAATCCCTCCCTCTGCCTCAGCCTCCCCTCACATGGCCCCTTCTGCCTTGGCCCCTGCTGGTCCCTGCAGAGACCCATCTAAGGAGGCTGACACCTCCTCCAGCCAGGCCCAGGCCTGCAAATTTCCCCCTCCCTCGCTGGAGCTGGCCCCAGGCAAGAGGAGCTTTCTCCTAAGAGGACCCCAATTCTTTTCAGGGAGTTGACCCAGAAGAGGGGCTGGGCCTTAAATGCAGGCTGGATGACTTCAAAGGGCGGTAGGTGGGGTTGGCGCCTGGTCACAGGTGCCATTCAGGGTGGGCCAACCTGCCCAACCAGGTCAGGGCTTGCACTGCACCCCGCCCTCTGCCCAGAACATCACGACACAGACCTGACAGCAGCTCCACCCATCAGAGACTCCACCAGGGCCTCCGGAGAAAGACCTGAGACACAAGATCCAGGATTCGAGGCACAGAGGGCCTGGCAGGTCATCCTAGCTATACTCCCACCCCAGCGCCCTGAGCCTCCACACACCCATTCACCCACGTGCGCACCCACCAAGCTCTTGACTACATCGGGATAGAGATGAGATCCAGGGCCTCGGAAGCTACACTTAGCTTTGTCCAAAAGTACTTCCTGCTGGCTGTCTATCCTTTGACTGAAATTCTGAGGAAATGAACACAGAGTAGGAGAGTGGCCAGGCTGGAACCGGCTCCTCTAGACTATGGGGACCTTGAACCTGAGACAGGAGTCCTAGGCACATCCTCTCTGGAGCCCTCTGCCGCCTAACCAGACTATATGTCAGATGAACATCTGCACATTGCCCTGCTCAGCACCAGGTGCTCAGGACCATCTAGTGCAAGGGCTTAAAAAAGGCTAGGTTCTTTTCCTTCCTGTAGGAAGCTAATAGCCTCAGCTTGCTGATCAGTAAAATGGAGATAATAATAGTACATACCAGAAGGCTGTTGTGAGAATTAGATGAAATAGCATGAATAAGTTCTTAGCATAGAGCCTGGCATAGAGTAAGTGCTCAATAAATGGCAGGTGCCATTGCTATGAGTATTCACAGGACTCAGGAAGACCACATGGAGAACCATATATGCCAGTCTGGACTTCTGCAACTGAGTGGGTTCTGGCCTTGTGCAAATCAGTGTTTGCCCCTAAACTGCCATTCCACCTGCAGCTCATCTCAGTAACAGGATTCAAACTGACCCTTCTATCTACCAGAAGGGACTCCAAGGCCCCAGGCAGAGGCAGGAATGGTCGGTTGGGGGCACGTGGCTACGGGCTACATATGGTGAAGACTCATAGAGGGAGAAAGGGGCACCAGAGAGAGAGAGTCTTAGCCAATCGAGTTCCAGGAAGGCCTTAAGGAGGAGAAAGCTTCCAGGAGCGGGGGGATAAACTGAAGGAAGTGGCTCTGTGTTTCCTGGGCCCGGGGACAAAGAGGGTTAGGAGCGGGTAGGGCTGGGGGAATACAACAGGGTTATAAGGGGATGGAGAGATGAGATCAGCAAACAGGAGCGTGGAGAGCATCTCACCCTGGCTCTTTCCAGGCCACACACTGGCCAGGACAGGCTGGGTACCAATGAGCCATGTTAGCGTCAGGTGGGGGAAACCTGGCCTCTCAGCCAACCTATGCCTCTACAATGGGTATTCATCTCCATGCATTTAATTCAGCAGTTTGGCAAGGAAGTGGGCATTATTTACTGAACACTGACTGCCAGGTTCTAAGCATAGGCAGTGACCCAGACAGTCAGGGTCCCTGAGCCTGGGGTGCCTGTAACCTGGAGGGAGCAGTGACCCCTCAACCAAAGAAGCCCTCCTACCGACAGGGAGGGTAAGGAGACAGGAGCTGGAGTAGGTAATGTGGGAGGGCAGAGCAGACGAATCTGAGCACCTCCCCCAACCAGGGGGAAGGGAAGGAGGAATGGCCTGGCCAAGTGGAATAGGATCTGAAAGGCTGCTGGGAGGGATGCTGCTGGCACTCATTCCTGGCCTGAGTGGGAGGGGATGTCTCTGGACCAGCCAGCCCTGGACTCCGGCTACACTACACTGACCTCCCTTACTTAGGCAGCAAGAGCCGGATGGGCTGCATTCCACAGAGGCCCAGGCTGTCGTCCTACTGGGCTTGCATGCACCCCTAGGGGCAGGCTGGTCTCAGGGCTGGAAAAACTGGTCTTCCTGCTCCCCCCAACCCCAATACACACCAGCCTGGAGTTCGAGGATTCAGGAGAGGGGGGTCACAGGAACTGGAGGTTTCCTCCTTTCCACACTTGTGGACCAGGGGGAACAGGAAAGGAACTTCTCGCCTATGAGGAACATGGCTTGATGGGATGGTGAGGGCATATTTAATAGATTCAAAAGCAGGATGGGATGAGGGTCAGATGGCTTTCCCTCTCCCAGCCTGACAGGGGAGATGTCCTGCTTATAAGCAGGAGAGCTTGAGGATAGACATCAAGAACTTCCCCCCTGAATGAAATGGATGGCGGTGAGAGAGGAGGGATGTATTCTCAAAGAAGAAAAGGAGAGAATGGCTTTCAGCCTGGGATGAACCCAGGAAGCTCAGCCTGAGGATGAGCTGACTGGCCCCTCACCAACTCCTCCTTCCTTACTGTGGGGTAGGGAGCTCTCCTACTGTCCTCACAAATCACTGCCACTCCCTGGGCAATACTAGACCTAAGAAAAGCTCCAGCCGCTCGCACTACCTCTTTAAAAATATCCTTCGCAGCAAGAGATTTATTGTAGGCCCAGAGAAGGAAACTGGTGACCAAAGCTAAGTCTCCAAATTGGCCCAGGGATATGTCAAGTCCTGTCTGGGCTGTGGGAGCCCTGTCCCCTTCCTTCCTCAGGCCTGTTGTGATGCTGGTCAGAGCAGTCCCAGTGTGTGTGTGTGGGGGGAGGGGTAGAGGTAGGGGAGCCTCTAATGGACCACAGCCAAACCCTGAGGTTTCCAGCCCAGCCCCTCTTAGAGAGAAAAAAATCAAATCTCTGCTCAAGGTCTTTTCCCGACATTCAGGGATGTAGGCACTGAGCTTCTGTTTCTCAGAATGGAGGCCACAGATCACCCACCTGCCTCAGAATCAGGGAGCACTTGTTCAAAATGTTCCCACAATCTCCCCACTGAAATTCACTGGACCAGGAACCTGTATTTTATATGCTTCTCCCATCAAGGTCCCCACCCCCAAGTCCATCAATGGTTCTGAGAAGTGTAAAAATTTCTGCAAAGGACCAGCCCAATGAGCAATTCCTGGAGAGTGGAACTTGGGGAACTCAAGAGTAAGTAGGCAGTAGCCTTCAAGCCTTCCATCCTCCCAGGGAGAACAGTGTGACTGGAGGAGAAATCTCCCTTGACAAGTGACCTGAGTAACAAAGACCTTTTCCCGATGTCTCTGTCCTTTCACTTGATATCCACTTAATAATCTCTGTTGTCAGCAACTAAGTGGTCATCTCAAAAGAGGTCCTGCTCACCTGCCTGAAGGGCAAAGGAGGGGTGAGGCTGGAGGATGAACAGATGACCATTTAAGATCCCCTAGAGACCCAGAAGCATACTTGCCCAGCTTTCCCACCATGGCTTTCAGGGTGGGCCTGTCTTCTCTCTGCCTCATCACAGCACTGCCCCATCCAGACAAGAGTGACATTTCCTGAAGGTGCTGAGCCTCACAGAGGGGAAGGGGCCTCTGGCTCTGTAGTCTGATATCCCACTGATATGTTCCTACCAAAGGGGAACTCACTGGTGGCTTCATCATCCATTCACATGTTCATTTATGCACCAAGCTCCAGTCCCAGTCTGGGACTCAGACTTATGGCACAGATAAGATATAATCTGTGCCATCAAGAGAGGCTCACATGAAACACACACTTATGATCCAAGGTGTTCAGGCAGTTAATCATTCACCCACCTATGCACCATACACAGTGTCCTTGGCCTGACTGTCTCCACCCGCTGGCATTGTTGCCTGCAGTAGAAGGGTGCAAAAAGCAAGGGCTTTGCAGTCAGATGGTCTGCAGTTCAAAGCCAGCCTTCTGGCTCCCTAGGGAAACCCAGCCAGCGCTTTGGCCCTTCCACCTGGGACTTCCCCTGGCTTGTTAGTGTGCCAGGAACAGTATCAATTAGGGATAATTGAGCCAACAGCACATCACTGAGTGAGTTTCTAATCATTGATTTCTCCTGTTGCAGCTTCTCCAGTCAGAGCACTTATCGCATCGTGAGAACTTGGTCCCTGGGACACGCACCCTGTTCGTACATGAGACTGTGGATCTCAGCACTTAGGTGTGCAGTAAGAGCTTGCTGTGTGAATGAGTGCTGGGTGCAGAGATTAAGAGTGAAATTAGCAACAGCCTCCGGAAGGAGTTGGGCGTTGCCCTGAAGGTTCTGCCTTTGATTAGATCTATCGGCAGGTTTTTGGCTGAGAACTCACAGACTTGTGGATCAGGTTAACACATGAAGGGTTAATGCGGACTCCTCTGACCTGCTTAGTCCCAAGGAGCCACGTATTCTAAGTTGCCAGGTGAGTGTGGAGACAGACACACCATACAGGATGACTCCCATCTTCCAGCTGGACCAGAGGGGGTGGGGCAGGAGCCAACACCAGAAACAACTAAGAAGAGAGGGACACCTGGGTTTGCTCCTTTCCACCTCCCCACAGTGGAAGCGACAGTCAGCACCCACCCACCCCCCATCTCCCAAGAGAAGCTTTTGTATGTATCTGAGAAGTGCTTTGATATTTCTAGCCCCAAAAGGACTTCTGTGCACTTCCCAGACGTTAAGGCTGGCAGGTGAAAAGGTGCCTCTTGGGCCCACGACCCCCAACTTCTCAGTGAACACACCAGAAGTGATTCTTCAGACTTTCCTTGGTCTTTCTCCTCTTTTCTGCAAGAAGCTTCCAACAAAGAGAGGAGAGAAATGCTCCCTTCTTCTTAGCATACTCACACTGCTGTATCGGAGAACAGAGCCTTCCCTAGTCCCCAGCCAGCTGGGAGCCAGGAAGACCCGCCCAGGAGATGCGAGGAGGAAACAGCTCAATCCATCCACTGGGATTGGGGTCAGACTTATGGAAGGCCTTCCTGAAAGGCAGACCCTGCTCCCAGGATCAGACCACCAAGGAGGAGACCAGGATGCCTTCCTCTAGGGATGCTGACACACACTCAGGATGTTCGGGAGCATCTCTCAGGAACCCCAGGCTGGAGTGAATGCTTTGTAGACATATGCTCCCATCGACGTGAAGGGACTGACATCCCTGTTGATTGTTACCTGTGATGGGACTGCCCAATACCTCCTGATAAGAAAGTTTCGCCCAGTTAGATTTCATCCACAGTGGGCGCTCTGTTTGAAAGATCACTGTTTGTGTATGGAGATTGGCATGATGGAAAACCCAATAAAGAACTGTTTGTTCTTTACTGTTTGCTAATAAAGTCCTATTTGTGTTGAAAAAAATTTTTTGAATGCTACAAAGTTCTGGTAGGAAGCACACCACCATTAACCAGAGTTACCTGATGGAGTTATGGAGCACTTTGTATTCTACAGACTTCGGTATTGCTTACAGAAATTCTGTATTCTAAGCATGTATTTAGCAGTAAGACCACAGCAAAACTGGAACCCCCCACTGGGGCTCAGTCCCCTAGGCACACCCTCCTCTCTCCTTCCTGCGGCACCCACCCAGAGACCAGAACAAGCCAGAGTATCTGCTTCCCACACACAGGCATTGGAGGCTGCATGGCTCTGCAGGCTCATTCTTGTCTTCCCAAGGCTTTGTCAGGATTCCTCATGCTTCCGTGGGACCCGGGGTGAGCCGCTTGGCCTACCTGTGCCTCAATTTTCCCATGTGTAAAATGGGAGTCGGCCATACTAATAACTAGGATCAAAGAGATGATGTTTATGAAAATATTTCATATTCGTGCCTGCTTCTCTTTTCTAAATGAAGGCAGCCCCTTTGGGGGGAGCAGGAGGAGGGTTGGAGTGAAGGTGAGTACCTGCCAGGTCCTTCAGGTGAGGGCCAACCACAGCAGTTGGGCAGCACCCAGAGGTCTGGGTGGGAACTGCAGCCCTCCTGCCTGCTGGCTCATTCCAGGGACAGGAGGCTGGGGGAGCTGATGGGAGTCCTGCTGCCCACCCCCACTCTCAGTGGGGCAGCCTTCGGGTCCTCTGCAGGCCTCTGGGGTTGGGGTGAGCAGAGGAGATGAAGAGAGAGAGGAAAATGGATCTTCCTCCTGCAGAGGAAGCTCTGCTGCTCAGAGAGGCGTCTGAACTTGGGCTGCCATAGTGGGGACCCCAGGCAGGATTTGGAGGAGGTCCTGGGAGTGAGCCAGGTCCCCTTGAGAGGTAGAGAGGAGAAGGGCAGGAGCCAAGGGCCAGGGTGAACGGTGGCATCCTTGGAGGAGAAAGGCTGAGAGCTGGAGATAGGGTGGTTGTTCGAGGGGAGAATGGAGCCATTTTGGCCAGCATCCTGCCTCAAAACCCTTCCCAAAAGGGATGAGTTATTGTTTTTTTCTGTGAAAAATCACCTGAATCCCCTATCCCAAGGTCAGCTTCCTCAGGTCTAGCCCTTCTTGGGAAGTTCCTTCTGGACCGTGACCTCGGATGTCCCCCTCCCTTCTGCCTGGGCTGGGGGGGGTGGGGGGGAGGGAAACCGCTGCTTTAGTCACGCCAGATAATCACCTCTGGTCACTCACTGTCTGGCCTCTTCCTCCAAGTAACTCCAAGTATCTCTTAGACATTATCTCACCATGCAGGCCTGGGAGGGGGGTGCAGTGGGTAGTGGGGGGAGAGAAGGGGAGCCACACTTAAGAAAGAGAAACTGAGGGCAGAAAGGACCAACATGCCCCCTACCCTGCTTCCCCACGTAGGCTGGGAGGGTGACACCATGTCATACTCCATACGCCAAGGAGGGGTAGCAGGCAGACAGCAGAAAGAACCTCCAGGAGGCCACTGTTAAGAGCTCTACAGGGACTAT
Source organism: Antilocapra americana (assembly GCA_007570785.1). NCBI lineage: Eukaryota > Metazoa > Chordata > Mammalia > Artiodactyla > Antilocapridae > Antilocapra > Antilocapra americana. Next base: position 18,406,765 of record ML664177.1, on the reverse strand, counting down.
GTCATCCCTTCTCCCACTCTCTTATCCTCACCATACAGATGGGGAAACTGAGGCAACCACTTGTCTAAGACCGCTCAGTAAGCAAGGGGGAGTGTGGAGCCAGTAGAATGACCTTTAGGTGTCCCTCGAGGGGAGGGTTGTTAAGTTGCTGTCAGGTCCTACTCTTTGCAACCCCATGGACTGCATCCCACCAGCCCTCCCTATCCCTCACCATCTCCTGGAGTTCGCCCAAGTTCATGTCCATTGAATTGGTGATGCCATCCAACCATCTCATCCTCTACCACCCTCTTCTCCTTTTGCATTCCATCTTTCCCAGCATCAAGGTCTGGAGGGTACCCCTCTGCTAATCGTTGCTGCAGGTGCCAGGCCTCAGCTCACCACACCATTGACCTTTTTCTCCCCAGTGTTTCCATAGAACCTGATTTTTATGTCTGGGAGAGGAAAATAAGCCAGAAGAGAACCAATGTCTTCCTTTTCCTGTGTGAATATGACCCTTGGGTCTTTCCTGGTGCTAACGCAGGTGCCTCCTTCCCTCTGCTGTCAACTGCCTGCCTGTCCAGTACATCGCCCAGTGCCACACCACCAGGGTGGCCCTCCAAAGCCTGAGGCGGGGGATTGACTCTCTAATTCTGCCTCCCCGCAGACCCGAACCTGGCAGGTTTATTATCATGTACCTCTGTGACCTGGGAGGTTCTTCCCGGCATCTGACCCAAAGCCTTTTCAAACAGCTCGGCAGAGGCTCTACATGGGGTGAGAAAGGCAACCACAGGCCCTGCCTCCATTTGGAGGTGAGAGGAACTGTCCAAAGGCCTTCTTGGACACAGGACGTCATGGGATCCCCGAGGTGGTACAGCCCCAGGGCTCAACTCAGCCAAGGCGAGAAGGCAGGTGCCACGTGGGGCCTGGCCCCACCTGTCCCTCGGCAGCGTCCCTCATTAGAATAGTAAGTGGAAAGCCATGAAGGACTGCTTATCTGATGGGAGCCCCACTCCAGGGGAGCCCCCTCCCCCGGAAAAGCCTCATTACCAGGGCTCCACACCCGCTCAGCCTGCCTGTTTACTGAGTCCTGGGAACAACACGCTCCGCACTTCAAAGGAGTCTCTTGCTGGTGTGTGTGCTGGGAGGGAGGGAGAGAGGGGGAGGGGAGGGGCAGGCAGAGGACTGCTGGTGGGGGGCCTCAGGGTCGGTGGGCACCCTCTGGAAGCAGGAACCGACCACTGAGGCAGCACTGCTTCTACCCTCAGAAAGCCCCCATCTTCCGATGAAATACCGCCCTGCCATGGGAGCCCCTGGTCTGATGGAAGAGGCAGCTCTCTCCTCCCTCACACACACACACACACAGACACAGACACCAGGACAGATAGACCTGAGCGTGGACACTGACTCTCCTGTACACCAGGGCCTCAGACCTCTGGCTGTGGATTGAGGAAGCCAGATGTCCCCTCGCCGACTCTGAGGTCTCAGCAGAGCCTGAGGACTCACTGTGTGGCTGGCCCGCCACCCAGACTCCCACCTGAGTCTGACCAACACAGCCATTACTCCCACCCCTCAGAATCCTCCTCAGTCGCTCTGCCCATCCTGATCTGGTGGGACGTCTTCCCTGAATCTTCCTGCTGTGACTGGGCAGAGCTTCCAGAAGATAGAGGACCTTCTCCCTTCCCCCACCCGATGACAGGCAGGATGTGGCTCCGTGGGTCACGCCTGGGAAGATAAGCTGGGTGCTGGCAGGCACCGCCTCTTGCTCCGCAGCCCAACAGCCACCCGAGGGCCTCCGAGAGAAGCCCGAGCACCCGCACACCTTCAGGGGCTTCTCTCCCCACCTGCCCTCTCCATCCCCAGTTTCATTAAGGAAGGTGGTTAACCTCAAACAAGCAAATTAAAGTCCTGAAGCCGATCAAATAGGAGGCACCCAGAGGGTAAATTCAAGGCAACCTGCCTGGGCCTCAGAATTATCCTGTTCCCTTCCCAACTCCCAGGCTCCCTTTTCTCCCAGGTTCATAAAAAGCAGAAGGTTGAAATGAAGGGCTCGATTGAGACAGAGCATGGAATCCTGGGATCCGGAGTAGGTACTCCTGGGAGAGGTCCCCAGCACAGACGGCCCACCTGCTTCCGTGCCTCATTGGGAACAGCACCTTCCCAAGGAGAAGCCAGGCCACAGCGAGCTTGGGATCCAAACAGCTCTGACATCTCATGGCAGAGGTGCTCTGGCAGAGCCATGGTGACAAAGAAGCTGATATGGATCCAGTAACTCTGCCCCCAGGAAGAGAGTATAGGCTGCAACTGGGATTGAATTAAACCATGTAAAATGAACTTGTACCAAGACAGTGTGGAAGATTCATCTGGGACAATTTCCCATTGGCAGTATGAAAGACAATTTATAGTAATAGTTCCTAGTTGTCTCTAGTTGGTTTTTTTTTTTTTTTTTTAATTTTGGCCAAGCTGGCAGCTTATGGGATCTTAGTTTCCTGACCAGGATTGAACCCAGTGCCGCAGCAGCGAGAGCACCAACTCCTAACTGCTGGACAGCCAGGGGACTCAAGTTAGTTCTCTGTTTTAATGTACGAGAGAAAATCTAACTCACCAAGTCACCACTTCATAGCTGTTATTGCTCAGAAGTATTTATTTACTCATTCTATTTGACAAATAGATAGTGCTTTCCGTGAGCCAGACACTCTTCCAACTGCTTTATAAACACTAACTCATTTAATCCTCACAATAACCCCATAAGATAAGTACATTGTTATCCCATTTCACAGGTGAGGAAACAAATGCACAGAGAAGGGACTTGCCCAAATCGCAGAGCTAGGGATTGGTGGAGAAGCTACATTTAAAAAGCGGGTTGTTATCAAATCAGTCAACTTGAAAGATCTCACTGCAGAAGTCGGGCCAGTAGTATTCACACAGCCGAGGTGTGGGAAGCACTGAATTCAAGGGACATAATTGGGATTTTATGTCCAATTACTTATCTGTTTAATTGTTTGTGAAGATTAATTTAAAAATAAATGAATGTTTTTATTCATATCTCCACCCATTTCCCTTGTTTTCCTCTGCCCAGTCCCAGCTGAGGAGAAAAGATCCAGGACAGGTGATTCATTTTTGCTGGGTCTCAAGCCAGAGTTCACTCCTACATCCATACCTCCCCATCACCAATTCCATCCCCATTCATGTCCTGACTTCCTTCCTCGCATCCCAAGGAAGTGGATCCTGGCATTAGGTCATTAGCAGAAACCATAGAATTCACATCCTTAGCTCTGCTTATGAATTCAGATAATTACTGAATGCCAGAGCTAGAGAAAGCATATATAGGGAGGAGGGAGAGGGAGGGAAGAAGAGAAGGACCAGGTGTTCTTCTTTTCACACTGTTCATGGGGTTCTCAAGGCAAGAATACTGAAATGGTTTGCCTTCCCTTCTCCAGTGGGCCACATTTTGTCAGAACTCTCTACCATGACCCATTGTCTTAGGGATGACCCCCCACCTCCATGGCATGGCTCATAGTTTCTTTGAGTTAGACAATGCTGTGATCCATGTTTCATCCACAGTATGAAAAGGCAAAAAGATATGACACCGAAAGATGAACTCCCCAGGTCTGTAGGTGCCCAATATGCAACTGGAGGAGAGTGGAGAAATAATTCCAGAAAGAATGAAGAGATGGAGCTAAAGCAAAAACAATGCCCACTTGTAGATGTGACTGGTGATGGAAGTAAAGTCCGATGCTACAAAGAACAATATTGCACAGGAACCTGGAATGTTAGGTCTATGAATTAAGGAAAATTGGAAGTGATAAAACAGGACATGACAAGAATGAACACCGACATTTTAGGAATCAGTGAACTAAAATGGACCAGAATGGGCGAGTTTAATTTAGATGGCCATTATATCTACTACTGTGGGCAAGAATCCCTTACAAGAAATGGAGTAGCCCTCATAATCAATGAAAGAGTCCAAAATGCAGTACTTGGGTGCAATCTCAAAAATGACAGAATGATCTCTGTTTGTTTCCAAGGCAAACCATTCAATATCACAGTAATCTAACTCTATGCCCCAACCACTAATGCCAAAAAAGCTGAAGTTGAACTGTTTTGTGATGACCTCCAAGATCTTCTAGAACTAACACCAAAAAAGATGTCCTTTTCATCATTGGGAACTGGAATGCAAAAGTAGGAAGTCAAGAGATACCTGGAGTAAGAAGCAAGTTTGGCCTTGGAGTACAAAATGAAACAGGGTAAAGGCTTACAGCGTTTTGCCAAGAGAACACACTGGTCATAGCAAACACCCTCTTCCAACAACACAAGAGATATCTCTACACATTGACATCACCAGATGGTCAATACCAAAATCAGATTGATTATATTTTTTGCAGCTGAAGATGGAGAAGCTCTATACAGTCAGCAAAAACAAGACCAGGAGCTGACTGTGGCTCAGATCATGATCTCCTTATTGCCAAATTCAGACTTAAATTGAAGAAAGTAGGGAAAACCACTAAGACCATTCAGGTATGACCTAGGTCAAATCCTTTATGATTATACAGTAGAAGTGACAAATAGATTCAAGGAATTAGATCTGATAGTGTCTGAAGAACTATGGACGGAAGTTTGTAACATCATAGAGGAGGCGGTGATCAAGACTACCCCCAAGAAAAAGAAATGCAAAAAGGCAAAATGGTTGTCTGAGGAGGCCTTACAAACAGCTGAGAAAAGAAGAGAAGTCAAAGGCAAAGGAGAAAAGGAAAGATTTACCCATCTGAATACAGAGTTCCAGAGAACAGCAAGGAGAGATAAGAAAGCCTTGCTAAGCAATCACTGCAAAGAAATAAAGGAAAACAATAGAATGGGAAAGCCTAGAGATCTCTTCAAGAAAATTCGAGATACCAAGGGAACATTTCATGCAAGGATGAGCACAAAAAAGGACAGAAACGGTATGGATCTAACAGAAGCAGAAGATATTAAGAAGAGGTGGCAAGAATAAACAGAAGAACTATACAAAAAAAAAAATCTTAATCACCCAGATAGCCACAATGATGTGACCACTTACCTGGAGACAGACATCCTGGACTGTGAGGTCAACTGGGCCTTAGGAAGCATCACTATGAACAAAGCTAGTGGAGGTGATGGCATTCCAGCTGAGCTATTTCAAATCCTAAAAGATGATGCTGTTAAAGTGCTGCACTCAATATGCCAGCAAATTCTGAAAACTCAGCAGTGGCCACAGAACTGGAAAAGGTCAGTTTTCATTCCAATCCCAAAGAAAGGCAATGCCAAAGAACATTCAAAGTACCACACAATTGCACTCAACTTACACGCTAGCAAAGCAATGGTCAAACTTCTCCAAGCTAGGCTTCAACAGTACATGAACCAAGAACTTCCAGATGTTCAAGCTGGATTTAGAAAAGGCAGAGGAACCAGAGATCAAATTGCCAACATACGTTGGATCATAGAAAAAGCAAGAGAATTCCAGAAAAATATCTACTTCTGTTTCATTGACTATGCTAAGGACTTTGACTGTATGGATCACAACAAACTACGGAAAATTCTTCAAGAGATGGGAATACCAGACCACCTAATCTGCCTCCTGAGAAATCTGTATGCAGGTCATGAAGCAATAGTTAGAACCGGACATGGAACAACGGACTGGTTCCAAATTGAGAAAGCCTTCCAATATACAAAGCTGGTATATTGTTTTATTGTATATATATATATTATATATATTTTTTATTATATATATATATATATATATATATATATATAGAATAAACAGGGTAACAATATACCCTGTTTATTTAACTTATATGCAGAGTACATCATGCAAAGTGCCAGACTGGATGAAGCACAAGCTGGAATCAAGATTGCAGGGAGATATATCAATAACCTCAGATGTGCAGATGACACCATGCTTATGGCAGAAAGCAAAGAGGCACTAAAGAGCGTCTTGATGAATGTCAAGAGGAGAATGAAAAGCTGGCTTAAAACTCAACATTCAGAAAACAAAGATCATGGCATCTGGTCCCATCACTTCATGGCAAATAGATGGGGAAACAATGGAAACAGTGACAAACTTTATTTTCTTGGGCTCCAAAATCACTGCTTATGGTGACTGCAGCCATGAAATCAAAAGATGCTTGCTCCTTAGAAGAAAAGCTATTAAAAACTTAGACAGCATATTAAAAAGCAAAGATATTACTTTGCCAACAGAAGTCCACGTAGTCAAAGCTATGGTTTTTCCAGTAGTCATGTATGGTTGTGAGAGTTGAACCATAAAGAAAGCTGAGCACTAAAGAATTGACACTTTTGAACTGTGGTGTTGGCAAAGACTCTTAAGAGTCCCTGGGACTGCAAGGAGATCCAACCAATCAATCCTAAAGGAAATCAGTCCTGAATATACATGGGAAGGACTGATGCTGAAGCTGAAGCTCCAATACTTTGGCCACCTGATGTGAAGAACTGACTCACTGGAAAAGACCCTGATGCTGGGAAAGATTGAAGGCAGGAGAGGAGACAACAGGGGATGAGATGATTGGATGGCATCACCAACTCGATGGACATGAGTTTGAGCAAGCCCCGGGAATCAATGAGGGACAGGGAAGCCTGGTGTGCTGCAATCCATGGAGTCACAAAGACTCGGACATTACTAAGCTACTGAACTGAACTGAAGGTGCTCTTCTATTGATTCCCACTGAGGAGAGCACACTTTTTCTGCAGCTGAGGTTGTGTCCAGATCCCCTCACCCGACTGGCCCCTGCCCACCATCAGAAAAGACCAGGTGCCTCTCAGAGACACCTCTCCAGCCAGCGTCACCCAGACGACCAACCCCTTGCCCACAGCCCCATTCCCGGCTTCGGCTGGGGGTGGGCAGGGTGTGCCCCTGAGAGATGAGAGAGGGCTGGCCAGGGAGCTGCCAGGCTCTGAAGAGAATGCCCCAGCCTCTGGGGGAGCAAACAGAAATCAGGGGACACACAGGCCGACACTTCCGCCAAACCTCCTCCACCTCCAGGCCCGACCTCAACCCCCTGCTCCAGGGTGGGTTTCAGTCAGATCCCCGCCACCCTCATTATTCCATTGCCCCATCTCCCCAGCCCCACCTCTCCCTCACCTCCACTTTTCTCCTTCTCAGCCCAGCTACCCCTGTCCTCCTGCTGGAAGCCAGCCCCAGCTCCTCCTCACCCATCCCGCAGCCTGAACAAGGAGGCAGCCCCTTCGGGTACCCAGGCAGCCACCCACAGTCCCTGGGGAGACTCTTGCAGACCACTTCAGACTCTTCCATTTTGCTCTCCTTCCCCACCTGAGTCATGTATACTTACCTACTGCCCACCAGACGCCCAGCGGCCATAGCAAAGATGGGCAGGGCACATGGTGGCCTACGTCCACAGCAGGTCAGGGGCTCAGTTCCTTGCTCAGGGCAGCATCTCTCAGTCCTCAGAGAGGATGATGGGTGGGAGGAGGGCAAGGTGGTGAGAAAGGGAGAAGGAAGGGGTCCAGCTAGGAGCCAACCACGCTAAACAAATACACCATGCCTAACGTGCAGCCTGCTCTGCTCTCCGCTCAAAGCACCTTAGGTTCATGGTGCTAACCCTCCCAGCAAGTTTACGAGGTAGGCACTATTACCGGTTCGTTTGTACTGGTGAGAAAAACTAGGTACAGAAAGGTGAAGTAACGTGTCCAAAGTCACACGTATAGGTTTCAGAACAGGATTTGGACCCAGGAAGTCTGGGTCTCTGCTTTTCTGTGAAACTTTCCTGTTTAAAAGCCCGCAACCACAAAATCAAGCTGGGGATCCCCACCGAGGTAGTCCAAGTCCTTTTCAAGCTCCAAGCTCTCTCTGCAGCATTTCTTCCACCTCCACTCTCTGTAGAGCTTGAAGAACTGAATCCCACCTCTGCAAGCACCCTAACTGCGTGATCTCGGGCAAGGCACTCTACCTTCTATGGCCTCAGCTCCTCATCCCTAACATGAGCGCTACGGATACCTCTTCTCAGGCAGAGTTAATGAAATCACCTGGATGAAGTACCCACTAGGCACCTGGCACTGGTAGGAGCTCAGTTCAGAGTAGGAAGGAAGGAGGAAGAGCTCTGAGGGAGTGAGCTGAGGTGCCTGGACTCTTGGGTGGGCGTGAAGAGGAGGGGTCTCTTGCCAGGGGCCTGGGTAAAGAGAGGGACATCATCCAGAGAAAGCTGTGCTCTGCAATGGCCTGGCCGGTCACCAGTTGGGGGGGAGGGACCCACTCAGGCAGTCCTCCCCAGGGTAAGAAGCCACTTGATCCCATCTCCCACCTGCCCAAGGAGGAACAGCCCACCCAGTCTGGGGCCAAACCCGGACCCTATGCCTCCCACCAGCCCTGCAAGACCAGAGCTAGGATGCAGCCCACAGGACGCTGGCTGGGGCCACAAGTCCCTGTTCCTGGAGGAGAGTGGGCAGCTACCACGCACAACTACCCCAGAAAGGGTCTTGAGTTCCGAGACTGCTGTGACCCCAACTCTGAGGGGCTAACAGCTGTGTTGGGATGGGAAGGGTCTGCACTCAGCCAGGGTAAGCCCATCCACTGTCCTCCTGCCTTGTCACCCTGGTCTAAACCAGACACACAGCCCACTCACAAGGGATCCAAGGCTTCCCTGGCTCCAAGGACTGAACCAAATCATTTCTCAAATGTGGTAAGTAATGAAAGCGTGGGAAATAGGGGGCCTGAGATCCCCAAACCTGGCACACTTTCTGAATGAGTGGGGCTCTCCTCCTCGTTTCCTCACCTGCAAAATGGGAGACACAACATAACTCCTGCCTGCATCTCAGGATTGTCAGGGGCTCAAAATGAGATCAGGTGTGTGAATGTGCAAACTGTAAAATGACCACAGACTGAAGTAGTTCCTGTCTGAGATGGGTTGCATCAGTCAGTTGCAAACATAGCTACTGGAGCTACTGCTATACAGGCTGATTTGGGTCAGGAGAGCGTTCACCATTGGCAAAGGGGTGACCCAAGCTCAGCCCTCCAGAACTTTTCTATCAAGAAGAGAACGGGCTTATCTGCCATTGCGATTCAGTTCTAGATCTGCCAATCCTTGGTCTCACATGCCTCCTCTTCCTTGAAACTGGAACCTTTCAGATGAGGGCACACATCCCCTGCTCTCTGAGATGCTCAGCTGATGTGGCAGGGCCAGCCTCAGGTCTTAGGACTAGCTCCCACCACCTGATTCTGGAGAACAGACCCCAGGGAAAGAGCAGGTCCCTGTGGGGGGTGGGATGGTTCTGGCAAGGAGTGGCCTGGGACCTGCTTTCTACCCTCCCACTCATCTCTGGGGTTCCCTGAGCCTGGTTTGAGGCTGTGACCAAGCAGACTAGCTAGGAATGAGTGGGTTCCAGACACCCCAGGGGCTCCTGTCGTTCTGGGCTCCAAAAAGGGAGACCCCTGCAGGGGTGAGCTGGAGGCCCTTTCCACTGGCAGTCACCCCCTGGCAGGTGGTGGGAGGGGCAGGGCAGAGATGTCTGTCCCCCAGATTTCCTGGGTTTAGGGAGGGAGGGAGTGGGGCCAGGGGGAGTGAGTGGCCCTTGAGAAGGTAGGGAACCCAGGCTGACCCCACCACCCCCTGCTATTGGACCCCCTTCCTCTCCTAGCAAGGGCAGGAAGGGAACCTTTGATTCTGGGCTTCCAGGAGGGAGTCTCTTCAAAATATTTGTGGGAGACTAAAGCAGGAAAAGAATTAAGCAGGGACTCTAGTGAGGTCCTGGCTCCAGAGTCCTGGAGAGGCCTTGATGCTCACAATAAATGCCAGAGGCCTTAAACATCCAGAGTTTCAGGGTGAAGATGCAGCTGTACTTGCATCCCTGTAGCCTTCAGGAAGCTGCCCAGAGCCTCACAGCTGGGCAGTTTCCATCTGTACCCCCATCCCTCTCACTCTGACATCCTCCCTCTACCCACCCTTCCTTCCTTTTTCTCCTTTCATCTATGCCAAGAATTGAGTGGCTCCCTGCAGCCCAGCCCTCTGTAAATACTGTGGATGTTATAGTTCTGTGTGGCTGGGAATCGTGTCCTTATTTCACTGTGTGGACCCAGCTCTCTGGGTATCCAGTGTGTCTTCTTGCTCCCATGAAACTGAGGGGCTCCCCCTCAGACTGGGGCTCCCCAGAGCCGGTGTGGCAGTGTCTCCCTCAGATGGCCACCCCCGGGGTCCCTCCCTGCTGCAGAGGTGTGCTAGGACAAGTCTGTCTGGGGAGAACATGCCCACCTCAGCCCAATTCTCCAGTTTCTAAGGCAGAAAATACTCCCTCACTCCTCTAGGCTTCTCCTCAGCCAAGAACCTCAGACTGGGGGGCTCTGCCAAGTTGGCAGAGCCGGGGAAACAGGCCACAGTTGTCAGGTGGGGAGAGGGTGAGACCCAGGCAGCCAGGTGTTAACTCAGGAGGAGAAGATGCACAGGTCGGGAGTGGAGGCTCGGGGAGGCGTGGGCTGGTGAGACTCAGGCAGAGCTGGAGCCGGTGTCCGGGCCTGGGAGCTGCTTCTACAACCACCGACCGCCAGGACCCAGACGCTGACGCTGGACCATCCCTCTCACCCCCCTCCCACCCTGGGCCATGGGGTGGTGCGGGGGGAGAAGAGGCCCGGAGGCACTTCTCCACTTCACCTCGAAGCAGGACTAGAGACAGGGGCTGCCACGCCCTCCATCCTGAACCAACCACCCCCATCTGGGCCCTGAGGACCCCCTTCCTGTCAGCAAAGGGACAAAAGAGTGTCCCCAGGTGCCTTTGGAACTGGGGAGTGGTCCTGGCACTTGATCCCCAAAGGGTGGCTAAGCAGGAAAGGGAGAAGGAAGGGGACAGAGAGGGAAGACAGAGGAGGCAGGGAGGAGGTGGTGCTGACCTTAAAGACAGGGAGAAAGCCGGGCATCACACCGCTTACACAGCAGCACACGCGTCCACACACACTTGCACCTGGACTCACACCTGTCTGCTCCCTCCTGCTTTCGCTCACGTTTATATGTAAATGTGTGTACATAGAAACTACATGGATTCTTTCACATCAGAGACCCAAGTCAATTCTCGCATCCACACACACATCATGCTTGCTCAGGACTCACAGACACAACCCTCTCCCTCATCCACATTCGAAATGACCTCACAGGATTACAGGCACTCACAAGCCACAGCCTCTCACACACTTGTCTATAGAGTCACAAGCCCCCGCTCCCAGGTGTACACACATACCCACAGTCACTCATGCTTGTGTACACCCTCTCATACACACACCCAGCATCACACACTCCCTCATGGCCATGCACACACACACACACACACAATCACACATGCTTGAGCTGCCAACTCAGAGGGGGTGCCCCCCAGCCTCTGGAGTTCCTGATCCCCTAAGCATCCACCAGGCATGGCATCTCCTGGGTCCTGCCCAGAAATGCCCTAAATTGAAATCCCAGCTGAAGCCCTTGACTCACGAGCTCGCATCCACTCACAGGTGCCCGTCTTTGCCTAGAACCTAAAACTGGCCAGAACTACTGAGGCCAGAGGGAAGTGAGGCCCCAGCCGGGGACGTGTGTCCTACTTTCCCCCTCACTCTCTGGAGCCTGGACTCCCACAGGGCCCTGAGCCCTCAGCCCAGCAGACTTGCCTCCCCCTGAGGAGGGACCCTGGAGAGGCCACAGAACATCCTTGTGCCTCAGTGTCCTCACCTGTAAAAAGACGGGATCACCTCATTCCACGCCCCTATCAGGAGTCACAAGGCTCCCACGTGACCAGGAAAGGGCACTGTCAGCTGGAAAACATCAAGTTTAACCTCCGGGTTAGTCATCTCTTTCTTAGTATCACCCTCCTCATGGCATCCTTGCAAAACAGGCCCAGGGAGGCCCCAAGGCTAGTCCAGAGCTGCAGCATGAAGGGAGGGCCTTCTCAGCCCCGGGGGTCTATCCACACCCAGACCACTCAATGCTCAAGGTCAGTCTCTCCAAAAGGGCCCGGATCTATGCCACCAGGTGCCCGGGGGGTAACAGGGAGGAGGGCGTCAGCCTCTTCTCTGATGGGGATGAAGCCCTTACACCAGAGGGCAGATGCTACTGAGATATGTGGGCTCGGGCATGGGCCAAGGTGCAGCCTGAGCCCAATGCCTTGGAGGGGCAGGAGCTTGTATGGCTCTCGATCCCCTACTTCCCATATTAGGTCACGGAGAGGCTCCTGGCAAGACCTCTTTCCCCCCTGGAAAGAGAATGACACGTTGCTGCCTGCCACAGGGCTGCAAAGGGGGCCCATGGGGTGGGAGGTCAGCTGGCCCAGAAAAAACAGACCCTGAGAGGGCCTGAAATAAGTCCCGGGAGGGGCAGGAGGCCTGGAGACTGTGCTGGGCGCCGAGGGCACAACCAGGAAGGAGGTGAGCAGCCTGGAGCTGGCCTAGCTTGCTGTCCTGTGGGCTTGCCCTGGCGGCGGTTGCCACCAGGGAGCGGGTAGGGCCTGGGTGGGAAAGGCGTGGAGGAGGGCAGCCTTCAGTGTGGGGAGGGGATGCAGATCACATGAGAAAGAAGGGGAAAAGAGAAAGATGGAAACAGAGCTTATAGAGATGGAGAGAAGATATGGCAATAAAGACAGAGAAGTCAAGTCTCCAGTCAGAGTGAGAGCACACAGAACGAGGCAGAAGGGGAGGATGCCGCTCACACAGCAGCACACACACGTGCACACAGACTCACACCTGTCTGCTCCCCCCTGCTCTCGCTCACGTTTATATATAAACGTGTGTACACAGATCCTCTCTCATTAGGGACCCAAGTCAAGGCACACGTGCACACAAACACACACACAAAGGGAGAGACTGAGGCAGACTGCAATGTGGGGACCAGGCTGGTCCCTGCCTGGGACAGAGGATTGGAGACACAGAGAGCCAGATGGCCAGGGAAAGAGGGAGAGAGAGAGATGGAAAAAGAGAGAGAGAGAAGAGAGATAAAGAGGAGTCAGCGAGCTGGAGCCAGACTGAGAGCAGGGAAGGGAGTGAGGGCGAGAGGCAGCCTGAGCCAGGCTCTAATTATGGGCGGGCGGGCAGGAGCAGAGGGCAGCCTGTTTGAAGTCTGTGGTGAGAAGCATCAAAGGGAAAGGAGGGAGGCCAGCAGGGCGAGGGGGAGACACAGGAGGGGCCGCCCTCTGCTCGGGCCCACCTGGACCTCCCAGTCCCACCCCCGCCCTGCCCAGCCCACAGCTCCCTGCCACCCATCTGCTCAGGACTGGCCAGAGGTCCGACCACCTGGTCACCAGCCTGGGGCTCAGGCTCCTGCAAATCCCTGCTGCCTTCTCAGCATCCCCAGGGGCAAGGCAGGCTTCTGGCCTCAGGGACTGCTTGGACTGGGGAGGGATAGGCTTCCCTTGTGGCTCCTGCAGCTGTCCTCTCCCTATCTCCTAAAAAGTATATCCTGGCATCTTTTAGGCCCCCCACTTTTGGGATCCTGAGGTGAGTTCCAAACCGTTCCAGCTTGGGCATCTCGGCACCAGTCCCCATGATTGGTCTCACCTTCAGTTGGGAAAGCTCTCAGGAAAACTGCCACCCAGGTCATTCTGGCCTCTTTGGCAGCAAGAGGATGTCCCGAAATGACCTCTGGGCCACCCCTTGGTCTCAGGTCAGCAAATCAGCTGTGCTGAAACCACTATACATCACCTTCCCCAAAGAATGTATGTTTCTGCCCTTCCTCTTCTGCTCTTTCCAGAGTTCTACAGCCCTCTAGGCCAGAAAATCCTTCTGGTGTTCTCACCCAAATCCTTCCTGCTGCCTCACATTTCAGATAGAGGCTAGCAGGTCTCTGTACAATGGCCTAGACACAAGACATGAAGGTCCTTGCTAGAGACCATCTCCTTGGTCTCAAGCCTTCTCATTCTCTGGGGCATCACCTGCATCCCTCTGGTGTGTCTTCCCAGCTGCTGTTTCTCATCCCCCTTCTAACCAGCTGGAGCAGGACGCAGGGAGGGGGTGGTGGGCTCAGAGTAAGAAGTGACACAAGCAGAGGAGCCAGGCCAACCTGAATAGGAATCCTGATATTACAGCCTCCTAAATGGGTAACACCAGGCACATTCTTTAATCTCTCTGGGCCTCAGTTTCCTCATCTATAAAAATGTGAGAAATACTCACTTGAAAGTATATTGTGAGAATTGAACATGATGCTGTATGTAAAGTGCCCAGCCTCCAACAGGTACTCGATGCATGAGGCTCCTGTAATTATGGAAGTCAGGCCATCCAGAGTCCCAGGGGGAAGATTTTCCCTGAGAAAGACAAATGAGAATCCTCTTGAAGCCAAGAAGAGGCCTGACACCTGGGAAGGGGCAAAGAAATGATTGCACAGTCCACTCCTCCTATCCCCCCGCCAAGCACACCCTCTCCTGGCATCTGACTTCCACATGTCTTACAGCTTCTGTCTGCCTCTTCTCTTTCAGGAAAGCAGGTCAGTGTCCACCTTCCATTGTTAGAGCAGAACTGCGCTATCAAGTTCATGTCAGCATCACACCACCTAGCAGGTGCCAGGCTAATCTCTGTGGGCATGGGCTCCTCCAGTGCTGACTAAATGTCAGGGAAACCTGGAGGAACAGCCCTAGATCCTCAGGAAGTACCGCCACTGTCCCTAGAGAAGGAAGGTGCCCACCAGAGAGTGCAGGAGAATCACACTGCCCTGTCTGCCGTCTGTAACCATCTGGGAGGAGATGCTGTCCTGCCCAACACAGAAGGGAAAAAGATGATGGCAGGCTGAGAGGCACATGTGGTCTAGACTCCCAAGATGAGCCATACCTATGCATAAGACTGACACATCACCAGCGGTCAGACCCTCAGACTTCAGAGCAGAGAGACAAAACCTACCCCTGAGTGTCATATAAACCAGGTTGCAACCAACCAGCATATTCTAGATTTTTCTAAACATTGTTTCTCTCCATCAGTTCTAATGATTGAGGGCTGACCAAAACCAAAATACTTGTGAAAATTTCATTTTCTATGTATAGCCTGTCTTTCAAAAGCTCCTTCAGGCTCTCAAATCTCACCACAAATCCACTCACACACATATATACCCACCTTCCCATCTCTACCTTTTCATACATCCATCTATTTATCCATCCATCCACTCTTCTACCCATTTATCCATCCTTCCATGCATCCATCCATTCACCTACTTTTCCACCCATCTATCCTCCACCTACCTAATAATCTATCCATTCAACCATTCACTCATATATCCATTTATCTAAATACCTGCCCACCCATCCATCTTAACACCACCCACTCATCCATCTGCACATTCCACTTGCTCACTTATCCTTCCATCCATTTACCTGCCAATTGACACATGCATCCCTCATCCAACTCACCTGTGCATTCACCCTCTTCTATATATTTATCCACCCACTCACCACTATACATCCATCTTCATACACTGATCATCTCTTATATTGAAGCCATGGAGCCAGATCCCTAACCTCCATGAACATTTTCAGTTATTGGGAAATCCCAGCTTCTTGGTATGCTTGGCAGCTTCCCTTCCATGAACAGAATGGGGCTGTTGCCTCATTGTCTCCACTAAAGACTGAATAAAAGGAGATAGGAGGGGACTAAACCTTGGAATAATATTTTGATAGAAAAGAAGAATATGGAACAAAGTAGATCCCAACCCATTTGGCAAAAGGAGGAAGAGCGCATTCGTAAATACCTGCAAATCCCAGGATGGATACAAGGTCTGTCCATGCCACAGGCCCCTGATTGCTTCAGGATGGGGTGTGGCTCCGGGTGGAGCCAGATCAGCTCACCCAGCTCCCACTGGCCTGCCCCCATTCCAGAGTCTCCTGAAGCAGCAGTCTTCAGGACTGGTAGGGACTGATGAGGCAGAAGCCCAGCCACAGGGATTAGGAGGGATCCAAAGGGTATCCCTTGATACTTACAGACCAAGATCTTGGCTGTATCTATTGCTCACCAGTTGTCTGCTGCTGCTGCTGCTAAGTCGCTTCAGTCATGTCCGACTCTGTGCAGCCCCATAGACGGCAGCTCACCAGGCTCGGCCGTCCCTGGGATTCTCCAGGCAAGAACACTGGAGTGGGTTGCCATTTCCTTCTCCAATGCATGAAAGTGAAAGTGAAGACGCTCACTCGTGTCCAACTCTTAGCGACCCCATGGACCGCAGCCTACCAGGCTCCTCCGTCCATGGGATTGTCCAGGCAAGAGTACCGGATTGCCAGTGCCTTCTCTGCACCAGTTGTATAAATCTGAGTAAATCCTTTAACTTCTCAGAGCCTCAATCTAAACACCTCTGAAGTGGGAAACGTAGCCATACCTATCCTTTGTTGTTATTGTCTAGTCACTAAGTTGAGTCTGATTCTTAACAACCCAACTGTAGCCTGTAGTCAGGCACCTCTGTCCATGAGATTTCCCAGGCAAGAATACTGGAGTGGGTTGCCATGCCCTTCTCCAGGGGATCTTCCCAATCTAGGGATCAAAACCATGTCTCCTGCATTGGCAGGCCAATTCTTTACCACTGAGCCACCAGGGAAACCCCAATACCTGCCCTACCTGTTGAGAAAATCCTTGAGAGTAAATGTAAAAGAACTTTGAAAATCATTTCTGACTTTGCACAGTACAAAAAAAGTGCTAGACTTAAAGCCTCAACATTAGGTGGTGCAACCAGACCAGTCTACGAGTCACCCTCCCCACAGAGAAACCATAGGTGGCTCTCCAGAAAGAGGAGACCCAATGTCATTCCTATGTCTCCTGCACTGAGCTCCTTTGAACACAGTTTTGCCTCACTTGGGCTTCCTTGGTAGCTCAGTTGGTAAAGAATCCGCCTGCAATACAGGAGACCTTGGCTCAATTCCTGGGTCAGGAAGATTCCCTGGAGAAGGGATAGCTACCCACTCCAGTATTCCTGGGCTTCCCTGGTGGCTCAGCTGGTAAATAATCCACCTGGAATGCTGGAGACCTGGGTTTGATCCCTGGGTTGGGAAGATCCCCTGGAGGAGGAAAAGACTACCCACACCAGTATTCTGGCCTGGAGAATTCCATGGACAGAGTCGGACACGACTGAGTGACTTTCACTTCCACCTCACTAGGATGGGCCGAGCCCTCCCCAGAAGGGCGGCCAGTGGTGCCCACTGCCTTCTCTCTCTTGCTCTCAGCTCCTACTGGCCAGATCACGCCCTCCCCCAGGAATGCAGAGGGAAGGAAGGAATGGGAGGTCGGAGCTGCAGTCAACTGTGGGGGAGGGGTGCAAGAGCCGGAATGAGAGGTTCAAAGACATAGGGGTGCTGCCCGAGATGTAGGCCTGCCAAGCACATGCTGAGTGACAGAGAAGTGGAAGCCCAGGGGAGAAGGCGGCTCCACCAGCAGTGGAAGGTGTCCACCCCACTTCTCATCAGGCTGTACCTCTGCTCCCACCACGGTGTGGGGGCGGGGGACACACACACACCTTCCAGCGGGAGAGGCTTCCATGGTGAGGGCACCGCCCCTGGGCTCGGAGGTGTCGGTGCCAGCCGGGTGGGCTGGCATGAGGCGGGGAGAGGGCGGCGCGGGCAGCTAATCCCCCCAGCGTCTCCCAGACGCCCACAGAGACCAGGGTGAGCTCTTTGTCTGAGTGCAGAGACGACAGAGGGGCGGCGGGCAGGCGGGCAGGCTCCTCTTTCTCTCCCCTGCCTCCCGCCCCAGGGCAGGTAGAAGCCTGCCGTCTGTGGGGATGGTCGGAGGGAGTGGGGGTGAGAGGATTAGGAGAGAGACAGGCGCTTATGACTTGTAGGGTTCCCTCCCTCCGGCCCAGAGGGCCTGTGGCTTTGGGGTAGGGGTCCCCAGAAGGGCAGTGGGCCATGACCTGCAGTGGGAGCTGGACTCACGTGCAGTGGGAAGCTGGCAGCCCTGCTACGTTCACGTATCCAGTCACACCCAGAATGACAACCTACACACACACACACACACACACACTCACACACACACACACAGCCTGACTCCCAAACTCTGCATCCACACATGTGTTTACTCCCAGGCTCACACGCACAGAGACCAACATCCAGGGGGATAATTACACAACCCCACAGGATCAAAGTTGGACAGTTTAAAGCAGCCCTCATCTACCACCATATTCATGGGCTGCCCCCCAGAAACATCACGATGGGGTCATATGTTGTCCTAGTCACTTACAGCAGAGCAATACCATAGCCACTGGTGTGTCATCTCACACCCAGGAGCCACCAGATCCCAGCAACACAGTCACCCTCACCACACGGGTCCCAGCCCACCAGCCCCATCACACAGAGGATGCTCACCGCCTAAAGCCTGTGGCACTGTGTCAAACACATGCACACTTTCCGCACACCCAAAACACTCACCACCTAGCACCACTTGGCACCATGCAGTTGCCTCTCCGTGTGCCCATTTCTCTCTTACACAGATATACCTGGCCCCACAACCCTCTACCTTCTCCAAAACATCAGTGCCCAAACATGTCAGTCTGCTTAGAGAGAATAGAAAGGCCACCCCCTTCCTGTCCCTGCAATTCTGCCCCCTGAGAACCTCTCCTGCTTAATTTTAAGTATAGGACCCCAGATTCCCAGGCCCGGCTAACCCCATGCCACAGACACGCTAGGCCTTAGCTGGACCCAGGCTCACAGGGGCAGGCAGCAGGTCTACCTCCAGGCCAGCCCTCCGGTGCCTGTTGTGGTTTTGTTGCTAAGTCGTGTCCAACTCTTTGCAACTCCATAGACTGTAGCCCACTTCTCCAGAGCCTGCAAACCTAGACACATCCTGAGCGTGGCATTCAGAACTGAGAGGCCCTGACTGGCACCAACACTGCCCCCGCCAGCCACAGAGATGTACAGGATCACATGTACCCCTTCTCCTCCCTGACCCCGCTCCCTGCCCGAAGCCTGTCTGCCCTGCAGCCCAGGAGCCCAGCGTTGGCAAGCTGAGTCCCCCTGTGGCCAGCGCCTCCAAGGATGAAAGACCTCTGGCTCCTCCAGAAACCAGGGCTAAATATACCCCTCGCCAGCTTTCTTGTGCCTAACTGGAACCAGCTGGGCAAGACCCACCCTTCCGCCTGCAGGACAGGCCATGGGCCATCAGAGCAGGGACCGGTAGATCAGCAGGCCACTTCCTGGGAGTTGCGCCTGACAGAGCACTGGGATCCGAGGAAGTGGATGAAGCACCCTTCCCCAACCCCCATCCTTCCACAGGATGCTCCCTGAGCCCTGCACACAGAAAATGGACTCCTTTCAAGCCTCAGGTTTTCTATTTGTAAAATAAGGATATTTCATCACTGACCGCGTAGTGTTGTTGTACACAGTAAATGAATTTATACAGGTAAAGTGCTGGATCAGTGCCTGGCACACAGTAAGTGCCCAGTAAACTATTATACACACTCTGGGCACCCCTGTGGGACAGGCCCAGGGCTAACAGCCTCAAGTCAGCAGGGCTGCAGGGAGGGGGCAGAGCATGGAGGGGGTGTGTGTGTGCAGATCAGCGAGGGGCTCCGGGAGGGGGCAGATGAGCCAAGGACACGCCCCCACTGGGCCTGCTCAGGTCTGGCCACGTCCCCACCCCCCTCCCCCTGCCAGGACTCCGCCCCGGGCTGTGGTTGTGCTGTGGCTGCAGCTCCCACGCCGCGGCCCAGTTTAGCGGCTCCAGCCCGCGGCCCCAGGACAGCCCACTCTCTGGCCCAGTCCAGAGGCCTGAAATAGGAAGGAAGAAGGGCCTAAAAATAGCCCTAATTACAGAGGGGCCCAACGGGGTGGGGGGCGGCGGCTCCTCTCTGGCTCCTGGGCACTGCCACAGCCGGCCCAGGATCCTGCTCGGGCCCTGGGGAAGGGACCCCACCCTGGGCCTCCTGTCCCCAGCCCACAACAGGCCTCCCAGTGGGACAGCAGGGTAAGGGATGGGGTGGGGGGATGGGCCAGTAGGGGAGTTGAGCCCAAGTTAGGGACAGTGTGGTCCCCTCCCCTGACTCCAGGGCTGTGACAGCCCACCCCCGCTGCTCCTCATTCATGAGGATCACGCAGCGGCTGCCACAAAGGGTGCTGCCTTCACTCAGCCTACCTTTCCCTAATCCTGACCCCTGCCTCCTCCAGGAGGCCTGCCTTGGATACTCTCACCTGGCCCTGGCTCTATATCAGGGGAGGTTCCCAGAAAGCTGCACCTCTGTGTCCCCCTTTCAGTTGGCTCCTGGGGCACGGTTGTGTTTCCCACCATCCTGGGGGCTCGCCAAAGGCAGAGCAGGGCTGCCTCTTCTGCCTTTCAGCCTTACTAGAAGAGACAGAGCATGAACATACGTAGAGAGGCCAAAGGGAAAAGGAGAAACTGGTTAGTGTAAAGATGCCTAAATTCTGATAAGACCCAGAGACTAAAATAATAGCGGGCACTTCCCTGGTGAAGTTCTGTGTCAAGTTTGAAAGAGACACCAAAGGGGCAGTGGTGGGGCCTTAGCATGGGAGAGAGTGCTCAAGGGCCCTACCTGATCTGGTGACCCCTGCCCATCTGCTGCCAGCCCAGGAACCCCAAGGTATGGGAACCTGCAAAGCTGAGGTTCAAACTCCCTTGCACTCCACATTTGCCGTCTCGCCCTGGGTGACTGACTTCATTCCTTTGGGTTTCATTCTCTTTGTGTGCAGTGCACACTACCCAGGAGCTCACGGGTTAGAGGTGGAAACCCTGTGATGTGTGCAAATACCCTTTGTGAGATAGCTGTTACCCTAAGGGGCATTAGATCCTCTCCAAGGAGTTCCTGGCCCTGCCCGTATTTTGCTGCATCTGTTTTCCTCCATGTTTAAAGTCTCAGGAAGGTGTTGGGCAGGGTGTGGATGTTGTCAAGGGTTAAGGGTGGTTAATCACCCTGGGCTAGGGGCATGGAACGGGGTGTACCCTCATCTAGGATGGGACACATGGTACGCTGGTGCCATCTGGTGGCTACAGATAGCAATGCTAGTTACTGGGTTGAGAGAAGAGAGGAAGGACAGGAAAGCAGGAAAGTGGGTGTAAAAGGAAAGGAGGGAGACAGAGACCAGGCACCTGGGAGAGGGGAGGAGGGAGTGAGATGGAAAGAGGGAGACAAGCCAGGGGCCCACAGCAAAAGGGGAGATGCCCAGGACTGGGCCTGTTCAATGTTGCCACAGGCCCGGGCAGCCCGGAACAACAGCCCAGGAAGATCTGCAGCCTCTCAGAGGCTCCCAGAGGCCATGCGGCTCCAGCCCCAGCATGAATTTGAGCCATGAGGCCTGATGGTTAGGAGGCTGAGATCCAGCAGGTCAAACCAGGTGTTATTCCACAGGGACCCCCAGTTCTAAGGCCACCCCCATGGGCCTTCAGCTGTTGGCCCCCAGACACCAGGGATGGAGTGAAATGGTCCCTGGAAAAGGCTGGCCACAGCTCCCCCAAGGACATGCTTCTATACATGTCGCCCACATGTAAGAGCCCAGCACACACCCCACAGGCCCCATGGACACCCGTGACACGCACCTGTGTTACGCAGGTGGCTTGGGCCGGGTGGAGTGCTTGGAGGCCCCCACCTCACCCTCTTCCCTGCTTCCTCTCAGGGGCGGGAGGCAGAGGGCAAACTTGTTTACCACTTCTGCTCTGGGCAGTGGTGATGAGCTCAGACTGGCCCATTGCCCTCCACGGGCAGGGCCAGGCCTGAGTCATGGGGGTCAGATGACTACAGAGGCTAAATGGGTCCCCTCCTGCAGCCCCCAGGAGCTGCTGGCAACCCCGCCCTTTCCCTGATGGTGGGCCGCCCTTCCAAAGCAATCAGGATGGGGTGGGGAGGGGGATTCCCAGGCTCAGGCCCCAACCAGCTCCTCCCCTGACCAGAGGACAACAGGGCAGATGACCCCCTTGATCTCTGCCCAGCCAGGCCTGGTCCCCTGAACACCCATCCAGGAGCAGCACCTCCCTCTGGGACATCCTGGTTCAGACCAAAGCCCTCCCAGAATACCAAGCACTCCTTCAGTCATGTGCAAGACCCCAAACACATCTCAGAAATAAATGGAATGATGCAAAAACGGTTGTGCTGGAAATTATGATACTTCTCCCTGGGTCTCGGTCTGCCACACTCTGAAATGAGAAGAGGGATCAATGTCATCCAAGGGCAGTTCCCAACTGACACCTGCCTTGGCCTGCAGTGTGTCTTTGGGGGGCTACAGCTGATGGAAGCTGAAAGTCCTCAGCTCTGTCTCCACAACAGACCTGCAGGCCTTAGGATTATCTGCCAACTGGAAGACCACAGCCTGACCCTCCTTGACAGCAGAGCAACCAAGGTCAGCTCCAGGTACCCACCTTCATGATGTATTTTTGCCTTGTAAAATCCTTTCTAGTACTGTGGGTATTTGATTTCCATTGAAAATAAATTCCTAATGATTTTTGACACCTCTCTGTTTTTTGGAGTTCCACCAAAACTACAGTTTCCATGAGATCCCTCCCAAAGGTCCCAGCTCACAGGAGGTACACTCCACTACTGACCCAGAACATTTCCCCAGGGACACAAGTGGTCTTCCACTGCTGCTGGGATTGACCTCACCTCCCCAGGGACCACTAGCCCCCTTAGTCAAGACCAGAGTCCTTTACTCTTGGTGCCCCTCACCTCCCAGTTCTCAATGCTACCCTCCACTGGAATGGCACAGACAAGGACGCAAAGCCAGGTTCCATCCAGGTCATGTCACTAGACTCACCACGTGGCCTCAGGAAGGCCAGTCCCTCATCATGGGTATTACTAGCCCCACCAGTACAAAGAAGGAATTGGAAAAGATGACCCCAGAGGTCTCTCTGAACCCTGAACTCTAGGGTTTTATAATTCACCGACAGAGGCATCTGTTTTTATTACAAAACTGAATGAGAACTAAGGAAAGAATAAGAGTGAGGGCTCCCTGCCCCCCAGCCCCAAGCTGGCACTGACTCTTTCCCATTGCTCCTTTGGCACTGCCCACTTCCTCCCGGCCACCCTCTGGCTTCACTGATCCTCACACTCCACCCACCGCCACCCTGCCCCCGGCGGCCTCCTGCTTCAAGCCCTGACAGTGTCCTGGCCCTCCCCCATCTGCTCCTCTGATCTCCAACCCTGGCAGCCCCTCTCCTCATCTTGGCACAGCATCTTTCAGCCTGCTGTCTGCCAAGCCTGGGCATCGCCCACTCTCCATGCCTAGGCACCAGGGCTTGGCTTTTGCCTCCCCAAGCCTTCAAGCCTCAACACTATCCTCGCCCCCCCGCCCCCCTGGGTGCCAGAGACTTGCTGACTCCTGCCAAAGTCGGCATGGTCATCCCCCTGCCTCAGGGCCAAACTACGGCTCCAGCAGCACTGACTGGTCCAGCCACTGCCACCCCTTGGGTCCTCAGATGAATCCCTCCTGGGGTGATGACTCCACTTACTCTTTGGTAAGAAACAAGGACAGCTTCACTGTAGCAGCAGCAGTAACAGCGACTACTGTCAGCACCCCTCACGGGTCCCAGGGCGGCAGGGTCCATGGGCCTTCAGGACCCTCTTGTCCAGACTCTTGACGGGAAGCTGAACGCAGACCCTGTGCCTGTGGGTTCAAAACACTGGTGGGAGCTTGCCTACTCCAGGTCAGCCTGATTTCTGCCCCCAACTCCGTCACTGTATAACTTTCTCCACATTTCCAGCCTGGATGGGAAGGGCATCTGGGGGAGAATGGATCCATGTTTATGTATGACTGAGTCCCTTCGCTGTTCACCCGAAACTATCACAGCGCTGCTAACTGACTGTGCCCCAAAACAAAATAAAAAGTTCAAAAGAAAGAAAAAACTTTCTCCACATTTCATACTGTTAACCTTTCCTTTTTTTAACTTTATTTTCCCCTCTTTTCTTATAATCCCTCTTTTTCCATAATGTTTTAATTATATCAGGCACATAAAAATGTGTAGATAATATTACAGCAAACTTCGATGCTCACTACCTAGTTTGGTTTTGGGGGGCTGTTTTGTTTTTTGGTCACATGGCTGTGGGATCTTAGTTTCCTGACCGGGGACTAAACCCAGGCCCTTGGCAGTGAGAGCATGGAGTTCTAACCACTGACTGCCAGGGAACTCCCTTACTACCTAGTTGAAGAGAGGAATCATTACAAAGAAAATTGAAGCCACTCATGTTCCCTCCCTCCTCTTCCCCCCATGTATATGTTCACTACATGTGTATGTCCATTTATAATATGGATATATGTTTCTCATGCTTTTAAATTCTATGTAGATGGACCCATAGTCTAGGTATCCTGATATAACTTGTTTTTTTTAGCCCAACACTTTATGAGTTTTATCCACGTTGATACACACACTCTAATTTATTCATTTTTACTGCTGTGTAGTATTCTACTGCCACAATGGACTTACCTATTTTCCTGTTAATGGACATTTAGATTATTTCTCATCTTGTTCTAAACTGTAAAGGTAGTAAGTGTACATACTCTTACTGTAAAATATTCAAATCATATAGGGTACTGAATAAATACTGGAAACCTCCCTTTACCTACTTCTCCATCTCAAAATTTACCACCATGACCACCTATGTGTATTCTGCCAGCCTTTTTCTAGGCATTAATGTAGGCATGTTTGAGGTGAGGAGGATTTCAGAACCCACGAAGAGAAAAAAAAAAAAAAACACAATCCCACATAACTCCTTTGTTCTAAAAACTTCAGTGCCTCCAGTGTCTGCTGGATAAAAGGCACACTCTCCAGCCTGGCATTCGGGGCCGTATCTCTTGGTTCCCCAGTCCCCAGGCAGCCTGTACAGGGTCTCACTGAACTCAGCATTTCTCTGAGAGCCCACGTGTTCCAGACCTCGGTCACGGAGAGCAAGACAGGGGTCAATCCTGAGTCTCCCAAGTTAGCCCACTCATGGGTGCCATTTCTGTCTCTGAGTGGCTGGCTCCAGTGTCCTCCTTGACTTGAGAAACAAACATTCTGCAGACAGTGGGGTCTGGAGGCTCCACTTGGTAGACAAAGGATGGTGCATTATAATTATATTTTCACTTAGCAGTTCACTTTTCTGCCACACTCGCTAACTAAGATCCAGGAAGAAAATGCCAATTGGATTCATGAGCTTCGCCTCTCCCACTCATGGGGTCAGGCTCTGGTGGCCTTTATTGCACAGAGGCTCCGGGAGATGCAAACACACAGGCGAGACTTCACCACCACATATGAGGCAAGGGCTGCGCAAAACCCCCATTCCCTAATGTGGGGGATCCACAAGCCTCCCTCAGCACCCAGGCCTGAAGCTTCTGAACCCTGACTTTAAGGCTGGGCACACTGAACCTTGTTGGAGAGACTTGGCCACAGGGAGTTCCTAGTCTGAGGGAGACCCAGTTCCTGTCCTTAGGAAACTCTCAACCTGATGACAAATTATCAGGAAATGCCAAAAATAACTTTCTTTAATCTGGCTTTCCTGTAAAATAGGGATGAGTGCTACTGTTTAACTATAGTGTTAATGGCAATCCTAATAGCTACCATTTACTAAGGCCTACAATGTGCCTGATGCTGCATGCACTTTTATGCACTATCTCATTTAAACATCTCAACAACCTTTTGAAGTAAGTATATTATTATTCCTATTTTATGGTGAAGGTCAGAAAGGTTAGGTGTCTGAGTTCACACACTGTTAAGTGATGGCGTCAGAATTCAAACCTGGAGTTATCTTCTTAGACACTATACTTTGCTTCGACTCTCTACTTGTTTTTCTAATAAAAGTGTTTTTTCTTTAATTAATTTGCTTCTCTTGACTTCTATCCTTTTTGTGGATAAACAGCGCCCCCGCCAGCCACTGTGTACATTTGTCTTTCCTCATAGAATCTAATTGCGAAAAAGATGGGGGTAGGTGGGGGCCAGGGATCTGGGGAGAAAGGTGATGCAGAAAGAAGGGAGATGGAGTGAGAAGTCCTGGGGCCGTAGGCCTGGACCAAGAAGCACCTTTGGTGGTGAGTGAGGGGTCTGAAAAGGGCAAGAACAGGGACTGTTTTCAATCATTCTCAGGACTTGAGAATTTCTGGTACTGGGCCACCTATACCTTCAGGCCCTCTCAGAAGTCCTTGGGATAGCATTGACTACAAACGCCAAAGGCAAAGCAGGCTTGGGCCAAATTGTCTGCCATGCCTATACAACCTGTGGGCACAGAGGGTTATGGCTTCATTTGCTCCATCTATAATCCAAGTGCAGAGACCCACTTTTCCAAACCCAAAGTATTCTGTCTAGGTCAAATGTCTGAAGTGTGCGTGCATGTGTTCAGCCGCTCAGTCGTGGCCAACTCTTTGCGGCCCTATGGACTGTAGCCCACCAGCTCTTAGATCCACAGAATTTTCCAAGCAAGAATACTGGAGTGGATTGCCATTTCTTACTCCAGGGGACCTTCCCGACCCAGGGATGGAACCGTGTCTCCTGCATCTCCTGCACTGGTAGGCGGATTCTGAAGTGTACCCACACTGTAACCACACTGTAAATATGGGTAAAGAGGACCCAGGATTCTTATTCTCTCCCCAGATACCACTGCCATGGCACTTTCCACACTGTTAAAAATGTTACAATGCTTGTCTGTTTTTTCAGCTGTGCTGTGGGGCAACTCCCATGTTGTAAGGTCTCCTCAAATCCAGAGTCAGTGAATGAATGCATGAATGTAATCTCAAAGATTCGCAGTAAAACTAAGCCATTGTCGCTGAAAGGGTCTTGCCCCAGTTCCACACTCCCGGGCTACTTGTGCCAGGAACCACCTGCCCCCTCCGTTGGAACGACCCCGCTGCGCACCCCAAGGGGCAGGCCGTGAGACTAGGACCCAGCTCTGGTCCCTTCCAGATCCGGCAACGCCGAGTTCCAGAAACGCGCGCGCGGAGGTGGGGTGGGCGAGTGGATTGGGCTTCCAAAGGAGCCTCCACATGGGGGCGCTGGAAGGGCGCGGGAAAGACTGAAGCAGGTCTCTGCGGCGTCCTCTGAGCTGGGGAACCCAGAGAGCCAGCGCCCCCGGCCCCCTTCCCACTCCGGCCCGCCCTGCCCCTGCCCCGGCTTGCGTTTGCGTTCTCAGCCGCAGGGAAAGAGGCCGATCAGGCTCCGGGCTCCGCGGCTTCACCGCTGGACGGCCTCGTCCGAGGCACCCAGCCTCCCGAGGCGGCCGGTACAGTGGGGCCAGTCTTTCCACCTCCTTTGGACACAGTCGGCGCTCAGGAAACGTCAGCTTCCTGCCCGCATCCCGCCCTCGGCTCGTGTTTCCCTCTTCCCAGCTGTCCTCCCTCCTGCGTCCTTTCTCCTCTTGGCTCCGCAATCTTAGCCAAACCGCAGCCTTTAACAATCGTGCGCGCCCACCCGGCGCCCGGGCAGCCTCGCCGCGGCCGCGACTCACCTCGCGGCCAGCCCGCCCCCGGCGCCGCCCCCGCCCCAGCCCCGCGCTCGGCCAGCTCCAGAGGCTTCGTCCCGGCTCAGCAGCGGCTCCCCAACCCCGCGCCGGGCCGCGAGGATCGGACAAGCAGGGACCCGCAGGCCAGGGAAGTGCCCGGGTGGCCGAGGGCACCGGGCGGGGCGGCGGGCTCGGCAGCCCGGCCGAGAGCGCCAGCCTGACCGCAGCCCAAGGGCAAAGCTGCAAATAGCCGCGGTTTCCAGCCGGTGCCCGGCCTCCCTCCCAGCCTTCCGGACCTTCGGGATTTTCTCTCCCTTCTTCCCGCCGCCCTCTCCTCTGCCCAGTGAACCCTGTCCCCTCCCCGCTGTGCCCCCACCACACCCTGTCAAACTGGGGCCAGGAGACCAGCGCTAAGGTCTAGGGTTCCAGAGGCAGAATAATCACAAAACTTAAGTTAGGAATAATTGAGCACATACTGTGTGCCGGTCACTGTGCTGAGCTCTTTAAGGGTGGGCATTCATAAAACCTTTACCACCACCAGATAAGGGTTGGCTCCAGTTTGCAAATGGAGAAACTGAAGCTCAGAGAGGGTCCTTGGGTCCTAAGGTCACTGGGTTTCAACCTGCAGAATGAGAAGCCATCTCCCCTGTCTAGAGGTGAATGCTGTTACTCTGCCTCCAGCCATGGACTGCTTGCCCTTGTGGGAATGTGGGAAGCAGCCTTCTGGGGACCTGGGATGCTAGTCAACCAATAATTCTCAGTGTAACCTAGAGCAAGCCCAACCCGCTGGCTTGTGAAATCCAGTGTCAGTTTCCACATCTGTAAAGTGAAGGGGCCATTCATCTCTGTAAGGAAAAACTTGTTAACAAAAGTGGAAAACCAAAGCGGATTGTAAGGTATTCAGTGCCCTGCCTGTGGGAAAGTTAGCTGGGGGCTGTGTAGAGTCAGACCCACAGACTAGGATTGACTAGGTCAGAAGGGGCTGAGCTGGGGAACCTGTGTTTTAGCAAATGCAGGGATTCTGAAGCCATCAGGGTTTTGGGGGGTTTTGTTTTCATTTTAGCTGCTCTGTGTTTTCATCGTGGTGCCTGGACTCTGTTGCTATATGCTGGCTTCTCTAATTGTGGCACCAGACTTTTCTTGTTGCAGAGCTTGGGCTCTAGAGAGCAGACTCAAAAGTTGTGGTGCAGGCTTAGGTGCCTCAAAGCATGAGGGATCTTAGTTGCTTGACCAGGGATCAAACCTGTGTCCCCTGCATTGGAAGGCGGCTTCTCAACCACTGGACCACCAGGGAAGTCCCTAAACTATCAGATTGGAATTCACCAAGGAGATTCCTGAAAGGGAGTGAAAGTAGTGTCCTTCCCCAAACCTCCACACTTACCCTTATAACATCTCTGCCTTCACTGGCCTGGATGTGGAGTGACTGCATGTTTCTTAAGGACCCACTGTGTGCCAAGCACACATATTTCACAGCCCAACTCTCAGAGCGGTCATGGCATAATAGAGCAGCGTCCTCAGCCCAACTGGCCCTGTGGGAGAAATGGAGCCAGACCCCCTTCATGCAGGGTGTGAAGCTTCATGCCAGGCTATACTGCACACTGAGAGCAAGGGTCAGGTTCTGCCTGCACTCCCCGGGTCAGCAGCCTCCTCAGCGCAGGACACAACCTGCACAGTCTCTGATCGTGTCCTGTGCAGAGCTGCGAGAGATGTGAGTGGGAGACATAGGGAAAGCCTAGGGAAGGGGCCAGTTAATTCTTGCTGGAATCAGGAAAGAGAAAAACTCTACTGGGGGTGACCATTAAGCAGACCTTAAACGAGTGGGAGTTTATTTACCACGTGGAAAAGGAAATCCAGGCAGAGAAACAGCTAAGGACAGAGTGTAGGGGTGGAGAATCTTGTCCTTTATGGGAGCAGGTGGGGAAGCTGTCTGGGGGTAGGAAATGGGCAGACTGACGGCATGGAGCACAGCCTTCTCCCCCCCACAACCTCTTGCTGGCACAAGGAAACTGAATGCAGCTTATCTTCCAGAGTTCTCCTTTCCTAGAGGCTGTGAGATGCTATCGGGGAGGGAATGGTACCTTATTCATTTTCTGTTGCCCAGTGCCTCACCCAGTGTCCATAATAGTTAATGGATATTAAATATTTACCATCATGCACTGTGCTAAGTGCTCCACATGCATTATCTAATTTCATCCTCAAACAACTTTGAAAATATGTGCTATTAATAATCTCATTTTACGATGAGGATTCTAAGTAACATGCCTAAGGTCACACAGCTATTTAGTGAGGGCCCTGGGGATGGAATTCACAGCTCTCTGACCACAGGGCCCTTGTTCTATATCTGTTAGATGTACTAAGTGGAGAAGGGCCCTGAATTCCATGCTAGGGAGCTTGAATTTTACACCATGGGCAATGGGGAGACACTGGAAGGTTGTAAGCAGGGAGAGATGGGTTAGGTTAGGGCTTTGAAAAGACCACTTTGATGTCAGTGGGAAGATATTTTAGAGTTGATGACATTTGAGCAGAAGGCAATTTTTCTGGCAAATCCCAATTCCTCCTTGTAATTTTTTTTAAGTCGTGCCTTATCTCTTAGGGCAAGACTTATATGCAGAGTACATCATGCGAAATGCTGGACTGGATGAAGCATAAGCTGGAATCAAGATTGCAGGGAGAAATATCAATATCCTCAGATATGCAGATGTCACCACCCTTATAGCAGAAAGCAAAGAGGCACTGAAGAGCCTATTGATGAAGGTGAAAGAGGAGAGTGAAAAAGCTGACTTAAAACTCAACATTCAAAAACAAAGATCATGGCATCGGGTCCCATCACTTCATGGCAAATAGATGGGAAACAATGGAAACAGTGTCAGACTTTATTTTCTTGGGCTCCAAAATCACTGCTTATGGTGACTGCAGCCATGAAATCAAAAGATGCTTGCTCCTTGGAAGGAAAGCTATGACAAACTTAGACAGCATATTAAAAAGCAGAGACATTACTTGGCTGACAAAGGTCTGTATAGTCAAAGCTATGGTTTTACCAGTAATCATGTATGGAT
This sequence comes from Antilocapra americana, assembly GCA_007570785.1. Taxonomy (NCBI): domain Eukaryota; kingdom Metazoa; phylum Chordata; class Mammalia; order Artiodactyla; family Antilocapridae; genus Antilocapra; species Antilocapra americana. The sequence goes on along the minus strand of ML664177.1, from coordinate 18,376,431 downwards.
GTGAGAGTTAGACTATAAAGAAAGCTGAGTGCCAAAGAATTGATCCTTTTGAACTGTGGTGTTGGAGAAGACTCTTGAGAGTCCCTTGGACAGCAAGGAGACCAAACCAATCAATCCTAAAGGAAATTAGTCCTGAATATTCATTGGGAGGACTGATGCTGAAGCTGAAGCTCCAATACTTTGACCACCTGATGTGAACAACTGACTCACTGGAAAAGACCCTGATGCTGGGAATGACTGAAGGCAGAAGGAGAAGGGGATGACAGAGGATGAGATGGTTGGATGGCATCACTGACTCGATGGACATGAGTCTGAGCAAGCTCCAGGAGTTGGTGATGGATAGGGAAGCCTGGTGTGCTGCAGTCATGGAGTCACGAAGAGTCAGACACAACTGAGCATCTGAACTAAACTGATCTCTTAGGGCAAGACATGGCGGGGAATGCCAAGGAAGGGGTGCAGTGACAGGAAAGGGAGACTAGTGGTAGAACACTAAGTTCTGGGGAGAGGCCTCTCCTACAGGGGAAGGGAGAAGCCAGGCAGTTCCCCCTCTCCATTTCCAAGATGCCAAGGCCCCCTCAGGGCTTCTAGTCAGGAAGCCAAAAGCACTAGGCCCTACACACTGCCCCATTGTGCACCTGCCTCCCGGGGGAATGCAGCCAAAAGTAAGGTGGTGTTGCAACAAAGATCAGCTGCTGGGCGCTGCAGTGGAGGGGGCCTGGTCCCTTCTCTGGGCAGTTCATGATATCACTGGCTTTTCCAGCAAGTGGGGTGGGGAGTTACAGGAAATGGCCCAGGGCATCAGATAAGCTGAAGGAAGAGGCTGAGTAGCTTGAAGGACGGAACAGGTGGAGCTTCCCCCACCTGCTAAGAGGAGCCAGAGAGAGGACCAAGGCTGCTTGAGGCAGTCTCTGGGCTGAGAGGGGACTCCTAGGGTCCCAAGATGCTGCTCTGCATCCCCTTGCTTCTCCTCCTGGGGCTGTCTGCACGCACTGTGGCAGGTGACAAGGAACTGGCAGTCGATGCTGAAGCAGGCTCCTGGGTGGCTGTGACCCTGGAGGTAGGTACCTTTGGGGAGAGCAGGGAATGATAGCAAGAGAGCAGGTTGTACACTGCACGGTACGCTGTCTGCCTCCCCTCTGTGGGCATGTTCAAGGCTGTCACCCCTGGCCTGATAGACCTCCAAAGAGATACAAGCATATTTTGTTGTTCAGTCGCTCAGTCCTGTCCGACTCTTTACAACCCCATGGACTGCAGCATGTCAGGCTTCCCTGTCCTTCACCATCTCCCAGAGCTTGCTCAAACTCATGTCCATCAAGTCGGTGATGCCATCCAACCATCTCATTCTCTGTCGTCCCCTTCTCCTCCTGCCTTCAATCATTCCCAGCATCAGGGTCTTTTCCAGTGAGTCAGTTGTTCACATCAGGTGGTCAAAGTATTGGAGCTTCAGCTTCAGCATCAGTCCTCCCAATGAATATTCAGGACTGATTTCCTTTAGGATTGATTGGTTTGGTCTCCTTGCTGTCCAAGGGACTCTCAAGAGTCTTCTCCAACACCACAGTTCAAAAGCATCAATTCTTTGGCACTCAGCCTTCTCTATAGTCCAACTCTCACATCAATACATGACTACTGGAAAAACCATAGCATTGACTAGACAGAACTTTATCAGCAAAGTACTGTCTCTGCTCTTTAATATGCTAAGTTTGTCACAGCTTTTCTTCCAAGGAGCAAGCATCTTTTGATTTCATGGCTGCAGTCACCATAAGCAGTGATTTTAGAGCCCAAGAAAATAAAGTCTGTCACTGTTTCCATTGTTTCCTCATCTATTTGCCATGAAGTGATGGGACCCGATGCCATGATCTTTGTTTTTGAATGTTGAGTTTTAAGTCAGCTTTTTCACTCTCCTCTTTCACCTTCATCAATAGGCTCTTCAGTGCCTCTTTGCTTTCTGCTATAAGGGTGGTGACATCTGCATATCTGAGGATATTGATATATCTCCCAGCAATCTTGATTCCAGCTTATGTTTCATTCAGTCCGGCATTTCCCATGATATACTCTGCATATAAGTTAAATAAGCAGGGTGACAATATACAGCCTTGACATACTCCTTTCCCTATTTGGAACCAGTCCATTGTTCCATGTCCGGTTCTAATTGTTGCTTCTTGACCTGCACACAGGTTTCTCAGGAGGCAGATAAGGTGGTCTGGTATTCCCATCTCTTGAAGAATTTTCCAGTTTGTTGTGATCCACACAGTCAAAGGCTTTAATGTAGTCAATGAAGCAGAAATTGATGCTTTTCTGGAATTCCCTTGCTTTTTCTATGATCCAATGGATGTTGGCAATTTGATCTCTGGTTCCTCTGCTTTTTCTAAATCCAGCTTGAACATCTGGAAGTTCTCAGTTCACGTACTATTGAAGCCTAGCTTGGAGAATTTTGAGCATTACTTTGCTAGCATGTGAAATGAATGTAATTGTGCGGTGATTTGAACATCCTTTGGCATTGTCTTTCTTGGGATTGGAATGACAACTTTTTCCAGTCCTGTGGTGACTGCTGAGTTTTCCAAATTTTCTGGCATACTGAGTGCAGCGCTTTCACAGCATCATCTTTTACGATTTGAAATAGCTCAGCTGGAATTCCATCACCTCCACTAGCTTTGTTTATAGTGATGCATCCTAAGATCTACTTGACTTCGCATTGCAGGATGTCTGGCTCTAGGTGAGTGATCACACCATCATGGTTACTGGGTCATTAATATTTCTTTTATATAGTTCTTCTGTTTAGTCTTACCACCTCTTCCTAATACCTTCTTCTTTTGTTAGGTCCATACCATTTTTGTCCTTTATTTTGCCCATCTTTGTGTGAAATGTTCCCTTGGTATCTCTAATTTTCTTGAAGAGATGTCTAGTCTTCCCCATTCTATTGTTTTTCTCTATTTCCATTGATCACTTAAGAAGGCTTTCTTATCTCTCCTTGCTATTCTCTAGTCTCTGCATTCAGATGGATATATCTTTCCTTTTTTCCTTTGCCTTTTGCTTCTCTTCATTTCTCATCTATTTGAAAGGCCTCCTCAGTCAACTATTTTGCCTTTTTTTTTGCATTTCTTTTTCTTGGGGATGGTTTTGATCGCTGCCTCCTGTACAATGTGAACCTCTCCGTCCATAGTTCTTCAGGCACTCTATCAGATCTAATCCCTTGAATTTATTTGTCACTTCACCTGTATAATTCTAAGGGATTTATGTCATACCTGAATGGCCTAGTGGTGTATGGAAGCAACAGTATGTGTGTGTGAACCGTATATATGTTCATGCTTCATTTAACAAACTTATTTAACATATACATGTTCCTGACACTGTCCTAAATGCCTCATAAATATTAACCCATTTAATCCTCATATCCACCTTGTGGGAAAGGCACCATTTCTATCCCCATATCACTGATAGGGAAACTGGAGCATAGAAAGGTCAAGCAGCTTGTCCAATATTACACAGCTTCACAAGCACAACTGTACACCTTGCCCAATGTCTTATTCTGTGTATCTGTGCCCCGGAGGACATCGTCCAGCACATCCTTTCAGGGGGGTCAACTTGGAGTGGGATCACCATTTTGTCTCACATGTAGAAACTTATTCCCTGACAAGTAATGGTTTGATTGCCAGCCTCTCCTACTAAGCTGACCTGAGTGCTGTCCCTGGGAAGAAATCTCATAGCTAGAGACACAGTGTCTGTGCCCCACCCCATCTGGTCAGAGAGACAGAGATCCTGACCTGGGAGGTTCCCATCAGACAGGGGGACGAGGCCAGTGGACTAGAGACACACAAGCAAAGTGCTCAAGGAAAGCCTCCAGGAGGGCAGACGGGACAGGGCTGGGCCTGCTCCCCCTAGTCCGGGGATGGTGAGGACACTGGGGCTGCAGGACGAGCCATCAAGAAACCGCCATGCCTGGTGGCTTTCCTTCTGGTGGGCTTCCTTCCTGGTTTGTCTGAACATGGAAGTGTGTGCCATTGAGAAGACAGCAGGCTGAGGAGATGAAGGTTCAAGTCTTAGCTTCTCCACTGACTCTGTGTGACCTGGGGACATCAGTTTCCTCACTTGTAAAGTGGGAGGGGCAAAAAGATGGCCCCCAGGGTTTTTTTTTTTTTTCCAGCTCTGACATGGAGTCTGTGCCAAACGTCAGGGCACATGGCCCAGGTGCTGGGAAGCTGTGCAGCAGGGACTGCTCTACACAGTTACGTGAGAAACATCACTGATTTCAACCGGTGCCTCGTGAGGCTTTCCATGCTGCAGCTGGCATCTGATGCTTCTTCTTGGCTCACTCTCGTTTAACATCCCTCTGCTTACCAAGACACAGCATTTGGGACATAGAAACCACCTCATCTGAATGAGGAATGATGCCTCTGTTAGGGATGATCTGATTTTCTCCCTTGGTCTCAGGACTCATGGCCTGCTGTTAGCCCTGGAGCAGGGGATTTGAGTTAAAGGGGTAAGAAGGGCTTCTGGTCAGGGCAAGAGTCCTTCCTGAGTAAAAGACGCTTCCTATCGGGCCCCAGAAACCTGATGGGTGGGAGAAAAAAAACATTCTGTCCAGTTTGCATTTGAAGATGGCCTTTACCAAGGCAAAGTGCTTTTCATAAGATTTTTAGAAATGGGTCCAAATCTCCAAAGACACTTTTCTGGTTCCTGGCCAGGCTAGATGACTCCAGCCTGAGACAGCTGCCATGGATGACCTGGAGAAGAGACAGACTGGAAGTGACTGAATTAGTCCAAGGCTTAGAAAACAATCCACTTCTGATCCCAAAAGTTGGGATAAGCTGGGAGAGCTGAGGGGGTTTCTACTGCACCCCAGCCAGGTCCCCACTTGTCCATGAAGCTTCAGTGCTGCCCCTGGGGAAACTGGGAATGGAAGAGCCCATGACCCAACGCCAGCTGCCAGCCTCCAGGCAGGCAGCTTGTGTTACTCTAGGGCTCTGGCTACCCGTCTCACCCTTCCTGGAAAAGGAGACCCCATCCTCTTCCCTATTCCCAGACTATCAGAGAAAGGGCTTTTCATTCACTATCCTACATCCCATACATGCTGAGCTCCTTTGTGTACTAGGCACTATGCCAGGTATTGGAGATACAAAGACATGGAGATGGTCTAATGAGTGCCACCCACTATCACTCTCTCCACTAGCAAGCATCTCTCCCTCTCAGCAGAGCCAAGCAGGCCCTTCATCAGAAGCTTAGTAAAAGCCAGGGAAGGCGAGGCCTTTGGCCAAGGTCACAGAGGTTAATGAGAACTTAAATCTACAGTCCTTGGTCCAGAACTTTCACCCCACCAGCTCAAGGATGAAAATGTCTTTGCTGAGAGAGTGGCCTCCACCCCAGGCCACATGCCATGAGAGGCTCAGGTTAAATCCAAGACAATGAAGGGGGTGCTCGAGGAAGAGAGAAGAGCAGGAGTCTAGAGTCAGACTGAGTTTGTATTCTGACTACCACTTCCTGTATGACCTTGGACAAGTCACCTAATCTCCACAAACCCATTTCCCCATCTGTAAGTGGTTGTGAAGTGTAAATGAGATTATGCCTGGAGTGTCTGAGCCTTTGAGTTAGGTGACCTGGGTCAGAGTCTGGCTTCATCTCACATGCTGACTGGTAATCACTCTGAGCCTTAGTGTTTCCATCTATAAAATGGAAACCCAAATAGTACCTTCTTTATGTGGTTTTGGTAAGCATTGAGTTAATATATGAAAGTGCTTAGGAACACTTTAACATTAGCCATTTATTACTGCTGTTATTATTTACAGTACTGTGTAAAATGTGAGATCAATGCCAGCACAGAGCATGGGTTATTGAGATTGTTATTGTTCAAGCTGTCTTGTTGTCACCATCCCCTCAACTCTAAGGAACTCTCTGCTTCTTCAGGAAGATGTTATCCCTAGCATCCTGCTTCAGCTGCGGGACGTGAAGAAGGACAAAGCGAGCCAGTTCTTTGGGCTAATGGGGAAGCAGGTAGGAGGTGAGTGACAGATGTGGGCAGATGCCCAGCGAGGAAGGCTGCTGAGTGGGTTCTGTTACCCCAAACGGAGGCCCTAACTTAAAGCCCAGCACTGAATAAATGTTATTTTTAAAACCTTAAAAAAAAAAAAAAGCCCAGGACTCAGCACCTCTTACTCCAGTCCAGTAGGGGTCGCTCATGCCATGGGATGGGATAGTGTGCATATCAATTGTTATGCAAATCAGGACATTTCAGAGAGTGTTAATTATGCCAGGCAACAGGTACAAATCACTCCAGCATCTGGGGAGTACAGTGACCCTAAGACAAATATTTTGCACCCTGTTGGTGCCCTTCCTTCAATACTGTGGAGGTCGATGGAGAGAGGTGGTAGAACCTGAGATCTGCCTCTGATGTGAGTAAGGCCAAAGACTAAGCTTTCTATGAAATTCTGTTTGGTTCAAGTAGAATCATTAAAATGAATCTATGTTCCCTGAGGGCACTCTCGATATGAAATCTGTATCCTGGGAGGACAAAGATAAAAAATAGTCTGAACAGAGAGCAGTTTTCTTATTGACAACTAAATTTTTAAAAGTGGTTTTGGTGAGGATATGAAGGAACTGGCACTTACATACACTTTAATACACTGTCCATTTGGAGGACATGTTGGCAATATCCATCAAAGTTGGTAACATGCATACCTTCTGACTGATAGGTTCACTTCAGGAAATCCATCAAATAGAAATGTTATTGCTACATAAGCCCTGAGGTATTTGTGCCAAGTAGCAAGAATGTGAAAATAACCTAAAAACTATCAATGAGGGGGGATAATCAAAATATAATAAGACACATCCATGGCCTTTTTTGGGGGGTTGTGCTGAGTCTTGGTTGCAGCTCTTGGACTTGGCTAGTTGTAGCAAGGGCCTAGTTAGTTACCCTGTACCATGTGGGACCTTAGCTCCCCAGCCAGGGATCGACCCTGAGTCCCCTGATTGGAAGGTAGATTCTTAACCACTGGACCACCAGGGAAGTCTGGCACATCCATAGCCTTCGTGGCCATTGAAATGGATGACGCAGATCTGTGGAAAGATAAAGATTTCCAAGATATTGACTAAGAGGAAAAGGCGTTACATAACAATACGTAAGATAGGAGCCTAAATGTTTAAAAAAAACGATTGCATACTTACAGACATACATATGGAAACATAGGGAGAGTTCCAGAAGGATAAATATCAAACTGTCACCAGTGTTTTACACCTAGGATAGGAGGTGAAGGTGAGGGAAAGCAAAAGTTAAGGGGGACTTTTACTATACTAGTCTCTACCTTACCATTTCATAGTGGGCATTTATTCAGAAACTGCTTTTGCAATTTTAAAAAATATATATAAAAATAGAGAAAATCTTCCTGGTACATGTACCATAAAATAAAATAGAGAAAATTAACTTGTGACCAAACTTTGGCCTCAGTTTCTTCTACAAAATGAGTTTTGGCCTGGGCCATTTCAGAGGTCTCTTCCAAATCCAGAAACCCAGGAAGCAGGAGGTGGGGTATACAGGAAATATTTACTGAACACTGTGCTCACTTGTGATTAAATCTCATAATATCCCCTTTATCACCAGCAGGGAAACTAAGGTTCACATAGGCTAAATACTTTCCCAAGGATGCCCGACTAGCACCAGGCAAAGACTCCAAAGTATGCACACTTCCCACTACCCTAAACCGCCTCCTACCCAGAGTGTACCTTGTGTGGCCCAGTCACACCAGGACAACAAGGGGTGAGCAGAGTCCCCACAGACCCACCAAAGGCGTGGATCCCAAAGAACCATGAGCCATTTCATCTCTCTGGGCTCCCAGGGAAGCAGCGCAACCCTCATTTCTTCTTTCCCCCAGGAATACCTCCCATCCAGTCAAAGGGAATAGGTAAGTGTTGTTCACATCTTCCCCCTACATGCTCCCTGGGGAAGACAGAGTTGTCAGGGAGATAGGGGAGATGCTCTGGCCAGGGGGCACAAGCTGGCATTGTTGAAGGTGGGGCTAGAGTGGTTTGGCTGCATGCTATGCTTCCTGGTTGTTTTCTTAGAGAGGTGGTCTGTGCATGCCTAGGGAGCAGCTGCAAGGATGGGAAGATGGCAATGAATCCAGTTCTGCCAAAGGTTCAAAATTACCGTGGGTCTAAAGCCTAGTGTTGAAGAAGGACCTTAAAACTGAAAACCCTAACCCTGTCTCCTTCCATCAATCCAGAAGGACCTTAAAACTGAAAACCCTAACCCTGTCTAAAATCCTTCAGTGAAAAGGGAAAATCGAAATCAAAACAAACCAGCCTTTACCCACCACCCTTCAATGCTCCTAGGAGCAAGCCACACACATCCTCCCAGCTGCCCTCACTCGTGGGACTCCTAGCTCTACCTCTCCTTCCCTGCCCACCTGCCCTACCCAGAGCCTGTCTTCATGGCCTGGGCATGGCGCCCTCCTTGGCACACTACCCTGCACTGTTCTGCTGGGTCACATGGCTGGTGTCCCCAGAGTAAAAACCACCCCACGGGCAGGTAAAAGTCTGCCACCTCCTGTTCCCCCAGTTTCTGTTAGAGGCACTCATGAGGTATTTGTGGAAGAGCAGAAGGGAGGGAAAATGGAAGAGAAAGAGGAAGGAATCAATGAATGAATCAGTGAATGAAGAACCTCAGTTCCTAGAGAAATTACTCTATTCATGAGTCCCCAGTTCTGGCCCTGTCTTCCTCTGATTCACTTTCTTTTTCTTCTCTGTCTCCTCTCTGCATCACCAGGGTATCAGCGAGAACCAGTGGTCCAGGGGCAAGGAGGACCAACTACAGAAGGTAGGTGATAGCTTCTCCAGCAGCACACACAGGCACATCCTGCTCCCCACTCCCAGGGCCAGCTGAAGCCACAGAGAATGGTGTGGTTCTCCAGACTCTGGAACATACCCCTTATTCCCTAATTGTTAAGAGTCTTAAGGTATTTTCTGTCAACAACCTAAATAAACAGCAGTATCACTTTGGGAGGGGTTATCAGCTTACGCCTTCTGGCCTGGGCCATAACCACAAAGGTGTTCAAGGGGATGCTCAATAAATAAACAAGAAGGTAAGTGAATCAGCAGATGAGTGACTCAGGCTGGGGAAAGATTCAGAGCTTAAGCTAGCAAGCTCAAGAGGAAGGGCAGGGGGTGACATAGCTGATCAAAGACACCAAGCTCCAGTCTGCTTCCTTAATCCTGACCTCTCCCCCCAGAGCTGCAGACCTGTGGGCCCCTTTCTAACTTCCCTGATAGAACACCTGCTCCTTCCAACAGAGGCTCTTGGGAATCAAGGTGGGAAAGTTCTCTATATCCCCCCAAGAGTTTTTCCTAAGTGTTTGAGACATTTGAAGGGCCATGGAAGTCACCCCAGTGCCACCATGGAAATGCATGTCTCTCCATGCAAAGGACTGGCAGGAACCTTAGCAACCATTATTTTTCAGGGATGGAAACAAATTTGCCCAAAGTCACACAGTGAACTGGTAATAGCCAGGACTAAACACTGTCTCCTGCTCCCTAGTCCGGGCACTGCATGGGGCCCTTAGAGGGCCATTGGAATTTTAAGCGCTGGATTACCACTCCCTTTTTTTAGAGAGGATTAGTGAGGGGTAGCTCATCCACTCTCTAAAGGAATTTATGATTAAAAAATGGAAGCTCTGCCAGATTAACCTGCAATTTGATTGCCCTAAATACCTACAGCTGGAGAAACCTGATTTGGGCAAATGGAGGGCCTTGAGTGGATGACCAGGGAAGGCCTCCAAGGGTGAAGGAGGCAGACAAGACTCCCCTAACCACTGCTTATGTGCAGCACTCTTCCCAGGCAAAGAGGACGAGAATCATGGGTCAGAGTGAGAGCCCCCACCCCACGCCTCTCAGGACGGAACCCCTCTCTCCTTACCTGGACGTGGCAGCCAACCAGCTGGCCAGGCCGGCCCTCTTCTCCGTGTCTTCTGTGCTCATCCTGTATTCCACTCACCACACTGAACTCACTGGGCTCCTCCCAGGACTCTCGGTCTCAAGCAGCAGTCATGCATAAATGCACTGTTGTCACCACTGTAAACCAGCTAATGACCCCCCACACACATTCAGACCTCACTGCATAGCAGGATGAGTCCCACTGAGACCTTCCTACCTGCATTTCTCTAAATCCTGTGCCCATAACACAACAAGGGTTCAATAAACTAATGAAGAATGAATGATTTCTTCTCTGGTGCAGGGCAGCAGACAGGGATGGCCTGGGCTCAACACCCTGCCCAGGGCCCTGGCACTAAATGGCCCTGGACCCCACCTGAGATGGGAAAATAGGCTTGGACACAGCCCTTGCCTATCCACCATCATAACCTCAAGGACCCAAATCCTTGCATCTTTGGACTTGGGAGAATTGGGGCCCAGGTCCTTCATCAATTCTCGTGTATGAGGTGGCCCCTCAACTGACCACTCTGCTTTGGGGGTCAGAGGCAGCTACTCATTTAAAGAGTTCTAGAGTAAGGAAAAAGGCTGCACCTCAGGGAGGTGACGGGGGACCATTGTCCTGGCCCAGTTGTGGCCCTGGGAGGTGGTTCACTGTGACAACTCAACGTGAAAAAGCAGAAGAGAGGGCTGAAGATTTTATTCCCATGTTTGAAGTTGGAGACATTCAAGCTTTGGTTGAAGCCACTGACCATTCAGTAAGTTTCCTCTTTGGGCTGGCACTTTGCTGGGCCCTCAGGCGGAACTGGGAGCATACAGGGAGATTGGAATTTGTCCTTGAAGTACCAACCACAGAGGGCAGAGGAGATGTACTCACTCAAGGCAGCCCTTGCTCTCCAACAACCCTTTTCACACCTACCACGTCCCCTCAAGCTGGTGTCCACACATGCCATTCTCCTCCCATGCTGGTGAATTCTTACTCAGAGGTCCCAACTCAGCAACTACTCCTTCACTCCCTCCACCGAGTTCCAGCAGCACTTTGCACATTATTCCACTACAGCACACACATCTTATATAAAATTAACAGTTTATCTCAACAGGGTTTGTCAAGTACACAGATTGCTTGTCTGTCTTTACCCCAGTGCCAACAATAGAGCTCAGAGGTCCTTGGAGAAGGTTTTCACAAAGGACTCACATAGAATGCATGGTCCTCAAATGCTCAGCTCTTGACCTGCAGCCCCATGACTAACCGCTCTGGTTGGCTCAGGTCTACAGACAGTACTGCTGCACACCCTGCTGTGGGCTAGAAACCTGGGAGTGACTCCCCATCCCTCACTGCCCCGTCTAAACACCTCCCCCCTAGTTAGTGGTTCTTCCAACTATACCTAAACTCATCTTGGCCCTCTCACTACACTTATTCACAGGAGGTACTATCCTCCCTTGCCTAGGGGACACCCCTGCTTCCCACCTTACTGCTCTCCATCCAGAGCAGGAGCTTTTGACATGGTGGACCCGTCCATCCCCTACTGGCCACAGTTCAGTTTCCTAGGTCAGCCTGACATTCTTGTTGGGGCCTTCAAGGCCCTGTGCTCCCTGATCCTCCCCAACTTAGGCCACTACCATTCTCTCAGACCCTTAGGCTCACCAGCTTTTGTGATCTGTGCCCAGGCTCTCCCTCTCAGAATGCTGCCCACGCCCCCCACCCCACCCACTTGGGCTAACCCAATCATCTGCCAGGTCCTGGATAAAGCAAGCCCCCTTCTCAGTCAGGGTTTCCTGGATAACCAAGCTCAGCTAGTTCTCTCCAGTTATGCTTACCCAACACCTGTTCTTTGCCCTTCAGGGCACTGATCACAATTACGAATTTAATGCTGATCTTCAAATGAATGACTGAATATATTAGGCACTCTGAAAGACAAGTTACCTTCACAGGTATTCTCCTCAATCTGCACCGGAAACTTCAGAGCCAGGATCTGAGGGAAGGGTCCTTCACTCCAAGCACATTTGACCCCTACAATGACTTGGTCTCTGCCACAATTACAGACATGTCTCAGGCAGAAAAATAAGGAAGTCTTCACAAGGAATTCCTTTTTAGTTGGGCCTCAGTAAGTACCAAAGAAACATGTAAATGTCTGCCCCACAGCATACTGGTCTCCAGAGAATCCTTCCAGACCATTTTAGGAAACATTACATTCTGTCTCCTTCTTGGAAAATCCCGAGAGGTTCTGAGACGTCCTGAACTCAAGAAACATATCAATATGCAACTTCAACTGTGTTTTCCAAGTTTGAATACAGTACCCATTTTACCTTTAATACTTTGTTTAGTGGGACACACTTGGGGGAATGCTGACATGGAGGCTTCCCAAATGAAGACAGGAAGAGACTAATCCAGTTGCATGTGGAGGCCTAGGGGAATGATGAAAACTACCCAGGTGGAGTCCACTTATGCAAACTTGAAAGCCAAGATAAACGGGAACTTAATCCAAGAGTGGGAAGCCACATGAACTCCGGGGGAACTGGAGAGCTATTTCCTAATAGCAGTATATTCACCTTTCCTGCGGAGAAGGCAATGGCACCCCACTCCAGTACTCTTGCCTGGACAATCCCATGGACGGAGGAGGCTGGTAAGCTGCAGTCCATGGAGTCACTAAGAAATCAGACACAACTAAGCAACTTCACTTTCACGCACTGGAGAAGGAAATGGCAATCCACTCCAGTGTTCTTGCCTGGAGAATCCAAGGGACGGGGGCGCCTGGTGGGCTGCCGTCTGCGGAGTCGCAGAGTCAGACACAACTGAAGCGACTCAGGCGCAGCAGCAGCAGCTTTCCTGATCCATTTCTGTAAGGTGGTGACTAAGAATTCTAAGGCTAGGCAAGGACCTGAGAGGCAATTTGACTGGAAGTTAAGCTATCAACCAGGGTTAAACTGGGTTTGTGGGTGCCACTGCATGAATAGTGCTCCCCTGGAGTTACACAAGGTGGAGATCCTCCTCTGGGCACATCTGGTTTCTAACCACAGGCAATCAGTTACCAAAGTAAATCTACAAGGCCCAACTGTGAAGGCAGGCAGGCGAGGTTCCTTTTCACTGGACCTTTCTCAAACCAGTTTATTTATTAACCCAAGTTCAGAAATGACTTCAAAGTCTGTTTCCTGAACCATATACAAATGTGTGCATATCTGCATTTATAAACACTTCTCTTTAAAAAAACACAATACTTTTATTACATTCTCAAAAGGTCAGAAGGAAAGGTCCTTTACTCTCAAGTCCTTTTTTCACTCACCCACTGCTATGTATCTGTATGTATATCTAACCCCCCCAAAATAGTCAATGGTTTAAAATACTTTCAGGGACTTCCTTGGCAGTCCAGTTGTTAAGACTGGGCACATCTACTGTAGGGGTCATGAGTTTGACCCCTAGTCAGGGAACTAAGATCCCACATGCCACTCAGTGTGGCCAAAAAAACACAACAGTACTTCTCATGATTCTCTAGGTTGGCAACCCTCAGCTGGATAATTCTTTAGCTTCAGGAGGTCAATTCAGTTCAGTCGCGTCCAACTCTCTGTAACCCCATGAATCGCAGCATGCCAGGCCTCAAGAGGTCAGCAGGGGTCATTCTGAGGCTGCATCCAGCCTGAGTACAGGGTCTGGATTTTTGACACTTAAGCTGCTGGTCTGAAAATATGTCAGGTTTCCAACAGCAAAAATAGAAACAGCTAGAATATCACTTTTGGCACCTTTGATTAGTGAAAAGTCCAGCCCACACCCTGAAGGAAAATTAGCTCTTATTGGAAGGAACAGCACTCATAGAGATGGGATTGTTGGTGACCATTTCTGGAGCTGATCTATCTACCACACCTTTTTTTTTGAGATAAGGGTATAGGTTTCTAAAAACTTTGCATGTGATTGAATAAAACGTGAGTGGCTGCCAAAACATGTACCAAGTTAAGAAACACTGATTTCATGAATGGACATGACTTGACCAGGGTAAAGATGTTCTCACACACAACATCCGGGGGGAGCAGCAGAGCCAAAGCTGCACAACAACACAGGTTATATTCTCCACTCTTGAGCACAAATCAACAAACCCCAAATCCCAGAATGGCGGGAGCATCTACAGGTATCACATAAGACAGAAAAGACAAACTGATATTTCAGCACAAGGGATATTTTTCACCACTGGGCATTCCTCCCCCACCCCACTTCTTAGTTATACTCATTGGCATTTTGTTGAAGATACCACAAAGGAAGTAGGCAATTAAACTGCCTTCATGAGCAGGAGATAGTCTGGGAGATGCAGTCATACAAGTTTGTAGCAGAAAGTGCTGTAGTAAAACCAGTGGTCTACGGTTTTACTATAACTCCATGATCGCAATGAATAGCAAAAAGTAGTTTTTAGAACTCCCAACATACATTATATTTAGCAAAGTTTCACCTTATTCTCTAAATATGCAAAACCCTATACAGCACTGTGTATACAAGTCCATCTGTGAAACCATGGGCAGGTAGTAAGGCTGCCTTAACCTTCAGTAAGGCCTGAAGGTTTTGGTTGTCACTGGACCTCACTTAATGGGACCTGTCACCTGGGCCTGCACAAACCATGCACAAGCCAAGTGCTGGGTGAAGGCAGGCAGGTGGGCCCCATCTGCCTTTTCATTGGAGCTTTCTCAAACCCTCAATCTCCTGAACTCTACACAAATGTGTGCATATTTGCACTTCTGTATATTTTTCTTTTAAAAGACTCAATACTTTTATTAGATTATCAAAAGGTCAGAAGTTAAATGGGTAAAGATCACCACGGAGAGCAACACTGTTTGATCCCAGTACTGGGATCATAAAAACCATGCTCCTTCAATGTTTGGCGTATCAACTGGTCTTCAAAGGAGGAAAAGGCAGGCATGTTTCTGCCTAGTTACTAATAAACTTCCAAAAAACTGCTTTTCACTCATTTCATATCCCAGAAGGAATGCATGATGGAAGCAAGCTATGGTATTTTTCTATACTGGCTTCACATGAATTCCATTAGAAGCCATTCCTAACCCCAGTCAGGCAACCCGCCCAGAACCACAGGGATAAGCCAAAGCTCAGGTCATGTCAAGAGAATCATCTTGCCATATAAAGGGCACACCATATGCTTAAAAACTACTTAACGTGACTCATTGTTCCCCCTTGTGAGAAATAGGAAAGCAGGCACCAAGGCATCAGATGACTCACAGTAGTTTTGTCAGAAGCATGGGATCTAGACTCAAGAGAAGCAAAGCTCTCATTCTGTCTCTATAACCCAGCAGTAAGACTTCTGAGCCTCAAATTTTCTCCTGTGGAAGAGGGTTACAATATTTACCTTACAGTGATGATGTGGTAAGGACTGAAGGAAACCACAAAAGTCAAGGGACAGTGCTTACTTAACAGTTTATTCCTAAACCAGAAGCAGAGCCAGAATGAGGCACATCTCTGTATCCTGGTTTAGGTCTCTGACCTACAAATGCTGTCTACAGGAGTAATTAAAACTCTATTCTTTCATCTTAAAAGTTTTCACCAGTCTTGTCATTCTTCTGGGAATAGAAGCCACTAGAGGCATGGGGGACTGTGGCTGAAGCAAAGAAAACTAACTAGAAGGGAAAAGGTAAATCATTAGGGAATCAAAAAAGCCAAGAAAGCAGATGGCAGAGGGGAGGGTCAAACAAGGCAGTGTAAGTACCCAGCAAAGCGCTGAGCAGAAAGGACGCAACCAGCACATGCTGGGGCTTTCTTCCTCTAGAAACAGTTGGTGCCTCCACTGACAGAGTCTCAGCCAGATGCAGGAATGACTCCAGACTTTTGCTCTTCTAACGAACGAGCCTAAGAAGCTAAACTTCTTTTGTGCAGGTACAAAAGGAGCCAGAGGGAACAGTCTGACTCAAAACAGCCAAAGAAGTGAACGGTCAGTTCCCATTCCTGTAAGGATTTAAAGCAGAGAAATCTTCTTTTGAATTCTAGGTGAGGAAAGAGAGATGGCAATCACCAAAGACCTGTGACCTGCACTGTCTATCCACTGTCATGGTCCATATTACCTTCCTCAATTTTTCCAAAATGGGAGAGACAACAGAATTTCCCTTTGATGCAAACACCTAGAATCAGGGCACACTTTTCTCTAAGATGTGTGTTAAGAATGGTCTTTTTATAAGCCTGAGTTTCTCTCATCCCATTTCCCACCCTAGTACGTGACATACAGGACTCTAACCTGACCAAGGAAAACACTTAAGTTTTTCTGCCAGGAGAGGTTCTCACCATGCTGGCCACAGGGGGCAAAACCACTTCAGCAAATACAATTTCCACCCGCCTCCTCTCCAGCATCCAGTTAAGTGCCTGGTCTCCCGTTTCTCACATTAGGTAAACACTACAGTAAAGTGCAGCTACCTTCAGAAATCACCTCAACCTGAGAGAAACGAGGATTAGAGATGGCAGTGCTCACTACTGGCAAGTAAGCCTGGAGATGAAAGAGGACACGTCCGTTCCCACCTCCCTCAACTATCCTACCTAGACTTACCTCCTACTCACAGCTACGTATACCTGTTAGCTGGAACCAAAGTGCATCACAGAGAATTTACTCCATCAACTAGACAAGCTCAGAGTAAGCACTCCCTCCAGACAGCCTGCATCAGAGGAAAAAACAACTTTCCCCACCCACAAATCATGTCCCTGAACAGTCAGTTTACTGCTAGGAAAATAAACCCCAAGTGCATTTCTTATTAGCAGTAGGCCAGTGGCACCATTTCATACTCAAATGAGAGTTCCTGGGTGAAACAAATTTCAGCAGAGAACATGCTTTATTGAAGAATAGATATAGAACAGCACATTCTACCACATTTGGGGAAGGGTTAGCTTCTGTAAAAGGCCTTTACCCCTTAAGAAAACCCCCAGTGAAATTGCTTTTGGGTAAATTTTAACAGTGACACTGAAACTGGCAGGGAGCTGCCACTGAACATGCTTAAAGTTAGCTCCCCCCCAACCCACAGTGAATATAAGTAGTGTACAAAGATGACAAGAGAAAGGCACAAATGACCAGAGTTGGGATTGTGGTGAGGGCTCCACATGAAGACAGCAGTGTTGCAGGAGACCAAGTTGGGAAGGGTGACATGTCATACATCAAAAGCTGCCCCAAGATAGCAGGTTATAATGGGCTAGAGAGAAATTAGAGGGAGCATCTCTTCCTTCACTTAAACGACACCAAAAATAGAGACCAGAGAATGGGGGGATGGTGGTAAATCCCAAAAAGGAAATGGAGTTCTTGGAAGGGCATAAGCACTTAGTCCTTAGAGGGAGGGTGAGGCACTGTTGAAAAAAGCAAACCTTGGCAGGGGTGGCCACTCTGCCTTGCTGAGTCATGGGCTGAGATATGGAAGTCATTTTCAATCACTTCTCCAAGGATGTTCAGACAAAAGCAATGCAACTTATGTGCAACTTAGGTGTGCAATATCAGACCGGTACTGGTGAAAGGTTTCTGCAATATAATTAACTGGTTATCATGCAGCATGAAAGGGAGAACTGGAAATTATTTTGGCACCTGCAAAAGTAAAAAGAGGCAGGGAGTAAAGAGAAGAAAACATTTACTACTGGGCACTTTCTGGTGAGGCAAAAAGTAGTTATTTCATTCCCTTTCACCAAGATGTTGCCCACTGCCCACAGGTGAACTTAAATCCAAATAGAGAATCAACACCTCTCAATTCTTTTCTCCATCTCATTTAGATCCTGTGGTGTAACCAAGACTAATCCCTGCAAGAGTCTTCAGAAATATTTGGCTCTGGTCAGCCTGGTACTGATCAAAAACAAGTCTTTTAGTAAAAATGGAGAAAATAACTTAAAGTGAGATGAAATCCAAAGGGAAGGGATCCCTCCCACCACACTCAGAAGTGTCACCTGTTCCCTGCCCCTCCAAAAACACATGTAAGGAATAACTGGAAAGGTCCTGGTGGCAGTAACCGTAGTTGGTGGTCTGGTGACCAGGTGGCAAGAAGCACTATTACAAAGTTTAGAAGACACAACACAACCTCATGGGGCCAGAGGAGAGAACCAGTGACTGGACAGGTACAGTACCAAAACAGAACACCTTGGGTCAGTGCTACAAGGGATCTGCACTCAAGTCTAATAGAGATCCCATCCAGGCAACCTCACTGAGGCCGAAACAACAGTTCCTCAGAACCAGCGTCTGCAGTGTACACGAAGGTCGGAGCCAGGACAGTCCTGAGGGGGATGGCCTTCCCAAAGGATACTGTACTTGCCAATCACAAGAGCAACAGAAATGACAGACAGATCCCTAGGGTACGGATTCCTACTGCTGGGGTTCGCTGGCTCGGAGTAACCGGTCACTTTAAGTGCCCTTGGGAGGGGTCCATTTTAAACAGCTTGGATCCATGGTTTTATTGGAGTTGGATCTTTTGGCCTCTTTGGCTATCCACTCATCAATGAGATCCTGAGAGAAAACAATGGGAAAAAATTATTATATGCATTCAACTAAAACATCTTTATATATGAGGATTCCAAAATGACTGTTAGCAACGAAGTCACCAAAGGTTTCATAATATACTAAGGTGTGAGATAGATATAAAAAAAGTTCTTTTGATTTACCTAATGTTCTCCTACCTAATCCATTTCTTCCTATTATGCCCTCAGCAAGACCTGATAATTATTACCCATCTTCCCTTATTAAATGTTGTGCATATGTGCTCAGCCGCTTCAGTCATGCCTGACTCTGCAACCCTGCCAGGCTTCCCTGTTCATGGGATGCTCCAGGCAAGAACACTACAGTGGGTTGCCATGGCCCCTCCAGAGTAAATGCTGTAAGTCAACTTAAAAAAATTTTCAAATTGACATGAGCTGAGATGGCATTTGTTAAAGGAATTTAAAACCACTTCTACAGGCCCTGGAGGTTATGGAGATTCTCTTCCACAGATGGGTACTTTTCTCTGATTAAGAAAATCATCAAAGGATATAAGTACAACAGTGCAACATTAAAGCTGTTTAACTGGAGCTGTTGATGCTTCTGTCATCCAAGTATGAGACAGGAGCTTACCAGAAGCTTCTGATAAAGGTACAGTCAGAGACAAGCCTAATAATGAGACCAAGGAAAAGCTGCATGGAGTCAGACTCTTTATAAAAAGGGAAGGTTACCTTTAAGGTGTGAAGGCTCCACTTTGCTAGGCCTCAAGTGACATAAAACAATGAGTAAGAAGCTAACAGAAACTTTACCTGTCTTTTCAAAACTAGGTGTTTTCCTTTCCAATATTTGAGCATCTGAAGGGCTTGCAGAGTGCTGACAATGTCCACAGGATTCACAGCTGTCTCCTGGCTAATTTCTGAAACAGAAGAGCTACTTGCTCAAAATGCAGACCTCCCCAACTCCCTTCCAAGGACCCCTTTCCTTTGAAGGAAATCTACACAGACTCCAAATGTTTGGAACCTTTGCTACTTGACCGAAGCTGTCCAGAAGTTTATAAAGTATTCATCTGACCATTTAAAATAACTACAAAAGAGGGACAGTACAGCAGTAAACCACTTTAGCTCATATAGAAATTGAAGTCAAAGAACAAACTAAATCATTTCACTCTCACATAAATATTCTGGGATGTTAGAAGTTCCTGTGTGTACCAAATGACTTAAAAGTTTTTCTTCTTTCTTGCTTTTGTTGAGAATTTTGTGAATTAAAAGTGTTAGCAACCTAAAATTTGAGAAACCAAATCATATAACCAGACCCTAGGGCCAAATGCTCTGGAATCCTTAGGCACCTTAGTGAGTGGTCCACATTAGTGAGCCTTCCATTCTCATATTCAGATGAAACACAGAAGCGACATTATCTTCGCAGATTACAAAACATGAACAGGGCCAAACAGAAAAGTCAGAATATTCAGAGGAGCAAACATCTTAGGTAACATTCTTTAAGAGCAAAAAACCAACCTTTGATAGAAATCTCTTTGCCTTGGAAATTATGCAGGTAACGAAGAAGCACTTCTTTCCAGTAACTGCGGTAGCTTATGAGCCCCAGATCTGACAATGGACGTTCTGGGGAGCCAACTTTTTCTTCCACTTTGGAAAGCAAATAACCTGCCAGAGAACAATACAGACACTGTACCTCATCCTAATAAGAACAGCGTACCAAAATGGATAAAGATTTAAGGAGTAGAGTCTGCTTGGCAGTACCCATAGGGGTTCAATCATTTAATGCAGTGCTATGTGTTAGCTGTGGTACAGCTGACTGCCTTTGTACCAACAAAAGGGGACGGATGTGTTTTCACATTTACTTATAAATCGACATTTAATATAAAAGTTTCTAGTGGAAGCCTGCACTAGAAACTTATTAATATTAATAAGTTATCTGTAGGTATGCATTAAGAACAAAGTAGGTGAGGAATTCCCTAGCAGTTCAGTGATTATGACTCAGTGCTTTTACTGCCTGGGGCCCAGGTTTGATGCCTCGTCAAGTGTCTAAGATACCACAAGCCAAAAAAAAGAAGAGAGTAGATGGGAACAGATTTGAAAGCCATTTCACTACATAGCTTTCAAGCTTTTTCAGATTTTTGCACTTTCTAGATTATCTCAGGACTTGCCTGGTGGTGCAGTGGACAAGAATCCTCCTGCCAATGCAGGGGACAAGGGTTCAATCCCAGGTCCAGGAAGATTCTACATGTTTCAGAGCAACTAAGCCTGTGCACCATAACTGATGAGCCTGCACCCTAGAGCCTAGAGCCTGTGCTTCCTAATAAGAGAAGCCAGCAGAATGTGAAGTCTCAACAACGTATCAAAGAGTAGCCTCCGCTCGCTGAAGCTAGAGAAAGCCCAGGCAAAGCAACAAAGACCCAATGCAGCCAAAAATATAATAATTAAAAAAAAATTTTTTTAAGTAACCCTAAAAATTCTTAAAAGAAAAAATGGATTATCTCAGTACTGCCTATGAAATACTGGTGGAGGACAGCAGATGGGAATAGACATGATCTGAATTTCACAAAGTCTCCAGTTTTAACAGTTAAACATCTAACTTTCAACACCAGGGGGATGCAGTCAGCAAACTCATACTTCTAAAACTACTGGATAACCAACTTGTTTTCTTCAACAAATAAAAAGAAAAAAAAAAAAAAAAGAGATGGAGCGGGAACCTCTAAACTAAAATCTGATTAAAACAACTTTTTTTTTTAAAAGAATCTAATCACAAAATAATGAAAATCTGAATAGTGTATTTCATGACATTAAGGAATTTTTTGTTTTCTAGGGCTTTTTTTTAGGTGTAACAGACCTTATACTTTTAGAGATACCAAATAACTGAGGGTGGGACTATAGGTAAAACAAGATTGGCAAGAAAATGGTAATCGTTACAGGGGGGTTTATTATACTATTATGCTACTTTAGTGTATGTTTGAAAATTTCCACAAAGTTTATAAAATAGTGGTTACCTATTCAAAGATATACAACCCCCTCAACTCCACTAGTGGATTATGCCATTTCCTGATTTTATCTCTTACCAGGTGGCTTAAAAAAAGGATCAAAAAGCTGATTCTAGGAATTCAAATTTGACCAAAATACATCATGTTACAGTGAACATGGAATAAATACAGCTGAATCTCATTATTTACAGTAATTATATTCTATTAAGTCACAGCAAACACTGAATAAGCTATATTGAACCATTGCTCTTGGGGTAAATACAGGGTTAGGTTCCTGTGGGCCCCTCGTCACATTTTCATCAACCAATCAATATATAAGCACCTTTGTTTTATGTGCTTTTGTTTAAAGGCACCTATTTAATACATACTGTTGATTTAACACTGAACCAAAAGCCAATAGCATAATCACGAATGCCTGAATAAAACCTGTCTATAAAACACATTTTCTCTGGAAGGCACATCACGGCCTTACTAGACAGTACTTCAGCACTGTGCTCAGGGGCCACTGAAAATCAACAGGGAATTCCAGTGGCTGGGACTTCGCCCTTTCACTGCTGGGGGCCTGGGTTTGATCCCTTGTCAGGGGAATTAAGAGCCTACAAGTTGCATGACATGGCTAAAAAAAATAATAATGAAGATAAAAATAGCAACAAAAAGCATAAAAATATGAACAACATGGCTCTAAAGGACACCAGCTTAAACAAACAAAGCCAAAATAAGTATCTGACCTCATCTGGAAACGTGACTTTTTTCACTGCCATGTGCATGTTCTTTGATTTTAGGGTTACAAATAAATTTTACTGAGTAGGCAAATTCCCAAATACAGCATTCATGATTAATGAGACTCAAAGCCTCTATCAGGTGTACAAATGCCTTTAGAAAATAACTTACAAAACTGAACTTAACACCCATAAACAAATGTGAAGATTTATGCATGTATGTGCTGTTCATAAGTCCCACATTAGGATAATACTAAAGAGCTTACTTTACTATCCTCTACATCTCAGACTATTAGGTACCAACTCAGGGTCCTGTATTCATCCGAGCGCTCAATGCGTATCAAGCCAACTAACAATGTTTGGGTTTTTCTACTTACTCATTCACTTAACATGAGTGGAATTGTGAAGACAGACCACAGGACAAAAAGACAATAATACTTCACACAGTCCCTTCTTGTGCAACTTATGACTTAGCTGTTTTACTTACTGAAATCAATGAGCATCTTGCCATACCCCTGTCTCATGTACTGAGGCATGGTAAGGATACAGGATACATTGTAGTTGAGGAATGAATTCTTTTCCTAAAATCAAGAGCAAACAGATGAGAAGGTTGGAAGAATATGGGACCAAAGGTGTCTCAGCAGTCCCAGATACAAGCAAGGCTGCTTGCCAAATATATGCTAACTAGTCCTGGGGAGTGGCTGTCAGGCTTCATAGCTGGTACATCCACACCCTTTATGTTGATCCCAGGGTTTCCCTAGCTGAGACCTCCAGTTTCACCTTAAGGGCACTGACTCTAGGATTCTTTTTTAGAGGCAAAGAGCAAGGCAAGAAAGTTTAGAACACTGAATCCAGTCTAGAGAAGCACTCTTCAAATTACACATTGTATGATTCCATTTATGTGAAATGTCCAGCATATGCAAGCTGAAATAGACAGTGGGCCAGGGAATGGAATGAGTGGAAATGAGGAGTGACCTACTTATGGGTACGGTGTTTCAAACTGGGAGTAACAAAAATTGATAGTGGTGACTGCACAATTGTGACTATACTAAAACCCACTGCATCGTACACTTTAAATGAGTTAATTGTATGGTACGTAAAAATTATATTTCAATAAAGTTGCTATATTGAAAAGTTATAAGCAAAATCTGGCCTTGAATCTTTAAAGGGGTAATGGTGTTACCACTGAAGGAGCCCAGCTAGAAAACCAGGCAAAAGGAACATATTTCCTGGTTTTAAGCTAATAACACAGAGGAGAGCAAAGCCAGGAGAGCTGGCTGGCCTGGATGGCAAGATGTGGGCTTGTGGGTTAGTAGGCCGGGTGCTGGCCAGCGACTAATGGGCAGCTTCAACCCACAAGTCCAGAAATGAATAAACCAAAAGCTTTTCATAAAGATTGCACATTTTCACTAAATAATCTTTGATACGTGGATGTCCACCCCACCCCCTGCCACCCTTTAAGAGAAGGGCAATTATCAATGCCCAGGAAATCGCCTCTTTCTGTCAGTGATTTGAGGCTTCACATGCCAACATCAACCATCCTGCTCTGGTCATCAGCTTCTTAATCTCCCGATCCTGCTGACCTTGGAAAAATATCCAATCAGGTGACAACCAGTGCTGTCTGCTTCTGTCATAACATAGAACAGGAAGGGCTCCACATCATAATATAATGTCTTGTGGTCCAGAAAAAGCTTGGCCAACAGGCACAGGTTTTGGCAGTAGATCTGGAAGTAAAGAAACAGCATTTATGTGTGGGCAAGTGATTCTTATACTTATCAGATAAAGGCCTAAAATTAAAAGATCACACCATTATTGTTAATGAAGCAGAAACTGTATTTTGGCCAATAGAAAAGTTCTATCTTCTTTACAAGTTGGAGATAAACTTCTGAAACTAATGAAAGTACATTTCCATCCCTTTTTCTGATGTCACCATTTTTACCTTGTTTTTCTTGCCATCCACTTCAAATACAGAGATTGAACCTTTGCGATATATCTCATCACCAGGTGGGTGTTTCCACACACACTTAGCCTGTAAGAGAGTGGAATTCACATCAGGGAAACAAATCTTCCCAGTAAGACTTGCTGCTCAAAAGGGAAATGGAATCACAGGCCAAACTGGGTTAGCTGCGACGGACAGTTTGACAAACTGACATTAAAATGAATTTTTTTCTTTTAATGAAACAAATAAAGGCTTCTAAATTCACTGCAATATATTTACAGATTTTTATAGAAGTTTGGAACAAGTTTCCTGGATTATATTCTGGCATTGCTCCAACCCAGGAGATTAAATCTTCTACTATGTAAAAATAAGATAAATAAAAAATACCCCAGGCTTATTATAAAATGGCTTGTGCCAACAGGAAATTCTTAAGCAGCTTATTCCCAGCAGCTTAAGAGTTGCTAAGTAAAGGTATTCTCACCTTTACCAGTAATTTCTCATTACCACCTAAACCATTATGGTCTTCTTTTTCCAGATTAGAAAACAGACCCAGTGATAAAAACCATGCCCCCACTCCAAATGTCCCCTTTGTTGTACTATAATGAAATAGGACATGTCCTTCTGTGGCTTTAGAAAAATAGGCAAGGATGCCTGGTTGAGCAACAGGAAGACAGGTCTGGGGTGGGGTGGAAGGGACAATAACTTGGCCACAAGAGGGCACAAGGTACCCCTTTTCTCACAGATTTAATGTAGGGAAGTGACTACTGTAAACAGGTGATTTTTTGCAAGGTTTTATGTAAAGACTTTTAAAAATATCAGTAAAAAGTATGTGGCTTTTCCAATAGTCACGTACAGTTGTGAGAGTTGGACCATAAAGAAGGCTAAATGCCGAAGAACTGATAGTTTCAAACTGTGGTGCTAGAGATCTTGAGAGTCCCTTGGACAGCAAGGAGACCAAACCAATCAATGCTAAAGGAAATCAATCCTGAATATTCGTTGGAAGGACTGGTGCTGAAGCTCCAATACTTTGGCCACCTAATGCAAAGAGCCGACTCACTGGAAAAGACCACGATTCCGGGAAAGATTGAAGGCAGGAGAAGGGGACAACAGAGGATGAGATGGTTGAATGGCATCACCAATTCAATGGACATGAATTTGAGCAAACTCCTGGAAAGTGTGATAGACAGGGAAGCCTGGTGCGCTTCAGTCCATGCAGTCACAGAGTCGGACATGACTGAACGACTAAACAACAAAAACAGCATATCTATGAATATTTTTTATGAAATTGTATTCTGACTCTTTTGGTCAAGAGTCATAAGGGCATCCACGGTGGTCCAGGGGTTAACAATTCACCTGCCAATGCAGGAGACCCACATGCCATGTGGCAACTAAGCCCACGTGCCAAAACTACTGAGCTAGCACTCTAGATGGAGCCCAGGCACCACAACTACTAAAGCCTATGTGCCTAGAGCCCTGCTCCGCAACAAGAAGCCACCACAATGAGAAGCCCACACACCACAATGAAGACCCTGAGCAGAGCCAAAAATAAAATAATTAAAAAAAGAAGCATGCCCCAGTTTGTCACATACAAGTCCACATATTCATTGAGTAATGAGAGCCCCACCTGTGGTTTGTTCCTGTCTCCACCCCTTCACTCACGTTGGCTCTTACCAACGGTGAGCAAACTAACAACAATTATCTGTTCAGAAACAGAAGCCAAACTGTTGGTCAAATAGGCAAAGAAAGCCTATTTCTGTGATTATGCCTAAAGCAACAAGAATCTTCAGAGGTATGAATTAAAATAAGTTTTTTATTTCGTGAAATTTGATTTTTATAACATATAATACAGTAGATATCGTCAAGTATTCAAACTGTTTACTTGATCCTCAGACTATATATAGGCCCTTTTTTTCTCTCCCTACTATTTCTTGCCTTTCGGCTACTTCGTCAGTACCACTAAATAAACAGAAACAGAAACAAAAAAGAAACAGTAAGCAGTTCACATCAATAAAAATACCAGTCTTTCACAGAGCAAACTCTGAATTAGCTTATCTCCATGGTCTATAATCATGGAGCCCAGTCCTCACTTGTCACCCACCTGCCCTCTACTCCCAGCATTCTTCCCCACCCAGTCTAATGGGAACCTATTGTGCTGCAGCCTAAAGGGCTTAATTGGCAATGGTGGTTCTGGGCCAGAGTACACTCCAGAGCTGGGAACACAGAAAAGCAGTTTTAGCACCAAACTGGAAAGAATACTATGACAGAAACTATAGGAATGCTGGGCTACAGATATAGCCACAATCACTTGTGACTATGGAAATAAGAAAAAACAGAGGTTTCCTCATCTTACAGACCAATCTCCACCCCTGCCCCACGGCAGAAATTCAAGACAAGACTTTTCATTCCACAGTTAGGAGAAAAAAAATGGCTTGTAAAAAAATAAAACGATTCAATTGTTTATTCCTATTTTCACAAGGCTGATCAGAAACCAGCAAACACTAAACAACTCATGGGAAAGGCTGACCCAAGGACCTATTCTGTTAATTTCATAAGCAAGAGTTCCTTCAACACACATTTATGGGGCATTTATTGCCAAGGCTAGCTGCTAGAGATACAAAGGTGAATCACGTTGTCCCAGTTCTGTCTAGTGAAGTCCATCCATTTTTATCCACTTTGAGACAGAAAAACTGTGGGCCGAGGTAATTCATATCCCAGGGAACAGAGAAGAGCAGGCAGCAAGAAAAAGACAGGGAGATGAAAATGACAGCGTGCATTTAACAGCCACCCAGCACCAGCCTTGCCAAAGGCTGCACACTGCAACCCTGAAATGCGGCTTTCAATTTCCTGTGCCTTCATTCCATTTCTGTGGACCACTGAGAGGTATTTAGATAGATGTCAAAATCTAGAATCCCCAGGCCAGTACATGTCGAAAATGCTACTGGAGAAGAGCAAAGAAATAGCTCCAGAAGGAATGAAGAGGCTGAGCCAAAGTGGAAACAACACCCAGCTGTGGATGTGCCTGGTGGTGAAAGTGAAGTCTGATGCTATAAAGAACAGTACTACATAGGAACTTGGAATGTTAGGTCCATGAGTCAAGGTAAATTGGAAGTGATCAAACAGAAGGTGGCAAGAGTGAGCGTCAACATCTCAGGAAATCAGTAAACTAAAAAGGACAGGAATCAGCGAATTTAATTCAGATGACCATTATATATCTACTACTGTGGGCAAGAATCCCTTACAAGAAATGGAGTAGCCCTCATAGTCAACAACAGAGTCCGAAATGCAGTACCTGGGTGCAATCTCAAAAACGACAGAATGATTGATCTCTGTTCGTTTCCAAGGCAAGCCATTCAATATCACAGTAACCAAGTCTGTGCTCCAACCACTAATGCCAAAGAAGCTGAAGTTGAACAATTTAATGAAGACCTACAAGATCTTTTCTCATCATCAGGAACTGGAATGCAAAAGTAAGAAGTCAAGAGACACCTGGAGTAACAGGCAAGTTTGGCCTTGGGAGTACAAAATGAAGCAATGAATGCACTGATCACAGCAAACACTCTCTTCCAACAATACAAGAGATGACTCTACACATGGACATCACCAGATGGTCAATACCGAAATCAAACTGATTATATTATTTGCAGCCAAAGATGGAGAAGCTCTATATAGTCAGCAAAAACAAGACCGGGAACTGACTGTGGCTCAGATCATGAACTCCTTATTGCAAAATTCAGACTTAAATTGAAGAAAGCAGGGAAAAATCACTAGGTCACTCAGGTATGACCTAAATCTAAGCCCTTACAATTATATAGCGGAAGTGACAAACAGATTTAAGGGATTAGATCTGATGGAATGCCTGAAGAACTATGGAAGGAGGTTCGTGACACTGTACAGGAGGTGGTGATCAAAACCATCCCCAAGAAAAAGAAATGCAAAAAGGCAAGATGGTTGTCTGAGGAGGGCTTACAAATAGCTGAGAAAAGAAGAGAAGGGAAAGGCAAAGAAGAAAAGGGAAGATATATCCATCTGAATGCAGAGTTCCAGAGAATAGCAAGGAGAGATAAGAAAGCCTTCCTAAAGTAATCAATGCAAAGAAATAAAGGAAAACAATAGAATGGGAAAGCCTAGAGATCTCTTTTAAGAAAATCAGAGATATCAAGGGAAGGTTTCATGCAAAGATGGGCACAAAAAAGGACAGAAACGGTATGGACCTAACAAAAGAAGATATCAAGAAGTGACAAGAATAAACAGAAGAACTATACTAAAAAGACCTTAATGACCCAGATAGCCACAATG
Organism: Antilocapra americana; assembly: GCA_007570785.1. Classification (NCBI taxonomy): domain Eukaryota; kingdom Metazoa; phylum Chordata; class Mammalia; order Artiodactyla; family Antilocapridae; genus Antilocapra; species Antilocapra americana. The sequence continues at coordinate 18,348,159 of ML664177.1, read as the reverse complement.
GTGTGATCACTCACCTGAAGCCAAACATCCTGGAGTGTGAGGTCAGGAAGTTAGTGGAGGTGACTGAACTCCAGCTGAGCTATTTCAAATCCTAAATGATGATGCTGTTAAAAGTGCTGCACTCAATATGTCAGCGAATTTGGAAAACTCAACACTAGCCACAGGACCAGAAAATGTCAGTTTTTATTCCAACCCCAAAGAAAGGCAATGTCAAAGAATGTTCAAACTATTGCACAATTGCACTCATTTCACATACTAGTAATGTTCAAAATCCTTCAAGTTAGGCTTTAACAGTGTGTGAATTGAGAACTTCCAGATTTATACAATCTGGATTTAGAAAAGGCTGAGGAAGCAGAGATCAAACTGCCAACCCACTGGATCATAGAAAAAGCAAGAGAATTCCAGAAAAAAATCTACTTCTGCTTCACTGACTACACTAAAGCCATTTACCATGTAGATCACAACAACCTGGAAAATTCTTAAAGAGATGAGAATACCAGACCACCTTACTTGCCTCCTGAGAAATCTGTATGCAGACCAAGAAACAACAGTTAAACCAGACACGGGACAACAGACTGGTTCTATCTAGTCAAAGCTATGGTTTTTCCAGTAGTCATGTAAACATGTGAGAGCTGGACAATAAAAAAGGCTAAGGGCCGAAGAATTAATGCTCTTGAACTGTGGTGCTGGAGAAGACTCTTGAGAGTCCCTTGGACAGCAAGGAGATCAAACCAATCAATCTTAAAGGAAATCAGTCCTGAATATTCATTGGAAGGACTGATGATGACGCTGAGGATCCAATAATTTGGCCACCTGATGTGAAGAGCCAACTCACTGGAAAAGACTCTGATGCTGGGAAAAATTGAAGGCAGGAGAAGGGGATGACAGAGGATGAGATGGTTAGATGGCACCACCAACTCAATGGACTTGAGCTTGAGCAAAAGGAAGGGAAGCTTTGAGGCAAACCTGGAGTGCTGCCGTCCATGGGGTGGCAAAGCATTGGACATGACTGAGCAACTGAAAAACAACAATCTAGACATCCTAGAGTTTATCACCACCATTGTCATGGACCTTCAGACAACTTACCATGTGTCGGCGGAGTATTGTTTGGCTCTTCATGTATTTTAAACAGAACTCACACATGTAAAGACGTCCCAGTCGTGCATATTCTTCAGGATAGGGAGAATGGTACCAAGTATCAAGCTCATAGCGACCAAAAGCAATTGTTTTAATCATGTTGCTCCCCTCTGTGATTTGGCCTTGCAGCCTTAACTTCTCCTGTATTGCAGACAAGAAATCAAGTCAAAGGAGGATCAGAATCAATCATTTCTATTGTTGTAAGCTGTATGCATGCTACCACACCGGCTATGAAAAAAATATTTGGCTTCTATCTCATGAGAAACTTGCACTGAAGAGGACTGTGAGGGCATGGGTCACCAGGAAGGCTAGAGAAAATGTACTGTCTACACCTTCACAGCACAGGTCTTGAGAGTGGCTTTTCTCTGCTACCTACCCACTTGGGCCTAATCTCTTGAACATCAGAAGAAGCCCTTCGTAAAATTTTATTTTTTAATCAGCCTGAAACAAATCGAATTTTAAAAGACCATCTATCACAAACTCCTTACACCTTAACAAACATTCTAAACCTAAACAAAAGCTCCTCAAGAATGTGCTTCATGTGTGTGCCAAAGCTTTTATAAAGAAAGCTGTATGGATTTGCATGACATGCACCCATGCTGGCCATCCTCTCAACGTGGGTCCTTTAAAAAACACTTTTGAAACAGGCATGATGCTTTAATTCTGGAATTTAAAGCTAGAAGGTAAAAGATATTTTTGACTACCTGTCCCCACTCAGTGGCTATGAGTTAGCCACAGAAATAATTCTGAAGACTAATCAGGCAGAGCTCTAAAAAGCTGGCCTGGGAAATGTTTAGTGCCAAGGTAGTATTGAGAAAACCAGCAGCGGTAGCCCAGCCTCACCAAGGGCAGTGATCAAACCCTGCCTCTCACAAAATTTCAACAAGTCTCCTCTATGGAGCCTTATAGCAAGGTCACAGGACAAAAATTTCTGTAATTAACCAAGGTCAGTAGTAACTGTTGCCATGAGCCTCTTGATCTAAATCAGCAAGGTCCTTTACCCTGCATTAGGTAAAATACCCACCCTGAAACATTCTAACCAATCACTTAATGTCACCCTTCCAGCTGGAATTTTCTCTGCCTTGAGGCTGTAAAAACTGGCAACTAGCCCAAGAATGGGGTCAGCTCTCCCTTGAGCCAGCCTGCTGTTCTAATAGCATCTCCCACTCTAAGAAACTCTGTTCTCCTCTCATTCTGCCTCATGTCTGGAAATTCTTTTCCAACCAGCCCATGGACTACTACATAATCGAGAATCCTTAAATAAAGTATGTGAGTATTATTTTTTTAAAAAAGGAAGATGAAATTCACTTTACAAACTTTAAGTTTCTTTGAACATATTTAATTCATTAAATCAGAATTCTAAACAATTAGACTTGTCAGATTCTAAACCATCTGACAACAACCTTGATCATTATTCCTCTCCCATTCTTTTATAGCTGTAATGAAAGGCTGAAGCAGTCCCACAAAGGAAGTTCCTATTTAGGTTAAGAGGACAACAGAGGGGTACCTCCCAGTCTAGAGGTTCTCAGAATTGCAAATTATTCAACTGGCACAAAGGGGGACCAAACAGGTCCTTCCAGGAGTTGAGGTGAAGAGGGAAAACTTTAAGGGACAAAGGAAGGGAGGAGGGGTAATTAATTTTAAATATGAATGGGAAGGAAGTCTCAAATAAGGATGGCTGGGGGAAGGGAAAAAGAGTCAAGCAGCAAGGTATGTTTAATCCCTAGCAAACTGATTGCTAATTTTCCTTGGCAGTTCCAAGTGACCCTCACCATGGAAGTTTTAATACTCACCAGATCCTCCGAAGCACGGGCTTGTGCTCTTCGGAAAAGATCCAAGTCATACTCGCTTGTCAGGTTTTCCAGGAGAGGTTCCCGAGTGTTCCCATAGGTCTGCCTGTGTTCCTAGGAAAATAACCAAAGCATACTTTCTGCTTCTAAGAACTTAACTTATTGCATTTCAACAGATGCCAACCAGAGGGCCAAGAATAACCATAACCTATTTATTTAGTGCCTACTATTAATATTTGCCAGGTGTTATACTAGGCACTAGAGATTGAGTACAAAACAAACTATCAGACAGGTTAATTCCAGAAGATACCACTACCCACTCTAGTGAATCTGGAAAGGAAATGTTCTTATAATCACCCCAAAAGGGAATTTCACTCTTCAGAACTCTATGCCTCCATTTCTTCCTCTGAAAACATGCATGGCAAAACAAAGAAATAAAATATAACAAAACCCAAATGCGCTACCAACTCCTAGAATCCTGAGATCTAGTTGGATACTCATTTAAAAACAAAACCAAATAAAAACTAGAATCTCTAAACTTTCTATTCTAAGATTTTAGGCTGAAAATAAAATCTACAGGTAGGAAGGAGCAACTAGACTAAGCAGGCTTTTGTAAATTCTTTCCCTTGAATTGCTGCACCTACCATAACACAATCCACCAAAAGTACTGGATACTCCCACTTTAGAACTCCAGTCCAAGTCTACAGGAAAAAACGTTAGCCTCCTTGAGAAATGCTTTACTAAATATTAAGCGAGTACAAAAGACGGAACAGTCATAGAAAATTAGAATCATAAAAATAATCCAGTTTTAAATAAATAATATCAAATCTTACCATGGCAGTCACTACACAAGTATCCATACACAAGAAAGAAATTCCACAGGGGCAACTTCCCTTTTAACCTTCGATTCTAGCCCTTCCCACTCCTTCTTAGACTCCACCTCCTAGCAGAAGGTGAAGAGGATAGCAAGACAGCAAAAGACAATGGCTAAGAGGATCAGACGGCTCATTCCAGAAGAACGCTGTAGACTACTCACATATTAGCATAGGAAGAAACCACTCACCAGTACTTTTACTCCTATTAAAATTTCTTCTGGCTAATCTAGGTCCCTTTGATGGATATCTTTTTAATTTTGGGCTCTGTCCTCTAAGACTTGGCTTCCAAGTATTTTTTCTAGTTTTGTAAACTTTTTTAAAAAGCTTTAAAAAATTCTAACCAGCACTTTTACCAGGAAAGTTCAGCCCAAACTAGAAAGCAGACGTAAGGTAAATTTCAGGAGATTTTATTCAGACACTACCATTGATTCTGGGAAAATAACCTCTCTAAATCTCAGTTTTCCATCTATAAAACAGCTGAAATACCACCCATCTTTGTAACAAAGACTATGCGAGCAACATAACCACAGTGCCTGCCTAGCACATAAGCACTTAAATGGTATTATCATATTATTAAATCTCTACCCAACTTGTAGATAAAAATACTGAACAAGACAGGGGAAGCATACGATTCTCACCCAAAAGCCCAATTCTAGAGCTGGGTCTTGGCTGCTGGGCTGCCGTGCATGGGCTTCCTCTGGTTGCAGTAGTGGGGGCTACTCTTCCTTTAGGTACCGGGGCTTCCTACTGCACTGGCTTCTCCTGTTACAGAGCACAGGCTCTAGCAGTCAGGCTCAGCAGTTGCGGCGCAACGGCTTAGCTGCTCCAAGGCATGTGGGATCTTCCAGGACCAGGGACTGAACCCGTGTGTTAGGGGACGGACACTGATTGAAACCACCCACCCTGGCCAGGCACCATAGTAACAATTTGCATGAGTTGTTTTACAACAGGAGGTCCTGGTAAGGAACAGGAATCTGATGAGCCTCTACCAACCAGAAGAGTTTGGCAAAGGTCAAAAAGAGACACTACCTGTGCAATCACCTCCCAGAATCCTTCTCTCTGACATCCACCTTGGCTGAACAAGGCGTGCACCACCAGGAAGGACTCTGAGTCAGAATGACTGGCTAAGGACAACCCGGAACTAGTCCCATCACCATAAAACCCAAGACTACAAGCCATGTGACAGCTGGGTTCCCTTACCCTAGTGCTCTCCACCCGGGTGCCCTTTCCCAATAAAATCTCTTGCTTTGTCAGCACATGCGTCTCCTCGGACAATTCATTTCCGAGTGTTAGACAAGAGCCCAATTTCGGGCCCTGGAAAGGGGTCCTCCTTCCTACATCATGTGTACCCTGCAATGGTAGGTGGATTCTTAACCACTGGACCACCAGGGAAGTCATAAATGTACACTATTTTTAAAACCAGAAAAATAAAAAACTACAAAAAGATTTACTATACATCACCCAATTAGAACCTTTTATCGTGTAGGTATTTTATTCTTTCATTTAAAGAAATGGCCTGCTGCTTGGCTTGATTATTCTTCCTTACCTTCAACATCATATTTGTTCAAACAAGAAAATTTAACCCTTTAAACCTAAAGTGAGGTTTACCAACTAGAAGATTCACTTTTTTAAAATCTAAATTCTAACAGTATTTGTTTTTTGAGGACGCCCAGTTCCACTCTTGATAGAGAATTATATATATAGTGAACTCTAAGAAGAGTCCTGTTACAGAGCATACAAATGGCAAATGTGAAAAGCAGAATCTTAGCAACCAGAAGGAATCAAATGTGATAGCAAGAGTTTATGCTAATTAAATATTTAACTTATGCTCACCATATATTTCTCTTTCTGTTCTTTGCTCAGCCCAGAATTTCTTTTCTTCCTGAGTTCAGCAACCTTTTCCTTGTATCGCAACTGCCTCTCTGATGGTGCCTAAAAAGAAAAAGGAGAAAATCAAGAAGCTAGCTAAAAAACTCATTATGTAGTTAAGTCTCTAAATGAAGGTAACAATCAAAGAAAGGGTGGAGGGAAAAAGGGTGGGGGTGGGATGCAAAGTATATTACAGCTACCCTGTGAATGCTGCAGTAATTTTTAAACTCCAAATGAGGTTCCCTCATCACCTAGACCACTACCCTGTCAGTTGAGTTCAGGAAATGTACTTAATGTTAATCCAAATGGAATACAGATTAAGGATAGAAACAACAGGAATAAAATAAAGATCATTTCAATTCATCAGGCATTTATTGAATGCTTACTGCTTTCCAAGCACTGATACAGAAAATGAATAAAAATTTAAAAACTGAATAAGAATAGAACCCAAGATAAACAATGAAGAAAAGTGTAGCCACCACTTACTGAGTGCTTATTACCTGCCAAGCAGTGAGGACAGGTACTTTACATGCATAATTTAGCTGACTACACTGCCAGGTAGGTATTATTCAAGGAAATAAAACTGAGGGAAGTTAGCTGACCTGCCCAAGACCACACAGCTAGAGTAACAGAATCGCATATTCAAACCCAGACCTGTTTGGCTTCAAAGTCAAACTTCTCCCTCATCACCATGCCTCCTCTGCTATCCACTTATAATCTAACCACAAAAACAGACATCCATATGATGAGCTATGAGTATATAAAATGTGCCAAAGGCTAAACTAACATTCTGAGAACATTACAAATAAGAATACATGAGGAAGAAATTCATTAATGGTACAAGATTTGGGAAGAATTCTGACAACAACTAAGAGTTGCACAAGGCCTTGAAGGAAAAAAAACACAATCTCTTCTAGGTGTAAGTATAGAGTTCTAGGCAGAAAAACAGCAAGAGAAAACACCAAAGGTATTCAGGGGCAGGGGAGGGGACAGGAATTAAGTATAATCAATGTGCATAAATGTTCAGAGAAGCAGAAAGATTAGAGCAAAGCAGCATCTTGGAATCCAATAGAAAAGAAAAGTAGAAGAAAAAGGACATAATCAACAAGCATCAATGCTAAGAAAAAGTCACTGGTGCCACTGGAAACATACTAGCAGAGTAGAGGCGCCTGAAAGTAAATCACAGTGGGTTAGAAAGTGGATGCAAATGAGGAAATAGAGCAGAGAGTGTAATCTTTCAAATAATCAAGATTACCTATTATTATTACAAGTAGCACGATTCCTTCATTTATGAGGTAGAAGTTTTGTTTCTAGAAAATTTACTATTTGGAAAAAGCTCTGTTTCTAAGTTTATGACTAAAGACCAGTCAGGAAGACAAAGCACAGGAAACAAGAGGCATGGACAGAGCCACAACCGTCATGGGGCAGAGAGAATCCAAGACTTGGCTCTCAAACTGTGAATGGCCAGAGCTTTAACAAGGCCCATACCTGGTGCCTGGTTGCATGCCTGTTGTTGTCATCTTGCCTGTGGGACAGCATCCTTTCTTCTATCTGCTTATCTCGGCTCTGTGCTCTCACCTGCAACCATCAACAATGTCAATCAATCCACCTGCCTCTAAGACTATGTTTACTTAGAGCGTAAGAATACAGCAGTAATCCCTTGAATTTACACTGTACTTTTACTTTCAAAGGGTCTCCACATTAGCACAATCTGTATAAGAAACAGATAAGGCAAGCGTCATATTCTGTTTTCTCAGCCATTATCCAAGAATCAGAAAATGACATAATTACAGCTGGATGGTGGTAAAACCAGGATTTTAACTAAGTCTGATGACTCTGAGCCTCTTTCCACTGTGCGATGGTTAAGTGTGAGAAAATGCAAGAACAGAGTAAAGAAGTATAAAGAAAAGGTTAGATACTTGAGATCAAGTCTACAGAACTGGGCAGTAAGGACTCATATCCAACTCCCTATTTCACATCAACACTAAAACTCAACAGGGTCAAAACAGTACAACTAACACTCTCCCACAAATCTGCTCCACCCCAAATCTCCTCTATAGCAATAAATAGTAACACTTATTAAACAACGGATCAGGTCAAAAACTTGAATATCAGCGATGTTTGATTCTTCTCCTCTCTCATCTCACATGAAATTCATCAGCAAGTCTATCAGGTTGCCCCTCTCCAAAACACATCCTGAGTCCAACCAATTCTGACCATCTCCAATGACAACAGTCCAAGCCACCATCTACTGCCTGAACCTCAGAGCAGCCTTCCCACAAGTCTACCCTGTGTCATCTCTTTCCCCCTCCAGTTCATTCTCCACATACCAGCAAGCTGTGATTTTTCAAGTGTTTTGGTATTTTGCTAAAGCCCTCCGAATGCTTCCCATGGCTGCCAGAACAAAAGCATACTCCTTTTGCCAAGGTCTACAGGCCCTTCATGATCTGGATCCTACTTCTTCATTTCCTATCACATTTCAGCCACACTGGCCTACTTTCCATCCTTCAAACCCAACCATTTTTTCCCCACCTCACAGCCTTTATGCTTACCCATCCTTCTACTCAGCATCTAGACACAACTGCCTCTTTGCCATCACCTATAACTCAGATAAAATGTCTTTCTTCACAGCCCAAGCAAAAACAGTGCTACACCCTGTCACCTCCCAAACAGTCACTCTGTTTAGTCTTATAGTTTCTCACATTTACCACTAAATGAAATTCATACTGATTTTCTAAGTTGATTATGCCTCCTCCCATGAAAATGTAAACTCACTGTTTACATTCAGTCTTTTGACTGAATAAAAATGGTAATATCGCAGATTGCAATCATTTATCGGAGAACTCAAGAGTAATTCTGTGCATGCCAAGTATTTTAAAAACTCCGGGGCTTTTAATAAATGTGAGGAATTAGTCTAATGTTTCCATTTGAGATTCTAAATGTAATAAAATATGTATCTTTCAGAAATACCCCTGATCCTCTAATCACATGGTCCAGTAGTAAAGATGGATTATCCGGAGTCTGATTCCCTTTGTAACAGACAGCATGAAAGAGTCAAGTTCAAGAAATACGTTCCTTTTTGCAAAATTTCCTTCTCCAAACTGAAAACTGTCTCTTTTTAAATAAATTGCTTAAGGCAACATGTTCATAGTGCTATCAGCCAACAATTTTATACCTTAGGAAGACTTTTATGTAAAATCATCCATAGTATTAGATCATTACATTTAAAGACAAGTAGTAACAGACAACTCCCAAAAAACAGGGATCACAGTTATTTTCAGAGAAAGCAGCACCTAATGCCTTGTCAGTTTCTGAAGGAGAAGATGGAAGAGCTATTCCTGTTTTGATCTGGTCTCACACTAATGGGAAGATAATGGCAAGACCTAACACTTCTACAGTCATCAGAAGAAACTGCCTTGCTTTTAAGAGAGAGTTGAGATGAAGGAAAACAAGGATAAGAGTCCACAAATTCAAAATTCACATTAAGCACGGAAAGTATACTACTTTACTGAAAGACTAAACACAACACATAAAAAAGCTTTCCCTCCTGTGGTCCACTTGTAAATAAGAGAACACATTCCTGAATCAGGGAGGATTAACATTAACTAGGGAATTTCATTTTTCTCAGGAGGAAACTGGCCCAGACAGGAATAAACCTGTTATACTGGCCTTGTTAGCAAAATAATCACCACAAAAGCAACAATTAATACTTTGGTCTAACCAACCTAGATACCCTATCCAAATACTACCTGAGCAATGCGTTTAATTAATAACATTTTCAACTTGTTTGCCCATAATTCGTTTTTTGGTTCCTCCTTGGTAGCAACAATTCAGACAGAAACATACAAAATAGGGTCTTAGGTTCTACTCTTAAATCCATTATTTCAAATTCCATAAGTTATTTAGAACTGTATTTTTCAAAACTGTAAGACAAGAATTAGCCAAGAGTAGGTATGATTGAGAGAAACAAAAAGGAAAAGTATTCCACAGAAGTAGAGAAAGAGGAAGAGAGTTGAGAAAAACCTTTAAAAGGTATAATATCTTCATAGATTTATAAGAGAAATTAATCCATAAACACTGAGATCACGTATTTATGCAAATTATTCCTTAGTGGAAAAGGCCCCCAGCAATCTTTGAAGAAAATTTTCAACAGAAAATATCAATGCAATTAGAAGGTGATGTTCCAAATATTCCATAGATAATCCCTTTGTTAATTTCTCTCAAAGCACTCCTTACAGACAATAATTCTGTCTGTTTTCCTTTTTTTAAACACAGCTGTTTCATAATGTTTCTTCCAGTAGTAGGTAAGAATAAGGACCCTGCCCATCTTGTTCACACTGTATCCCCATTGTTAAGCCTAGTGCCTGGCAAACGGTAAGCACTCAATAAGTACATGATGAATAAATGACAATATAATTACCTTGCATTCATCAGCTGAGAGGTTATGATAGAGAGGGCATCCTGATATGGAGAAATGTCTCTCGTGTTTTCCTGTAAGGTGTCCTGTTAAAAGAGGGAAAAACTTAACCTCAAGATGAAAGATATAAGCTTGGAAAGTAATAGTTTTCACTAAAATAAACCTTTTTTTAAGATATCATTTTTATCAAGTACATGTCTGATTACAGATTAAATCCATCAAAGGTAAGGGTCATAACTTGCACCCACAATAAATTCTTTTCTTCTACAGGTTGGACCTAACCACCTCTGAACATATTTGCATATATTCAATATAAATTGTAGTTCCTTCTTTACTGATCATGTATTTCTCAAATTCCAAAATGTCAGAAACCCACAAATTTACTTAAAATGTACGAAGTTTTAAGCAAGAATATTTTCTTTTGGTAGAACTTTCCTATGCTAAATTGATCAAGTCAGATGTATAATAAGTGTACTTTCTATTGTGAAAGGTTATCCAATCTAAATTGAACTTCTTACAATAATCAAAAGAAACTTTTGCAAAATGGAGATGGAAGTGGTCTTTTCTATCATATGAGGAAATACACTTTGGTAATTTTGGACCAGATTAAATATATTCATTTTTGTGGAGAGGTGGCTGATTTTTTTGAAAGATTTAGGCTTCTTTTATAATCAAAATTTTATTACTATTTTGTTTTTAAAATACATAATCAAACTTTTAAACAGGCAGTTTGTGCAAGGGAAAGAAGGAAAAATATTAGGAAAGACAATACTGAAAGCTCTTTTTTATCTAAAGGAGTATTTATTTTTCTATTTTTCACATGTGTCAAAATATACAGGTAATTGATTATTTCATTTTTATATGTCTCTTCAATCAAAACATTCATCAAACATCTAAGACTGAGACAGATGGTGAGACAATGCTAATGAGATAAATATAGCTAAGTTAAACTGCAAATCTACAAAAATCTTTCTTTCATGGAAAAAAGGCATTTAATTTGTAGTAAAGGAGACATTTAAAAGAAATTTAAAAATTATACAAGATTTACAGAGTAAGCTTTAAAGGGTAGAAACAGGGAATTCCCTGGTAGTCCGGTGGTTAGGACTCTGCATCCTCACTGCCAAGGGCCCAGGTTTGATCCCTGGTTGGGGAACTAAAATCCCACAAGGTGGGCAGAGCAGGGAAAAAAATATATAAACAAACAAATAAAGGGTAAAAACAGTGCAAGTATTGTGGGAGAGGAGAATTAATACAGGGCTTTACAGATGGCACTAGTGGCAAAGAATCCACCTGCCAATGCAGATATAAGAGACGTGGGTTTGATCCCCAGGTCAGGAAGATCTCCTGGAGGAGGAAATGGCAACCTACTCCAATACTCTTGCTTGGAAAATTCCAGACAGAGAAGCCTGGCAGGCTACAGTCCATGAGGTCAAAAAGAGTAGGACACGACTGAGCACACATACACAAGAACAAGACAAGAGTTAACATCACGATATGCAGCTGCCATTTCTCCAAGACTATATTATCAAAAATCCTGCCTGCCAATCCAGGAGTGAGAGAGACACCGGTTCAATCCCTAGGTCAGGAAGATCTCCTGGAGAAGCAAACGGCAACACACTCCAGTATTCTTGCCTTGAGAATCCCATGGACAGAGGGACCTGGTGATCTACAGTCCACACAGGATCGCAGAGCTGGGCACGACTGAAGCGACTTACCACAGCACAGCACGTATTATTAAAAATACAATCTTAGAGATCCACACATTTATCTTAGACACCAAAAACTACCCTCAGTGATCCAATACTATGTACAAAATGTAAAATATCATGGCTCTAGCAAGCCTTTTAGATATTATGCATCTATCTATAACTTCTGAATAAATTATTCAAATTTGTTTTATTTTATAATATGTAAACTAAAACCAATCTGCCTATATTAAAAGTTTATAAATTATAGCTGTTCTATTAACCTAGCAATTCCAATGCTATGAATTCACCCAACAGATTTCTAGAAAGACACCAAATTATTATACATACATACAAGGCTAACAATCAGAGTATCGTTCTAAATAGCTTTAAAAAGAAGCTAAAAAATGAGAAAACAATATAAATACCAATCAATACCAGGCAATTCAAGTAATTTCTAAACTTTCAAATATAATGGAATTCTCTATATCCTTCAAACAAGAGGGACCTCTGAGTGCCAACAATGTAAAATATCTAAGATGTCAAACCAGCCAATGTTTATATTCCTTCTTATAAATAACAAGAGAGAAAGAAATGTATGTACACATATATATGTGTTATGTATGTGTAGAAACTTACTAGAAGTATTCATACACAACTACCAACAGTAGTTTTTATATCTAGGACATATTCTGGGGATATGAGTAAAGGAGAACTTTTACTTAGCACTCAAGCCCTCCTATAGGGTTTTAAGTTTTCACAAGCACATCTTACTTTCATACCAAAATTATATAAAAAAAAAAAACCCACCCCAAAGTCAAAGTAAACTTTCCTATGATGCAGAAGATTTATATTTACCCTCTAGTCTACCACATTAAGAGTGCTGAGTTCAGGGCACAAATAACACATAAATCAGACCCCTACTCCAACCTCATCTCCTCTTCCCCATTCTAGCCTATCTGCCCAGGCATATTGGCCCCCAAAGCATCCCTCACGGTGGCTAAGCACTCTTCTGCCCCAGACCCTGTCCACCCGCTATTCCCTCTGCCCATAATGCTTATCTCCCACTCACTCAAATGGTTCACTCTCTCACTTATTTCAGGTTTCTGCTCAAATACCAGCACATCAGAGTGGCTTTCCCTACACAGGCACGCTTGTGTGTATGTGCAGTATCCTACCCCTCACAGCACACATCTCTAGCGGATTATGTATTATACATCTGTTTGACTTCCCCAGTTAGACCATAAGCTACAAGAGGTAGGGAATTTGACATGTTCACAACTCCACCCCCAGAATTTAAAACAGTGCCTAACACAGGAAAACATTCAGTAAGCAACTGAATGACTGATTAAACATAGTACACAAAATAAATGGAACAATTTAAGGATACATGGACAGCAACAAGCAGAGTTGAAAATTCCTTCTCTTGCTGTGCGGCAAGGAGATCCTCTTAAAGTATATTAGCTATCTCCTGCATTAGTATTTGTACAATACTGTCTATTCTTAGGTTTTCATTATTTAGCTCAAGGAAATTGACTTAGGCCTCAAACAACTACCTCAAGTAACAACTGGTATAGCATTCAGGGGAACTCTGCTCTACTTATGCATTTGAAGGGTTGAAATTACCTAAGAAACTGCTGCTAAGACCAAGAAAGGATCCAAATACTAGGGAAAACATACTGGTAGTCTGCAAAGCAGCAACTTTTTCTGTTATACCTTTTTTCTGAACCTGGAGGCCACATTCAAAGGCTAAATTTATACAGAAACAGAGGCCCATTGTCTCTCAATCAGCACCTTCCAACTCTACACAAGTTTAGACCAACATTTGCACCTAAGCTCACTTAAAGAACACACGTAACATTTTAAAAACACTACTAGAATCCCTCAGTAAGGAGAAAAAATAACTCTTAATGAAACAATGATAGAATTCATCTATCTGAGAAGAAATATTTATCTAGTTTATACCTCCTAAGCATACAAAGCCACAAGACCTAAAACTACTAAAGTAACAAAAGTTCAGGGTCTAATCTATACTCCTCACCTTCAGTGCCTCTTGACCAAAAACACTGTTTTTCTCATTTCCTTAATAGTTACGGCCATATAACCATTATTTATTCACCTTACATTCTACTGTTAATCCTCGGTGTGCTTGAACTATGCACCATACAATGAGGTATTTGAAGATAACCGATGTTCTGTTTTTGTTGGAAAAATGAAAGAATTTTTCACTGGGAAGAGTTCTCAATAAACTGAACGATGCATCATAGTTAATTTCCTTGTAACCAAATCTGTTATTATGGACAATAAGCCAAGAAGCAGGAATGCTTTTATCCAAGTGAGCAATTCTGAGTGTTATTCTAAGCAGTGGTCATTGAAGAGCCTAAGAAGCTAAGTCACAATGGAACACTAAACATTTCTGGGTGATTCTAATTCCAGAGAGAGAAAAAACCACTCAATCCACGGTGTCATGAGGTGGGGGCACACTTACCTAGGGAGTTACAGCCTGGTGTAGGACACTTCATATTGAAATTGTAGCTTTCGTGGAAGCGGCGGCGCTTGGGGCGATGAGAGAGATCACTGCCTGAGTCCTTCAGGGACATGTCCTTGGCAATGCTCTCATCGTGAGACACGTTGGGGCTGGAGATGTCTATGTCAGATTCAGAAGAAGGGGCATTTCCAGTTGGCGTTCGAGGTGGAGACTCATCATGATCAGCTGTATTTTTAGTTTCTAAAGTAAAACAATTGGTAGAACTCATGAATGGAGTTTATTTTACTTAGAGGGTTATTATATTCAGAAGGGTTTATGGGCTTCCCAAGATCCTCTTCCTGTGATTTAACCAGTAACTTTTAGCCATTTATCTGCCATAAAACTAAATGGAAAATGAAGAAAAACTAACAACAGCATTCCTCTTGTGCAACTTTAAATTCTGACTAAAATTCCACTTGAGGGTTACATGATACATTTCACTTATTTGTGCTTCTCCCAAGCCCCAAGTTATGAATAATCAAACCTGGATGGAAATAAACTTTAAAAAAACATTATCATCCTATTCTACTGCTGGGAGATACACAAGATGGAATATAAATGAAAATGATTCTTTCTGGATGACATTGAACATACCTGGTGTGAGTGTGAAAGGACTTGACTAACTGAATCAGTTGTTGCAAACCAAATGCCTAATAGTGCTGAGCAAGGCCAAATCAAGAGCCGATTGTCTCTCTCAAAGGGATAACTACTATTCAGTTTCAGTCAATTATGTGGTGAATGGCCACCTAAGGTTCCCAGAGCTTTCCATTTTTTAAAAGAAACTAGTAACTCATGTTTTTACATAGAATCTTTGTTTTTTCAAATACTGGCCACTTTTTTTTTTTAAGTAAATATGATGCCATCAAACCAACAGACCATATTGGCAGGCTAGAAGTTCAGCAGTCCACACTCTTTGCTCTAAGGCCTCTGATTTGGCCTGGTGAATCACAACCTCAATAGCTTACCATTCATTCCCCATTACTGACAGTCACTCCTCCCCAGAATTTCAGAGATAAATGGACCCATAAGCACAACTGTAAGAAAATCTGCTTAAGCCTTCTTCATCTGTGGGTAAGGGGTTGTCAGCTTCTTTTGCCTATTGCAAGCCAGATCAAATATACTCCAGCTACTCTGGACCTCATGAGTAGCACAGTATCAAACTCTTCTCAGCAACGGGTAAGAAAGGAATCAAACAGCAATCACCTAGCTGAATTCTGTACTGGGCATCTATCTGCAGTGGCTCCAAGCCTCTTGTAAGAGGAAACTGATGAGATCCTTTCTGTAATGGGTCCAAAGCACCCATACCTACTCACCTCTATCTGAGAAGTCAACCACTTGTTCAGTTTCTGAGCCAGATGAACGAGTCTGCCGAAGCGGGTATTTTTTTGGAGTCACTGGAGTAGGCTGCTGCTGACTACGGGTCACTCTCCTGGTAGAATAAGCAGGTTCCTCAGTGCCAAAAGACTGTAAATTTCGAACAGGACTGGAATCTGATCCCGATTTAAAAAAAAATAAAACAAAAAAGAAAGAAATCTGTTTTATATTCCATTAGTGTGACTTATTAGCATGTAAACTCTCCTAAATATAAGTAATATAGAGATGGTAGAGAGGTGCAGTACAGCACAGAATTAATGGCTTAGGCACTGGAACCAAGACTGAATGTAATTCAATTCCACTTCATCATACTAACTAGCTGGGCACACTGGGCAAGTTAATCTCTCCAAGCCTATTTCCTGATCTATAAAAACAATGGGAAAATATTAGTAGCACATCCCTCACACATCTGCTGTAGGAAGTGAAATAACTCACATAATAAGACTTGACATGATCCTTAGTAAAGACTTAACAAGGACTTAATAAGATCCTCAGATACCTAAACGTAGTGCTTTATAAACACTAGCTGCATGCTCTTTCTTTCCTTACTCTAACCCACCAGAAAAGAGATACTCTACTACTAAAGATAAAACAACATACAAATATTTCCTTTCTTTAAGGACCTTTTTCTCTTCCTGATTACCCTATCTGACACTCTAAAGCAAAATAATACTAGATTCATAAAGGGTAAGGCAGGGATACAACTTTAAAAATTTTTGGATGCAGAAACCTATTCCGAAGCAGCCAGTAGTTTTTCTACAACTCCAATCTGAAGACACTTACAGAAATAAAAGCAATTCAGAGCTAAAATTAAAGTCTATTTTAAACAATAAAAGAGCCTAATATATAAATCTTACAGATTCTTCAAAGGAAACTGAAATTCTCAAACTCTTGTGTAAAAGTTAGCACACAGCTCAGTTTTCAGTTTGCATATCTCCAAGGGGCTCCATTTACAATGTAGTCTACATTTTGTTTGTAGGGCCACCTAACATGAATCATACTGTGAATGGTGTCCCCAGAAGTTGTGTAACTTACTGGTGATAAAGTGTAACTAGAAAGAGACCAAGGGTTCAGGTATTAGGTTGGTGCAAAAGTAACTGTCATTTTGCATTGCTGAACTTTGCTGTTTGATATTGGAATACATTCTTAAATAAATGTGGTTATGTTATACATCACTTTAATGTGCATTTCTTGCTTTATTTTTTTTGCTAATGACTTATTACTCGCTGTTTATTTTTAGACTATAGAAATGCTGTTAGACAAAAAGCAAATTCAAGCAATTTTTTTACTTGAGCTCAAAGTCGGTTATAAAGCAGCACAGACAACTCGTACATCAACAATGCATTTGGCCCACGAACTGCTAATGAACGTACAGTGCAGTCGTGGTTCACAAGGTTTTGCAAAGGAAGACAAGAGCCTTCAAGATGAGGAATGCAATGGTTGGCAATCAGAAGGTGACAGCAACCAACAGAGAGCAATCTTCAAAGCTGATCCTCTTATGAATACATAAGAAATTGCCCAAGAACTCAACATTGACTATTCTACGGTCATTTTGGCATTTGAAGCAAACTGGAAAAGTGATAAAGTTTGGTAGTGGGTACCTTATGAGCTGACCAAAAATAAAAAAAAACTCATTCTGAAGTGTTGTCTTCTCTATGCAACAAGGAACCATTTCTTAATTGGATTATGACCTGTGACTTGATGAGGAAAAGTGGATTTTTTACAACAACCAGCGACTGACCAATTTAGTGGTTGGACCAAGAAGCAGCTCCAAAGCCAAACTTGCATCAAAAAAAGATCATGGTCACTGTTCGCTGGTCTGTTGCAGGTGTCTGATCCACTACAGCTTTCTGAGTCTCAGTGAAACCATTACATCTGAGAAGTATGCTCAGCAAATCGATGAGATGCACTGAAAACTGCAACTCCTGCAACCAGTATTGGTCAACAGAATCCTTCTCTACTACAATGCTTGATCACACGTCACACAACCAATGCTTCAAAAGTTGAACAAACTGGGCTACAAAGTTTTGATTCATCCACCATATTCACCTGACTTCTCACTAACCGACTTACCACTTCTTCAAGCATCTCGACAATTTTCTGCAGGGAAAATGCTTCCACAATCAGCAGGAGGCAGAAAGTGCTTTCCAAGAATTCACTGAATTCTAAAGCATGGATTTTTACACTACACAAATAAACAAATTTATTTCTTGTTTCCAAGAACGTGTTGATTGTAATGGCTCCTATTTTGACTAATAAAGATGTATTTGAGCTTAGCTATAATGATTTAAAATTCAGTTCGAAATCGCCATTACTTTTGCACCAACCTAGTAGTAGATGACACTTCAAAATGATCCTTTTTTTGATTTGTGGTCAGCTCAGGAGGCACTCACTTATCGAGCTTTTCCACATTTCCAATTTGCTTCAAATGCCAAACAACTGTAGAATGAGCCACACTGAGTTCTTGGTTAACTTCTCATGTAGTTGTAAGAGGATAAGCTTCTATGATTGCTCTCAATTGGTCTCTGTCACCTTCTAATGGCTGGCCACTGCACTCCTCATCTTGAAGACCTTTGCAAAACTTCTTGAACTACGACATTCTTGAACTGCACATTCATTAGCAGTTCCTGGGCCAAATATGTTGCTGATGTTGCGAACTGTCTCTGCTGCTTTATGAACCATTTTGAATTTGAACAAGAAAATCACTCAAATCTGCTTTTTGTCTAACATCATTTCCACAGTCTAAAATACATATAAAAATAAACAGCAAGTAATAACTCATTGGCAAAAAACATAAAGCAAGAGATGCGCATTGAAATGATGTGTAAGATAACCACTTTAAGAATGTATTCCAGTATCAAACAGCAAAAGTCGACAAAACTGCAATTACTTTTGCACCAATCTAATAATTCCTAGCTATTTTGAATATTTACAACTTTCTGGTGTCCAGTGCATGGCCAATTACACTTTCTAAGAACACTTATGCACAGTCTGTTGCATATACTACACCCTCTGCCTGTAATACCACTTTTCCATGTTCAACTTGTAAATTCCTACTAGATCCTTTAAGATTTCCACCTCTGGACTTCCACAGTACTCTATGCCAACCTTCCTCAGACCCCACTCCACAATACATTATCATACCAGTTTACATCCCGCACTATACTGTAAGCTCCTTGGGGCAAGAAGTGTGGTTTTTCTATCATGGTATTCCAGAATATAGCATAGTACCTCAATTATAGTAGCCATTTATCAATATTCCCATTGTACCAAAAGACAAAAACTTAAGGTTGAAAAATCAAGAGACATCTATACTTCAGCTCAAATATTATATTCAAAAATCAAGAACAGTTCCTAAAAGAGAATGTTCCCACCTTCTTGCTTGAAAAAATAGATGTTTTTCTCTTATTCTGCAACATGCTCATACAGCAATAACTAAACCAATACTACTTAAGTGCTCAAAAGTATTTTATATTTTCATTCTTAATTTACTATCCCTCTTAACTGATCATCAGCTTTCTGTATTAATTACAACTTTCTGTCCTCCCCAGAGAAACCCAGACAGAGCCAGGAGGGTCAGGGACACCCTCCAAATCTAAGCCCAGATGGCCAATTGCACTACAGAACCTTCCAACACCAAGATTCCCCATTCTTTACTACCAAAGCAAAATTCTGGGTATTTACAATTGACAGCTGGTCAACTGTTTCTATTTATTAACTACCTGACTATATTGTATAATTAAACATGGTTTCAGAAGTACTGGGGCTTTCCTTGTGGCTCAGCTGGTAAAGAATCTGCCTACAATGCGGGAGACCTGGGTTTGATTCCTGGGTTGGGAAGATCCCCTGGAGAAGGGAGAGACTATCTACTCCAGTATTCTGGCCTGGAAAATTCCATGGACCGTATAGTCCATGGGGTCACAAAGAGTGACATGACAGCAACTCTCACTTCACTTCACTTAGAAGTACTGGGCCTCCAACAATAACAAGTTCTTCAACAGATCACTTTTAAGTCCCCAGGCCTAAACCACTTTTAGGAAGTGAAAAGATAACACACTCATTTTACTGATTGGGAAATTGTAATCTATAAAAAATTAAATGACTCAGGACATTCATATGTCACACATCTATTTAACAAGACACAGTTCTTTTGGGTCTACAAATTAGACAGTTCCCCAAATGGAACCATCCTTAAACACATGATACTTGGCGGTCACGAGCCAATCAATATGCTTCTAGACTTATTCTGCATTTTACCAGATTCTGTCATCAACATTCAGACAAGGGACCAGTTTCCATATTAACCATCACAATAATATGATGTCCAATAAGCTGTGGGGTGTGATCATGAAAAAGGAAGCTGTCTTTTACCTTGGGAACTCTGGCTTAGCCGGGCTGAAGAGCGGGTGACTCGGGCAGATCGCCGCGATGTGCCATCACTTTCTGAACTATCTGTGTGCTCAAGATCTGTAGAAAAATCGGAATCTTCGGTTCCATCTGAACTACTCCCTGCATTCCTCTGTAACACCATAGATTCAGACATTAGCACAGAAATATTTAATCTGTGGGTTTCAATTAACACTGGAAATAAAACAGACTGTGATGCTGATAATACCAAGTTCAAACCTTCCTTTTATTTATTTAAAACGGAACAACTGACAAAAAATGCACCTTTATTTAATACAGGAGAAGAAATCTTACTGTAATGTAATTCTAAAACAAGTTCATTAGGTCAGTACCACAAACTTTAAGAATTCTACTCAAAACAGTCTGGTTGACATAAAACATGTACTTACAGTAAGTCAAGGGTAATGAGAAAAATGTTAGTGCTAGACCCCATTGAACTTTAGATTAGCTTTTGTTCAAAGTCTCTATGAACAACTATTACATTTTTAAAAACCACACACTAATTCAAAATGTCATGGTCCTAAAGAACTTAGGGAGAAAGAGAGTAACATTATTCTTTTTTATGTTATTTACTTTTAAAGTTTCTCCACCTGAATGCCAAAAGTGCTTTAAGAAAGGGGGGAACGGAGTGACTTGCATGTGAAGACTTACAGGTAACCATAAACAGGTTTTTAAAAATCATCTTTCCGATTAATAATTATTTACCAATTGTTAGCCTTCTGAGGCATGATTAGCCACAGAGATAACTTTTATCAACTGCGCTAATAAAAGTGTTAACTTTTATTAACACTATACCTTTTACTAAACCAGAAAGAGAAATATATTTGCTAAAAAATTTAAAAAACAAAAATAAAAAAACACTAAAGCTTCTCTATTCATATAAGTTCTTTATTCAAAAATCCTAAGCACCAGTTGAGTTTAGAGTTCATAATCTTTCAGATTTTTGGAAAGGGAAGAATTTGCATACATCCTGCAAATAATACCCTTTCTACAGCAAAATTTATAAACAATCACACTAAATGAGACACACAAAAACTGTAAATCGCCTCAGGACAGTTTAGGACAGGTTTTGCCACGCTTTGAAAAAGCGTACATTTTCACAAGTTCTATTTGGGTACTGCAGAAAGAGAACTGTGGGCTTATTCCAAGGCACCAGTACTATTCTGCATTTGGTGAGCCTTAACATAAATACCACCTATCAACACTGTATCAATGTACATCATTGTAGGAGAATTAAAAAGTATAAATACTTGAAAGCCTCTGGGAAGAGAAACATTTCTGCAGAAATGAACAAAAATACAATCAACTTTCCAAATATTCCAAGGCTAATCTGACCAGATACTGAATGGAGGCCCCAGAGACAAGTCACAACAAATTGACAGGATAAAAAGGGAGTCTTAAAAGTCATCCAGTCCAATTACTCAGATACTGAATCCCTGATTATTTCTGACCATCACCTTCCTGGCTTGATGATAGAATTGAGTTTTTCTCTCCCCGCTTTTACTAATCTACTTCCCATCTTACTCCACAGCAGACTTAATTGCTCTCTCACTTTCCTGCCATTAAGCTTTGTTTATTACTGCCTAGTAGAGAATTTACTAGATCCTTTCAAGTTATTTACGAGTCTATTTTCTCCATCAGACTCAGATTTCCTTAAGCCAGGGATCATGTCTAATTAATTTCTGAATCCCCAGCAGCCAGCAGGTAGCAAGCAGTCAATAAACATTTGTTGAATTGAATTAGATTTGTTCTGGAGTCCCGGCTCTGCATTGCCTAATTGAGTGGCTTGAGGTACTCCATTAAGCCTGTTTGTTTAGCTGAGAAAAGAAGGGGTGGGGGTGTCCGTTGGTGATTTCATAAACTCCATCTAATTCTAAAAAGTTTCTGATTTAACGAACTGCATTTTGTTGGCGCTGTCTAACTAAGCAGACAAGGAAAAATTACAGCTTAGGAGCAACAGGCCAAAGAGAGATCCCTTGGGAGTGGGCGATGGTTCTCTACCACCCAGTTCTCGGCTTTGTTGTGTCCCCCGCGGGGAAAGGAAGGATGCTCCAAAACTCCGCCTCTGTGGGCATCATCAGACGGAAGGGAGGGGATTCGAGCCACCCAATCGCGGTCCCGATAAACCGCGCCCCCACAGGACAGACTGGCAGGCCTAGCCAATCAAGAGAGGAGAGATCGTTCTCTACGGCCTGTCGGACAGCGACAGAGCCGGGCCCAGACACCGCCCCCACACGCGGGGAGGTGACCGTTGAGCCCAAATGGGCGGTGTCACCAGCCTATCAATATGCTTCTAGACGCTTCAGCGACCAATTAACGAGAAGAACGCCTCCGAGCCAGGAAAGCAGAGGGCGGGAATAGCTGCAACCATAGGCCGAGGCCAGGGTCGGGCCCACATTTTTCAGTTGGGTACGGACAGAAGAAGGGTTGCTAAGCTAGGTTCGGGGGAGCGAGAAGTTGGAACCCAACCATTGTGAGGCGTGGCCAACTGCGTCATATTGCTCAAACGACTGTCCTTAGAAACCCGCCATCCCTCCCGTCCTGTTCCTCTCACCTTCCTTCGAGGCATTGCCGGCTGCTGCGGCCCGACGGTTATGATTCGGGCAGCGGCGGCAGCAGTAGGAACGGTGGCTTCGGCGGGCTCCGTGGCGGCCTCTTGTAGCAGTCCCAATCCTGCGGACGATCTCAAGTGCCTCCTGCTTCTCAGCGTCTAGAGCCTTCTGCGCAGGCGCCGCGGGCTGAGGCGCTTTTTCTTCCACTTCCGGCTGGGGTTTGCGTCACTTGTCGTTACGGGTCAGAGAGCATGCTGGGAGGTTCGTTCCCCTGGTGAGGCTACTGAGCGCCATTTTGGACTTGGGCAGGTAGTGGCTCCGGTGGTGGAAAGTGGAGCCAACCTTGTTTAGTTAGGGGAATGGCACCCTTTGTAGGCGTCGGTAGCCATTCCTGTTTGGGGCAGAAGCCTGACAATTGAAGTTAACGGTTCTCATCTTTATCTTGGGCAAAATTTCCCTTCCTGGTCATTTTAATTTCTGAAGTCGAGGAAGGAAAGCCCCAGAATCCATCAAGTTGCTGAGATTTAACCCCTTCGTCGCCGATTTAGCTGAAGGACGTTTCCGTTTATGGGCATTAACTCAAAGTTGGGGAGGGATATTTTGCGGAAGAAACGATTTTAACAGCTATCCTGTGTCAAAATGGTGAGGAATGGGAGCTTGGGAAAGGAACGAAAGGGTAGCGTCCATCACCGGGAAGTTTCTTGTCTGGTAGAGGAGACATTGTCCTTGCCCTTTAGCAAACATGAAATAAATGAATTCGTTCACTCGCGAAAGAGACCGAACCATTCTCTAGAAGCTGTAACTCCAAAGAAGAACCAGTTTAGCTCTGTGGTGAGCACCCGTCTCCTTACCCCGTCCTGTATGGCCCGCAGGATGAGAATGTGTGTGCATCTGTGTGCGCCAGAGCCGCAGAAGCATTGAACCTCGCGAGCCCAAGTGACCTCTCGAAATTCAGCTGCTTCAGCCAAGAGTTGGGGGACGGAGGAACAGGAAGGAATATTTTTAGTAAAGCTGGATCTCAGGCACTGATTTTTAAATAACAGTGAGGGGGCCTCGAAAGGAGAAGTTGTGGAAGATGTAAAGCTAGAAGAGTTTAGAGGCTGGGAAGTGGATAGCAGACGTTGAAGATTTGAGTGAATGAGTGAAAGTCGCTCAGTCGTGTCCGACTCTGCGATCCCGTGGACTGTAGTCCATGGAATTCTCCAGGCCAGAATACTGGAGTGGGTACCGTTTTCCTTCTCCAAGGGATGTTCCAACCCAGAGGTCGAACCCAGGTCCCCCTCATTGCAGGCGGATTCTTTACCGGCTGAACCACAAGGGAAGCCCTTTGAGGATTTAGCCTTGTTGAAAGAAGAGCCTTGAGAGGACCAAGGCTTGACCCGGAGCGCTTGGGTGGGATACAGGCGGGCTCGGTCGTTAATTTAGGATCCTGGACCCCAGTGTCACCTGAGGCTAGCTAAAATGGAGATTTATTCCCCCCTGGAGCTGAGATTAAGAACAAAGCTGCATAAGGCAAACATTTGATTGATGTGCTAAACAGAGGACTCTGAAGGATTGAAGTTCCATACCCTTAGCTAGCACTCTCCTTGGAGATGTCTGCGTGCTTATTCCCTCGATTGTGTCTGACTCTTTGCGACCCCATGCACTGCAGCCCGCCAGGCTCCTCTGTCCATGGGATTCTCCAGGCAGAAATGCTGGAGTGGGTTGCCAGGTCCTCCTCCAGGGGATCTTTCCAACCCAGGGATCGAACTCAGGTCTCCCACCTTACAGGCGGATTCTTTACCATCTGAGCCACCAAGGAGATATTCTGGGCTAGTGTTAAGGCAGACAGCTTTTGATATTTTGTTTTTATTATTTTATCTTATAGTCTTTACTATAGATACCTTTGAATAACTTACTTAGTTTGAAGTGTACATAGGATCTTATTTGAAAAGGGCTCCTGTTTATTTATTTATTTTTTTGTATCCCCTCAAGACTTCAGCATTTAATTTCACGCTATTACTTTTATTCTGCACTTACTGGCATGTTCCTAAGGTTATTTTTGAGTGTTCTGGCTCCCAAACTGTTGGTAAGGGGCTCTTAACATTAAGAGCATGTCTCACTTCTTTAATACTATCCTTAATAGTACTCAGTCCATTCTATGCTGTGCTTAGTCGGTCATGTGTGACTCTTTGGCATCCTGTGGACTGTAGCCCACCAGGCTCCTCTGTCCATGGCGTTTCTCAGACAAGAATACTGGAGGGGGTTGCCGTTTCCTTTTCCAGGAGATCTTCCTGACTCAAGGATGGACCCCACATCTTTTGCCTGCATTGGCAGATGTGTCCTGCATTGGCAGACGGATTCTTTACCACTAGCGCCACCTGTGAAGCCTACAGTAAATTCATGCTGGTCAGTCATAATATGTTTACTGTTTCAGTCTGAATGTGTAGCACTCAAAGATGGTGAAGTATGCCTCCCTGGAAATTAGTATTTTAGAGTAAAATCTTATCCCAACTTAACTATTCATCATACAAACACCAACATTACAGATGTTCAACATTAATTAATCACTTACACTGAATTTTCAAACGCTGCAGCCAGCACTAAAAGAGTTTATGGTTTCATTTAGACATGGTCCTTGCCCTTGGAAGGTGTACTCTCTGGCAAAAAGATGGAAAAACTAACACCAATGGGATAAAAATGTGATTGTGGGAAAAGTGTGTTCTAAAGATGAAAGTCAAATACCTAGGTATGTTTAGAATGGGGAAGGGGAAATCCTGAAAGCTTTTTCTCTCTTCCTTTCTTTTTTTGAACTACACATAATCTTTACTTTGTTATTTTCATCATGACACAGTTATCACTCAAAGCAGGAACTGATGTTGGTTTCATCAGTTACCTTTTACCAGTTGCCTGTCCTCATCTGCCATACTTCACATAGGTAGCTCCATTATTCTTCTTGCCTTTACACTTTCAGAAGGCTTTTCTTCCTGCCTTGATGCATCTCTCGGCCTTCTTTAGTATTTACTTTCTTCAGAAGGTCTTTCCTGATTTATTCTTTCTAAGGTATCAGGACATAGTGATATATTATTTTGCACTTACTGCTTTATATGTACTTTTTCTTATACAAGTTGGTAGATGTACTGTTTCCCTCACTCTGTGCCTAACAAGCAATAGGAACATAACTCTTATTTATTTTATTCATCAGCTCTTCAAGTGTCCAGTACAGGGCTTTGATGTCAGGTTTAGATTTGAATTTCAGCTCTGTCACTTTGTGTCTGCATTGCTCTTGGACAAATTATAAAATTTACCTGTGTCTCAGTTTTCTCATCTGTGAAGTGGAGATAAGAATAGCCACTTTAAGAGTTGTTATTAAAGAAGTGATTGTTATAAAGAGCTTAGCACAATTCATGATAGAGTAAGTGCTAAATAAATGGCTGTTGTTACTGATATTTATTATTCCAGCCACCCTAGTTAATGGCTGTAACATCTTAATGTTTGTGACTATAACTTTATATGGTCTCAGTGGGTTGTTTGCTTTTTCCTATTGAGCTTCACTTCAACTCAAAAGATACAGAATGATTATCCAGGCCTTATATATTAAGTAAGGCCTTAACTTACTTAATATATATTAAGTATTGAGTCAAAGCAAGATAGACAAAACATCGTATTTCCCTAGGTCAGTAAGCTGCTTGTTCTAAAACACAGTAGAGCAATAATGAGCAAAGTTCAAAAGTGGTACCAAGGAGGAAATGTGGGATTTTATCTGGAAGCTTTAGGAAAGTATACATAGAGGAGGTGAACTTCATAGGACAAGTAAGTTTCGCTGCAGACAAGGAGAAGAAGGACCTTCTTACAAAGGGAACAGCATGTGCCAAAGCACAGCGGTGTGGAGCAGCACTGTGTGTGGGTGGCTGAAGGCATGACTAGATTTGGAGTGGTTGACATAGAGAAGAGGCAAGAGTGGTTTGAGGAGCCATTTAAATGTCCTGCTGAGGAGCCTGGGCCGAAGGTGAGGGGGAATCTCTAAAGGACTTTAAGCAGAGGACTCCCACGATTAGGCTTGCACTTTAGAGATCTGTTTCTGGAAGCTCTGAGCGGAACTGATCAGAGTGGCAAGGAGACCAGTCAGAATGCTACCATAATAATAGCTTTATCTGGAGTTGAGGAACCCAACAGGGCAGGGGTAGCAGAGATAATCTTTTTTGTATGTTCTTGTGAATTTTCTTCCTGATATCTGTATCTCCTCTGTTACATTCGAAACTTCCTAAAAGATCCCTCAATCTCCTTTCAGATGTTCCCCCTTGCCAATAAAATGATATATACCACATTTCAAATACAAAGTATTGTTGTCCATTGTTTGTTTCAAAGGCCTAGGAGTTTGAGGTTGGGAGCCTTGCCTGACTGGCCACATCGTCTCCAGCTTCTTTCTTGCTGGCATCTAAAAGGGCTCAGTAAATGGGATAGCCACTGCCAGGTGTTGGCTCGGTTAGGAAAGACTTGCACAGAACCAGTCGTCCTCTCTCCTCTAAGCCTCTTTCTGACCAGTAGTGGTTAAGGACAGCAGTTTCTTCTGTGTGCATAACTGTCCTGTAAGGTGGGCAAGTATGCCTTGACTTTTTAAAGACAATGCTAGTGTAGCCAGGCCAGTCTCATAACTTCTGAGTAAAAGTATTGACCTAGTCCCTATCCCTCTGTGAAAATCTCAGAATTTGCTGATGTGACCATAATTCATATTAAAATCTTTTCACTTACAGCTGCCTTAAAAATAGAATCAGTGAAAATATGTTTTTTTTTTAATTGAAAAAAAAATAGAGTCAGTGAGATCCTTCGTGGTTCCTTCTTTCTTACTCTTGCTGGGTAAGGCCAGGAACTTCTCTTATATTCTTGGCCACTTGTTAATTTGGTTCTTGGATCACCTTGTCCATACCCACCTCCAGCCCTGCCCTGGGGGAAGGTATTGGACAGATCCCAGCAAGCTCAGGCACTGTTCCCCGCCTCTGCATCTGAGGTTATAAATAACCACCAAAACTAAACAGTCAAATAACTACATTTTGAAAATTGCTCAAATTAAAAAAAAAAAAAAGATCACTCTGATCCTGATTGAGTAGCAGTTTTCCCACTCCTGCCCTTCATCTCCCTCTTTCTTTCACTTATCTACCTCTCTTCTCTGATCCTAGCTCCCTAGGGAAGCCAGTCTAAGCACAAAGCCCTCATAACAATGAAGACATCTTTTTCCTTATTTGACAGGGGCAAAGCCCTCCAGGGCTGTAGTTATAGTTACACAATGTTGTTATAGCAGCAGAGGCCTCAGGGCAACATATGTTCCTGGGTGGTAATTGGGTTTGCTTTAACAGACTGTCTCTCCCCGTTTCTCTATGCCCAAATTCATTTATCAAGAAAACCAGGGAATTGCCATTATGGATGGGCCTTCAATTTTTTTTTTTAATTCCAGCAAAACCAAATTCTTTTTTATTCCCAGGATGGAATGTATTCAGTGATCATGGGTTGAGACGTTTTAGACTGAAGTTATTTTCATTTATTCACTCAACTAATATTTATCAAGCATCTGATAAGTGCTATGCATTGGGTAGGAGCTGAGTGTACTCTGAATAAACAGACATGGTCTTTTCCTCCTAGAGCTGTCGATTTAGGACCAGTGTGTAATAGTGGGGGCTGGGGGAGTATGATGTACACCTGCACCAACCCTCTCCACCTTTTCAAAAGTTATTAATCCAGTATAATAACACTAAATAAATATTTGAGAGAATAAGACATCCTTCATCTCACTGCTGCTATAGAGCTATTTTTATTGTTTGCGTATTGCCTTCCGATTTTTCTCCACATGCATACATTTTATTATATGTACACATTTTGCATAGATGCACTCATTGCTTCCATGAAATTCCATATTTTTTACACACTCTTAATATCTCCTTGTTTCTCTGTAGTCCTCGTAATTATCATTGTAATTGCTGTGTAATGTCATAATGTGGCACTGTGACATAACATGTTCTGTTTGGGATTATTGAGGTTCTTTTAAGTCAGATAATGCGGCAGTGAGTATCTGCATGCATATGTAGCTCTCCTGCTTTTATTTCTACCTCTTATACATTGCTTGATTTTTTTCCCCAAAGACTAGTCCAAATTTAAAGTGTCACCATCCTTGTGGGAGGATACCAATTTTAAGATGTTCCCAGAACTGAGTGTTACCACTTAATAAAATTTTGCAAGTTTAGTTAAAAAAAGAAAACTGCACCTCAAATGTGCTTTTCATTTTATTTCTAGTTAGGATGGACTTCAGTCTTCCCTGTATTTATTTACTAGTCCCGTTTCCTCTTCCATGAAATCCTGTGCATTACTCATGTCTCTACTGAGGTCTTGATGATTTTCTTTTAAGTTTGATTGAAAGATGGAGAGACAGGTGCTTTGTCTGAGCCACATTCAGCTATGGAGTCCATGTTACTGAGAAGGGAAAACATTTGCTTCATAATGATTTCTCTGGTAGTTTCTCCTCACTCTCTCTCTGGCTTCTCTATTACCTCTCGTGGTAAAGTCTTTGTCAAGTATGCATGCTATTGAGAAAGAGAATGAGATTATGAACAGAATGTGTAGATGACACGGGTGAAAGCAGCGAAGAAGCAGGTTATATCTTTCCTCAGCAAGAACTGAGGAGCAACTTTAAAAGCTGTAGTCACTCTTGCCCACTACAGAAACTTTGAAGATGGCTTGTAGACACTATTTTCCTAGTTACCTAGGAGAAATTGAGTCCTAGAAGAAAAAAAAAAATTCACAAACCAGTTAACTTCAGGAGAATGCAAAATGATCCTGCATTCTGCCATTTGTAACCTGAGGGTCATTTCATTTGTTGGGAGATGTTTTCCCCAGAATAGGGGCTAGGAATGGGTTTCTCTGAGTCACTTACTCATGCTTAGTCAATATCTCTTGTGACTAATTGTCCCCAAATGTGAATCAACAGCTAGGGTGAAGGATGCAAGCTACAACTAGGAAAATAATTTCTCTATTTAAGGTAAATCAGCACATACGTGGTCCAGACTCACAACCTTGGACTTATTAGTCTTGCTGTAACCAACTAGGGTTATTGATCCAATCCAATCTCAGGGGTGAAGGACGATTTTCTTACTAGTCTGGAAATTACCTGGAGATGGGTGGGCATCTGGTTATTTCTCCTGCCTAGCCTTGCCGGTAGATGTCACTACACCAGAGCACATTCTCCAAAGATAGGCTTAGAAGGAAAGAGAGGGCTTCAGAAAGGCCTAGTCCAACCATCTTGACCCTATTCTCCCGTGGTTTCCATTAATAACTCTGGAAAATTATCAGAAATATGTATATACATGGCTCCAGACAGTACTAAAGCCTGAACTCAGAAGGCCAAGACCTCAGGTTCTAGGCAGAGTCAGCGTTCTTATCCAGAGGCCTTCCCCAGAAGGGGTGGGCATACAGCTGCTGTAGGAAGGGTGGCAAGACCATTTCAATGGGGGTGTGCATATGATAGACTTATCAGGGAACAAGAGCCATAGTCTTGGGGCTCTTCCAAATGTCACTGTGGAATAGATACCTCAAGCAAAGCACTCCACCCACCCTCCACCCTTGCTCCGCTGTCCATACTGCCAGGGGCCAGCCCTTGCCTGAGGGTTGCCAGGCTGGGGCTAGTTCATCAGCTTTGGGCCTTCCGAGGGCCAGCCAGACATATAGCCACACTCTGCCAGGAAGCTGGGAAAGTTCCTAATAGTTCAGGCTGTCATTACTGTTCTCCTTCAAGACAAATATAAGTAGCATTAATAATCTGGGGAAAAGAGCTATTCTATAAAGACTTTGGTTCCATAATCTTCTGTAGGATAAAACTGAAATTCTTACCTTGCCTGACTACATTCTCCAAAGATAGGCCTGGAAGGAAAGAGAGGGCTTCAGAAAGGCCTAGTCCAACCATCATGACCTTCCTTGCATTATCTGCCCTCTGGTTAATTCTCCAGCCCATCCCATACAACCTCATTCTCTGTGTTTTAACCTCATTGACCCTCCTGCCCTTTTCCTTCCACCTCAGGACCTTTACACATACTCTTCACTCTGATTGGAAATTTCTTCCTTCATTCTCTTCTTCACCTCTTTCTACTAATCCTTCAGATCTAAACTCAAATGTCATTTCCTCAGGGAACTATTTCCCAAAGCTTCTAGATTAGACCAAAGCCCTCATTTCTACACTGTTACAGTACCCTGCATTTTTCTTCATACCATTTGTCTCAGTTTATAATTATATATCTATTTGTATGACTGTTTAATTTAGATTCTTTGCCTTCTGTCCTCCCAATGCATACCCTAAAGGTTTCATGAAAGCAGTGTCTATTTCACTTACCACTGCATTCTCAGCACCTAGCAAGGTACATAGTGCTTAACAGGCACTTAGTAACTATCGGATGTATGAAAAAATGGCAGTAATAACAATAAATGAAGGAAGTTAGAAAACATAGCATTACTCTTTTACCTGCATGCATATAGCATTTGTATATGTATCTATATAGTGTCCAATTATAGTCACTGAATTCCTAAGACATATCAGAGTCCAAAGAAATTGGACCAGTTCTAAATTGGTCAAGAGGAAAGTGGAAGTTACGATACGAGGCAAAATCTTAAAGGCTGTGGAAAGATAGAGGGGGAGGCTCTGATCCATCCATGTGAAACTATAAAGGAGATAAATACAGATTTATTTACTAAATCCCAAAAATCAGTGCAAAGGAAAATTTTTTGAAAACTAGACTATGGATTCCCCAGAGAAGAGACTGTGTGTTATTTATCTCTATATCCCTAGCACCTAGCATGATGTCTGGCACATAGTAGGAGCTCAAGAAATGTATATTGAACTATTTTGTTGAAACTTAAACGAGGTAGACGTGGGTCTGGGGATAAAGTAGAATACAGTTTTTCACTTGGGAAATCTCAGAGGCAGAAAAGTATGAATAGGGTCAAGAAGGGCTCCTTTACATGTATGGACAATAGCTATACAATAGACTGTTTCAGGGACATTAGGGCTATTCAGGGCCCATCCCTTGACCTTTTGAGATCATCCTTATGAAGGGCAATTACTATGCACTCACAAAATGCATCGTCTCTCCACCAGCAGAGACCAAACTCTAAGCTATATAAAGCATTGATCTCACCCTGCCTCACATTGTTATCTCCAGTGTCCTCCAGACTCTTGGGCACATGCCCCGTTGGTTCCATGGGCATATTCTACTCTGGTTTTCACCAAAGAAGGGAAAAACCCATAAGGTGGTGCCCTTCAATCAGAAGTAAAAATGGCTGCATCTCTCAGGGCAACCAGAGCCTGGGGCTGGTATTCCTGAGCCCACAGCAGGGAGGCCATTAGCTCTGGTCCCAAGAATCCCTGCAACCAGCATCCCTGGCAGTTAGCCTTCCATCCCTGGCAGTTAACCTCAGGCCCCTTAAATGGGGACATTTCAAACAGTTTTTCTTAGAGCCGTGGAGGGTTCAAAAGAATTCTTGCACATTAAAAAAAATAAATCCTCCCAAAACAGCTATTGAGCTGCTCGACCTTACTTATTTCTTCCCCCTCCCAGCAGTGTGGAGCTTAAAGTAAAGTTTGAGGACTTGGTTGTATGTTCATTAGCCTTGTTCCAGCCAGCTCTGCTGGTCTCATCCTACCTCGTGCCAGCAGGGTAAGGGCTATGTCTTGTCTCAAAGATGGGCCTGAAGGCATAGGCATCACGAAAATAATTTGACTCTTGTCAGTGGTATGCTGATGTGTCATGGAAACTAGTCCCAGGGGCTTGTCACCTCTGACTTCCCCCCTCCCCTTAGAGCAGCCTATAAATCACTGAGTATTAATATTGTCTGGAGGACCCTTCTCTCCCCACCCCTACTCTGGGGCTCCTCAGCAGGCAGAAGGCTGCAAACTAAGCAGGGAGAAAAGAATGGGCAGCAGGCAGGGGTGCCCATCATTTATCAACCAAACGCAGTGGTTGGTGGCTCTTTCCAGCAGTGCTCTGGCAGGCTGGGCAGGCAGTGCAGCCAGTGTTTTCTGTCAAAATGGAGAGCACAGTCCGGCAAGAGTTCCCCTTATTTGGCTGCCCCACCCCAGAAGTCGGGAGTCAAGGCATGAGTCCTTTTCTTTTTTTTTTTTTGTTTTGGTGGGTTCAGAATTAAAACACACTTTTGGTCCTGGATAGATTCTTACCTCCTTCCCACCCTCTTCTGCCAGGTCTTCCGTGGGGCCTCCTCTTGTAGCTTCTCTTTTGACCCCACGAAGAGCTTTCTCACTTTATTTGGCACATTACAGAAGTTTCTTAAGAGTCCCAGTTCCAGAGTTCTGGCAGGCTTTCTTAAAGGGCAGCACCACTCTCCTCCTCCTCCTTTGATCGTCTCTTGTTTCTCCTTAATGGAAATCCCCCAGCTTCCCTATCTCTCTTTCTTTCTCCAAGGTAGGGAAAACTTGGAGAAAGGAAGTGCATTTAGTCCACTGAAGGAGAGACATGCTTTTGTCAAGAAGTTCCAAAAAATGTTTCAACTCCCTCAGCAAGAACAGCTGGAACCTGCCAGATTCACCTCCATAATTTCTGAGCACTGCTTCTCTGCAATATAAACAAAGTCAGAGTTCTAGGGAGTTTAGGACCCGGGGAAGTGATAGGGAGGCAGGGAAGTGGGTTATAGCATGACCAATCTGGACTGTCTTCCTAACTTTGACCTCCAATTTCTGGGTAAGGAGTGGACCTCCGGGTCTGCATCCCTCCAACTTAGTCCTTTGAGCCCCTCCATAGTGGTCATATACATAGTCTTTAAAAGCAGATGGACCTGTCTTCTCTAGCTGCATAACCTTCAATACATTTCTTAACATTTCTGAGCCTCAGTTTTCTCACCTGTGAACTGGGGATAGTTATGTCTACTGTGTAGGATATAATAACTGTGACTAAGAGTTAAATAATATTATGTGGGCAAATTACTTAGCCTATTGGAAGCTCCCAGTAAGTAGAAGTGGTATTCTTCTATGCCTTTTGGCCAGGGCACATGGCCTATAGTATCCTGAGTATATTGCTTTCTTCCTGGGGCCTTGATGTTAGTGTCTCCTCAGGTGGCACAAGCTTTGTGGACATTCTGAGGACTGCAGACTCACCACTGATTCAGAGATCTCAGTATTTTTAACCTATTTGGGGAAGAAATCAAAATTTGGTATATATAGCCAAAAAATTGACAGGGTTGAGATCTAGACCCTGGCTTGACATTCTGGGCAAACACCAGTAGATTAGAGAATTTGGTGGAGCTTCTGGGTGGGACTTCCAGGGAATGTACCAACTTGTGTGATGCTATCAGACTGTCATGGAAGAAGCAAGACCAAGCAGAATACACACTACTTTGTAGATTACCAGGCCTTTGCCTAAGTTGAATGGAAGCAGGGGTTACAGAAGCCACTGGAAGAATGTACTGGAACAGTCCAGGTCCTTCTGCTGCACAACACCACCCCTTGAGCTTAGAGCCATCAGAGTCTTCAGGAAGAATTGGGTACAAGGACCTCCCCCTCCACCATACACAGCAAGAAATCACCTGCTCTGAAAGAAGCATTATTCAAAGTGCTACCAAGTTATTAAGTGTGGGGAGTGTCAGTACAGCCTTTTGGGACTCTTTCACTTATCAGCCAGACCTGGCTGATAAGGCCATTTTATTGAGCGAGGAGCATCTTGTGGAAAAGATCTACTGCGTACAGGATACCCACAGGGAAAGCCAGGAACAGAGGCACCTAATCAATCAGGGCTGAAGAGTTGGATGAGATACAACTTCATTTTTCATTAAGAAACAGATTGTCAGTGAAGCTAATGAAACTCAAGAGTCAGAGCCCCTCACTTGCACAGAACCCTTCCAAGTCCTTATCCCTAATTCTATAATTATTTTACTATTTAACTTGAGGAAACCTCAAGTGGTATAAGCCATAGACTTCACAGAACCTAAAGCCTTCCCTGCTTTTAGTCTGCAGGACTTTTAGCCTCAACCTTCAGGAGTGATCATAAACAGTTGGAAAAACAAATACTTAAATAATCAACTTTGCCGCACCATTGCCAGATGCAGTGGCATGCCCTAGTAACTGACAAGAAATAACAGAGCAAATGTGTTCCTTTGCTTGGAAGTGGGGAGAAAGGGGACTTTCTTGGTGCCGCAGTGGATAGGAATCTGCTTGCCAGTGTAAGGGATGTGGGTTCGATCCCCGGTCGAGGAAGATTCCACATACCCCGGGGCAGCTAAGGCTGTGTGCAACAACTACCGAGCCTGGGCTCTAGGGCCCTCTAGCCACAACTACCAAGCCCACATGCCGCTACTGCTGAAGCCCACAGGCCTAGAGCCTGTGCTCCACAATGAAAAGCCACCACCGTGACATGCGTGGTCCACAATGAAAAGGAGCCCTAGCTCGCAGCAACCGAGAGCAACTAAAGCTTATGCAAAGCAACAAAGATCCAACACAACCAAAAGTAAATAAGTTAACTAATTTAGAAAGAAATTGGCGAGAAAGGACAAACATATAAAATGACAGAAGAGTAATTAAGAAGCTACTCATAAGCTAGCACAAAATAATGGGCCTAACACCTAAGTCCTGGAGGCATCATTACTGTCTCACAGGATTAGCTAAGGAATGCTTGCAGGAAGTGAGGTCTGATTGGAAGTTGAAGTTGATGAGGAAGATGGTGGACAGGGAAGCTTGGTGCTGCAGTCCATGAGGTGGCAAAGAGTCAGACACGACTGAGTGACTGAACTGAACTGAGGGGGATTATCATCTCCAAAGCACAGAAGATAAAACTGTGGACACATCTGTGATGATATTTTGCAGTTATCTATTACAAAAGCCCTTTAATATTCTTGGCTCTGAAAATAATTTCTGACCCTATGTCCTAGGTATGAAGGAAATCAAACTATGGACCAACTTTCACATCACTTGTCTCTTCTGTTATATTTTTGTATCTTTGAATTGAATTTTTTGGTACTTGATTCTTCATTTGGTACATGGTGTGAGGGTAAGGGAGAGGATTAGATGTGAAATTAGATGAAGGATGTTGAGAGTATTGTAGCTTACTTGCCCAGGGGTCATTGTATTTTTGAGGCTGACCTGGATAAGGTAAATGGGAACAATGGTGGGGAAGAGAGAAGTCTAAAGTGGGGTGAAATGAATAGGCCTTTTGGTTTATACACAGTCTTCCAGGGATATACGCAACCAGCATTTCCTCTCTAGAGTGATCTCTGAGGGACCTGGGAGAGTCATGTGTGGGGGATGCAAACTGTTCCCACCAAGGTGCTGCTCTAGGAAGAAGATGGTCCCTCAAGATACCCATAATCACATGACATGGCAGAACTAAAGTTTACTTTAATTTGCTTTTTGTGAAGCAATATCTGCGTGCTGGTCATAGTGCTAGGTGTAGTCATTAGACTGAGGACCAAGACATGCCTGTTCTCCTCGGGAAACTTATGTATTTTAGTGAGGAGGACACTTATGAAGAATGCTAACCTGGGTATTTCATAAGTCAAAGAACCAAATCTTTTGACCTTTTATGGATATCATAGGGGTAGGTATATCTTTTTCATGAAATGTTCCCTTAAAAGAGTAGCAGGGTCTGACACACATCAGAGATCTCTCATCTATAAACATACCTAAATCCTCTTTTTAAAGGCAGCTTGATTGAGGCATAAATTATATACCATAAAATTCACTTATTATACATGTATAATTCTATGATTTTTTAAAGTTTATAGAGTTGTGCAACCATCAGCATATTCCAGTTTTACATCATTTCCATCACCCCAAAAAGTTCCACTGTGCCTGTTTGCAGATAATCCCTGCTTCTACTCTCAGCTGGAGGCAAACTCTGATCTGCTTTCTCTATAAATTTGCCTTTTCTAGATAGTTCACATAAATGGAATCATATAATATGTGGTCTTTTGTATCTGGCTCCTTTTACTTAGCATACTGTTTTTAAGGTCCATCCACATTGTAGCATATATCAGTAGTTTATTGCCTTTTATTGCTGAATAGTATCCTCTATAAATTCTTTTGGAAGTTATTTATGTTTTGAGGCAACACTGACCAGGATGCAGGAGCCCTGGTCTTCTGTCCTGCCTCTGATTTGCCAACTGACCTCTACCAAGTCCTTCCCTTGTCTTGACACCCACTTCTCCATTTGTAAAATGAAGGGACTAGACTGATCATACACAGTCTCTAATGGCTCTTTGTATTTTTCATGGAGTACCGCTAGATCCTGTATACCAAAATTTTGATGTCTCTGATCCCACGTTTACCCTTTACCTGTGGGTCAGGAAGATCCCCTGGAAAAGGGAATGGCTACCCAGTCCAGTATTCTTTGCCTGGAGAAGTCCATGGACAGAGGACCCTGGACTGTCCATGGGGGTCACAAAGAGTTGGACAAGACTTAGTGACTGACACTTTTGACTTTTTTTTTTTTTTTTACATTTTAAAACATCTAACAAATCCTTTATTGTTAAGGATGAGGAAACTTCAGTTTTAAAAGTCTGTAGTTTAGCAAGAAAAGTTGATTCCCACTGAGAAGAAAAGAAGAGTTAAGGAGTGAACGTCACCCAGTCTGAGAAATGGAGAATGAACAACTGAGATAGCTAAGCAGAAGACAGAAAGTGGTGGGCTGCAGCAAGGGATAAAGTGTGTCAGACATAGCACCGAAGGTCAAAATCCAGGCCACAGTTATCTTGGGAGTAATAGAGCAGGGATGCAGGGAAAGGGAGGCCCCCAGAGTGGGAGAGATGTTGAGGGCTAGCCCCCCTCCCTACTCTGTTCCCATAACCTCATTCATTCCCTCAACACTCCTTCTCAATCCCTCTAAGGCTGCTCTGCTCCTTCAGCTCTGACCCCATTTCCTCAGGATCTCGTTCCCTGAGGAACCAGACCTGACATTTCAGACAGAGGCTGAGGGAAGGAGGTAGGTCAGAAAAAGACACTGTGTGTCTGCGTCATTTTATTTTTTGCCTTTATTACTTTGTAATGCAGGGACCAAAGACGTAAGTACTTAGACATTTACCAGGAAGTTCAGAGATAGTCCCAGGTACCAAGGAATATCAAGACTTCTCTAATCTCTGCTGAACAATTGCTTCTGAGTATCAGATTCTGGAGAATAAAAACGGTGATTTGGAATTTCCATTCTTGTTGGTTATTGTGGCATAAATGTACAGGGTGAAGGATCGAGGTGCCCTAGAAGTAAGGCCAGACAGCACCTTCAGAACTGGAAAGCTTCTCTCGACTATAACAACCTTAGCCTTCTATTAATTCAGTAGCCAGTGGATCCTACAGATCCTCTGATCTAGAAATCTCCAAAGCCTTTCATCCTTGGTAGCCCTTCAGACATCTGCAGCTTTTAAGACCCCAGGCCTTATAGACACTGCTTGGGGAAGGGCTATACCTCTGACCCCACACTTGTAGGAAAAATAATTCAAGTCCTCATTTATTTGTGACAGCTGTGGACATCCCAAGAGCAGGCTTGGATCAAGGGGCTGAGCATTTGTTGTTGGAACCTTGTGAGGCAAATAATTCTCCCATAGATGAAAAACAATTTTTTGATATACTTGGTGTATGTAATCCTCCACTTTTGATGTTTTTGAGTGCCTGCCTCCGACCTCCCTGAAAGCAGAACCCAGAACATGTCTCAATCAGAACAGCCTCTAGACCACTTCTGCTCACAGGCTTCAAGGCCTGTTAGGGTATGAACTCCAGAATAGGAAGTATATCTCTGAATATTATCGTCATTCCATAGTGCTTAGCTCTGTGTCTGGCACATAGTGGTCATTTCAATAAATTTGTGACAAGCAAATTAGTTGGTGACAATCATGTTGATAAAGATGGCAGAGGGACAATGACAAAGGTTTTCTTGAAGCTAGAAGATGCTTTTAAGGCAATACATCTCCCTTTAGCAGCACGCAGTCTCCCCAAACCCCGGCTGCTGCTGCTTTTTTTTTTTTTTTAAAATGCTTTTTTAAATTTGGCTATGTCGGGTCTTAGTTGCGGCATGCAGGTTCTTTAGTTGTGGCATATGGGATCGAGTTCCCTGACCAGGGATTGAACCCAGGCCCCCTGAATTGGGAGCATGGAGTCTTAGCCACTGGACCACCAGGGAAGTCCTAAGCCCTGGCTTCTTTAATTAGAGGAAACAGACAGGAGTTGATCTTCAGATGAGGTCTTTATCCTCCCATCATGCCCATGCCAGGAGAAGCAACCAGTGATAGAGAAGGGAATGAGAGACAGCTGCTTGAGCATGATACCTGGGGTAAGGAGAGGACAGGGATCTCCTCTGCATGCCTGCCTTTGCATTCCTCCAGCCGGGCCATCTTAGTGTCTTTAGCCAGCTTATCAAAAAAGAACACGACTCTCTGGATTCAGAAGATCCAGTTATTCAGTTGTGCCACCTCCACCAACTCTTCTTCCACTGTCTAGGCCCTCTATTCTTGGTACTTTGGCTTTAAAATGAAATTTAAACTCCATATCCTTGAGATTACCCTTTTCTCTCCAAGGGAAGAATGCCGCTGCCCAATAATATGCCATTTTCTCTTTAGAACAACTCTATAAGGTTGATAAAGCATAGTCGATTCTGGCACAGAGAAAGGAGTCATTTGTCCAAAGTATTTCAAGATTCCCCACTCCAGGCTTTTACCTGTAACACACACCATATAGACCAACCAGTAAAAATCACACATCCTCTTCTAAGACTGCCTGAGAATTTACATGCTATGTCCTAAAATGGACAAAGTTGTCAGGTAAGAACAAATTTTAAGAGACCAACTGGCTCACACTTTGGCTATCAGGCAAGTTAATTGTCTAGAAGTTGAGTGTATGTTGAGAAAGTACTTGAATCTGAAGTCAAAAGACCTAGGACGTTCGTCCTGGGTCTGCCATTTACTAAGTGGACAATCTTGGGCAAGTCATCTAAGCCTCTGGGACTTAGCCTTCTGTAAAATAGGGACAATAATATTTTCATTTTCTACCTATTATACATATAATAGTCTACCTATTACGCACTTGGGAAAATTAAATGAGATGGCGTATGTGAAAGCTATGAAGTACAAGACAAGTGTTAATTTTAACATCCTAGCCAAACTGTATCTGTGGAGACTCTTTATGTAAAATGAAAATAGTAATCCTTCTTTGTTTATAAGAAAGTTTTACAATGACAGAGATGAGGAGTTCATCTCTAGAGTCAGGCTGCCTGAGTAACCTTAGGCAAAAGTAAGCAATCTCGCTTCTTTCTGAAGCCTCCATGAAGAGGAGATAATACCCATCTCATAGGTATGTTGGTGAGAATTAAATGAGGCAGTGTATGCAGGGTGCTTAAGATATATCTGTCATGGAGAAAGAAACTGAGTGAATGTTAGCTGCTACTATTACTGATTTTATTAATGAAGTGTGCCACGAGAGAGGCAGTGTGGTCCATTAAGATCTGATAGAGATCTGAGTCAAGAATCAAAAAGATTCACCTTTTTGGATCTCAGTTTCTCTACCTGCACCATAATAAGAATCCATGGTTTCCTTTTTCCAGATTTTCATGGGGATTAAAAAAGCATATACTAACTGGGATGTTATAAATTGTAAGATTTAAAAAAAAAAACTGAGTTATT
Source organism: Antilocapra americana (assembly GCA_007570785.1). Classification (NCBI taxonomy): domain Eukaryota; kingdom Metazoa; phylum Chordata; class Mammalia; order Artiodactyla; family Antilocapridae; genus Antilocapra; species Antilocapra americana. The sequence goes on along the minus strand of ML664177.1, from coordinate 18,307,907 downwards.
AGATTAAATTTTTATCAGTTCATCAATTTTTGTTCATTCCTATCTGCCTTTGGTATAGTTGTCCATAGAAAAGGAGTACATCTCCCTGTCAGTAAAAAATATTTCAAATGTCATCTTAAAGTACATTTTTCAAATCTGCAAGAATATACTCTTTGCAAAGAAAAATTTTCTTTAGGATGTTCCATATCCTCAATTTGTTTTCTGTACATAGGCTGATTTTAATATTCATCCAACTCTTGAATTTCCACTTTGGGTATTATCTGCTTTCAACATTTAATCCCCAAAATGACCTCTCATTGCCTTGCAGCATGCTTCCAGATTACCTCCTTTTTTCTGATTATTAATAGTTAGTATGGCTTCAGGGAATACCTTCATTTTAACGTTAAACTGGGAAAAAACAGAAATAGAAAGATAAATCTGTAGCAAGATCAAAAATAGATATCATGGCTAAATATAAATCTGGAGGGAATTATCTAATTATTTGGATGGTCCCTTATCACAGACAATCTAGGATTGATTGCCTTTCACTTTTTCCACATAAGAGAACAAAATGGTTAATGAGTACCAAGAGTAATCATTTTTTTCTTTTGAAGAGAATAATTTTAAGCAGTAATTTGAATGCTTTTTCCTTCAAACGTCTCATGTATATATTACAGCATGTGGTTTTCACAACAGCGTGCATTCTCTTTGTGGCCCATTCAGGTTCATTTTGACTTGTAGGTCAGAGAGCATTGAGCTGGGAAGACCAGGATTTGGTTATGGAGTCACTGTAGATTTGTTCAACTTTCTCAGTTACTTTGTTCCTTCCACTAAAGAGACTTGGAATGGACAACTCTGCTCCTTTTCAGTCTCAGTTTAATTTACAAGCGAGCAGCTGCATTTTTAGGTTGGACCAACACCAAGTAAGGACTTAGATACGTGAAGAAAGACAAATGTGGTGCCACATGAGGCACAATAGCTATTAAGTTCACCGATATAATGCAAATCGCATGCAAACATTATGCAAACTTTTCATTAATTTGTAGAAACTTATGTTAGAGCTTGCAAGCAACATTGAGATCCCATGAGGATTTAAAACTAAAGTTTTTAGGTTAAAGCAAAAGTAATGCTTTTTGAAGTTATTGCTTTCTTCATACTTACTGGGATTCAATTGCTGAAAGTTTGACACTCCTCCCAGCTCCTCATGATGATTTCACTACTGCTTTATTCCATTTTACACCCGGCCTCAGCTCCGGCCCCGCCCCCACTTTGCCTGACGTCACGTGACACCGTATTTGCATACTACCTGGGACTGGGTGTGACGCTCCCCTTTACTGCATCTTGTCATTGGCGGTACCGGAGAACCAGCCCCCTTCCGGACGGACCAATAGCGAACTCTCGGACGTGGGGCAGCAGGCGGTGGTGGGATGGAGGTGGGGTCTTGAGGTTGGATCGCTAGGCATATTAACCAATCATCCTCTGGTAGGGGAAGATCAAGCCGTGGATTGGTTGGGAGGAGGAGTCTGGGGATCCGTAGGCCAATGAGGGCTCTGGGCTGAGGGGGCAGGTCTCCGCCCCGTAGGGCAGATAAGCAGCTGCAGCGGGGGTTGGGGGGCTGTGTGGGGCTCGCTGTGGGTCGGAGGCAGGCGGGCAGTCCGGCGGGCGGGCGATGGCGGGGGCCGCAGCGGGCGGCAGAGGCGGAGGTTCCTGGGGGCCGGGTCGCGGAGGGGCCGGGGGGCTCCGGCGGGGCTGCTCTCCTCCAGTCCCTGCCGGCTCCCCCCGGGCTGGTCTACAGCCGCTCAGGGCCACCGTCCCCTTCCAGCTGCAGCAGCCGCACCAGCGCCGGGACGGGGGTGGCCGCGCAGGTGAGCCGGGCCTGGAGTGCGTGCCGCTGAGGGAGCCGTTGGGGGGGTGGGGTCGCGTGACGGGGGGGGGGGGGGGGGGAAAAGTGTAAGGGGGAAGTGGAATAGGGGCGAAGGAAGAGAAAGGGGGTCGCGCAGAGTCCGCAAGGATGGAAGGAGCGAAAGCGAGGAGCGGTGAACGCTGAGTGCACCGCCGGGACAGAGTGCAGGAGAGTCGGGCCGGGAGGTGAGGGGAAGGTCCTGGCAGATGAAGGCTGGCTTTGGGGGCGTAACCGAAATGTGGGCAGAGTTGTGGTGTGGGGGTGAATCGAAGATGCACGGGTGGCAGCGAGGTGTGAGGCGCGTGGTGGGGGCGCCCTATGCAGGGATTGCACTGGAGCGGGGAGCCGGTGGGCGTTGGATGTCTGCACGCTGAGGGGGAGGGGCATGGAGGAGAGCCCCGTGGAGCCATGTGTTAGTTCTCCAACTTGAGTTTGGCCCCAGCATCCCGTTCTGCAGCTCTGGAGTTCCTTTTCCCACCACTTCATGTGCGCTTCGCTTTATGGCACCTCCTGGAGCTGGTTTCTTCTAAGCCGTTTGAATAAGTTTAACGACATCTACCACCCATACAAACGCTCCGCTCCTACTCCCTACATTCCTGTTGGTATGGCCCAAAAGTTGTATGATCCCATCTCACAGACCTGCTTAATATGGTTGTCTCATTCCAACCATCGCGCGCGCGCGTATGTGTGTATGTGTATGTGGAGATGTAGGATCTCGGTATTTTGCCCCCTGCCTTTCCGTTCTTCCCCCACCAATGCTGTTTTGTCCTGAGCTTGTCGGTCAACGTGGCAGTAGGGTGAGGGCTACAATCAAGTACAGTATGGCAAATACTCCCACTTTCTCAACAACACCAAAAAGATGTCTTAATAGCAGCTTAACGTGGTGGATGTGGTTGGCAAAGAACAAGCTTAACCTTGCTTTCACACTCAAAGTTGTAATGGATCCCCTGTAAATGCAGGCAGTTAGGAATGGGAGAAGGAACCTACTTGCATGAGGAGGTTGGCAATAAGTTGAAAGTGAGGCTTACATTTGATTCACACCAGATGTGAAAATATCATTGCACACTTCAAAAGCCTCAGGGTCTACCAAATGTACAAAAGTCATAGTCCCTGCCAACTGATGGTTAATGACATTCTCTAAACCAGAGTTTCTCAGGCTTTTTGTGATTAACTAAGCCTAGTTTCAGCCCCTCCTGAAAGTTTAGTTGCTACGGTGCCTTCCTAGGTAGGAATGGGATTAAGAGGATCTCTAAAGTAGAAAGTTTTCCTCCGTCTGGACTTCATTGTAAATGTTACCATTGTATCTTGGAACTTGGTCAAATCTGGTAGCAAGATGGTAACCAACTAGTAAAAGTATCCCTAGAATCTGACCATGTAGAGCAAGGCAATGCCCAGACAAACTCGGGCCTATCGTGAAGTGCTCTAAAGCAAACCACGAGAGTACAAACCTGTTGGCTTTCTTTGTGCCTCCTTATAGAGTCAAGGAAGTTAGTAGAAGAGCAAGCACTGGAACTTAGTCACTTTTAGTGGACATCAGCAGAAAGCCTGCCAATGTAGTTATTGGAAATCTGTTAGCAGTCATATTTTAAAAGCAGTTATGTTGTGTTTACTATAGAACTAATATTAAAAGGACAAACACTGGTGGATGCTGTGGAAAGAAGAGTCTTGCTTTGGATGACTGAGTTCTTTACGTGGCCAGTTCCTTTTTTAGGGCCAGGTACCCTAAGATAATGGTAAAAAAACATAGGAGGCTAGAGCTCTGCATGATTTGTTGGATGATTTAAGACAGATTGAGTGATTTCTTGCTTATAGATTGGGCTGAAGGATTGTTTTTCCTCCACCTGTTAGCATCCCAGAGGCACTAATAAGGCACTTACCTGGTTTGTAGTGGGATTATTTGTAGGTTTGCAGTGGAGCAGGAGAGAGGAAAGACAAGAAGAGGAAAAAGCAGCTTGAGTCTGTGGACTTATTTGTGGCCAAACATTAAAGGAATGTCCCTGGCCTTTGGTTTGGGAGTGCATCAGGTCTTCTGCATGTTAACTTTTACCTTTATGTGTGTTCAGATTTTTTCCATTCCTTGGCCTTGAGAAGTGGCAGAAGTGGCTTCCTCTAGGCCTGAAGGGTGTATGTGATAGAAGGAAATGCTTTGTGGTCATAAATCCTTAAGAGAATGGCTTTGGGTGCCAGAGTTACTTGGGTATCAAATCCAGGTTCTATTTTTTACTAGCTGTGTGGCCTAGAAGAAGTTAAGTAACTTCTGTGCCTCAATTTCCTCATCTGTAGCTTGTGAATAATAATATCTATATCAGAAGAATCAAATGAGTCAATAGCTTTAAAGTGCTTAGAACAGTGCCTGGCAAGTAGAAGGTACTCTGCAGTGTTTGCTGCTGCTTATTTTGTTGTTATTTTCTCCACCCAGCCAAGGTGAGAGCCTGTTGGCCAGAGCGCATTGCCTTTTCAGGCTTCAAAGAGCAAACCCATATTGGTCTGAAACCAGTATTGCGGGTTTCAGAATTTCAGGGCCTCCCCTTGCACTTTTATTCACTCATCTTTTAAAATGGGCTTTCTAAACAGGGCTCTGAAACCCAGCTGTTGAAAAAAACATGAGCTGGAACTGAGTCTCAGAAACAATTGTGTCGTCACCGTTTCTGTTTCCCATCTCAAAGTGATGTAGTGCTCAGGGCTGTGCAGTTATCTCTCCACCACACACCCTGTTGTGTTCTTGACAAGATATATTAGATGTTGTTATTTATTTTATTCATTCATTTATTTATTTATTTTTGACTGTGCTGGATCTTCAGTCCTGTCTGTGCTTTTCTGTAGTTGCAGCAAGTGGCTATTCTGTAGTTGCAGTATTAACTTCTCTTGTTGCGGGAGCATGGGGTCTAGGGTGTGCAGGCCTCAGTAGTTGCGGGTTTTGGCCTCGGAGGTTGCAGCTCCTGGGCTCCAGAGCACAGGCTCAATGGTTGTGATGTACGGGTTTAGTTGCTTCGGTGGCCTGTGGGATCTTCCCAGATCAGGGATCCAACCCATGTCTCCTGGTAGGAGGATTCTTTACCACTGAGCCACTGGGGAAGCCCTAGATGTTTTTTAAAAAATGAGGGGTTAAGGATTTGCCTTCTGTGGCCATTCATCCTTAAGGGATCTTTTGATAAAGTGAGGAAGCCTGGGCTTTTACGAGCCTGAACGAGGGGTGTGGAAGGCAGAAGAGTGGAGAGAAAAATGAAGATCAACTCTTAAGAAGCTAAGAGCTCCTAGTTGGTAACAGAAACCCAGGAGAAATATCTTACTGCAGTTTCTCCTTTAATTAAATTCTCATTTGTGTCTTATGTCAGTTGGAATCTGCTGACTTTTAAGTTCTTCTAGGACAGACTGATGTTGAACAAAATGGGGCTAGGAGGTGAACTGTTTTGGGCTCCAGTCTTACCTATTCTGTTTAGTGTCTGTCTCTGTGTCTTGAGAATGAAGCTAATGTTCAGTCGAGGTTTCCAGATTCTTCCCTAGAAGACCAGCCCCACTGGCCAGCTGGGTGCTGGGGGAGCCAAATGCTGCCTCTGAATCTCCTCTGCCCACTAGATTCTTCTTAAACCAAGGCTTGGCATTATGGCCTGCAGACCAAATCCAGGCTTCTGCCTGTTTTTGTAGATAAAGGTTTATTGGAATATGGCCTTGCTCCTTCATTTATGTATTGTCTGTGGCTGTTTTTGCACGTTGGCCAAATTTGAGAAGTTTTGCACAGTGATAGAATTGAGTAGTTTTGATAGAGACCAAATAGCCACAAAATCTAAAGTATTTGCTATGTAAACTTTTCAGGAAACAAGCCTAAAAAAAAATGGCCTACCCTTTGTCTTCCACAATGTTCCTGACCAGTGTTCCTGTATAAAGATGAGTTTCAAATGTATGTAGTATATACGTCTGCAGAAAACCCTAAGGGAGCAAAGAAAACTCAAGCCTATATCCCCACTCGTATTTTAGGGAAAAAGAAAGGGACATCATCAACTTCTAGTCAGTTCTCAATCTTTATAGAAGATCAGCACATGTAAACCCAGACTACTCACCCCCACCCTTGTCAGGTGACGTGTTCAGTAGATATAAACTAGTTTGGATTTACATAAAAGCTTAACTGTGTAGGCAGATTTGCATCTCTTCCCTTCTTACCCTCCTTCCAAAGCTAACAACCCACAGTTGCAGTGAACACATTTCAAAGTCAGATGGAAATTACTTTCAGCTTATCTCCTATTTTGGATTCTTCTCCTTACCTTTTATTTTTCTGAACAGGATCATTGAGGGCTGGCATAGTCATGGTTGCTCTCAAATACTGACTTCCCCACAGGGACAGAGAAGCAAATGTCCATCAGGTTTTCCACGATGGCCATCTCAGTGAATGTAAAGCAGCACTGTTATTAGCAGTGCTATTGGTAATTATTAAACTCTCTTTCCCTGCCATGCTTTTGTAAACTTCGTCCTTAGGGATGGGTGTTTGGAGAGGTATGGAACAATAAAGGAGGTTGCTTATTAGCGACCCACATCAGACCATGGTCCTTCTGGACCTTGATGTTAGAAACAGCCTGGAGATTAGAATAGAGTGTAACTTTTCTATGCCACAGAGCCATCTGCTTATAAAGAAGCTTGGGGCTGCAGTTAAAATCCTTTAAGAGCTACAATTGTCCTTTAAAAACCTGTGATTGAAGCAGCTTCTGTTTGGGAGGCATTAAACATGAAGTACTTCCCAGCCTGACACTGCTAGCTTGCTTTTGACAGCTTTACTAGCACTAGGCACATGGACTTGTTAAAGTATCTGACTCTTAAATGTTATCACCAGTGATGGCACCCTTGAAATTGGGGGCCATAATTCCTAACTACTTATTTATCCTTTTGGTACCCAGAGAATCCTGGGTCCATGTGTTACTCAGTATTTTGTACAGCAAAGGATTATCCATATGGGAAGCTCTCCACTTAGGTAACACAGAGTGAGGATTTTTCAAACCATTTGGGGTCAGTGAAGAAAGGCTGAGAACAATGGTGGGGTATGGTGGTAAAAGGACATGGTTCTCTCTGGTTCCAGATAAAGACTATCCTCTAGAAAATTTGAGGCAGGATTGCAAAATTTTCATAGTTTGTGTTGGCAATGAGTGTTGCCAAAGTGGTTGGTGGGCTTTAGTAGTCCAAGAACACTTCACCTGCTTTTTCTGCCAGTTTATAATGAATGATGTGATGGGCACCGAGGCCACACTACCCCTTGGATCTTAATGGAGCATCCTCCTCCAGATTCTTACAGTTCTCATGTAGAGCCTTGATGCCAGAGCACTCGGATTTTATTTTAGGGTGTGGCATATTCTGGAGGCAGGTCTGGTTTTCAGTTCTTTTTGACACCATCATAGATGTCAAATGCTGTATGACACTACCACAAATGCTTTGCCAGACTTACCTGGGCTTACTTTTATTCCGCAGACAGCTTGGAGCCCTTGGAAAGGGCTGGAAGGGAAAACCTTGTGTTTCTTCCCATTTCAGAGTGAAGGTGGGTCGCTACCAGCAAGTTAGTCTGGTGAGCTGGGGCTGTCTCATCTTTTATCACCCTCTGAGATGGATAGAAGAAGGATCAAGGGAGAGGGAAAGCAGAGAAAAGATGAGTGAGAAACCTGGTGATTTGAGTCTTCACAGAGGGCTCCGTTATTTGGTTTGCCACTTTATGAATTAACCAAACATGAGCCAAACTAGTCACATTGTTGGGTCCAGAACAAATCCTGATCTCAGAGAGAAAAGAGTTTGGGATTATATTTGAAGTTATAAATGATCTGTGCTCCAGTTCCTCTCCGGTCGTGTGGAACTGAAGGGGCTCTTGTTCTTGGGAACAGCTGTCTGGAGGGAGGCTCTCCACAGCTGGCTGCTCTCAGCCAGGCCTCCGGCTCATGGTCCCTACTGAACTTCCTGGGTTTGAAAACTCTTCCTGGCACTTTGCTTTCTCCTCCACACTTTTCCTCAGAGTCGCTACAAAACTGAATGCCCAGCTTGGAGTTATTTAAATATTTGTCCTCAGGTCCTGAATATACTTCAGTCGACTTTTACTTTGTGGGAGCACCACAGCCAATCAAGGGTGGCTTTAATGAACTTAAAAGAATGCTATCAAAGTATTTCATGATAGGAAAACTTTTAACTCCAGCCCCTGAGGAACCTGGAACTAAAGTCCGGGCTGTGTGCAGACACTTACCCAGACAGCTGACACCAGGGGTGGTGAACACCTTGGGGTCAGCTCTGCTACACATTCTAGAAGGGTGGAGGTTGGCGGGGGGTTCTGGGGAGATACCTCCAAGGGTTTTGGATGATCTAAAGTGGCAGGCTTTAGGGATGGGGGAGTTTTCTCTCAAATGCTGCCTAACTGTGACTTCTTAGAGTTGGCAGGATTTTGCAGGCAGAGTGATAGCTTGGGGCGCCACTTCTTTGACTCTGTTTGTCCCATCTTGCAAATGGTGGATGGCTTTCCCAGGAGGAACTTTGTTAACAAGTGTAGGTCTCGTTTACCACCTGCTCTGCTGCTTGCCTCCCTCATCATCTGATCCTAAATAAAAACATACTGGAGAGCATGGAGGTCTAACCTTCAGAGGCAAAGGTAGGATTAAACATGCAGCTCTGAAAACAAATTACTAACACATGCACTAGAGAATAAAATGTAAGTTCAAGCTGGAGGAGGTACAAAATGAAGGAATATTTAGAGTTAGGTAGGATTAATTAGAGAATTACTGAGATGTCTCTAGTAGGCTTTTTTTTTTTTTTTTTAAGTTGGCCAGTGCATTATTCTCCCTACGGTTAAATTAAATTTTTACTCTCTCCCTTCCCTCTTGAAAGTGGCATTAGTGTCCTTGTTTGGTCAGCTGTGCTCTTTAACTTTCTCAAATCTCTTTAGGCCCTTCTGCCCCACGTTGGAAATTGTGTGCCTGCCTTTTTAAAAGATAGGCACCTCATGTTTCAAGTTCAAGTGCAATGGAACTCACCCTGCAGCTTGAACAGATTTGAGTGGTTTTGCAGAGGGAGGGCCAGGGCAGATGGGGAGTGTCGTGCTCAATAAATACTTGTTGGATGGAGTTGCTGGAAAGGCAGCAGGGGAGGGGGGAGTGAGCCACACTTCCCCGGGCTCATTTGAAATGGTTTTTCCCACTTCTGGTCCCCACACTCTCTCTTTAGCTACTTACAAGGCATCCCCTCCCCTCCTGAAGTGTTAGTGTTCTCTCTCTTCCAATCACTGGTCTCCCATTCATCCTGGTTATTGGGCTCAAAGCCCAGCTGGTGGCAAAGACGTGGCATTTCCATGGATGTCTTTGCTAGGCCTGTAGATTCTCTTCCCCCACACACTTAAAGCCAGAGGGTGAGCTTGGGTGGTTAGTTACCAGGTTGATCCATGGAAACAGCCAACGTTTAGGATTTTGTTGTGATTTTGTAAAAGAGCCAGATGACCTGGCTTTAGGCTTAGACGTGTATATGGGTGAGAAGCCAAGGATGAAGGCTGACTGTCCTTTCATTCCAGGTGGATTTGCACCAAATTCCTAGGAGTGCTATAATGTATAAGGAAAGCAGAATCTGAATTAGCAGCTTTTCTGGGCTAGAGAACAGAATTGTCTAGCTTGTTGGCTAGACAAAATTGTTGGCTTTAGGGTGACCAGAGGTGTGATCAGGCTAGAAGCTCCCATCCCAACCCAGGCACCATCCTTTATATTAATACAAAGCACTGCTGTTTCTTCTTCTCTTTTCCCCACTAATGGGGGAAATACTGGAAAGAGATGCTCACTGTCATTCTCCAAGCCCTGATACCTACACTGTCATGTGTAGAGCCTGTGTTCTTCTGCCAAACTGCAGGCCTGGTGGCTTAGTCAAAATGGTTTCATAAACCTGCCCAGCTGGGGGTAACTTTGAACCGAGTAAAAATGTGATTGTAAGGGAAAAAAAAGCAGCTTCTCCCCTCCTCCCCTCTTCTCCACCCCCCAACCCCACTGCCACATACTGCTTCCCTTTAAGAGTTTTCTGTGCTCTGCGTGTGTTTGATCGCCCACACAGCTTTGAGAGAACCGCAGCTGATAACACGTGGGCTCCCTGCCCCACACCTGCAAGCTGGCTGAGAACCTGATGCCTGGCCCCTATTTGGCGATTGTCTTGTAACTCGTGCCCATCAGATATGACACACAAATTGGAGTTGAGGATGGAGTGGGTAGCATTTGGCGTGACAGAGGGATGCAACCAGAGAGCTATTGTGTCGTCCGGATTTCGAGGTTGGGGAGGGGAGGCCCACGCAAGGCCATCCATGTGGTGTGTGCACATCTTAATGCTGGAGGCAGCACCTGGACACTTTCTCATTAGAACCTCTGTCCTGGGGAGTTCTCTTTTCACCAAAGGCTAAAGAAGCTGCTTCTGTGGAAAGAAAGTTTGGATCCCAACCCCCAAAAGCCCCAGAATCCACGTGCATTTTTCAGGGAAGCTGAGAATGTGGATAGCGTTAGTTGTGACAGTGCGTTCTGCATATTTAGCTCTTTGTTGCTCGCAGTCGGTACACTTGAATGTTTTTTCCTTCATTCTCACCAAAGAGTTGCAGGCGCAGGTGGCATTTGCTTGTTTTTGCAGATAGGAAAACTGAGGCCGCTAGAGGAAGTGACTTGCCCAAGACTGTGTGACTAGTAGAGCCCTTTTGCTCCTGATCCAGGGCTCTTCCCACTTACGTGTGGAGAGTCCGTGAGGAATTTCCCTCCAGGCTGGCATCCTGTGCTGCCTGCCCGCACACATCCAGCCTGTTTCCCTTCTCACATACCTGTTTACCAGAAGCAAACGTTCATATGTTTAACTGACCAGAAGAGAATTAGGAAAATGAGCTGCAGAGAAATCTGTTTGTTCCTTTAGCATCCCATAAGTAACTTGATGGGGCTGACTGGAAGTTGATGGTAGCAACATTATATGTGTGACATGGTGGCAGCTTCTGAGTGTTTCCAACTGGTTTGAAATGTGCGATTTCCATGCAGAATGAGAAGCTAACCAAGAGGCAGAGTTCTACCTCTGTGGAGTCATGGTCATGGTTACTGAGCTTTGACCCATGTCAGGGAGATATTCTCAAGGTGGAGCTTATGGGAAAGGGTGTCTTTCTTATGTGTAAGTGTGGAATCCCCCAAAAGCACCCAGATAAATGTGGGTAGTGCATTCCTACGGTGGGGAGGTAGGTGCAGATGGGATTGTGGCTTAGATGACAAGTAGTCCTCCGTATAGGGGGTCACTGGTGCAGACCTCCACCACCCTGACCATGTCCTGCCTGCATGTGTCTGTCTTCTAGCTTTAGATTAACTGGGAGTGGAGTCATTGTGATACCTGACAGTGCCTTTATGAGACAAGTGTGTATCCAGTAAGGGGACTGGCAGGGACTTGAACTCAGGAGAAAGCTCCTTCTGGGGATATGGCATTATGGAGAACTGCTTGGGCTGCTTCCTAGGGAGGGTTATGGGCAGCTCTGACTTCCTTATTTCTCTTACAAAGCCAGATTTTGTATAGAATTCTTGAATGTTCTAATAACCATATGCTTATGTGGAACCTTTCTTTCCTGGTCATTTCCCAACTGCATAGGTAAAGCCCCATTATAACAAATATAAATATAGTTCTATAGAATAAAGTTGTTTCCATGCTTCATATAAATGCTTTGTTGTTGTTGTTTTTTGTGTTTTTTTCTTGTTTAAAGAAAAAAGAGTAACCAACTATCTTATGTAAAAAGTACTTTTTCTGGTCCCTGTCCATGTAATTGTTCATCTCTAGCCAGAATACTCGAGTGCTTACTTTTGCTTTGGAGGTGGGGAGTGGGGAGTGGGGCTGTGGACCCATCACCAAGAAGCATGCTCCGCTTGGTTTTTTCTTCATCGTGAAACTCCCCCACTCCTAGTTGTTTAGACAGACCGCCACACAAAACCCAACAAAGGACAGTATGTGTTGTGTAGCTGGATGTGAGTGTTATGTGTGTGTGTGCACACGCGCACATTTGTCTTAAGTGAGAACATGTGGGTGCTGATTGTGACTGTAGGAGAGCATATATATGAGTGTGTATGTAAGGAAACAGGACAAATGTTTTAACAACAGGCAGATCTGGGGATACGGTGTATGGGGATTCTGTATACTGTTCTTGTTCTTACATCTATCCATTTGAAATGCTTTCCAAATAAAAAATTTTGAAAAATGAATATATGCTAGGCTAATTTGACTGTATCAGGAGTTCTTTAGAGTGGAAGTTTTCTTCTGTCATCCTTGTAACATTTCTTATTCTTCCCATTTAACAGAAAGAACAACCGAAGCCTAAAGAAGCTAAGTGACTCGTGTTGAGTTCATGTAGCACATTGAGACAGGATTTGGGCCCAAGTGTTGACTGTTATGGTAGGAGACTGCAGCTTGTCCCTGCTGCTTGAGCTGGACAAGGTTGGCATCAGATTCTGAGAGCCAATGGGTGCCTACTACCATGTGTCTGAGCCCAGTCCGTGCCCCACATTGACCCGGCAGAGGAGTCAGCAGTGTTGCAGCAGGCTGCTAATCTGCACTGAGCATGTTCAGGATGTCCAGGTATCTTCTAGGGAAAACTGCTTCCTCATTCTGAGAAACGTTCTCACTCTGCTGTTCATTCAACTCTCTTCATTTCTTAAAATACATGAAATCAGAAGGCTTTCGTGTGCCAGAGCTGCAGAGTAATACCACTTTTCATTTTTATAGTAGAAATCTGAGGGGAAAATAAGTTGAGTTTTGTTTATTAGTAGAAAGTGACGCCAGATTATAAGCTGGGCCAGGCAGCTTTCTTGGCTGTGTACCAGTCTGCCTGTTGTGCCCACCACCTTGTGAGTGTACAGGAGCCTATGCTTTAGTGCACCTCATCTCACCAAGTAGACAGGAGTTACAGCTTCATACACAGAGGAAGGGCTGCACTCTGTGTCCATGAAAATCTCCACTGACCACAGGGCCCCAAGAGGAGTGCATCTGGTCATCGCCGCTAAGCAGCGTTAAGGGTCCAGATGCCACTGTTTGTTCCCAGCCCTTGTTCACTCGCTCCACACTGCGTACTCTGCATTTGTCTGTGCTCCTTCAAGGCCCTTGAATTATTCCTGACATTTTTGTTTACTGACATTTCCTGCCAGCTTTCAGAATTGGGGTAAGTGAATGAGTCCAACTCTACTTCTCAACAAAGAAGAAACAGTTTTTAGAAAGTCTTTAGTTTTAATATGTGTCCTTTACCTAAATTGCCACCCTGCGGGCACCCTAAAGTGTAAGACTGTGGTTAAGTTGGCCTCAGAGGACTTTTTTCAGGTACTCCAGCCAGTTATGTGAAATAGACCCATGAGCATTTACTGTATTGTGCTGTGTTATGCTTAGTTGCTCAATCACGTCTGACTCTTTGGGACCCCGCCAGGCTCCTCTGTCCATAGGGAATCTCCAGGCAAGAATACTGGAATGGGTTGCCACGCTCTCCTCCAGGGGATCTTCCCAACCCAGGGATCGAACACAGGTCTCCCACATTGCAGGCAGATTCTTTATAGTCTAAGCCACCAGGGAAGCCCAAGAATACTGGAGTGGGTAGCCTATCCCTTCTCCATGGGAACTTCCTGATGCAGGAATCGAACTGGGGGTCTCCTGCATTACAGGCAGATTCTTTACCAGCTGAGCTATCTGGGAAGCCCCTTTAGTATATTACTGTGCCAGTTTTTATTCTTCGGTTGTTTGTTCTTAAGCGGTTATCAAGCGACACAGGCTGTCTCCAGTGTTCTTTTGGCTCTGTCTCACCCCAAAATCAGCGCCTGGTGAACAGCATCCAGAATCCAGATAAGATGCAAGAGGATGAGAAAAGGTTGTCCCCAAGGTCCTGCTGAGTGCTGTGCAATGTAGAGGCCTGTGTTAGAGCTGCTGTGCAGATAACCAAAGCTGTCTACTTGGGGGGATCCTGACCACTGAGTCCTTTTCTTCCAGCTCTTAGAGGCATGGAGGGGACATTTTGGTAATTAGCACCCCAGTCTGTTCCCATGGATTATATTCTCCCTTTGTTTCAGGAGGATAAGCCTTTTTTTTTTTCACCTGACTCATAAAAAGTATCATTACTGTCAAGCAGCTTTTGGTTTAAGAGCTGATACGTAACTCATCATGTATGGGGAAAATGGTAAAAACCACCTTCTGTGTCCTCCTTAGCTCCTGAAAGCACATGTGGAGAGGTCACTTGACAAGCATCCTTCTGCTGTGAAGTCATCAGTGGTCTCAGATGTACAGTGAGGGTAGAAGAAGACTTCCCAAGGTCATACCTTTCGAGGCTCTTTCTAGAAGAGCCATCTAATCTCGTGTTTCAGACAGGGTTTACCCTGGAGGCACTATATGACCTTTGAGCCTCCCTTAGGAGATCTAAGCAACCAGCATGACCAGGGCTTTAGAGCAGGGGCTGCCCTGGAATGTTGCCTAGCACACTTTGGGGTTTTTCCACCAGGCACAGCCTGGGAATTTGCTTGGGATTTGAGGTCAGGCTGGATCAGTTCCAGAATGTCAGAGGCCAGGTAGGGAATCACTTGGTGGGATGGAGTGATCTCTTGCGTATTTCCGTTTTGAAGCTGGGAACAGAGTAGAACTTGAGTAAAGAGATGGACCTAACCAGAGAAGACTTTGCAAGTGGGACAAAATGAACCATGGAGGTTTTCAAGGCTTTGAGGGTTGAGTGGAGTCAGCCCTAATAGGATTTTAGACCCTGAAGGCAAAGCGTGGCCCTGAGAAACAGAATTGACTAATTGCTCCTTTAACCCCCCCTCACCAACCCCCAGCCCAAAGCAAAATGAACCAGAGAAGAGGTCCTGTCAGACCTACTGAGGTGTAGCAAGTGAGCAAACCTGCCCCATGAGCTCTGATGTCTACTCAGCAGTTACCACGTGACAGCCTTTCTGCTTGTGGCAAGCCACAGGTAAATTGAGTGCTATTTATACTCTCCTGCTTGGGGGAGGAGGTGGGAGAGATGGTCTGGGAGCCCACAATACAGCTGTCTGATCAGCCCAGGTAAGACAAATCTCACTTTGATTTTGTGCCTGTTTTCTCCCTTAGCTGATTTTGCCCCAAATGACAGCATGGGCTTTGGGGCTTTCAGTTTAGCTGACTATCAGTAGCCATCTCTTATTATTCACTCTTTAACAGTTGGGGTATTCTAGAACTAGCTGAGACTCAAACTCTCCAGGTACAACCTTCTGCCTTCTGGGAGGTGAATACTGAGACCTCTGGGGCCATGTGACGATCTCTCCCTGGAGCTCTTCAAGGGCAGACACGACCATCTTCCTCATCCATCCCTCCTGTTCTGATGGGCAGGAAGTTCTTCCTTTTATCTGGTTGGAATCCCTCCTAATTGAAGTCTTTTTCTGTCTTTTGTTTTTACACTCACACAGTTCACCTTCCTCCCGGGATCTAGCTACCTTCCCTTTAGCTACCTTTACTCATTTTCCCTGGGATCTCACTGGTTCCTACATTCCTGCTGAAGAGCAGTAATGGTGAATGGATACCCAGGGCTAACATGGTGGGGCTTAACTGAAGTGATATCCAATTCCAACTGTGTTTCTGGACCTGTGAGAACCCCCCTAAGTCTGCCCAGTCTAGTGCTTGCTCCTGGGATGACATGCCACTTCTTAATTTAGTTTTTTGTTTGTTTGTTTTAAAATTTGGGGGCAGCATGCAGGATCTTAGTTCCCCAGTTGGGAATCAAAACTGCCTCCCTCCCCTGTATTTCCTGCAAGTGGGAAATTAGGTCTGGGGCCTGATTTGATTCAAATAAAACATTTTGGGCATGCACGTGTCATGGGTGAAGTTGTGTGCCCAAATATATCACTTCAGGAGACACATGGTATCAGGTCTCCCATTACTAGTAATGCTGAGTTTGATCACTCGAGGTGGTGACCACCAGTTTTCCCACTGCAGAACTACATTATTCTCTTATAAGTTGTTTATGGGGAGATATTTCAGCGTTTAAATATTCTGTTCCCCACAATATTTTTCCCAGTAGTTTTGGCATCCACTGATGACTCTTCCTGACTGAGCTGTTAACTTTGGGATTTGCATAAAGCCAGTTCTAAACTAACACAGACAGGCATAAGTATTAATGTGAACTGTTCTAAAGAGGAATAAAACATTTTGGAGTTTTTTGAATCCACTGGGGGAGAAGGCAACAAATTGAGGCCATCAAATTCGGTCAAAGTCTAGGTTATTTTGTGTGACTTGGACTGACAGTAAATTGAGTATCAGCTGCTCACACATATGTTGCTGTCTGATAGTTCGTGAGGTTAGGTAGAAGGCAGGCTAAATGAAGCTAAAAATAAGTCATGATTTGTTTACAAAGCACAAATTATTTTGACTATTTGAACATTATCTGTAATTCTTTTTTTTTTTTTTGTAATTCTATTCTTATTTCCTTTTTTTTCCTTTCACTCACTTTCCACCATCTTCTCTAGAAAAGGGATCCCTCCTTTTTTAATTGTCTTCTTTGTCCTTTTGTCTCACATGCCAGTGAGTAGAACTGTCCCCTAGATGCAGGTTTGATTGTGCTGGTGGTTCCTAGTAGGGGAAAGGAATAGAACCCTTCCAGACTGAGGGGAAGTTCCTGAACCAAGGCATGCAGCCAGTCATGGCAATTGAATCTGACAATGAAACACAAGAGGGGAAATGAACTTTGAAAAGTCTTCTGTGGGGAAAAACAACCTGTGTCTCAAGTTGCTCTGTTGCATTGGAGAAATGTCTGCATGAAGGTGTTCCTGGGCCCTCACCTGGAGAATTCCTGAGAGTATGTGGGGCATACACATTCAGAACAGAAATCAGGATAGGATTTCAATCACGGTTGTCCTCTCACAGGATTTACTGTAGATCAACCTCCCCAACCTCTGGTTCTTCCTTTACCTCTTATCTTTAAAGAGCTGACTGGACATCATGATTTCTTCTCTGCTTGATAGGAATCAGATTGTCATCCAGAGTGAAGATACTGAAGGTTTATGCCTCTCCTCTGAGTTTATAGCAATCCAGAAATTCATCACTCCCAAATAAACAAGGTGTGCGAATTGTTTTTAGGGGGAGAAGGCTAGGCCATGACTATACTCTTCTTACAAAGGCCAGTTAGATCCCAAAAGAAAGCATGCTCCTATCAGTAACTGCTAGTATTTTGTCCTGTTTTAAGAATGTTGAAATCCTACAGAACTCCTTTTCAGAGAATTCAGATAAAAGGTGAAAAGTCCACACCACTTCCTTGTCTTCTAACTGCAGTTTCTTGAGAATTGAACAAATATCTAAGTAACTGCTGTCTTCTCTTTGTGCACACACACACACACACATACACACGTACACTGTGGAATCACCCTTTCCCTCCTTGCTAGGAAGAGTCTGGGACTTCCTTATTTTTCCCCCACAGTGATACCTCCAAATGAGTTTCTACTGACCCTTCTCTCCAGCCACAGAGAGTGGCACAGACAGTGTACGGTCTCCAGACCGTAGATGTGGTCTGCATCCTGGGGAGTCAGACATACAGCGAGAAATGCTTTCACCTGAGCTGCACACTTAGATATGGAGGGAGTATTAAGTACAGAGTCAGTATTGAGGTCTTGGCTGAAGTTTTTCATTTTTTTTTCTTGGTAAGGGAAATGTTCTGTTACTCTTTTTTTCTTCTTTCTTGTTAATCTCATTTCTTTAGTTTCTTCTCCCTGTTATGGTTGAAATGAGCTATTGCTTGGTGTTGAAAGAAGTGTTTAAAGCTCCGGGTTTAATTTTCCCAGCTGGGATGGATGGGGTCTCCTTGGGCTTTCCAAGGAGGGCTTCTAAC
The DNA here is from genome assembly GCA_007570785.1 of Antilocapra americana. Taxonomy (NCBI): domain Eukaryota; kingdom Metazoa; phylum Chordata; class Mammalia; order Artiodactyla; family Antilocapridae; genus Antilocapra; species Antilocapra americana. The sequence continues at coordinate 18,290,211 of ML664177.1, read as the reverse complement.
TCCTGTACAGTCATATTGGGGATTTCAGTTTGACCACAACTTCCCTCCAAAACCCACATGTCCCTGAGTTAAGCAGTTAAACAGCGCGGGACCACAAGCAGCTCAGAAGACTGCCTGCACTGCTTAATCCCAACACACATACTAAAATGGAAAAGTAATCCCTATGAAGCTGCAAGAAGGAACTTCCCCTAATTACTGCAAATCTGGTATTGGGGAAATGTTTAGAAACTCTGAATCTGTTTTACTTTGCTGCCCTCCAGATTAGCATTCTTCCCTCCCCCCACCCCCAACAAAAGTGCTGCATCACAGCTAGCTAGGAGACAGGACAGGGCCTGCTCCCCCAGTGTGCAATCGGCTGCCTGCCTCAGCCTCCTGGGCAGCCCTGCCTCTGCCTGCTCCCAAAGTGAAGATCAGTGACTGAAAAAAGCATATTGTTAGCAAAACATGTGTAATAGGATCTCATTAAAAATATATATATGCCTACGTATGTACACTGAAATCAGGAAGGATTGCTCAGTAGTGATATCTGAGTGGTGGCATGCATCATTTTTATTTTCAGTTTTGCTAATCTGCATTTTTAAAATTTCCTTTAATTTCCTCCAATATATTTACAGCTTCTGTTATAATGAGAGCTTTTTTCTCTTAAAGAGGGGAGGCCAGAAGACTAGTGCTAATATTGGTTCAAACCTCAGCAACACAAGAAAGCGACTAATAACTTGTTTGTTGAACCTGCGCCAGTTGCTGAGTTTTGCCACGTGTGAAATCTCATTGACTGTCTCTCTTCTTACTTCTGTAGTCCTTCTTGGGTATTTTGGGGTTACTCAGACTCATAGAGTGAGTCTGGAAGATGGATAGAGTGTAGCCTCATCTTATTTCCCAGGCTTCTCTCTCCTGCGTTGCCCAAAAGATAGTGAAATAAGGGAAGTAGCCCTATAGCTGCCCAGCCAGGACCCTTTGGTCAGGGGCTGTTCTCTCCTTGTAAGCTGCTAAGCCTCCACCCTGCAGTCTAGCTCTGGGGGGCAAGTTGAGCAGGGCAGCCACAGATGCCTCACTTCCTGTGTCATCTGCTGCCTTCCTCCTCCCCCGACCCCTCCTCCTAAGAGCTGTTGCCCTTCTCCTTTGGGCTCTCGGGGTGGGGATTTGCTGGTGTGGTCAGGCCTGAGCTGATTTCCAGCCAGGGATATGAGGTCCTTCTGGAGAATCAGTGGCTGGAGGAACCCCAGAGACTGAGCTGGCAGTCTGGCCCTTAGGGATTATATTGGCTGCCCCCACTTCAGCCTGGTCAGAAGCTTCTTGTCCTGCTCCTCCTGTGTCACCATTGCTGGCTCATGATGGGCACTTAGAATCTGCTACTGAAGGAATCGATCAATCTGCTGTGGTGTACCAGGCCCCTTGTCAGCTGTTCGTGTGTTTTTGTCCTATTCACTGTTCCCCAAGGTACAGACACTGGACCGCTGGTCCTCTCCACTCAGAGGCCCCCTCCCCAAAGCCATACACAGGCAGCAGTTGGGAGACAGGGCCAAGTGGCTCCGGAAGATAGCACCTAGGGCTTCTTATCTCCGGTGTGTGCTGTTTTGTTTTTCCCATTTGCTGTTGCCCAAGAACCAAAGCATCCGCCACTGCTCAGCTGCATGGTGAAACAGCCTGGCCCTGTGCCAGGGAGCTTCGCCAGGTGGTTGGGCTGTGGAGGCTGCTGCATGCGATGGGCCGATAATACCCACGGCACTGTAAACAGGACACCCCACCCTCATGCAGCCACCCAGCCAGTGCCCCAGCAGCCTGTGGCTTTGTCTTAGCCTGCCGTGATAGGGGAGGCTCTTCTCAGACAGGGCAGCCAGTTGTCCTGTTTCTCTCCCCCTGTTTCCCAAATCTGAGAGGGTACTTTCCAGAAATGAAACCAGTCCATTTTCCGACCACAAGCAACCGTTCTTTGTGACTTCTCAGCGCTTCTCCTTTAACCATAATCACACAGTTGCAGGGCAGAACCCCATCCCCAGGTCTTTCCCATGTACCCACGAGGGAGGGAGAGCCCTGGAGCTCTTGTTCCATTTGCACTTACTCAGGGAACATGCCAATCTGACCAGGCCGCTGATGCCCACACCTCCCAGTGGCTGTTTCCCCTGCACTATTCTCTCTGGTTGCTGTCTGGCCTAGGTTAGACCAACACTAGGGAAGGAAAAGGCTCTGACATTAAGCTGCCACCTTCCCAGGGGACGTTGGTGGCTGGAACTCACCCTGCGTGTCTCCTTCCTATACTCCCCACCCCTACCTTCAGTCCTAAAAGATCACAGCGTGGGGAAGGGTTAACTGACAGTAATTGGTTTGATGTAATCTATCGAACAAAGACTTTAAAGTCTTTTGCCTCTCATTTTCTGTTCTTTGCAGCAGGGGTCCGACCGGTACCTAGTCTCAGATCAATGGCAGCATTAGATTAGAAGCAAAATGCACAATAAATGCAATGTGCTTGAAATATCCCAAAACCATCCCCTCCGCTCCAGGTCTGTGGAAAAATTGTCTTCCATGAAATCCGTCCCAGGTGCCAAAAAGGTTGGGGAGCGCTGCTTCCCTAAGAGATAACAAGCTGGGACTGTGCTCCTGCCAACGATGGAATAGCAGGTCTGGTGAGGGATGAAGGGTGCATGGTGCTGGCTGCAGTCACATCACAGTGAGGGCCGAGCTGAGATCAGAACCAGATTGTTTGCATCCAAGTCCCTTCCAGATATGTCGGGGCCACGGTCCACCAGCCTGTGGCCACTTTGAGGACAGTACAGAACATGTCAGTGTCTGACTTTGGCTTTGGTTTGTGTTGCATTTGCGGGGGAATGTGACACCTTGGTTTTGCCCTTAATCAGTTTTGGTGATTTTCCTTCCTTTGTTTTTTTCTTTTTTGTACATGGAGGAGCAAGTCAGAACTGCCGAGTGTGAGAGTCTTTGTGAATAACTGGTCAGAAATGACTGGAGGGCATGTAGAACTGACCAAAATGGGTGGTTGGAGTCTTACACCAAATTCCAGGATCTTGGGCCCTTCCCAGCCCTGGGGGTGATGGGGAGTAATGTTACTGTCCTTGAGAGTGGACCCCTGTAATTCAGCAATGGGGTAGGCTGTGAAGGGTATCCATGGGAACAGTGTAATCAGGCGTGGTTTCAGACATCCCTGGGGATACTAGACTTTCCCCCAGGTTTTAAAACCTTCTCCAGAAAACCAATCAACCATCTGTCCCCCCCGCCCCCTCCCAAATAACCAGACATCCTGGTCAGGCCCATGGTCTCCTTCCTCACTCCCCTCCCTGAAGGAGCTGCCAGGCACTCCTTCCTTAGGTGTGTAGGCAGGTGTCCCACATCCTCCAGGGCGTTACCGATATATGAAGGCTGAGAGCCCCCTAAGCTGATGTAGGAAGAAGGAGGGTTGGGTTTGAATGTGTGACTGTGCCTCACTCACTGGGTGACCAAGTCCAATGTGAGACTGGACTTCTCTGTGCCTTTTTTAGGAAAACAGTCTTATCAGTCTTTCTGGAATCCCTTTTAGGAAAACAAAAGACTGCACCCACACAAGTACTTTGGGGTAGAACTTGAAAGTATTATGTAAATGAGGGTATATTTAAAGCCTCAGAATGGGAAAATTCTAAAGGAGGTTTTTGCAAGAGATTCTGCTGAGGGGCTGGGAGAGGTGTCTCCAAGAAATCTTTCTCCCCAGAGCTTTTTCTCACCCCTGGAGCCACAGCCCCCTTCCTTCCAACAGCAGTGAAGCAGCTGTTAGGATCGTGGTGTTCTGGCCTCTATGCCAGTCTCTGGCTCATCTGCTTCCCACCTGCTCTTTGCTTCTCTGTCATGTAGTCTTGTAAACTTGCCCTCCAGAACCCCTGCCTCATCCGTAGACTCTTGGAGACAGTTTGGGAGAACCACAGGATAGCATTTTGGTGTCTGGCCAGGCTGCCAGCATGGGTCAGAAGTTCCCAGAAATATCCGGATTGCCATCTTCTGATCTTAAACCAAGAATAGAAAAACAAGTGGTTGAAATGGCAGTGTAGGAGATGCAATTGGGGCTTGAACCTAGCATGCCTGTCACTAACTTACTGAGCAACAGGTGCAGGGAAGAGAGGAAAGACATTGGGCCTCCCTGAGCCTCAGAGAGAGGAAAGGGACAAGCGACTCTTGGGGATTTACTCACAGGGAGCAGGGTAAGCACGGATATGCAAGGCAGACACTCTTGGAATCCATGTGTAATTAGAGCAGGCTCACCCTTAGTAACAGGTTTTTGATTTTGTGCAAATACTTAATGTATCTGCCGGTGTTCAGCCCTATGCTCTAGATATTGTGTGGGGTTCAAAGATAAATTAGACACAGTCCTTGGCTACTGGTTATTTATTATCTGGGAGTTACAAATACTTGTCATCCAAGAGAGGCTGCGAAGTGCTAGGAATTAGACACAGCAAGGGCTTCCCTGGGGGTCCAGCAGTTAAGATTCTTTGCTTCCACTGCAGAGGGCATGAGTTGGATCTGGTTAGGGAATTAAGATCCCGTATGCTGCATAGAGCAGCCTAGACAGAAAAGAAAAAAGGAAGAGTACAGAGTCCTGGGAAAATCAGAAAATCCTGAGGCATTCCTTCTAGGGGACCCAGGAGGCTCTGTCAAGGTGGAGATGGTTAGGCTGGCCCTGATAGATGGGTCAGATTTTAGCCCTGAGCACATGTGCAAAAACCTCAGAGGAGGGCAGGCCCAAGTCGTGGGTGGGAAGTGGTATGCAGTGTAGTTTGTCCAGGACATAAGATACCTTGAAGATTAGTGATGTGTAAAGAAAAGGTAAGTGGGACCAGAACATGAGGCTTTTGAGTACCATCTTTGAAAGAAAGCCTTTGAAGAGTTTTAAGAGGGTTAAGGTAATTTAAAATAATGTGTTAAGGTCACTGCATATTGATTTGGAAAGGTGTTTATAAGGTGAAAACTGCAAAGTAATATGTACAGTATAACCCTATTTTTATTTTGAAACAGATGCACACACACACCACACAGAAGGCAAGGCCCACAAGGATGTATATCTCATCGTATTATCAATGAAGCTGAGCGCTGAAGAATTGATGCTTTTGAACTCTGGTATTGGAGAAGACTCTTGAGAGTCCCTTAGACTGCAAGGAGATGCAACCAGTCCATCCTAAAGGAGATTAGTCCTGAGTGTTCATTGGAAGAACTGATGTTGAAGCTGAAACTCCAATACTTTGGCCACCTGATGTGAAGAACTGACTCATTGGAAAAGACCCTGATGCTAGGAAAGATTGAAGGCAGGAGGAGAAGGGGTTCGACAGAGGATGAGATGGTTGGATGGCATCACTGACTCAATGGACATGAGTTTGGGTAAACTCCAGGAGTTGGTGACGGACAGGGAGGCCTGGCATGCTGCAGTCCATGGGGTCACAAAGACTTGGACACGACTGAACTGAACTGAATTGATCTCTGGGTGTTGAGATTTGAAGCTTTTTTCTTGTTTATTTGCATATTTCTTTGCACTACATTTTTTTTTAATTTATATTTTGATTGTGCCATGTGACTTCCATAATCTTAGTTCCCTGAGAACCTGGGCTCATGGCATTGAAAGCATGGAGTCCTAACCACTGGACCACCACAGAAGTTCCCACATTTTTATGTCATTTTTGTTTTAAATGAGCACGTATATAATGGCTGAGGGAAATTATCTAGAACTATAGGAATTAGACCAAAGCAATTAGATAAAAACTGAGACTAAAAGTTATCCATGCAATAATATTTATGATATTCAAATGAGGAGAACCTCTCAAACATCTAATAATATGGGAGTGGCTAAGCAAACTACTGTATATCAACTTGGTAAAATGTTATTCAGTTGCTAAGTTGTGTCCAACTCTTTGCAACCCCATGGATTGCAGCACACCAGGCTTCCCTGTCCTTCACTGTCTCCTGGAGTTTGCTCAGATTCATGTCCATTGAGTTGGTGATGATATCTAACCATCTCAACATCTACTGCCTCCTTCTCTTCCTGCCCTCAATCTTTCTCAGATTGAGGGAAAGATCATCAAGGTCTTTTCCAGTGAGTCGGCTCTTCACATCAGGTTGCCAAAATGTTGGCGCTTCAGCTTCAGCATCAGTCCTTCCAATGAATATTCAGGGTTGATTTCCTGGTTTGATCTCCTTGCAGTCCAAGGGACTCTCAAGTCTTCTCTAGGACCACAGTTTGAAGGCATCAATTCTTTGATGCTCAGGCTTCTTTATGGTCCAACTCTCACATCCATACATGACTACGAAATACATGACTATTAGAAAAACTGTAGCTTTGACTATACAGACCTTTTTTGGCAAAGTGGTGTCATTTTCACACAGTAAAATGTGTAAATATTTAAATGGATTTGGAGAATGTAGATAGTATTGGTAGTGTTTCTCTTTTTCCTGTTGTGGTAAAACAGACATGGGGCTTCCCATGTGGTTCAGTGGTAAAGAATCCACCTGTCAATGCAGAAGACTCAGGACACGCATGTTCGATCCTGGGTCAGGAAGATCCCCTGGAGGAGGAGATTGCAACCCACTCCAGTATTCTTGCCTGGAAAAATCCAACGGACAGAGGAGCCTGGTGGGCGACAGTCCATGGGTTCCAGAGTCACACACACGTGATACACATAACATAAAATTTACCATTTAACCATTTTAAGTTTATGATTCAGTGGCATTAAGTACACTCACAATGTTGTGTGACAATCACCACTGTCCACTCCCAGAACATTTTCATCGCCCCAAGCAGAAACTGGTGCATGCCTGCTAAGTTGCTTCAAGCATGTCCAACTCTTTGTAACCATGTGGACTGTAGCCTCCAGGCTTCTCTGTCTATGGGATTCTCCAGGCAAGAATACTGGAGTTGTTGGCCATGCCCACTTCCAGGGGATCTTCCCAGTCCAGGATTTGAACCAGTGTCTCTTCTGTCCCCTTTATTGGCAGGCAGGTTCTTTACCACTAGCACCACCTGGGAGCAGACGCTCTGTGCCCATTAAATAATAATACTCCATTCCCTTCTCCTGCTAAGCGCATGGCAATCTGTTCTATTTTCTATCCCTATGTATTTGCCTATCCTAGGTACCTCATTTAGATGGAATCATGTAATATTTGTTCTTTTGTGTTTGATTTTTTTTTTTTTTTTCACATAGCATAATGTTTTAAAGTTTCACTCATGGTATAGCAGGTATCAGAACCTCTTTCTTTCCTGGGACTCTCTTGTATGTGAGGAACACATTGTGTTTATCTGTCCATTGTCAGTGGACACTTGGCTGTTTCTGCCTCTTGGCTGTTGTGAATAGTGCTGCTATGAATGTGGGTGTACAAATATCTCTTTGAGACCCTCCTTTCGGTTCTTTTGTATATGTACCTAGAAGTGGAATTGCCGGATTGTATGGTAATTCTTTATTTAACTTTTTGAGGAACTGCCAACCTGTTAGTGTCTTCTTAATATAAAGCTCTTCAAGTTTATTTATATCTACAGTCCCCAGTTCCTTTTGCTGTGATTAATACACACATGAATTATCAAGAGATTAGTACAGATATGAAAGCATTTTGCTTTGTTTAAAGGGATGAATTTTATAGAGCTTAAGGCCACAGTGTGTTTTGAATGTGGTTGTGGGAGACATGGTCAACTCAGATAGCTGAAAGTTACAGGTGTTCTACAACTCTTAGATTTTTTCCACAGTTTCAACTTTTACCTTCTCCCAGAAAGATTTAATCAAGGTAAAAGTAAAATGAGTGGACTTATAATTGGTTTATTTTTGTTCTATTTAGCCAGGGGTCAGAGACGGAGGAGAGAACCAAAAGACTGGGATATTCTCCTGGATCCTGGATAGATGAAAGTAGTTACATCATTCTATTTGTCTCAGTCACCTAGATTCCCCACAGCTAATGGTCTTGAAGGAAGTAGGAAGTGTCCTTCAGTTGATTGGGTTGGATTTGCGCATAGGAGCCCTGCAATCAGAGCTGCAAGGAAGAAGAAGGCAGGAAACAAAAGATGAAGGAAAACTTGGTTTTTGTCCACTTCCAGCAATCCAGTTATTTTTTTATTGATGGGAAACAGACCTCTCTCAGGAAACTCAGTGTGGAAACCTGGAGTTCACAGTTTGTAGTCCATTAGGAATAGGAGAAAGAGGACATACATAAAGTAATCCCTCATCGAGAGGGACATGGTGTAAATTGTTTCCAGTGACAAAGACCAGCTGGTTAAGTCAGGAGAGCTTTGGTCAAGCTGTATGTGCTTTTATGGGCTGCTTTGGATTCCTGTAGGAGGGAAGTGAGTGAAGATGCAGCAGTTCAGCCAGGCTTCCTAAAGGAGAGACGGTCGATTACCACGTCTGCTTCTTCCATGCTGACCTCTAGGTGTACGGGCTGTGCTCTCTTCCAGCCAGCGTCCCATGTTTTGTGGCCCCAGAGAAACCAGTGTGTAGGCCTCAGCCACCCCAGGTCCGACGTACATTCTCCTTGGACACCATCCTCAGCTCCTACCTTCTGGGCCAGTGGCCACGAGATGCTGATGGGGCCTTCACCTGCTGTTCCAATGACAAGGCCACCCAGGTAACGAAGCTCCCTCTAATGGGGTGAGGGGTAAGGATGGGGTGGTGGGGTGACTGAGAAGGTCTTGGGTCTACTTATCAACCCTCAGTCATTGACGTGACTTGTCCTCAGTTTCGGCTATACATATTCACTATACATACTATACGTGAAAAGCTATATATAGCTTTTCATCATCTCATGTTTACCAGCTTGGTTCTCTTTGTAAATTTACCTGAAAATGAGTTTGCATTCTACCTGTTGGGAGAAAGAAGGCAATTTGGCAAACTGTTTGTCTTTGAGTATTCAGGTGTGGATATACAAGAGTTGATTTTGGAATTCATTCTAGATATTAATAAATGAGATTTACCTTGCTAAAACAAGCCAACATTCAGCTGAGTATGCATTCCCCAGACAACTGGAAGAGGTGGCCAAAATGTGTGTTGAGCCAGCAGGATATATCTCACTGGAGCAACAGGAGTGTAAAGTTCTCAGATAATAGAGAGTTAATCCTCAGTCAGCAGCCCTATCTGGGATTTTAGGGGACCCATTTGAGTCCTATGGAGCCCAGGTCCCCTCTTCAGGGTTTTTCTTTTCATTAAGAATCCTAAACTTAGAAGGAATCTCCACAATCATCCGGTTCATTGGTCAGTTTTTGAATAAGGTAGTATTAGCCTGAGCAAGAAGTTGTCTCATGTGTGAAATTATACAAAGATATTTCCTCGTCTGACTGAGGACTTTGATATTCTCTGCAGTTAAGGTTTTAAAAATCAAATCTTCTCTCTTTGATGCAGTTTAAGCCTATTATTGTTCATCTTCAGGACAAATGAGTTGTTCTCAGGAAAGAGGAAACAGGGTGGGGAGAACACAGGCTCAGAGGCGAAGCAGCCCACATCCTGGGGGATGCTGGGCCAGTTGCTCTTCCTTTGCAATCGCTGGAGTGTGCCCATCCCGCCTGATCGGAGGTGGGGTGCTAGCCAAGTGGGAAGGGCTTTTGTGTGCTCACTTCCCCTGTCCTCCTCTGTTGAACACATCTCATCAGTCCCTTTTATTTATTTTTTAAATGAGATCCATTTTCAAATGTTATTAGTGAATGTTTGAATGCCCAGTGCTGTTCTTGGCATGTCAGAGTGAAGAACAAGGAAATGAGAACAAGGTTTGGCCTTGGTGAGTCTGGATGCCAGTTCCATGAAGGCCAGTAAACCGGGAGCCAAGGGATGAGATGGAGCCAAGTGTCTGGCACAGTTTACAGAAGGGACATTCTCACAGGAATACGCCACCTTGGAGCAACACGAGTTTGCAGTTAAAATCGATGGCCCTTTTTAGATGGCCCTTTTTAGGAATAGACTGTAAAGCATACTCTGGGTAGCAGACCAAATAGGCCTACTTCCTGGGAGCCCTGAACACTGTTGTTCCCTGTGTCCCCTGAAAAGGGCAAGTAGTATAGGTTATGGCTCCCCATCACAGGCCTGGAGCACACATCCCTTTCTTTTTTGAGAGAATGGTTAGTCCAAGTAATGTGTCTAGTCAGGGAGGGCTTCCTGGAGGAGCAGGACTTGAAGTTGCTTCGGATGTGCTCATGGTTACACCTGCTTCATCAGACAGCAGGCTTCCACACACACCACCTATCCCTGAATCCCCATCTCTGTCATTTCCTGCTCTCTGCCTTCTAGGAAGCCTCCATCCCACTCCTCAGATGGCGTTCTCTTTGTCAACTCAGAGCAGGGTTGGCCTCAGATGTTCCCTGGCCGGATTTAGAGGCATGGGCTCTAGGCTGTGTGTTTTTGCTCAGGCTCCAGCTGCAGGCCAGATCTTTTATGTAACAAGTCTGGGCTTCTTGCCACAGCAAGACAGAGGTCAGCGATGCGCCTCCATGGGTCTGGCAAGGCTGAGCTCTGCAGCTTTCCTCTTTCCCTGGGATGGGCTCCAGCCCTCGAGGAACTCTTAGCAACCTGTCAATATTGTGGCTGCAGTGAGGAGGTGGGAGAATTCTGATCAACGTAGGCATCCAAACCCAAGTATGTGCTTGGCCCATCTTTCATTCCTGGCCTTCTGGGAATTTTCTGCTTCGAGGTTTTGGGCTCCATTCAAATTCCTGCTTAAGCACCCTGGCCTGGCACAAGCTACCTTCTTCAACACTGGGGTTACACCAGGAACCCAAGCCTCTCCTTACATCTCCTAAAGTAATTGGTACTCCTTCGCTATGGAGCACAACTATATCACCTAGAAAGAGCTGGAGATGGGGGAGAGGTTTTATGGGGGAGATACAAGGGGTGTAGTGAAGAGTGGAGGGAAGGTGGAGCGAGGCCAGATCTACCAAAGTTCTTGAAAGCTTTCAGTTCAGTTCAGTCTGACTCTGCGACCCCACGGACTGCAGTAGCTGCTAAAAATTGGTGATGCCAGCACCTTTCCCTAATTCCTTTGAGCTCGATGGGGGACAGCCTACCCCTGCCCCTGCCTCCTGTGCTCTGTCTTCTAGCCACACCAGTGTAGTACCTCCACCACATTTGGAAGGCCCTCACTTCTGCTCTCTTAGTTGTGCCATAGCTGCCTGCCTCCGCCCCTCCTCAAACGTACCCTTAGCCAGCCACTGGAGTGTGTGTTTGAAGACCTCATCACCCTGGCACTCCTGGGGCAGGACTCGCAATGAGGACAGCAGCCACAGTCATGGGGTAGGCCGAGCATCTCGGCTCCCTTCTCCAAACCCCCAGGGCAGGCATGAGCCCTGCAAGTTTCACATGAGAACACACTGTCCTCAAGGCTTCGCCCAAGTCAGAGGATGGAGTTAAAATTCTTAGGTCTTGAAGGCAGCAGGTTGCAAACAGTCCCAGTATTCACTCCTTGGGCTTAGCTATGTTTTAAGCCCTTAGGAAGGCACAAAGGAAGCATGGGTGGTTCCCAGGCAACTTGTGATCTGATGTAGAGAGCAGCTTACCCAGATATTTGGGGCAAGTGAGGAAGAGAGGTGGGTGGACCTTATTTGGGAAATTGGTTCTTCTAAGGGGGTGTGAATGTGGTCATCCAGGAAGGAGGGCTTTGGAGCTGCTCATGTTCTGAGCCAGGGTGCACACCAGGAGCAAGATGACCAGATCTCCCAGAGGTCAGCTTTGCGAGTGTAAGGAAGAGCTTGGGTGCAGTGGGTGCTGGACACAGAAGGCACAATCAGTGAGGACTAGGAAGGCTCCTCTGTGGTGTCACCATCATCTAGAGGTGTCTTAATGTCTCGGAAGACTGTGCCAGGATTGTCCAGGTCAGTCTTCCCTCCCCCAGGTCAGCTGGTCACTCAGAGCTGGCCACCAAGTGCTGGGGGCCAGTCCCTCCTAGCGCTGGGCCTGGGCGGGTGATGGCAGCACATTCTGGTGGTGGCGATCGCCCCCTCCCTTCTTTCTGGGTGTCTTCTGAGTGGAGGAAGTGGTCTCACCACAGTGGGATGACTGTTGGAGCCCCTGGTGTTTTCATCCTGCAGACAGATGCAACCCTGAATGCCTGTTTGCCTGGCCCCATCCTGCTCATCCCTAGCCCTGTTTTCTTTGCAGGCTCCAGGTGAGGTGGGGAAATGCCCTGATGATAGACCTTTTTTCTCCCTTTAGGTCTGAGTTACCTTTGGGGGTAAAAATTAGCTTAAGTCCTTGACTAGCAGGGCAGAGGTGGCAGGCTTTGTTTAGAAAGCCTATTTTTTCCCTTTGTTTTCCCTTGTTATGACTTTCCCGACCTCTGTGCTGTCCTTCTCTTTTCCCCAACACAGTGCCTCAGCGTTTGATGATGACACACAACTCAGTCTCCTCATCACGGGCCCTTTTTTTGCGGTTGTGAGGGTCTGGGCACAATGCCTGTTCCCCAAACTGGTGAGCAGAATCAGTTGTTCAGTATATGGTTTGATGGCAGCTCAGAATATTTGAAAAATGGGTCCATGATGGAAAATTTGAGGGTTGCAGACACTGTGGGACCAGAATACTCTAACTCTGCAGCTAGAGTTCTTGGTGCTAGCTGGCCAACCATCCTCAGAGCCCTCCTTGCCTCGTTTTCTGGCCAGAGTCCCAAATGGCTGATTCCCTGCTGAATTTCAGCTCACCATGTAGTTACTGAGCATCTATACTAGGCCAGGCACCATGCTGCTCTGCACATCCACAGAGTAGGTACACACTGGGTTATGTCCCCAGAGCCCAGCCAAGGTCACTAGAGAAAGTGAGGACTAGGACTCTTCCTGCCTCAGAATCTGCACAGAAGCTTAGTGGGCTGTGGGGCACAGAAAGAGGTTCCAGTTGGAGGGGGTGCAATTGGCTCCATCTCACCCCTGCCCTCATGTTAGATCAGGCTGTTGTTTGGAAAGCTGTCCTCACCCTCACCCAGTTTTCCCACATGTTGCTCTGAGACTTCAGATTCCCAGGCAAAGCTTCCTCGATCTAACCCACATCAGTTTTGCATAATCTAAGCATCATCTGTATAGTTGGCTGATGCCACTCATGACCAGTAAGTAGCCCTGTTTCTCTCTCAGCTGCTCCCAAGGCCAGGGTGTTAAAATAAATCTGTTCCAGTGTGTGAGTCCCTTTGACAAACATGACTGGCCTGCTGAGTTCAAGCTTTATCCTGCTTCCAGAAGACCATCTGGAACAGCTACGTACGGTGCTGTCACACAGCCTGGCTTGACCCCTGTTGTGCCATAAAGGGTAGCTCTTTGAAGAGTAGCCTTCCTTAGCCTTGACTTTTCTGTGCTCCAAGGAGACCTTGGACCAGATGTCTGGGGTTGAGACCGAAGAGGGGGCACCTGTCTACCCAGGAGCACTGGAAATAAGGCACAGGCATGGTCCCTGTCTTGATGCTCCCAGTTCAGTTGGAGTGGCCAAAGCCCACACCTGTGCACATGCCTGCCTGAAGAATGCTCAAGGTCAGTGTAAGCAGCTTCAAACACAGGATAACCTATTGTATTAGGTTCCTGAGGCTGATGTAACTAATTACCTCAAACTTAGTGGCTTAAAATGATGAAAGTTTATTCTGTCATGGTTCTGAAAGTCAAAAGTCTGAATTCCATTCCACTGGGCCAAGGTCAAGGTGTTGGCTGGACTGTACTCTCTCTGGAGGCTCTCTGGGAGACCCATTCCTTGCATCTTCCAGCTCCTGGTGGCTGCCAGCATTCTTTGGCTTGTGGCTGCATCACTCCACTCTGTGCCTCCATGGTCACATCTTCTTCTGTGAGTCACATGGTCACATCTTCTGTGAGTGTCTCTGTTTCCCTCTTAGAAGGACACTTAATGGCATTAGGGCCCACCAGGATAAACTTCCCATCTCAAGAGCCTTAACTTAATTGCATCTGCAAACACTTTCCCATATAAGGTAACAGTTACAGGTCCCGGGGATTAGGACTTGATTTCTTTGGGGGACCATCTTCAATCTGTCACACCTACTGATGTCGCCTACTACTTTGCCCCTTGCTCACTCTACCCCAGCCACACCGATCTCCTTATTGTTCACACATCTACTAGACTGGCTCCTGTCTCAGGACCTTTGCACTCACTGTTCCCTCCATGTGGGTCACTATCACCTGTGATATCTATGTGGCTCACTCCTCATCTCCTTCATGTTTTCATCAGATTCTCCCTTTTCACTGAGGACTTCCCTGACATTTAAAGTCATGTTCCCCAACCCAACATTTCTATCCTCTTTCTTTAAAAAAAAAAAAAAATTATTTCTTTACCTTTGGCTGCACTGGGTCTTTGTTGCGGCTCACGGGCTTTCTCTAATTGTGGCGAGCGGGGGCGACTCCCTAGTTGTGATGTTGCATGGGCTTCCCATTGCAGTGGCTTTGACTGCTCTTGTTGTGGAGCACGGGGGCTCTAGGCACACAGGCTCAGTAGTTGTGGTGCACAGGCTTAGTTGCTCTGAGGCATGTGGGATCTTCCCAGACCAGGGAATTGAACCCATGTTCCCTGCATGGGCCTGTGGATTTTTAGGGAAGTCCCTCCTATCTCCAGTCTTGGCTGTATTTTTCTCTTTTACCTATCACTGTTTAAACGGTGCTTCCAACTAGGATGTACACTCAAAGGGGATGAGAATTTTTGTCATTTTTGTGTGTTGTTCTATCCCCAGCACCTGGAATAGTACCTAACACACCGTTTGCATTCGGTAACTCTGTGTTGCACATGTGATGTGTGCCCTGAACCCACGCGATCAGAGAAGATGCAGAGGGTGGCAGCAGGCCACCTGAGGTGGACAGTTAAGAAGGGCTCCCTGATGGGAAGGCTGGGAAGAGCTGGTAGAGCGAGCTGTCTTAGTTGGGGACACCAGGCTTAGAGGCCAGGGGATAAGGAAAGACAAAGGAGATGGAGCTACATTTGTCTGTATGACAGAGAGCCCAGGGTGGAGGGTAAGATGGTGATGTCTGTGGCAAAGGGGTGGGTGTTGAGGCAAAGCAGTGGCCTTTAGTGCACAGTTTACGGAGTAGGCAGTAGCTGCCAGGAGATGCTGCTGAGCAGACGGAGGTGCGGTGGGCTGAGAGGACTGGGAGAGGAGAGTCTCCCAGCTGCCACATCCAATCTAGCCTCTAGCACTGGCCTATACTTCTTCCACCCCCTCACATACCTCAGAAGAAAGAGGCAGTTGAAAAGTTTTCGAGAGATGTTAGTAGACCTGGGGGCAAGCCTGAAGGTGGCTGAGTTACCGCCTTCCCACCACCCGCCTGCGGGAGCAGTGTCTTCCCAGAGGAGGGGAAACGGGCAACACCTTAGCCTTTGTCACCCCTCCTCTGCAGCCTCTGCCACCTTTCCAGGGACAACAAGCTTGAGTGGAGCTAAGCTCTAATGAGCAGACCTAGTTATGTATCGGTTTGGCTTGGAGCCCTGGTAAGGAGGAACGTTTGTGCATCTGCCCAGCTCAGGGGCTGTGGGAGAGGGGGCTTCTCCTCTCTTTTTAGTATATGCAGTGGTGGGGATTTTCTGAGACTGTCCGCCAGTACTCTGATGGGCATTTGGAAGTAGACCAGCTGCTTGGTTTCCCCTGTCAGAGCCAGCTCCACCTCCAGGCTTTGGGGTACAGCCTGAGGAAGAAGGGACAGTGGGGCTTCATCTCTGGAGGGTCCCCCTTGTGGTGCTGGCCTTAGGGAAAGGAGTCGGGGCAGTCATCTCACCCTGGCTGTCTTGCCTGGCCCAGCAGAGGTCCTGATGGGCGGGCAGCTGGGAGAAGGAATAAGCAGGGAGGCTCGGCCTGCTGTGGCCCCTCTCCTGCAGCTGTCGCGCAGGGCAGCCTGCTCCCACAGCCCCGCTCAGACTGCCCCCACTGAGCTCTTCTTAACAGCTGTTGGGTGGTGAGTTCTTGGGCTTTTTCCCTCTTATCCTCCCCCTTTTCTGTTTGCAACAACCTCTCGAGGGAGGTCAGCGGATCTGTTGGAAGAGACGGTTCCCAGGCCCTCATGGTTTTGGCAGCTTGTGCAAAGAAGTTAGAGAGGAACTGGTTCCACTGGAGCCTCCCCCTTGGGCCCCTCCCTTGGAATGGAAGTAGGGATGCTGGCGGGGGAGATGGACCATGTCCTCCTCTGCCTCATGCTTAGAGTCAACAGCTTCCCCCTTCCAGCAGGGGCTCAGAAAGTGGGTCTACAACTGCCCCTGCCTCCATCCTGGGTCCTCTGTCTTCTGCGAGCAAGGGAGGAAGGATGGCGGACTCTGATTCTTACAGAGGCAGAGCAGGGCCTAGGAGAAGGAGCTGTGATAAAACCAAGAGAGGTCAGGAGTCTGAGCTGAGTTCAGAATTCTGGCTCCCCACTTTGTGAAAATCCTTCCTGCCATGTATTCATGGGGACACTGGGGCCCCTAACACTCTGTGGACAGGGAAACAACAGAACAAGCTTGAGGCACTGAGCTGCAAGAAGTCTCCTGCTTCAGTCCAGGATGGAGAGCAGGGAATCTCTGTTGAGCTTTTTCCTCTCTTACCAATTAGTGACTCCTAATGGGGTCTTGTCTGGTAACTTGTTTTCATTAGACTCACAGGAACCTGGGCCCGTACTGGGCTCTTGGATGGGGAGGGAATTGCGGATGCCAGCAGTTCCCTGAACTCAAGCTTGTTTGGACCTGGTTGGGATAGAGAGGGACAAAACTGGTTCTCACTGCTGGGGAGAAGCACCTGGACTTTCTGGGGCTATAATCCATGTGCAAAAGTCTTAAGAGAGTAAAGAGCAGGTTGTCCTCATTGGCTTATCAGGGACAGTTTCCTGAAGGACGTGGGAAGAGGCAATGCAGGTGGAGAAGCCTGAAAGAATAAGAGAGGCTGGCGGCATCCAGGGGGTTGATGCGCAGGTGAGAGAAGACCACTCAGAGCTACCACCTCTGTCCTGAAAATGGTGTGTCTGCCTCCCCAGGGCTCATTTGAGGAGCTGAGCTGTCTCACTGGGTTTCTTTCCCTGCAGACGCCCCTATCCTGGCAAGAGCTTGAAGGGGAGCGAGCCGTCTCCTGCACACACAAGCGCTCAGCATCCTGGGGCAGCACAGACCACCGGAAAGAGGTAACTGCTCCCTTTGACACCCCGGCCAGGGTCGCTGCCTCTTGTCTCCCCCGAGCACCGTCTGCTCCAAAGTAGACCCACATTTTCAGTCTCAGCCCGCCTTGATCTAGCCTCTTCCTGATGAGATGGCATCTTTGTAGCTGCCTCCTAGCCTCCTGGTGGCCTGGATTTCTGAGCCCAGGCCTTCCTGTAGGCAGGGGCTTGGCCCGAACCTACTGCTGCCCTCCAACAGCCAAGCTCAGGGTAGGGGTGGCCATTGTTCTCACTTCACTTTGAGGTTGCATCCAGATAAGCAGCTCAGAGACCAGAGAGAGACAGAGAATGAGTTTTCTGGGAACTGGAAGCCTCCAACCTCACTACTTAACCACTCGTCCAGCCCTTTTTTTTAAAAGCAGAGAAAAATAGTGAAAATAGTGATATGTTCCCAAACACTCCTCCCTGGCCCTCCCTCCCTCTCATGAGGGCCCTTGGGGTTTGAGGCTGAGGAGAGAAAAAGCCATAGACTGGATTCCAAGGCTCCCAACCAAGGAGGACCAGCTTGCCAGGGGCCACCGTTTACAGGGCAGTAGCTTCTGCCCTCTTGGCTGCAAGAACAGAAAGAGAATTGTTGTTGTTGTTCAGTCGCTTAGTCGTGTCTGACTTTTTGCCACTCCATGGACTGCAGCACGCCAGGTTTCCCTGTCCTTCATATTCTCCCAGTAGGAGAATATGAAGAATTTAAGGTTAGTGGGAAATACAAAGGATTTGCAGTTTGTAATTATCAGAATATTTACATTAAGGATCAGTAGGTCCAGAATTACAAAGTGACTGGGAGAACAGTCAAAGTTGTTGATGATGCTCCATAATTGTTACCGGATGTGAAGTTGGGACAAAAGCTGATATTCCTTCTGGAGAGGCTGCTCCTTGCTCAGCACGAGTCTACTTTAAAATGGGGGCTGGGGGAGCTTCCCTGGTGGTCCAGGGGTGAAGAATCCTCCTTGCAGTGCGAGGGACACCAGTTCCATCCCTGATCCAGGAGGCTCCCACTTGCCCCCAGAGTGACTCGGCCCATGTGCCATGCTGAGCCGGTGCGCTAGAGCCTGAGAGCTGCAGCTGCTGCAGCCCGTGTGTCTAGAGCCCATCCACAGCAAGAGGGGCCGTTGCAACGAGAAGCCCGAACGCCACGACAAAGAGTAGCCCCGGCTCAGGGGCCACAACGAGAGAAAGCCCTCGAGCAGCAACGAAGACCCAGCACAGCCCCTGCCCCCAAAATAATAAGCATAATAAGATAGGGGGAAATCCTTCTATCCTTCCTGGTCTCAGGGCCTTTGAGGGAGCTATGAATATACTTTGAGGAGTGAATGTAAAAACCTCATTTCCCATTTTTATCAATAGAGTAGTTTTCCATGCCTTTGGAATCTGTGAAAGACAAACATGGTTTCAGTGTTGTATATTTTTTATTTTTTCGAACCTGAGCCACCTGTGGAATACATGGTAATTCAAAACATCCAATAATCTGGTCACTATGGTATCTAGCTTGCCCGGTGAGCATATTATCACAGATTTGAACACCACTGAAGTATTTTGAGATGGAAGATAAACTTCTGTCTTCTTTTTATGTATTTTATATATCCTGAGCTTTTGGCAGGAGCCATGCCAAAAGAGAGGGGCTTCCCAGGTGTCGCTAGTGGTAAAGCACCTGCCTGCCAATGCAGGAAATGTAAGAGATGCAGGGTTTGATCTCTGGGTTGGGAAGATCCTCTGGAGGAGGGCATGGCAACCCACTCCAGTATTTTTGCCTGGAGAATCCCATGGATGGGCTCGCACACAGTCAGACACTCCTGAAGTGGCTTTGCACGCACACCTGGGAGGGAGGACCCAGTGCACCCTTGCTTTGCTTCACCTGCTTGTCTCCTCCCCTCTACTGGCCGCCAGATTACCAAGTTGAAGCAACAGCTGCAGAGGACAAAGCTGAGCCGCAGTGGGAAAGAGAAGGAGCGGGGCTCCCCACTCCAAGGGGACCATGCCGTGCGGGGAGCACTGAGGGTATGTCTGTCCCCCAGCCCTCTCCCAGCTCATCCTCCGTGGTGGGCCTCGGGGCGTGGGCAGGCCCTCGGAGCCCTTCCTTGCTGCAGGGCCTGTGGCGGAGTGAGTGCTGGGGGAGGTTCTGATGCAACGGTGGAAAGGGCACATACTGCATGTCTCTGTCCTCCATTCCCTCCCCCCGAACACTTGAGGCTGCGGTGCAGACTCTAAAAGCACACTCTGGGGACTTCCCTGGCGGTCCAGTGGCTAAGACTCTGAGCTCCCAATGCAGGGGACCAGGTTCGACCCCTGGTCAGGGAACTAGACCCCACATGCCCCAACTAAGACCCAACACAGCCAAATAAATAAATAAAAATAAATATTTTTTAAAATTTAGAAAAAAAAAAAGAAAAGCACACTCTGGACCTCTGCCTTACAGAGAAAGCCCCACTGAATTGGTAACTGTCCCCAAACTCTCCTTTACCCACTTGGTTCTGCTGTGTAGACAAGATTGTTACCCGCTGGTTAGAACTGATACCTGGATGGGGCCTGGTGGGGTTCAGTGATGGCCTCATCTGCCTCCTCTTCAGGCGTCCCCTCCCAGCTTCCCCACAGGATCCCCTGTCCTGAGACTCAGCCCCTGCCTGCACCGGAGCCTGGAAGGGCTCAACCAAGAGCTGGAGGAAGTGTTTGTAAAGGACCAGGGTGAAGAGGAGCTGCTGCGGGTGAGCGGGGGCCACACCCTGGGTGCACAGATGGTCACATCTTGTTGAGTCTGGACATGGGGCGGTGGGATTCGTGCTGTCTGGGGGTGCATAGGCTGCGTACCTGTCGACAGAGTAGTGTGCCAACACCACCCCACGGGAGGAGCACAAATGGAGTTGATTAGACTCAATTGGACTTGACCACAAGAACAGCAGAGCTGGATGGGTGAAGCTGGGAAGGCTTTGGGGCAGTGAATTGAAAGAGAAGGAGTGGGGGCAGAGAGGAGGGCCCCTGGCTGGGAGGAGCGGACTAGGCATCCCTCTTCAGCCAAAGCGCCAGCTCAGTGCTCCTGGCGCACACCTCACTGTCACCATCAGCGCCACACAGCTGCGCCTCCACTCAAGCAGCCTTAGTGCCGGAGTTACTGCTTCCCTTTCTTCCATCGCTACCTGCTCACATGGGTTCATCTTTCATGCCCAGTTGCCTTTGTGCAGCCTTCTCCCCACCTCCACTCCCAGATGGACTATTTGCTCCCTTTTCTGCAGTCTCAGCCACATTTTTATACTGACACAGGACAATTGGGGAATGCCAGTTGGGCAGTATTAATATAATTCTAATGGGCACACTCCTCAGTTTATGATTTACTTGCTGGTTGATTTTTAATGTGCATATATGTAGGGGTTTACACACGCATACAGATTGGTGAGCTGTTGATACGAGTACCATTGAGTGTCAAAAAAGGGAGTGTGTATTTAATACATGATACTAATCTGCACATTTTTACTATAGTGGCCTGACAGTGTCCTGCTGGCTTGCCCCTTTTTGTGCCCCTCTGTGTTGTTCACCTTTGTGTTTCCAGAGCCTGACACATAGGAGGCCCCTGCCCTCATGAGGCATACAGCCTAGTGGGAGCAACACATGGGTGAAACCATAAAATGTGTGGTTATAATGTGCTGTCCATGAGGGAAAAGAACAAAGCACTCTGATGAGGGTGGTTGGGAAAGTCAGGGGAGTGAAGAAATGGTGTCACCATGTTGTGAACAGAGGACAAGGACAATGGCGAAGAGAGGACCCTAAGGGTCCCTGCAGCCCTGATGGCCTGAGGGGACAGGCCTGAGGGTCCCCATCCCCACTCTTCCTCGGCAGATCCTTGAAATCCCTGATGGGCACCGCGCCCCAGCTCCCCCCCAGAGTGGCAGCTGTGATCAACCCCTCCTCCTCCTGGAGCCTGGAAACCTTGCCAGCTCTCCCTCCATGCCCCTGGCATCCCCCCAGCCTTCTGGCCAGACCAGCTGTGAGGAACACCGGGGTGCAGCCGAGGAGCTGGCGTCCGTCCCCAACGACAAAGGTAAGCTAGGGAGGCCAAGGCCACATGGCCCATGTCGAGTATGGGGTCACCTCTATGCCCTTTCCCAATTCATCAACTTCTGGCCGGGCACTTTTACTTACTAACCAACCAACTAGAATATCTTCATTCTGTATGTTATATTGATCCTTGATGTAGATTCTGATTTATAATTTATATGAAGCTTCTGCACTTACAGTTTTAGTTAATCCTCACTTGTAATCCAGAGAAGCAATCCCTCCCACCCCCATTTTTTGGCTGAGGTCCGGCCATAGTAGAGAGCCCATGAGCCCATCAAGTGTTCACTGCACCCATAACCAGGCACGCATCTCAGGGCAGATGTGAGTGCTATAAATAAAAGAATGACTCTCGCCCAGGGTCACACAGTCTGACCCAGATCAAAACCCAAGCTTTCTCACTCCAAATCTCCACTTTGTGCTTCCTCCGTGACTGCATCACTGACAGGACAAGACACGAGTCCCTCTTTCCTGCATGAATGATCCTAACATTCTCACATGCAGGCACTGTTGTCACCTGACTTGATCCTCATAGCAACCCCAGGTAGGCCGGTCAAAGGCATGATCTGACAATACAGAGGTGAACAGAGCATAGAATAATAAAAGAATAAATGTGAGATAAACACAGATAAAGTCAATATTTGAAACTTCAGCAAAGTACATTTGCTGTGTGGAAAATGAAAGGAATCTTATCCCACAAGTGGGGTGAGTAAAGATTGCTTGTCTGAGTCAGTACAAGAGCTCCTCCTGGAAGAAGGGATAGATTTACAAGACCGTGGAAAGGAAGAAGCTGTGGTATGTTGGCAGGCAGGGTGGTGCAGTCTTGAAAGAAGGCAGAGACACAGACGTTAGGATTCTTTTCAATCTGAGACTTGGAGTTCCAATTGCAGTCTACCTCCGGGGCATATGGAATTGGTATTAGACCAGACTTTTCCCTCAATTCAACTGTATTTTTTTACCTTGTATAACAGAAGGTATAATTCTGTAAGCTGCATCAAAGACGTTTTAAGGTGGAGAGTAGACAAACAACCTGGATGAACATAACCACTGCCACCCACGGTGCCATGTCTCCCAGTCCCTCCCATTTACACCAAGGCCTGAGCCTGGGAAAGCTGAGACTTCCTTTGGTGCCACTCAACTCAGCCTTACTCTGTGTGCAGCTTCCTCTCCAGACCACCCCACCTTCCTTGAAGACCGCAGCCCATCTCCAGTCCTTGCTTTTGCCGCCTCCCCTCGGCCCAATCACAGCTATGTCTTCAAACGGGAGCCCCCAGAAGGCTGTGAGAGAGTACGGGTGTTTGAAGAGGCCACGTGAGTACCTCAGCCGGTCGGTGGGGGTCTGGGCATGTGAGGGAGGGACAGAGATGTTGACTGAGCCCGTGGTGTCCCACCAGATAGGCCCCTCTTCAGGCTCAGACTCCCTCTTGTCAGGAGACACTGTCAGCCATAGATAATCAGTACTGCAGTTTTTCCATGATCAAACTTGTTGACATTACCTCCTCTGAGCACCTAAATCTTTGCTTATCATGATCTCCATAGAAACCTGCTCTCTGCCCACATGCCAGCCACAAGCGCAGTAGGAGCTGGAAAGGAAAGAGATCTGAAACTTAAACCCTTTGTTTCTTCTGTTTTTTTTCCATCCCCAAGGAAGGTGTGAGAATTTGTTAGACCATAATGACAGAGAGAGAATATATTAGTAATTCTCTTCAGGCAGAGCTTAGAAGTGCTTCATGCCCACCAGCGCGGCCGGGGGAGCCTAAACAGCTTTCATTGCTGCTTCTGAGTCAAATCTTCACCCTGCAGCTGCAGTGGTTCAAATGTCATGAACTTCCCGACAGAAATTTCCAGTCCTTGCAAGTAAGGACTATGGAATATTCCCAAACCAGCCTGGACAATTCAGAAGTCTTTCTTAAATTGATTTCTTTACTACAGTTCCCTCCCATTAGCAGAGAGATTCCAGAGCCAAAGCTTTCCAAATGCTCATGGCCCCTCTTAGCAGGAGCTGGGAAGAGAGCTCATCACATTCCCGCTACCACTGTAATGTTCCCTGAGGCCATTTCACAGTGGAAGCTGTGGTTTTGACAGCAGTCAGGAAGTTCATTTATGGTATATGAGTGGAGATTTAGCTAGGACAGGGCTTGATGGCTCTATCTGTATCCCAGGTAAGGGACAGGATGACCCTTGGTAGTAGCAGGAGGTAGGTACATACATAACCCAGAGGGAGTTATGGAGAAAACCATGGGCACTGGAGGTTTGCTCGCATCATTACTGTTGCCATTTCTCCTAGAATCCTCGGTCCTCTGGGGTGGGTGAGAGGGAAAAGGCCAGATCTTGTAGCTGAAGCAGACTCTGGACCCTGTCTTCTTCCTCAGTGCACGGTATAGTTGAGTAATTACAGCCTGAAATTGCTTGTGACAATTAGGCTGCTGCTTGACTTTATTCTTTTGTAGGCTTTTAAGGCCAGAAGAGGGTTAAAGCCATCTCATCCAGCTTCCTGCCCCTGTCTTAACTCTTTTTTAAGAGAGGTGGTGAGCCGTCAGTTACTTTTAAGATATCCTGCAACAGAAATTCTCAACTCATTGGCGTCTCTTCATTGCATGAACTTTCCTACTGGGAAGTTCTTCTGTTTAGTTGTTCTTCTTTCATAAATTTTCCTCTTCCTGGCTGCCTAGCCAGTAAGATAGCCTCGATTTCCCAGGGAGGGAATCAAGCTGTTCAGGGTCATGCTGGTTGTCATGTCCTTTGAGCATTACTTGGTCTTTCCTCGGTCAGCCTCCTCCTGTGTGCCTGCCTACGTCAAAGGCATACCCTCTCCTGCCCATCCCCTACTTCTTCCTAAAGTGGGATTCTTATAAGTCCTTCTCAGTCAGGGGACACCTTGCCACTGCAGAGTTCTCTGGGACCCCAGGCTTCCAAACACACCCCACACATGAGCCCTCACTTCTTTCCACCTTTCCTCCCACCTCCCACGCTGGGCCAACATCTGCCCTCCCCCACATGCCTTGCTCTTCTTCCTGGGTTTGGAATGGTTAGGATTCAAATGAAATGGTACTACAATTAAAACGGTAATCAGCTTATCAAGCTGTGCACTGAGTGCATTTTGCTGTGTGTATATGTTAGACTTCCAGAAAAAGTTAGGCCATGGGCAGCACTGGCAGAGAGTTTGACTGTCTTTTCACCTGTTTGTGTTCTTGCCTGGAATCCTCACAATCAGCAGCTTCTTGGGGCTCTTCACCATTGAAGCATGGCCAGACATTCTTTCGGGGGAAAGACTTTTTTTTTTATCATAAGGATTCCTGACTCTAGAACTCTCTGACCTGACCTGTTCTAATCCTTCCATTTCCCCTATGTGATTGGCAGAGTAGGGATTCTTTCCACGTTAGGTGAGGCAGGTTAGGCCAAGAGCACATGGTAAGTTAGAACCCAGATCTCCTGATAAGGTCTAGCTGCTCTCCTTGCCTTTCAGCAAGTGTTTTTGAAAATCATACCTTTTGAATCTTTTCAGTCTGCTCAAGAATTAGATTCTTGAGGCCAGGAGATTCCAGTGAGGGATGGTTTTCCTCTGAGGGGACATCTGGCAGTGTCAAGAGGCATTTTTGGTTCTCAGAACACGGGGCAGTATGCTACTGGCATACAGTGGGTAGAGGCCAGGGATGCTGTGAGCCATCCTACGGGGCACAGGACAGTTCCCCACAGGCAAGGGTTATCCAGCTCCAAATGCCAATAATGAGGAGGCTGAGAATCTCAGCTTTAGGCTATAAAAAGTCTCAGCAAGTCACTTTGCTAGGATCTCTGCTTTCAGGCAAGAGGTCTGCCCCCAAAACACTGTTCACTGATAAAAAAAATCTCTCAAATTAAAAGGTCTCTCAGTCTCTTCTTCTAGAATCACAGTCAGGAAGTTCTCCTTCCTGTCTAGCTTTAATCCCTTCTGTTTTTAGCTAAAGTAGATTTCCGGTTGTTTAGCCCTGTTTCTAAAACATGAAGAGCTGAGGGGCCTAAACACTGGTTGTTGCTCAGTAGCCTGTCGTTTTTTTGGTCAAGCTACCAACCTGGTGGAAGAGAGACCCAGCTCCCCTGACACCATGACACCTCTCATCCCTTCTCACTGGTTATGTGTGTTTGTGTTTCTGTCTCCATCCTCCAGGTCCCCAGGTCCCGACCTGGCCTTCCTGACTTCGTGTCCTGACAAGAACAAAGTCCATTTCAACCCAACCGGCTCGGCCTTCTGCCCCGTCAGCTTGATGAAGCCCCTCTTCCCCAGCATGGGCTTCATCTTCCGTAACTGCCCCTCAAGCCCGGGGTCCCCTCTTCCCCCAGCTAGCTCCAGGCCACAGCCTCGGAAGGATCCAGAGGCCACCAAGGCCTCCTCACTGCCCTTTGAGCCGTGGCAGCGCACCCCACCATCAGAAGAGCCTGTGCTTTTCCAGAGCTCCCTGGTGGTCTGAGGGAGCTTTACCTCCACTTTACCATGGAGACCAGTGCCTTGGTGGCAGGACCCTCCCTAGCTCCCCTGAGGTGGGGGATGAAGGAGCCCTTCCCTCTCGGCCTTTGAGCACTTTCATTTATTGTGTCAAAGCCCTGGGTCCTCTTTCTGATGAACACTGGCCCCTTCAAATGTGAGGGGACCTGCTTTGTCCACTAACAGCTGGGCAGCTCACAAGTCACACCTGTGTTCTTGCCACCTCTCTCACTTGGTGGAAAACTCACCCAGAAGGTTTTGAGTACCCCACTCCTGGGTGTGAGTCCAAAGGGCTGTGTACGGGACCCTTGTCTTTATCATGAGTGAGTTGGCCATGGTTGAAGGAGAGGGGACACCACAGATTTCCTTCCCTCTCCTTCAGACATAGACAAGGAGACCCAAACAGATACCCCCATCCTCTGAGTCCCATCCACATGCCACCCTCTCACTGGAGGAGCTGACCAAAGCAGCCTGAAAGGGCCATGACACTTGACCAATCCAGCTGCTGGCAGAGGGGGAACCAGGCGTTTTCCCAAGTGGCATTTTCATCTCGCTTTCACCCTAAGATTGTCTTAAGTAGCAGCCCAGCCTGCCCAGCCCCAGGTGGGTCGTGGGGGAGAGGGAGAGCTGGCATTCCTCTGGGTGGCAAGTGGCGACTCTCCACCCTCCACCTGCCCCAGGACTGGGTTGGATTAAAATGCCTATTTTTCTTGTATTGATGTAGAAACTCTATTTTCTCCCAAAGACACTATTTTTGCAGCTGTTTGAAGTTTGTATATTTTCCGTACTGCAGAGCTTACACAAAATTGAAGAAGAATGTTAATGTTCAAGTTTTATTATCCTGTGTTTAGAAGTTTCTTTTTTTTTTTTTGCAGATCTTGGTGTTAATAGACCAAATAAATAAGTATTCCCAGCAGCTTGAGTTTCTGTTAAATATTTTGGAGGTTGAGGGAGCAGGATGGAGATTGACGGTATCATTAATCACTTCATCCTTGTCTTCAAGAGGAGCCTTTACTTAACACATAATGTTGGGTGGATGGGTCCAAAGTCTGTGTCCTCAGGACAGCAGGCTTGCCTTCTCTACAGAGGCATATAAACAGTGCAGCCAGGGAAGGGATGTCCTGAATGAAGAGTGCAGTGGATGGGGGGGTGAAGGAGTTAGTGGGGGAAGTCATCCTTTCTTGGGTGAGTCTGGAAAAACACCCTAACGGAGAGTGATTTTACCTGGGAAATGAGGGTGACCAAGGGGAAACGGTTACAAGACAAGGGAACGGCATTCAGATTGAATCTCTGGGCACAGTTTTAGGGAAGCTTTAGCTCCTTCTGAGTGTTCTTTTCACATGAGTGAGCACCCAAAACACAGATGGTAGAAGAAACTGTTCTGGTCCTTTTGCAGCCTATCAGCTTTATAGGGCCCCACCTGTAAGAGCTTTGTGGGGGAAATGAGAATAACCAACCCACCATCCTGTTAGTGATACACAATTTACAAAGCATTTTCACAAAAGACATTATCCCCATTGTATGGGTAAAAAGTTGGCTACCTTAAGGGCAGTCATAATAACTACAATTGCATCTATCTCATAAAACCTCAAAACAAACCAGGCTATCCCAACTACCATGAATTAGCTAGGTAAGCAATGGATACACTGTAAAGTGCTTTACCTAAAAGGTCATTGAAATATCATAAACCATCTGATGTGATAAATCCCACTGTACTATTGAGGGAAGGACAAATGGGGGAGCTAGGATTGGGAACCAGATCATTTGATTCCAGTGCCCATTCTTCTAACCACAGTACTCTCCCAGTTATTATATTTCCATTAATTTCAACTGAGGAAACTTGACTCAGAGGTCAAATGAATTGTTTGAAGTCCTAGCTAGGAAAAAGGCAGAACAGGGACTGGAACCCTAGCTCGGAGCCCTGGAATCGTCAGCTAATTCAGTAGAGGAAACCACTGGGCAAGAGCAAAAGTGTGGGGGTCCCCCTCCCCAATTAATATAAAGGAGACAGAGTTGGGGACAGACCCTACTTCTACTTCTTGCCCCTCCCATGAAAGACATTTGGCCTACCCCCAAAGTCTTAGTGAGTCAGGCCCAGAGGGATGGGTGTGGTACTGCCCAGAGTTTCCTTCCTTTGCCTGAGGCTGTGCCAGAGGAGTAGGCTGCTGGAAGGGGAGAAGGAGCCTCTACCCAGAGAGCAGCCCAGAGTCCAGTGACTACTGTGGGGCTTGAGGCTGGTAGTGGCAAGCCCTGGGGTTAGTCTGGCCTTAGCTCCCAGCTCCTGGTGTCATCAGGTGGGCGCCCAACAAGGAGTTCATTGATGCAGGAGGGTTTGCTCCCTTGGTGAGTTGTAAAACCCTGAAGAAAATCCACTTCAGCAAGCTTCCATTTCCATCTCCAGATGTGAGGAAATAAGATCAGAGTTGAGAACGAGTCATGACTAATAAATACCTTAAACTTGCACAGCACACTTTTACAGCTTATAAAACACTTTCACCAAGCTCCGCTCATTTAATCCTCAACAGTCAAGAGGTGACAAGGTGGCTATTACTAATTCCTATGGACTATATAGATTAGGAAAACTGTAGCTCGGCATTTAGGTGACACGCACAGGTTACCCTGCCTTTAAGACACAGAGCTTGGGAGCCTTGTGAGGAGGATGGCTCCCCAAAGACAGGCCTTGAACGCTCGTCTGGTAGAGGGTAGAGTCGGGGACGCCAGGGACCCGCTAAGGGGCGCTAAAGTTACATGGACAGTTTCCGGGAGTTAGGACCCAGTAGAAGCCTGACAGCCGGCCGGGAAAAAGACTATTCGATTTGCTCGGCCGGCGTACTCCTCCTTCCCACCCACCTGTTTGTCTTTGCACAGCGTAGCCAATTGGTTACCTCCACATCATTCTACGTCATCATTCCACGTCCGCGTATCGCCTAGGCCATCCCGTCGCGCTCCGGGTCGCAGTTGTCCTCGGAGTTGCCTGATCGGAAAATCTCGAGGGCAAGGCGTTCCCCTCGATCCAGCTGGCTCCCCTGGCCATCAGGGACGAGGCCAAGGCCCCAGGGTGGGTCTCCTTTCCTTGGAAGCGGATTCTGGGTTTTGGGAAGTTTTCCCCTCGGTGGTCCTGAGCTGGCAGTTCCGGCGGTGGCTGCTGGGGCCCTCCTCAGCGGCGGTCTCATGCGGCTCCTATGAGGCCCCTGTCGCCGGTCGGCGATGTCCGGCTGGACTTGTCACCGCCGCCGCTGCCGGCTGTGAGCGGGTCTCCGGTCGGGTCGTCCGGGCGTCTCATGGCTGCTAGCAGCTCCCTGGTGCCCGACCGGCTGCGTCTGCCGCTCTGCTTCCTCGGCGTCTTTGTCTGCTATTTCTACTATGGGATCCTGCAGGAAAAGATGTGAGCAGATCCCCAGGGTGGGCAGGCAGACCCCGCCACAGCACCACCACCCCAGCCCCGCCCGCTCAATCCTGCCTTGTCTCCCCAGCCTGTGGTCAGCTTCAAGTTCGCAGTCCTACCGCCCCTAGCCCCAGTGTTCCCTTTGGCCCCTTCTTCTCTTCCAGCATCCTGACCCCTCTTTGCTGCTAAACCTCCCAGGGGTTATACAAAACGCTAAAGTTAGTTTCTAGATTCTCGGGAGGTGGTTATTTTTCTTCCCTTAATTGATGTTTTTCCTGTTGGTTCTAAAGGGCTGGGTTTTACAGACTTAGGTTTCCATGACCTGTGCTGGGCTGTCCTTGGAACTCCTATATTCTTGCAGGTTGCTGATTACTTCGCCTTCGGCCCTGCCCCGGTGTACGTCGTTTCACCAGTTTTTCACGTTTCCTTCAGCACCATCCTGTACGGATATATGTGTACACACACACACAGTGCTTCATTCGGTTCTCTGATTAGCAGCCTGGAGTATCTAGTTTCTAGCTGCAATAAAATCGGCTCCTGTTGTAAATGTGCCCGGTGATCCTTATCAAACTTTGCCTAAGTCTGCTGCTGCTGCTAAGTCGCTTCAGTCGTGTCCGACTCTTTGCGACTCCATAGACGGCAGCCCACCAGGCTACCCCGTCCCTGGGATTCTCCAAGCCAAAACACTGGGGTGGGTTGCCATTTCCTTCTCCAATGCGTGAAAGTGAAAAGGGAAAGTGAAGTCGCTCAGTCGTGTCCGACTCTTCGCAACCCTATGGACTGCAGCCTACCAGGCTCCTCCGTCCATGGGATTTTCCAGGCAAAAGTACTGGAGTGGGGTGCCATTGCCTTCTCTGTCCCTGAGTCTAGAGAAGCAAAACAATTTCAAAGCATTCAGTGGCTCTGGGTTACTAGAGGACCCTGAGGGAAGTATACTAATTCGTCTCTTTCTCATGCATTTTATTCTTAGAACAAGAGGAAAGTATGGGGAGGGAGCCAAGCAGGAGACCTTCACTTTTGCCTTAACTTTGGTCTTCATCCAATGTGTGGTCAATGCTGTGTTTGCCAAGATCTGTGAGTACTTAGATAATAATCTGTTGTTTGTCCCCTTCTCTGTGTATCCTAGGCATTAGGTCTAACTCTCAAGACCCTCAGCCCCT
Organism: Antilocapra americana; assembly: GCA_007570785.1. Lineage (NCBI taxonomy): Eukaryota > Metazoa > Chordata > Mammalia > Artiodactyla > Antilocapridae > Antilocapra > Antilocapra americana. The sequence goes on along the minus strand of ML664177.1, from coordinate 18,260,101 downwards.
TTAGCACTAACAACAACCTCTGTATTAGACTTATAAAACTAGTGGCTTTGAAAAAAGGTGGAATTCTGTTTCCTTAAACTAAATCAATTTCTCGGTCAGAAATGTGCAAAGAATAGTTCTGTATTCCGGATCCCCATGAGAATACTTAAAACTTTTTTCTTTGTCTTTTTGGTTTTCCTTTTTATGTCAGCTCTCTTTGTTCCCTGGGGGCTAGCAGCAGGGCTGACTAGTCCCTTGATCTGAATGAACATCCACCCCCCAACCCCCCACCGCTGCCCTGCATGAGGTCTTGTGTTAGGTTTAGATGAGATTGGAGAGTTGGAGAATCTTCAGAGATTTCCCAATCTAAGAGGACAGAAATAGTTTATACTTCTCATCTTATTTGACAGATAAATTCCTTTCATGTGGCTTTGACTTTTGCTCAGTGGTCCATCCTAGGCCCGCCAACTTTCTCTTATATGTTTCTTTTGTCTTCTCCCAGTGATCCAGTTTTTTGACACTGCCAGAGTGGATCGTACTCGGAGCTGGCTCTATGCTGCGTGTTCTGTCTCCTATCTGGGTGCTATGGTCTCTAGCAACTCAGCGCTACAGTTTGTCAACTACCCAACTCAGGTGAAACCTCAGGGTGGGGTGAGGGTTGGCCCAGAAGTTCAAAATGATGAAAGATTCTTCCGTCAGGTCTGTGACTTAACTAAAAGGAGAGTATGTCTGGGAAATTAAGAGTGTGAAGAACCACAGATCTGACATTTAGTGCTGGTGGGTGGGCCGTGATAGAGCCGTTTTCTGAGCCTACAGTCTCTGGTGCAGGCTCCACACTACCTTACTCATCTTATGTAGCACCTAGTTCAGTACCTGGCATGTCACAGATGCTCAGAAATTATTTTTGCTCAATTTAATTTCAGGTCCTTGGTAAATCCTGCAAGCCTATCCCAGGTAAGCAGAAGAAGATGGTTGCTGTCATCCATCCTCAGTCTTCCTGTAGTGAGCTTGATCCTCTTCTGCTAGGGCTCTGTTGCTCTGAGCTTTGTCATCTCACCATTGCTATCTATAGGGACTTCCCTCCATCCCTTCCCCCTGCCCATCCTGTCATCTGTATCACTTCCTGTTGTGTTGGGTGTTCATTAGCTGGTAATCCTCACTGTGAGCTAGAAGCTGACCTCATCTGCTTCACATGTTCAGTCGTTTTGGTGGCCTACGTTGTCATTAGATACCCTAAATCCCATTTGATCATCAGTTTCCTTATTCTCAATTTCTCACTTCCCCTACTACCCCACCTTTGCCAGGTTCCTTCCTGGAGCCTTTGTTCCCTACCTTTCTCTGCTTTATATTCTTCATTCAGTCTTGTTGCACAGTCATCTCTACATGGGTGCTAGTCTCGCACTCTTCTTTTTGTCCTCTGTCAGCTCTCCTTCTCAGACATTCTTTTTTCCTCATGAGTCTTTGGCTCCTAGGAGGAGATTGTTGGTCTCAACAGTGTCTATGGGTGCCTGAATTTTCCACCCTGTTTCTTCCCTGTAGTCATGCTCCTTGGAGTGACCCTCTTGAAGAAGAAGTACCCAATGGCCAAGTACCTGTGTGTGTTGCTAATTGTGGCTGGAGTGGCCCTTTTCATGTACAAACCCAAAAAAGTAGTCGGGATAGAAGAACACACAATTGGCTATGGAGAGCTGCTCCTGGTATGTAATCCTACTGGGAAAGGAAGCCTTTTCCAGTAATCTTAACAGGAATATCCCCCTTGCACATACAGAAGGCCAGTTATATGTTTTAAGGAAGATAGTGATGTTTCTTGCCCCCCATTTCTGGTCTTTGTCTCTTGCTGCCCAGTCCCTGGCTCTGCTAAGGCTATAGTGGGGAGCCTAGAATATTTCACTACAGCTCAGCTCTCCTTCTGGGGAAGGGATAACTCTGAGGCCCATGTCTAAATGCTGATGTGAGGTCCCTGAGACCTGAGAGTAAAGAGGAAAGGAGTAGTATGTCTCTCACTGCGGCTTTCCAAGGAACCTGGAAGCCAGAGTTAAAAATAATACTGTGTAGTCAATTAAGCCCACCATGCTCTTTTACCCATGGGGGCCCAGTGTGCAGTGGCTGCAAACAGCAGCCTCCTTAGTTGTGTATGCAGCTTGTTGCCTGCGCAGATTGCTCTGAGGGACCCTGGAGACAACTCTGGCCAGTGGACATTCATGACTGGCATGCTGGCCCCAATCTAGGCTGACAGGTATGTATGGTGCCTTTGGAAAGCCCAGGGCACAGTGGCCAGAGTCCACTTTGACCAAGTTATAATGTCTATCCACACCAAGCTGCAGAACAAGGGGCATATGATTGAGGCCCTCCACAGGGCCAAGTTCAAGTTCCTGGCCACCAGAAGATCCACATCACCAAGAAGTAGGGATTAACTAAGTTTCACGCAGATGAATTTGAAACCATGGTGGCAGAAAAGTGGCTCATCCCAGATGGTTGTGGGGTCAAACACATCCCTAATCATGGTCCTCTGGACAAATAGCAGGCCCTGCACTCATGAGGGCACTGTCCCCTCCTTCCTCTTGCCCACCAATAAATCCTGCTTTCTTGTCAAAAAATAATAATAGTATAGTAGCTATTGCTTGGAGAAGGCAATGGCAACCCACTCCAGTACCGTTGCCTGGAAAATCCCATGGACGGAGGAGTGTGGTAGGCTGCAGTCCATGGGGTCGTGAAGATTCCGACACGACTGAGCGACTTCACTTTCACTTTTCACTTTCATGCATTGGAGAAGGAAATGGCAACCCACTCCACTGTTCTTGCTTGGAGAATCCCAGGGACAGAGGAGCCTGTTGGGCTGCCATCTATGGGGTCGCACAGGGTCGGACACGACTGACGCGACTTAGCAGCAGCAGCAGCAGCTATTGCTTACGAGGTATTAGGTACTGTTCCAAGTGTTCTACATGAAAACTAGTTAATTTTTACAATAACTTCATAACATAGATACTGTTAATCTCCATTTTACCGATGAAACTGAAGCAAAGAAAAGTTAAATCGTTTGCCCATGGCCATATGACTGTTAATTGGCAGAGTTAGTGGCTAACATGCGCTTCCCAGGTGGCGATAGGGGTAAAGAACCCGCCTGCCAATGCAGGTTAGACCTAACAGACACAGGTTTGATCCCTGGGTTGGGAAGATCCCCTGGAGTAGGAAATGGCAACCCACTCCAGTATTCTTGCCTGGGAAATCCCATAGACGGAGGAGCCTGGCAGGCTACAGTCCATGGGGTCCCAAAGAGTCAGACATGACTAAAGCAACTGTGTCCAATATTGCCCTGGATTCTAATTCAGCAATGTGAGCATAGAATCCAGTCTCTGGAGCACTGATCTCCCAAGCCGGGAGGCTAACATTCTGGGACTCGATTTCCTCTCTCCCCCTTTAATGGAAGAATGTGTGTGGCTCACCACGGCCTATTCTAGGCCCCTGCACGCCAGGCATCCCAGCATTGCAATGAGAAGTTGTAGGCTTCCTGCCCTGCTCTGATCGCATTACATCTGTGTGGCTCAGATCACTGTCTTTCCAGTGCTGGGGGCAGGAGGGAGCTCACGTGGTCTCTTGTCATCCTCTGCTTGTGGGCAAATTGCAGCATTTTGTTCTGAGGACTCTGTCTTAAGGCAGCGGCTTTCTGAGGGATCTCAGAAAAGTGAGAGGTCTGCGTCGTGAGTTAGAGAGGACCCCAGTGGTCTTCTCACTGCAGGCTGTTCTCTTTCTTTCCTAGCTCTTGTCTCTAACCCTGGATGGACTGACTGGAGTTTCCCAGGACCACATGCGAGCTCACTACCAAACAGGCTCCAACCACATGATGCTGAACATCAACCTTTGGTCGACATTGCTGCTGGGAGCTGGTAAGGAGTGGTTCTGCTATTCTTTCCATGTATCAGCAGAGGGCAGACTGCCTTCATCACTTAATCTCTAGCTCTGGTGCCAGTTGTGCTCTTTGCCCAGGCCAAAGGTCAGCTTCCATTCCCAGATGCCTTATTGTCCAAGCCCTTGAGAAGCCTTCTTAGAGAAGCTGTCACCAGTCAGCTCTGCTTGCTGCTTGTACTGGCACAATCAGGAATAGATCTGTGTCAGGTATCGTGGGAAGATGCACAGTAGTAAAATTCAGGGGTGCCTTGGGAACTCACCCTACTCTGAGGTAGATTGGTCTGTGGTGAATACTGAAGAATGTTCAAACATGGATATGTTTGCTTTTAAATCAGTGCTTTCTAACTTTTTTTTTCAAACCTGGGCACACACACAGAGTATTTTTCATACAATACACTAGGGTTAACAGAGGAGGCTGCTAATGGCTGGAATCGACCAGTGCTTGGGGCTGCCTTGAGCTAGGGATGTGTGAATCAGTATCTTCAGAGCATCTGAGGTTTGCTTCTTTCCATCACTTTGACAGAAGTAACTCATTAACTTCTAAGTATTTCCCAGAAGAGTCTTTAGTTAGTTACTCTAATCAGAAAAATAGGAGATGTTTGATGGGACAATACAAACTCACACCATATGTTTTCCCTTGCCCTCCCCCCTTCAGAGTACTTTAGCAGGCCTCTGCAGGTGTATGCGTGTGAGTATGGGCACATAGGATGCACCATTCATCTTTGGATGTTTCTTTCTAGGAATCCTGTTCACTGGGGAGCTCTGGGAGTTCTTGAGCTTTGCCGAAAGGTATCCTACCATCATCTATAACATCCTCCTCTTTGGCCTGACTAGTGCCCTGGGCCAGGTGAGTGCCTTGATGGGTGATGGCTTGGCTTCTCCCAGAGGGACTGGCCTGGCTTGGAGAAGAGGGTGGCAAGGTCAGCCGTGATGTCCTGTTACAGACTTTTATTGGTAGATACCCAGGAACCAGCCTGACTTTGTCTTTCTGTCTTTCTCTAGAGCTTCATCTTCATGACAGTTGTATATTTTGGTCCCCTGACCTGCTCCATCATCACCACAACTCGAAAGTTCTTCACCATTTTGGCCTCTGTGATCCTCTTCGCCAACCCCATCAGCCCCATGCAGTGGGTGGGCACTGTACTGGTGTTCTTGGGTAAGTTACTTCCAGAGCATGCAGCTCTGGGCCATACAAAGGGACTTTATTTTTTTTCCCTTACTACTTACTTGTATGTTTGTGAAATGTGTTATTTTAGAGCAGACTTTTTAAAAAGAGAAAGAGGAAGCATTACCTGTAATCCAGCCTTCTTAAGGAACATTTCATTTGAATGATTTCTTTCCAATGATTCTTTTTTCCCCAGACACTGAGTAGGGTAAAATTATTATACTTATTCCATACTAATTGGCAGTGCTGTGGATAAGCTGAGAGAACTAGAAGTTTGACTCTTAAATTTCATTCAGTCTTTCTGGGGTTTTTTTTTTTTTTTTTTGTCTGCACCATGGAATCACGCAGGATCTTAGTTCCCCCACCAGGGATTGAACCAGTCCCCCCTGTAGTGGAGGACGGAGGCTTAACCACTGGACTACGAGGAAAATCCCTGCTGTATTTTATATACATGTAATTTATCAGTATCTTGGTGATTTTTTTCACTGGATACTAATCTCTTTTTTCTGAGGAGGTTTTATAAAACTAATGTTCGAAAATTATAGTTTTATTTAAAGCTCCAATTTTGGAGACCAAGGCACACCCCACTTCCCACCCCTAAATAATTTGTAGACTTCATTTCTCCCCATAAAATTAAGCCCATGTTCTCTCTTTCCATAGGTCTTGGTCTTGATGCCAAGTTTGGGAAGGGAGCCAAGAAGACATCCCACTAGGAAGAGAGAGACTACCTCCACTCCAAGAATATTTAAGTTATTTTCTCCAACAGTGGCATCTCTTGGGAAAATGGACACAGTAGAGATAAAGGACTAAGTTTCAGTCTGGGTATTTTTTGTTTTTGTTGTTGTTTTTTAAGGAAGCAAAATCACATATTCTAAAAAAAGCATTTGGATTTTAACAAGACAGAGTTGGCCGTTTCTGTTCTTGAGGACCAGGAGTACAGCCTTGCACAAAAAAAGAGAGAAAGAGAAGAGGCAGAGCTTGGTGTTCCTGACCCAAGCTGCTCCCACATGGGTGTGGTTAACCTGGCTGGGGGGCCGGTTCCCCCAAGAACTGTTGTGCTTATGGCCTCTATTCCCAACAGACGAAGGTCTAAATATGCTAGAACAGGTAGCTGTCTGTGAGAGCTAGAAAATGTAAAAAGCACTTGATCTCTTAAAGTGGGCAAATAGTTCTTAAAAAACTGCAGATATATTCTCTCCTCAAGAAACTTTTCTTGAGGTTGAGATAAAATGAGCCCAGAGCCTCAAGTCTGCTGTGTATTGACATATGCCCATTTCCTCCCCTTCAACCAAAGCTCAACCAAAACGAGAGCAGAGACCCAGTGTGCATGTCGTGAACAGCTTCGGAAGGTCTGATTCCCTCCCTCTGCCTCCGTGTCTGTTCTCGGTCCTCTCGGTCCTCTCCTGGGGAGGCTGGATTAATCCTCCCTTGTCCCCTTCAGCTGCTAAAGCCTTGCAGGCCTCTGCCATCCTGGCGGTGCCCTGGTATTCCCATGCCAGCTCCTGCCTGTTGAAAGGGATGCTGGCGGAAGGCACAGTGGCTGAGTCCTGGCGTAGAGCCACTGTTGAGTTTTCTGGGTGGCAGTAGGGGGAGAAGGCGGAGCATGGAGCAGAGCCACCTGCCCACTGCTGCCTTCGGAGTTGGAAATCGCTATCCTCCGTGGACCAAACTTTACACATGAAAGTGCATTTCCACCAGCTGCAACTTTCACTCCATCTGTTCAGCAGCCCCAGCCCCTTGGCTCTCCAGATGGGCGCCCAGCCTCCTTCCTGCGCGGCTGCCTTCCCACCTCCCCACCCAGCCTTTCAAGCCTGGCTCACTTGCACTCGTCTCACTCTCTTGGGGCCCTGGGTGTCACTGCAGCTCTGCCCTGAAAGGCCCCCTCTCATTTTGAACTCCTCCTTGAGAAGAGAGGTTTTAAATGCATCTGGCTGAACTTCCTTCTTTTCTCCACCCCTTTCTTTTCTCTGTGTTTCTCATCCTGAAAGTTGCATCAATTAGTTCCTTACCTGCTGGACTGATAGTTCTTCCAAACTCTCTTCTGTGGATTGGTTAGGCAGTGAGAGCATGTTACCAGGGCCAGAGGCCTATTTAGCAGTCCTTACCTGGGCCTGGTGTTTTTTTGTTTTGGGTTTTTAAAAAATATTTATTTCTTTGGCAGAGCTGGATCTTAGCAGTGGCATGCAGGATCTGGAGTTGCAGCATGCAGACTCTTAGTTGCAGCATGTGGGATCTATTTCCCTGACCGGGAATCAAACCCAGGCCCTCTGCATTGGGGGCAGGCAGTCTTAGCCATTGAACCACCAGGAAAGTCTCTGGGCCTGGTGTTTTAACAAGAGACATTTCCCCAGTTATCAGGCCAGTCCCCTCCACCTGTACCCCCTGCCATACCCAACCAGGGATCTCAGGCACACCTCATACTAGTCACCAAGAGCAAGAAGGATTTCCAACAGCTCAGCATGGCTCTCACCTGATACTAGAGCAAGGCTGTCCTATCCTCGGTGAGCCAGGAGTCCAGTTCTGGTATATTCATTCAGTTCTTTGTCTATTCTTCTAATCCTTCTGTATGCCACATCCTGTGGACATGCTGGGAGTTCAGAGTTGACTAGGATCGGTACTTACCCTCTAGGGTCTAACAGGGAGTTGGGTAGATAAATCATTGCATCTCAGAAATGCAGAGCTAACAATGAAGAAAGGTGTCTGGGCAAGGTGAGGCTTGAGCTGGAGAGAGTGTGGGAAGATGAAAGGAAGTGAAAAGGGAGCTTTGGCTCTACTGCCAAGTGGGAAATAGGGTTTTAAACTGCCTGGCTTCTCCCCATGTTCCTGCCTCTTTTTGTCTTACAGACTTAATTTTATATAGTGGTATAGCCAGGCAGCCACATGTGTATCCAATTTCCCCCAAACCCCCCTCCCATCCGGGCCGTTAGTAGAATTCCATGAGCTATACAATAACATTAATAGAGTTCCATGTTCTATACAATAGGTCCTTGTTGTTTATCCATTTTAAGTACAGTGCTGTGTATATGACCATATCAAACTCCCTAACTGTCCTTTTTCCCCCCATGCTTCTGCTTCTTATCAGTTCAAGTGAGAGCACAGGAGCAGGTGAGTGGCTCTGCAGTGAGGCATCATTTCAGCTCAACTGGAAGATATTTTAAAATGTTGTGTAAGCTGCCAGCTTTTTCGGGGTGGTGTACTCACCTACAGGATCACAGGAACTGAGAGTGCCAAGTCAGACTCTCATCAGTAACACTCTGCTAGGTTATTATGGTACTGATAAACGTGAAATACCAGGCAAGTTCAAACAAAAGTATTGTTGATCACTAACCCTGGGCGGCCTGATGCTTCAGGTTGCTAAACATCAAAGGACTTTTAAGCTGCAGTTAATTCTCAGCTCTGTGTAGAAGGGAGGGAACCAGCACACACATTTTCCCAAGCACTCTTTTTCATTTAGGGTGTATCGTACTTCTATTTTGGTCCACCTATCAGGCTTGCCTCTTTAGCTGTTTGTGCTCAGGCTCGTGGTAGAGTGGTTTTTTCATTTCCGGTACACCTCTTAGTCTAGGGCAAAGGGAGTGACACAAATGTGATTTGGGGGTAAACACCATAGGGAAAGCTATTCTGGAATTAATCATCATAAGGGAGAAAAATTGTAAGTTGTTTTTCAAATGACTTAAAGGGGCACTGTGGATAATCTCTAAAGTGGGTTCTTTAGCATTAGGTGATGGGTTTCCTCAGCCCTGTAAACCCTTATGAAGAGGACTAAGCAGGCATTTGCATCTCTTAGAAATGGAAAAACAAGTTAGGGAAGGGGGCAACTTGCAGTGGGTCCTTGGGTGTGTCCCAGGGAGATTAAGGAGAACTCAAGTTTCCCCCAGTTATGGTTGCATCTTGGACCTGTGCCCTTGGAAGGGCAGAAGCCAACCTCCTCAGGAGACCCATTGCTTCTGTCTGGTCCCACTTGGCGGCGGAACAGTTTGCACATTTTATAAGTGGTGCTGGTCACTCTCCCCAGATGTCCTGGCAAAGAAATTGTCCTGGGTCTCTGTGGGATCGTTCAGCCCTTCCCACTGAAAACACACCAGCTGTCTTTAGGAACAGCAATCTCGTATTTATTGAACTCCTCCCTTCCCAAAGCTCTTTAGTTCATGACATTTTATCCTTACAACACTCCTGGGGCGAGCTTAAGCCAGAAACAAGTCTCCCCATAACCAGAATAGAGAGCCCCAAATCCACTGAAGTGTATCAGCTGAAGGTCACATGACTCCATGGGAGGACAGGGCCCAAATGAGCCTCCACTTAGCACATGTCAGAGGTCAATGAGCTAAATCAGTGGTTCCCAGCTTTTTGGATTTCCTGACCCAATAGGATTTTCAAATAATTTTGTTTTGGAGGTGTTGATAATAGGTATACTGGTTTTTTTATATTTTCAAGTAAGGACTTTTAAAAAAATTTTAATGTCGTATGGTTTACAAAAGGACACATTAAGTCCAAAAATTTTAGGAAAAGCTATCCACTTCAGAATAAAGAATGCTTCTTCCAGAAATGATAGTTGGAAATCATACCACTATATAGGTAATAAGAAAAATTGATTAATTACAGAAAATGTTCAACATAAAACATCCTATGGCAATACATAAGGTAGATCATTATGACTGTTGGCTTGAAACACCCCGCTCTGTTTGGGGCTTGTATTCCATAATGCAGTCTACTGAAACTGAATGTCACAGAAGCATGCTGACAAAGATGGAAGCAGCCTGCAATGAGATTTTACATCATCTAGAACATTCTGAAAGAGTCTAAAAACAAGATCCTCCCAACCTGAGCCACTTCTGCCTTCCCTCTGCAGGGCCAGGAAGAGAGCAGGCTATGGGGGCCAGAAGGCTTTCCACAAGGGCTGTGGGAGGGAGACAGACATGGCACCTCGGCTCCAAGGTCTGCTCCTCCCAGGATGTTCGGGCAATGGCTTCCATCACCCAGCTCAGGAAGCTTAGAATTGATTCTTGAAGAATTTCCCCCTACTGGTGAGAGCTGAATTCCAACAGGCAGTCCTCAGACTGGGAACCACAGAGCTATGCCTGCCACGGCAAGAAAACTAGAAAGAACAAAGAGAGTCTTGGAATGAGGAGTGGTTTCATCCAGTGCCTTCCACCTGAGGAGCAAGTTCATGAGGGCTGGCGGTTTTCTGTCTGGATATAGCTGACTCCCTGCTATTTCTGGGGAGAAGTGGAAGAGGGAAAGAGGTTCAAGACATTCTCCAAGAGGAGGGACAGAATATTACTTCCTGCCCACTTGCGTGTTTTGTCATGATGTGTGGGTGGCCAGAGCTAGTAGAAGCATCATATTTCAGCTTCGGGGCTGACTAGACACCATTTTCTCCTACTTGGGACCCTGAAATTGCCGCATTCATGCTGTAGCCCTAGAGAGAACGTGTCACTCAGGAAGGTTGAGAACTCTCTGAAATTTTAATGTAAATATGTATGTGTAAGACAAGTGATCACATATATGTCAAGCAAGTAGGTTGATTTTGCTGTAAAAAGGGCCCACATCTCTCTCATATTCTCATAGGGGTCCACTGTAATCATGCTCTCATTTAATGAAAACTGATTTCCCAACTAGAGTTACTGTATAACTTGGCACCACTGCAGAATATGAGAAAGCATCATCTCCTGCTCTGTTTAGATGGAGGGGTGGGATCAACTTTTCAGGGAAAACCAAGAAGAGTAACATATCCAGTTTCACATCTAGCTTTCTCTAGGCCCCTCCAACACATTTTTTCTAGAGTTTTAAGGTTTAGCAAATAAAAAGATGCTCAGCTAAATTTGAATTTCAGATAAACAGCACATGCCCTCTTAGGCATGTCCCATGCAATATCTGAAACATGTTTATACCAAACAATTGTCTTATTTATCTGAAATTCAGATTTAGCTGGTGTTCTGTGTCTTCTTAGTATAAGTATGTCCCATGCAATATTTGAAACATGTTTATTTTGTGTCTTATTTATCTGAAATTCAGATTTAGCTGGTGTTCTGTGTCTATGGAGAAGGAAATGGCAACCCACTCCAGTATTCTTGCCTGGAGAATCACATGGACAGAGGAGCCTGGTCGGCTGCAGTCCATGGGATTGCAAAGTCGGACACGACTGAGCGACTTCACTTTCACTGTGTCTATCTGGAAACATAGCCTGTGGCATTAGTCACTGTCACCTGTTTTCATGGGCCGCTCTTTTCCTAGAAAAGAAGGCACTCTCAGATGCATTACCACTTGCAATTCTGTGCACAGGGCTTCCAGATACTTTTACTCAGAGCCAAACATTTTGTAATTTCCCTTTTGGCCAGGGGGAGGTGCAATCCCAGACTTAGTCAGCAGGGGGCACCATTTTCTTAAAATAGATCCCCAGTGGCATTTCTAGGGACTCAGAAGGGGACTATTGAAGTTTCTGTGGCTTCTGTCTTCCCTCTGGAGCTTCCCACTCCTCCCCACGTCACCACCCTGCCAGAGTTATCTCTGTGAAACAAGAATCTGATCCTGTCACTTCACTCCTTAAATCACTTCCAAGATTCCATGATTAACTTCCTAATACACTTGGTAAAAAGCCCTTGGGGATCCCACTGGAGTCTTTTCCCTGCTTCATCTCCTGCTGTTTCCATCCTACCTGATCCCACACTCCTCACACTTCTGCCACCCCACCCCCACCTCACCCGCATTCACCATGAACTATTTGCAGCTTTCCGCTACAGTATTCGCTGTTATGCCTTTGTACTCACAGTTCCCTCTGCTTGGAATTCCCTTTTCTACTTGATGCTTCTAGTGACTCCATTCATTCAACACATTTCACAAGGGTGCATTGAGACCGGTCCTGTACAAGGCACGCTGCTGTGGGCTGGAGACACTTGGAGGAGGCAGCTGACTGGAGCCTTTCCCTTATACATCTCATGATGGGGGCAGGGGAAAAACAACACACAAGCAGGCAAATCAACAACGTAGTTAGACTTAGCTCAAGGGATAACTGCTTTGGGTCCTCTGATGGCTTTCATTTTAAGGGTCCCAAATTCTGCACAATCGTGTGTATGAACATGGATGAATGAAAAAAACAAGTTTAACTCAACAGGGAAGCGGATGTGGTGGGTGGATATGGTGGGCGGATATGTGCCCAACGAATGCACTGAGAGCACATCCCACCTGCAGGGGATGGTGGCTTTTCACCTCCCCTGGATTGTAGCCAGATTGGTTATTTCAAAAAAAGATGGCAATATTGATTTTTGTGTGAACTCTGACAGTTTTTAAAAATTCTTTGCCTGCTGAACTAAACATGCCTACAAGTCAGACTTGGCCTATGGCCACCAGTTTGCCGCCTCCCTTATTGGACACTATATCACTGTCTTACATCTGGTTAGTATTTATATGAATTGTCTCCCCGAAGATTGTGTCCTTGTGTCTTTATCCCCTAACATGTATTAACTGACACAGGGTAGGTGCCAGTCAAACATCAATAAATGTCTATTGGAAATTTTGGGAGAAAGAAGGGAGGAAGAAGGAGACAAACTAGGAATAAGTTTGTTGATGGAAATTCTTAGTCCCACTGCTTTAGGCATGGGACAGATGGAACAAGAAAACCTGAAACAATTTGTTGCTGAGTGTGTGTGTGCTCATGAGTGTGAGTTCCCATGTTAGCAGGTGTGATAACTGGAAAATATGTCTAAGAACCATTAGCTCCTTTCTCAGTGAGCTCCCAAGCCATCTTTCCCCATTCTTGGCGGATGAGGGGGAGGAAGAGAATGCAGGGCTCAGGGTGGACTCCTGGCTTCCTTCCAGGACCTGTAGTCACTGGCACAGAGATCAGATAGAGCTTATAGAGGTTTTTGGCACAAACTGATACATCCTCGGGGGAAGGTGTCTGGCAGCTGCTGCCACCCACTGCCTGCCCGCTAGAGTGCCCACTGCATAGCAAGCAGTTGTGGGGGTCAAAGTAAAACACTTTCTCTTCTCACTTGTCCAAAGTGAGATCATCAAAATGACCTCTCATCCTACATTGGGGGATCAAAACTCCCAACTTAAAGAGAAGGGTGAGGATGGCTTCAACTCCCCATCACAGCCTCCAGAGACAGAGAGGAAGCTTGACCCCTGGAGCAGTCTGCTGATTCTGCTAATGGTATGCTGTCCTTTTTATCAAGAGAGGATGCTGCCTTGTGCCCACGCAAGGGAGCATTCTTGCTGCCCCAATGAATAAGGACATATCTTCAGAAAACAGAAATCTGAGGCTCAGAAAGTATATTTTGTCTGGTTTACAGGAGAAGTAACTAGATCAATCAGGAATCAGAACTTCTATCTTGGCCCTGAAATCTCTTCTGGGACCTAAAAAACAGTAATTTTCAGAATCATGGAGGGTGGAGGGGCAGCCTGAAGTACATTGGAGTCACTCTTTAAGATGGATTATGGAAATTTTTGTCCCATGTTTCTCTCTCTGGTGAGAAGTATCTTGAAAGCCAAAGATCTATCCAGCCTCCAGTGTGCCTTTTGCACCCTACCAGAGCTTGGCCAGCCAGAAACTTTGAAGCAAGACTTTTCAGGAAGCAATTTCTCCCACAGGCAGTGCTGACTCAGCCCAGACTCCAAGCTCTCAGGCTGGTCCCTGGCCCAGAGTAGCCAGCAGGGGCAGAGGTGCACAGGGGGCTATGATCCTGAGTTGTGTGATGCTGCCTAGAAGGGGGAATGGGGGTACAAGACTAAATTGCACCCTAACTTTGAACCCTAAATTGCTTAAGCTTTTGCTAAGGAAAAGGGGAGGGAGACTCAGATAGTGGCTTGAGTCCTCTGGGTTCTAGCATCCTTTGACAAAAACTGTCTTTCCTCAATTCCCAGGGGTAAGGATGGTGGCAAATTTAATATCTTTAATCTGGAAGTGAGACCATTCCTTGTCTCATTTGTAATCTGCCTGGGGTCGGGGGTGACTGACCATCTTTCTGGGGCCTCCATCTGACTCTCCAACATCCCCTTTCCCCAGAGGACCCCATTTGGATTAAAGGGAAATGTGTGCTCCCTAGGTTCTCTTCACTTTCTCTACAAACTGCCTAGGATTCCTCCCATCTCTGCCGCTGCCTGCCACCCTCCTGCCACCTCCCCCTTCAGTCCTTCATGTCATTTTCCTCTCCCCATCTCTTTCTTTCTCTCTCTTTCTCACTCTCCCCCAGTTCTGACAGTGAATCTTTTCCCTGGCACAGACCCTCGGCTTGCTTGCCAGCCCTGCTGGGTTACTCGTCTCATTTCTGTAGCTTCTGTCCAATTAGCTCTCTGGCCAAGCTCATCGGGAGCCCTCTCCTCTGGCCATGCTGCCCCCTTCCTTCCTGCTGCTAGCAATGCTATCACCTGTGATTCATTTCCATTTGGGAATGGGGGTAGAAAGTTGGTTTGAATAACCTGGGATGTGTTTGGCAATCTCTTCTTTGTTCTTTGTTGAGGGCCCCAGCAGAGTTAAGAGAATTTTAAGGAAGAGAACACCCTTTCCTCGACCATTAAGGACTCCAGGATCTAATTTTAACAAATGGGAAGATCAAAAGCTTTTTAGAGTCAGCTGTCCTGAAAAACAAGGGCCCAGTGACTGGGACGACTGCAAGCCTTGCCACGGAAGACAAAGCTGTGACTCAAAGGCATCACGTAGATGCCTTCTTGCTCATTCACGTTCCTGAGTTTAATGTCATTGGCTTGGGAATTAACTTTGAGACTTTTCCAACATAGATAAAAATAGAGCTCATAAATGCCATCCCAGGCACTTTCTGATAAGGTGGCCTTTTAAGGGAAGACTGGGCTCCCAGTGGATGATGTGAGTCAAGGAGCTGCTCTTGCGTATGTTCAGACTTTTTATAGGCTTCTGACCAGCCTGTGGCCAAACAGTGGATGCAGGAAGAGGAAGCCGATGGAGGCTTCTGTGCCTGGAACTATAGGATCCAAGTTCCTGAAAGGAATGTTTGTTTCTCTAGTTCATTCATTTATTCATCACACAAGCACATATCTGAATACTCAACTATGGGCTAGGAATGTTTCCCTGTACTGGAAACACAATAGAAAAAAAAAAAGGAAATTCTTGCCCCCAAGGAGCTTATCATCTAGTGAGGGACAGAGAAGGAATCAGGCAACCGCAATACAGGGGTTGCAGTGAGAAAAGAAATATGGGAAGGCCTAGCTCAGGGCTAGGTAACATGCACAGCTTTCTGGAGGAATAAATAGATGAGTTGAAGCTAGAGAGTCAGCAGAGAATTAACCAGGAGAAGATGGGGTTAGGTCAGGAAAAGGTGTGGAGAAGACTGTTCTGGGAAGAAGTAATAGTATATGCAAAATGAGAGAACTTGGTTTCTTCAGAGATGAAAGCAGTTCTTTGTATGACTGGAAACTTAATTGCTGGGTTCAGTGGGAAGCATAAGACACAGCCTGGAGACTGAGGCATAGGTCACTGCTAAAGAGCCTCTCACTTCTGTTAAGGTTTTTATATTGAGGGCAATGAAGGGTGGAATGCAGAGAAATGACTTGATCAGATTGGTTTTTTAGAACTCTCAGTCTGGCTACAGAGCAGAGAATAACTGGAAGGGTGAAGACCAAAGGTTGGGAGCCCAGAGAGGAGGCTGATGTGATCCTGGGAAGGATTAGGGAAGTGTCAGAGAAGATAGAAGGAAGTAGGCAGAACTGGGAGATAACTAAAGTATAAAATTCTCAGAACTTGGTGCTGAATTAGAAATGGGCTTGAGACATCAAAGCTACGTTACAGCTCCTAGGCTTGAGCTACTTGGTAAAATGAGAAAACACTGAAGGAGAAGCAGGTTTTACATCTGTTGGATATTATGTGCCTATGGTCCATTCAACTGAAGATATCAGGCTGATAGTTGGATATGTAAGTCTGGAACTCAAGAAAGGCCTGGCTCAAGATAGCTTTGGAATATTCTTTAGCAGATGGATGGCAGTGGAGCTGTGAGAAAAAAAAGGAGCCATCTCAAGGCAAGTGAGGACAGTGTGAAGAGGAGAGGAACTGAACATAATCCAAGGAAAGCTGATGTTCAAAGGATGGCCAAAAGAAGGGCCTGTAAAGAGGCTGAGAAAAAGTAGCCAGCAAGATAGAAGGAAAACCAGGAGTCTTCTGTCATTGGCCTCCAGCATTCATTTCCTCTTTCTGCCAAGGGAGCCCTGGATTTCCTTCGGGGAATTCACTCCTACCCTGTTCTCAGTCCCACAGTTTGGATCATAGGGGAGACATACTGGCTGGCTCTTCCTCACCCACCTGACCCCCTCCCCACAGCTCTCCCACTTGCTCTCCAGCCACACAAATTTTCCTCGAGTTTCTAAAAAACTCCATGCTTTTTCTGGCCTTAGGATCTTTATCTGGTTGGTCTGCTTCCCTTCCTCATTCCCCTCCTGCACACTCTTGGCCTACTAAACTTCCCTACATACTTCCAACCGTCTTTGACATTCCATACAAGTCTAGGGTTTTCTGTTGTACATTCATTCATTCAGTACGTACTAAGCACCTTCTATGTGTCAGTACTGTGTTGAATTCTGGGACATGACAGAGAGCAAAACAAAGAGGCTGGAGCTAACAACTGATTAGAGGAGACTGATGGTAAAAAAATAAACACACAACTACAAATTATTGTGAGTGCTGTAAAGGAAGTAAACTTAGTACCAAGATACCAAGAAGGTCCTGACCACTGAGGCTGGTGATCAGAAAAGGTTCTCTGAGGATGTGAAAATTAAACTGAGACCTGAAATAAGAGGCAGAACCAGCGAATGTGAAGAGTTAGGGGAAAAGTGTTCAAGGCAGGGGGAATAATAACCACAAACGTCCATGGAGAGAAAGAGCTTGAAGTGCTCTAAGAACTGATAGATGGCCAGTATGGCTAAAATGAAGACAGGGGGAGAAAAGCAAACAAGATACATAGTTGAACATGAGACTCTTGAAGGCAGTGGTACAAAGTCTGGGTACAGTAGGAAGTTATTCAAGGTTTTTAAGCAGGGGGCAGCATGATCTGACAAGTTTTAATTAGATAGCCCTAATTGCAGAGTGAGAACAGATTGAAGGACAAGCAAAGAATTAAGAAGACCAAGTAGGACCCTATCACTGTGGTTAAGGCAAAAGAGGATGTTGGCTAGAACTTGAATGGGAGTGGGGAGATGGAGAGAGGTAGACTCAAGGGATACTTTGAAACTCAAATTAAAGGGAATCCCTGATGGTTTACATATGAGGTATTAGAAGAGGACTCAAGGATGATGCTCAATTTTTGGCCTGAATGAGTGAAAAAAGAACCAGATTGGCTTGGCTTGGACTGCCCCAGCCCCCTTTGCTGCTCCCCTCTTACTTGGAAACCCTGAGACGAATCTTCAGAAACTCAGAACTTGAAAAGCAAACCCTGTTTAGAAACCACTGGGCTGGAGACTCTCAGTATGGTTCCTTCTAGTTTTGAAATTTCAAAATTCTAAAGTGAAAACTCTTTGTGAACAGGGATCGTATTTCTATTCTTTTGACTTCTCATGTAGTTACCTTGGTAGAGCTACGTATCTGGGGAGCATTCAGTAACTGCTGGTTGACTGTTCATTTGGGCCCAGACCTTCCATAATTGAATTTTAGATTAAATTCCCCTTTTAAAATAGGATTCTAATGTAGAATAAACTTTCAATTGAAATCAATTCACCCTGATAAAGTAGAGCCATGGCAAGGATAATCTAAAATTACAAAACCAGAAGTAACTTCTCTTTCAGTGGAGACAGAGAAAAAATTGTTTTAGCTAAACAGATTATCTACATTTAGGTAAATGTTATTTTAGGGCAAATAACAACAGGTGATCAAGCCCATTCAGAATAGAACCAAGAAACCACTGAAAATAATTCATAACACTGAATATAACCTATGTTTTATTAATATATTCTTTGTTGAAAACAAACATTGATGCTTCAAAACTTATTTTGAAACAATGACTAAGTAATCCTTAGAACCATTTTAAAGATGAAGGAGGGCCTTTTATGGTAATCCAGTGGTTAAGACTCCATGATTCTAATGCAGGGGTCATGAGTTAGAACCCTGGTCAGGGATAAGATCCTTACATGCCACATGGCCAATAATAAATAAATAAAGATGAACAAGATGGAGTTGGAGCTGTGTGGCCAGTCCAGGACAAAAATTAAAGACAGGCTGAACTGAAACTTGCCATTTCCTCCACTGTTCAGACATCATATTTCCTAACCATTTCTCTAGGTTAAAAACTCAGAACTTCAATATCTATAAGCTCATTGATCAAATCCATATACCATTTCAAGTCTTTTGTTTTATAAAAGAGGGAAGTAAAGTAACAATGTCTTTTATATGCCCAGCATTTCTGAACAAACATGTCATTCAATGCTGCTTATTGCCCTATGATGAATGCCCATTTCACAGATGAGGTGGCAGGGTTGGTGGTTCAGCATCTGGCTCTCTTCCTGCTTGGGACAAGTGCCCTGCTGTGGACAGCATCAGTGAGAAGGAGTGCTGAAGGTGACACCATGGACACTGTGGCAGCGAGACCTTTTCCATTTCCCACCCCCAATACCACCACCACCACCAAGGTGGTCAGGGCCCGGGATGTGGTCTAGGATTAGTGAACAGGGTGCTGCTGCCTGGGCTTTGGGTTTGCAGCCTGAGGCACACAGATGGAAAGAAGGTCAGATGTCCTTTGCAACAGCAGCAGCAGGGGCAAATGTGTCTGTTGTTGGCACTCTCTGGCAGTGCTCAGTGGTTGGACCTCCTGGCCATAAGGTCCTGCTAAAGAAGATTTTAGTTGTCCTGGATTAGCCCTTGGTTTCTGCTGAATTTCTGATTCTTACATTCCTGACAATTCTGGGAGCCAGAGCTATGGCTTCAGTAAATTCCAGCTGGGGCTGATGTAGCCAGCATTTGGGCAGTTCTTGCAACAAGAAACCTGACTATCTCTGAGGAAACAGACTCCAAGGAACTTGTCAGGGGCCCCAACTAGCAAGTGTCAAGTGTTCTGGCTGAGAAGCCCATGCTGCTTCCTTGGTTCCATGCTTCCTGAACAAATCTAAAGAAGGGCAAGAATGGCACACCAATGAGAGTGAGGCTTGAAGACCAGCAGGCATGTGAACACTTATCCCAAATCCACATTCAGTCACACATCCAAAAATAAGTGGGGTCTATCCTAGTCTGTGTATAGGGATTGTGCTATGTTCAAATATGATTTCAGTTAATTCTCACATGATATGGTGGACATTATTTTCTCCACTGCTCATGTGGAAAAACTGAGGCTCAATGAGGTTTGTCCAAGTTTATATTTAGTAAGTGTTAGTGCTGGGTTTGAACTTGAGTTTCCAGGCGAAGCGCCTGGAGCTCATTCATTAAGCCACAGCTGTTCCACTATGAAATTTAATCAATAAATATTTTGTTGCTGTCAATTTCCCATTAACCCCATCGCAGCCCCAGCACAACTTAATCAGTGTGTTCTTGTTGGTATGCTTCCTTGAGTGTAGTTTTACACCTGTATCTCAGGGGGTGTCATCTGCCTCTTTAGACAGGACCATGCTGGCAACCTACTCCAGTCTTCTTGCCTGGAAAACTCCATGGATAGACAAGCCTGGTCCATGGGATCACAAAGAGTCAGACACAACTGAGAGACTGAGCACACACACATGCCACTACTAAGGATCTTCCTTCTTTCATTTCCCTCTCCTATATCTCTACTCATTTTCTGTGCATTCTTGCCTGCCTCTACCTCCCCTACACCTTCAAGAGAAACCATGCCCTTGCTTATTGGACTGTAAAATGGAACTGAAGATCCTCGTTGGCAGAATAAATACCAGACATCTTAGGGGTCTTTGGGACAGAGTCCTTGCCCAGACCTGGCTCATGCTGGCCAAAGAACACTTTGTCATTTGTGTTCTGGATTAAGAAAAAGAGTTCTGTGTGTTTCCTACCATCACAAAGAGCAGTGAATTGAATTGGTGCCACTGTAAGCTTGATTGTTGTGGCATAGATAAAAGCCTCATTAAGTCCTTCATGAGGAAGAGTATTTTATTTTGAGGATAGAGGAATTGAGGGGGGGGCGTTTCTTGCTTGTGGTTACAACAACAAAACAGTCAATGGAGGAAATAATTAAATAACTGCACTCCCCCCCGCAACCAATCCTCGTCAAGAGACTGGTTGAGTTTTTAATTAGTGCTGCATTTTCAATAAATCCATATCTGTACGTGGTGCTGATTCTTTCCTGGATAAGGAAAGATAATAATGAGAATCTTATTTTTCAGTCCCACACTAAAGGGATGCCTAGTATATTTAATCATGCTGTAGAAATCCTGGCAGCTTTCTCTGAGCCCAGCCTCTGCTCTAATTACATTTCTAGATTTTAGTAAATTGAAAGGGAAAATGTAGGAACAAAATAATTAAAACCGAAGAGGAAGTGCATATTAAAAAGGAGAAGCTGTTTAAAATTCTTCCACATAGTGCTTCCAAGGACATCTACAGTCATTTAATCAGATCCATACCAAATCAAAGCCCTTTGTACAGAGGCTGGTGGGATCACGTCTCAGGTGGGCGGTGTGGTCCAAACAGAAAAATGGGAGTCTCATCACACCAGGCTACAGATGGGCATAGGACTCTTATGTCCTTCCAGATCTCTAGAGATTCAGGGCCAGCTGGGACAAGCTGCTGGTACAGACTCACCAGCTCCGAGGAATCGCTTCCCAGGTCCCGGACAGAATCTCACTAAACTAATGATTAGCCCCAATTTTGAGGTAGCTAAAGTATGTTGAAATTAAAAGACGCTTACTCCTTGGAAGGAAAGTTATGACCAACCTAGATAGCATATTGAAAAGAGGAGACATTGCTTTGCCAACAAAGGTCTGTCTAGTCAAGGCTATGGTTTTTCCAGTAGTCATGTTTGGATGTGAGAGTTGGACGGTGAAGAAAGCTGAGTGCTAAAGAACTAATGCTTTTGAACTCTGGTGTTGGAGAAGACTCTTGAGAGTCCCTTGAACTGCAAGAAGATCCAACCAGTCCATCCTAAAGGAGATCAGTCCTGGGTGTTCATTGGAAGGACTGATGTTGAAGCTGAAACTCCAATACTTTGGCCACCTCATGTGAAGAGTTAACTCATTGGAAGAGACCCTAGTGCTGGGAAGGATTGGGGGCAGGAGGAGAAGGGGACGACAGAGGATGAGGTGGCTGGATGGCATCACCGACTCGATGAACATGGGTTTGGGTGGACTCCGAGAGTTGGTGATGGACAGGGAGGCCTGACATGCTGTGATTCATGGGGTCGCAAAGAGTCGGACATGACTGAGTGACTGAATGGAACTGAACTAAAGTATGTTGACCATGCCTCCAGTTCTCTCCTTCTGCAACTCTTCCGCATCTCCATGCTTCTCCCTCCAAGGAGTGAAAGTGAAAAGAAGTGAAAGTGTTAGTCACTCAGTTGTGTCCGACTCTTTGCAATCCCATGGACTGTAGCTCACCAGGCTCTTCTGTCCATGGGATTCTCCAGGCCAGAATACTGGAGTGGGTTGCCATTTCCTTCTCCAGGGGATCTTCCTGACCCAGGGATCAAACCCAGGTCTCCTGTGTTGCAGGCAGATTTGTTACTTTCTGAGCACCCCTTCCCCACTTCCATACTTCTCCATCCAAGAAGTGGTACACTTTTTCTGTCTTCTCTGCCATCCTGTGAAATCTGAAGTCAAGAGAACAGGAAATTAACAGCTTCAGTGACACTAGGAATCAGTTCTTTGTAACTGGTTACTGGGTTGCCTGTGGGGCACTCTACATTTATTCAAGAACCAAAACCCTTGATGCCTTCAAATAATGGAATGAAATGTTTGTTGATGATTTTGAGTGAAATCTAATTGGAAAGTTTCAAGCATCAGCCTAATAGGTGACAAAAGCATTTTTTGTTTTAAGTGGTGCAGGGATAGTAACCACATCATTGTTGAATTTAGGATCTCCATTTAAAATAATTTTGGGGGGGCTGTGTTGGGTCTTTGTTGCTTTGTGTGGGCTTTCTTTAGCTGCAGTGAGCGGGGACTACGCTTCCTTGTGGTGTGTAGGCTTCTCATTGTAGCGGCTATCTCTTGTGGAGCACAAGGCTTTAGGAGCCCAGGCTTCACTAGTTGTGGCACACAGCCTTAGTTGATCCCAGGCATGTAGAATCTTCCTGGACCAGGGGTTGAACCCACATCTCCTGCATTGGCAGGCAGATTCCTACCCATGCACCACCAGGGAAGTCTAGGATCTCTATTTCTTGATCATTTTGGCTAAAATATGGGTTGAGCAATCTTTAGGAGTGTTTTGTCTGTCATTCCAACGATATTTTATGGGTCTGTTTGTGTATTTGAAAGTGGACAACAGCCTGGCACTGTCACAGCCTCCCATGTGGTTTGGCTCATGTACTTCCAGCTGTCCCTGCTGAACAGACTCACCAGCCAAGGGGCCCCAGGACACATGTGGCAGGACATAGTGAGCACTGTGTCCTGGAGACAGTCCCACAGAGGCAGAGCTTCCAATAACTATCCCCAAGGCAGGGTCCATACTTTGTCACCCCATGACCCATAGGTTTATCTGGTTGCTTTTTTGGATAAGATGCTTCCTCGCACGTTTGTGTGTGTGTGTGTATGTCTACATAACAATACAATTTCAGTATAGAAAAAAGATAATGCCTGTTCCAGATTATTTGGCTCGATTCAGTAAGAATAATTTTTTTTTTTTGAAGTTTAAGCTTAGGTAAGAATTGTAGCTATAACAAATCAAATATTCCATCACTGGTGAAGGTAACTTCTTTCTCCCAGGGCCAAGATGCTCTGAGACCTCTTTTTTTTTTTTTTAAGTTTTTTTAAACTGCACTATGGAGCATGCAGGTAGAATCTTAGTTCCCTGACCAGGGATCAAACCAGTACCCCCCTGCAGCAGAAGCACAGTCTTTCTTAACTGCTGGACTGCCAGGGAAATCCAGTTTTTACTCAACTCAGCAATCAATGATAGTCCTTAGGAGACAGGATGTGAGACCAACTGGGGACCCAGGTGTCCAAGAAAATAAATTGTCCCTGAATCAGCTTGCTTTCAGTTAAGCCACCTACATGCCCAACTTACCGCAAAAGAATGGGCCTTTGTGTTTTAGTTTCCAAAAGCTCAATTTTTTGTTACTTAAAAGTCTCTACCATCATCAAAAAGTTCAAAATATTTTACTGACAGAACCGGTTAGAAAAATGAGGTAATATATGTAAGCGTCCTTAGTAATCCACAAACTGCTAGCGAAAATAAGGTGCTGTTGCTAAATGCCTTTATTACGCACACCCCGACTCCTCTTTGTGAGCCGCTGCTTCGTCCTCGCACCTCTGCACAGCCTGCCGCTCCCTACACGCGACCCTCTGCGAGTTCCCGCCTCTTTTTTCTCAAGCCCCTCCTTCCCTTCAAATCTTCGGCCTCCGGCGACACTCGGGACGCATGCGCACTAGGGAAGGTAGGCGGAGTCTTGAGGAAGAGGGAGGAGGAGCTGGAAAACCCAAAAAGGGGAGGGGAGCGGAGTAGAGGGGGCGGAGGCCGCGCCGGGTGGGGCCCGGCGGGTTCGCGCTCGCTGCGTCGACGTGCTGACGCCATGACGCCCCGGCCGGTGTGTTTCGGTGTGTGTGTGTGTGTGTGAGTGTGCGCGCTCCGAGTGTGTGTGTATTTGTGTATCGGCGGTCCCGCAGGTCCCGGATGTTGCGGACAGTATGAGGCGAGCGCAGGGGGACGGGGACCAGCAGCTGTCGCCGCCGCTCTCAGGTGAGTGGGGGGAGGAGAGTCGAGGGAAAGGGTTGTCCTGTCTGAGTGGGGGGGGTGTCTCCCTTAAGAGGTGACTGACCCCCCCACTCTCCCCACCACCACCCCGCGCCGCACAGACTCTTTTCTGCCCCGTTTCGCACATCCCGGATTACATGGCCCGCGAATGCCAGCAGTCGTGCCTTCTCCCAATCCCAAGCATTCAGGAGACACAAACGCGCCCCCTGCCTTCGGCCCCCCTCCCATAATTTTCCCAGTCCCATCCCCCTTGCCAAATAGTGAGCTGTCGCCTGCGGCGAGATGGGTGACTGCGCATGCTCCAGTGTGAACGCGCTAGGGGTGCTTGGTCGCTGCCCTCGGGGCGCATGCGCATCGCTGTGTTGCAGGGACCTGCGGGATAAAGAGCCACTTGACCGCGCGCCCGCCTTCTTCGCAGGCAGTGGGCTAGACTTGGTGCCAGATAGTGGGCCTGTTGCTTCTCTCCAAAAGGGAGGGTTTAAATTACTTGAGGGAGTTTATGACAAAGTACCGTTCGCGTCTTGTGTTGTCATAGGGACTCCCAGGCTACAAACGCCTCCGAGAGCCAGCATTCCCCACGCTGACCCTTCTTTGGAAACTGTCATTGGAACTTCTAGTTCTAGTATTACTTTTCTTTCCTCCGATTCTTCCATCGTCATGTTGTATCGCTAATGCAAACCTCTAAATTTAGGAGTAGGTGGCAATTGTTCTGGCAAGGGATTTTGGTAGCCTTTCTAAGGAGAACTAGGGCCATAAAAAAGAAAGTAAGGGGGAATTCCTTTTAGTAAAATTATTTATTATTCTCACAGAACCAGATAAAGTAAAGAGCAAAGAGTATAAGGCTTAGAGTAGTAACTGTAAATCAAGACATCTATGCTTTCTGATCTCTAGCCCTCCTCAGTGTGACCTATTTGCCTCTTTTTTGGTAAAAGATCTTTAGTGCTTTCGTTTTTAGTTGTACATTATTGATGTTTTGAAAAGCACATGAAAACAAAAGCAATCTGAAACTACTGGTGAACAATAACTTAGCCAGTGGAAGTTTTAAGTAACAAGAATAGTGTTTCTTTCACATTTGCAAGTAACAAAGAGCAATTTTAGAAATAAACTTTAAGGTGCAGTAGTATCTCAGTGATCTAGAACCTATGTTTTCAGTTGGCAGATTATACATGTCCCCTTAATTTGCTCCTGTGTTGCCACTCTTGAATACTTGCTGCCATCAGAACAGGGTGAAGAGATGATAAACTCTTAACAAGCAAAAGTTTTGCTGAATAGCATTGAAATGAATAGTTAAATTGTTAGGGGTGGATGGTGGTACACATTTTCTGTGTTCCTTTAGTTGTCTTTGCCAACCTTGCTTCCTATCTGGATAACTGAGGAATGGGACATATTATTAGTAAGCCTTATTTTCTCTTTTCTTTCCTTGATACTCATCTCTCAAGGCTTTCTTGGAGAAAAGGGGCTGTCATTCTTAACTCTAGGGCCTTATGTTTTTGGGCTTTAAAGTATATATTTTTTACTTCCTCATTTTATTCTGGCCTTTGCATGGTTCAGCTGTCTTTTGTGCTGTTTTCTGTTGTCATGATTACAGCTGGAGGCAAGCAGTGACACAGGAAGCACAAGAATTTGGGAGGCTTATATCTTATATCCTTTGAAAGAGCTAGACATTCATCTTTTTCCTTGTGTGAAGACTGCGAAGTAAAGGTTATTGTGACCACCTCATGCTTAGGCTGGGAGTGGTTGATGTCCATTTGATACTTTGGGACTTATCCTTTTAGAGCTCTTCATAGTGGTTAGTTTAGTGCTTGGGGATGTTTAATGTTGCCTATGTCCAGACTTCTATCAGGTAGTCTAGTAAAATCTTTTTTGTTTCTTTAATTTTTAAAAATTTTTGGCCATGCATGCACCATGCGGGACGTTAGTTCCCTGAGCAGGGATTGAACCCGGGCCACCTGCAGTGGAAGCACAGCCTTAACCACTGGACCACCAGGGAGTCCCCTAGTCTGGTAAAATTTTGAAGTAAAATGGAGGTAATAAAGGTCCATTTTTCTTTTCAGTAGACTTCTGTCATATAGGGTGCTTTGTTTTTATCTGGTTGAATTTACTGAAGTCTCATAAGAAAGTTGTATGGTGTGAAGACATGAAATGCTTTTAGGTTACAATAAGTATTAAATAATTCAGATTGGTGCAATGTGTTCAGTCGCTCAGTTCTGTCTAACTCTTTGCCGCCCCATAAACTGTAGCTCCTCTGTCCATGGAATTTTCCAGGTAAGAACACTGGAGCATGTTGCAGTTTCCTACTCCAGGGGATCTTCCTGACCCAGGGATTGAACCAGCATCTGTTGTGTCTTCTGCATTGGCAGATGAATTCTTTACCACTAGCGCCACCTGGGAAGCCCTAAATTGGTGTAGAGCCTTAGCATCTGTTGTGTCTTCTGCATTGGCAGATGAATTCTTTACCACTAGCGCCACCTGGGAAGCCCTAAATTGGTGTAGAGCCTTGTTTAAAAAAATAACCCTTTAAAATGGGTAACACATGTACACACATATGATACAAAAATCGTAAACTACGTAGAGTATGTCCTCTTTTCGTCTTCTGTCCTCCTTTAATCCTTCTGGATACCTCCCTCAAAGGAAATTGTTACCTGTATCTTGTTTACCTTTCCATAGATAAGGCTTTTACAAGCATATACAACTATATATTCTTTGGTGTTTTTGGTTTTATTTGTTGTTTATACAAATGGTAAGATTCTATACCTGCTATTCTGCACTTTGCTTTTTTCACTTAGTATATCTTGGTTGTCATTTCATACAGTACATAGAGTACCTCCTTCCTTTTTGAAAGCTGGCAGATATTGTACTGTATAGATGTGCCATCATCCAGCCAGCTTTTATTGGATAGTTAGGTTCTTTCCAGTGCTACAATTAATTCCTCATATGTACTTTTTATGTATGTCGGTGTCTGTTGGGTTAATTCCTAGTGGAAAGCTATATGGATTTTTAATGTTAAAAATTGCTAAATTGCTTTTCATAAAAGTTGTATTAATTTATATTCCTGCCAGCAGTGTGAGTCTGGCTCTTTCCTCACCAATACTGTACTATCTGATTTTTAAAATCTTCCTGCAAGAGACTTCCCTGGCAGTCCAGTGTGGAAAATCCATGCTTCCAGTACAGTGGGCATGGGTTTGATCCCTGGTCAGGGAACTAAGATCCTGCATGCCCCACAATTCAGCCAAAAAAACAAAACAATAACAAAAACAATAAAACTTTGTGTACTCTTTTGTGTAAGATTTTAAAGTTCATTAGGTAGCTTATTAAGTTATCCTCAGGAGTTGTGGATAAATACTGTCACTGTTTTGCAGACCAGGGGTGGTGGTGAAAGATACTATTGAACTGAAGAATAATCTCATGAGAATAAAGTCATGCCTGGGTAACATGGCTTTTTAAAAGCAATGCTATAAAGACATGTAGAACCTGTATTCTCATTTCTCCCTGTCACTCTTGCTGATTGTTTTCTCTATGGGAAATTCTGTAAGCCCCTAAGTGATGTTTGATGATCTCCGTTTGAGAGCTGTGACTCAAGATTGTTTATACAAGTGAACTGCTGCTACTCTGTTGAGAAATTAAAAGACTAACCTGGTTATTTAAGATACTTTTCTGAGTGCCCGCACAGAATATGGCTACTGGTACTCTTAGTGATAATGGCAGAATGTGTGCTTCTCTATAAATTGTGAGAAAATAGAGGAGAATTCATTTGGGAGGCCTTCCTGGAGGAAAGGAAGTGCATTTTGAGCTGTCTAGGTAAAAAATTGTAAACATACAGAAAAATTGAAAGAATAGTACAGTTGTCATCTTTATACCAATTACTCCCTAGATTCCAACAGTTTTTCATGTTTTACTGTATTTGTTTTATCTATATATACGTGCACGCGTGCGTACTCAGTCACTTCGGTCGTGTCCGAATCTTTGTGGCCCTATGGACTGTAGCCCACCGGACTTCTCTGTCCATGGGATTCTCCAGGCAAGAATAACAGAGTGGGTTGCTGTGCCCTCCTTCAGGGGATCTTCCCAACTCAGGGGTCGAACCTGGGTCTCCTGCATTGCAGGCAAATTCTTTACTGCTGAGCCACCCGAGAAGCTACTATATATTTGCGTATGTGTTTATATATAATATATAAATCTTTGCATTGTAGACATCATGATATGTTAATACTTTAAATACTTTAGTGCATCTTTTTAAAATAGACATTGTTTTAGTTCATTGATCTTACAATACATTGTCACAGCGGAGGCAATTAACAATACATTCCCAGTACCATCTAGTATCTAGTTCATGTTCAGGTTTTCCTGGTTGTCTCCAACACAACAGTTGTTAGCTATTGGTATTTTTTTCTCCAAAAATGTTTCCTTGGTTTCTTTTTAAATCTAGAACACTTTATTTAGGAGCGATGCAGTATTGCCTTTTTGAAGAGACCAGGCCATTTGTCTTGTATAACGTATCACTTCTGGAGTTTTCTGAGAAACTGGAGTTTCCTCACAGTTTCATTTAATTTGTTCCTTTATCCCTGTATTTCCTTACAGACTGGCAGTGAAGTCTTGGTTAGATTCAGTTAAACATTTTTGGCAACAATACTTCACAGGTGATGCTCTGTACCTCATGTCACATCACAGTAAGGGAAACATCATGTCATAATGTCTGACTGTTAATGGTGATGAATTTGTTTGTTCAAGATGATAAATACCCGATCTCTCCATTGTAAAGACTTTGTAATTAGCAGGTAATCTGTAGAGTAGTGACACTTTGACACAATACTCTTATGCTTCTTCAGCAACCTTTATCACCTGCTGATAATGATCTTTGCCTGAATCAACTATTTCTTTGGTTATTACAAAATGGTAGTTTTCTAATTCTAGCATTCCTTTTACATTGATTAGCCTTCCATCATCTGTAAAGATATCTCTCATCAGTTAGGAACAGATTATAATTTCTTCCCAAAAGTTCAGGGAAATTCTTAATTTACTCAGAATCCTTTAGCAATTTTCTGAGTAAGAAGTTGGTATACCTCTAATGATAGCGAATGAATTTTTTTTTTTTGCTCTGTTTTGGTATCTTTATAAACTCATGGATTTTAATTTAGTCTGTGTTTTACCGATAATTACAGACTTTTTTTTTATGCTCAAAATGTCCCATATTTGATCTTTGGGAGCCTTTTACACTTGGTGTATGAGCTTATAGTAGAGGAAGTCCCTGGATCACTTTGTATTTTTCTTGTCTCGGACGTCGCCTCACCTCACCTCTGTATGCTTATATATCTATATTACACTTCCTCCCGTTTTACTTAATTATGTTGGTCATCCCCGTATGGAGCTTCTGGCCCCAAATTCTAACAATTAAAGATGCCTTTCTTTTAACACAATGCACCTAGTGTTTGATTCATTTCTGTGTCACTGGCATTGTTGGATTCTGAATCTTAGACCTCACAGATTTCTTACCTTGAATACTCTTTGTGAAAAACAGCTAGTATCTCCCAAGAGAGCATTGCTTCCCAACCCCACATCATTAATACAAGGTTAGCTGTAGAAGAGACTGGACTTCCCTGGTGGCTCAGACAGTAGAAGAATCCATCTGCAATGTGGGAGTCCTGGGTTCGATCCCTGGTTTAGGAAGATCCCCTGGAGGAGGGCATGGCTACCCACTCCAGTATTCTTGCCTGGAGAATTCCCATGGACAGAGGTACCTGGCAGGCTACAGTCCATAGGGTTGCAAAGAGTCAAACATGACTGAGTGACTAAGCCCAGCGGAGCACAGAAGAGACTGGGGAATTTCTTTTCTCGTGAGCAAGCTTTTTTTCTGAGATGAAAGGTATGCAAGATGAAATTTATAAACTGATAATTTGTATATAATATTTTCGAGATGTGGGGTTTTGAACATTATATACCTTTGTGTGTAGATGTATAAGTGTGTGTTTGTCTTTCCTCCCTTTTCCTTATTTACATGCATTTCTCCAACACAGTTGGAGTGTTATGTAAGATTGTGCTGTAATAACATATGTTTTTCATTATCACTAGATTTCATCATGAAAAAGTGACAAATTGTTAATAATTAAGGAAAATTTTCAGATAGGCCATGGGCTCTAATATCTAGCTGTCTTAACACAGGGTCTGGAACAGTACTAAACCCTGTGGATTTCTGTTGTGTGCTGTAGACTCAGAAATGTTGATGTATCCTCAGTGTTTCCTGAAAACCCATCACACTAATAAAAGTTAATACAAGGGAAAGATACAGTGGAGCTATATTCTAAACCTGTTTTAGGGGCTAAACTAATTCCTCAGTCAGTCAGTTCAGTCGTTCAGTCATGTCCGACTTTTTGTGACCCCATGGACTGCAGAACACCAGGCCTCTCTGTTCATCACCAACTCCCGGAGTTTACCCAGATTCATGTCCGTTGAGTCAATGATGCCATCCAACCATCTCATCCTCTGTCATCCCCTTCTCCTCCTACCTTCAATCTTTCCCAGCATCAGGGTCTTTTCCAGTGAGTCAGTTCTTCACATCAGGTGGCCAAAGTATTGGAGCTTCAGCTTCAGCATCAGTTCTTCCAATAAATATTCAGGACTGATCTCCTTTAGGATGGACTGGTCGGATCCCCTTGCAGTCCAAGGGACTCTCAAGAGTCTTCTCCAATACAACAGTTCAAAAGCATCAATTCTTCAGCTCTCAACTTTCTTTATAGTCCAACTCTCACATCCATACGTCACTGCTGAAAAAACCATAGCGTTGACTAGATGGACCTTTGGCAAAGTAATGTCTCTGCTTTTTAATATGCAGTCTAGGTTGGTCATAACTTTTCTTCCAGGGAGCAGGCATCTTTTAATTTCATGGCTGCAGTCACCATCTGTGGTGATTTTGGAGCCCAAGAAAATAAAGTCTGTCACTGTTTGCCCTGTTTCCCCATCTATTTGCCATGAAGTGATGGGACCCGATGCCATGATCTTAGTATTCTGAATGTTGAGTTTTAAGCCAACTTTTTAACTCTCTTGTTTCACTTTCATCAAGAGGCCCTTTAGTTCTTCTTCACTTTCTGCCATAAGGGTGGTGTCATCTGCATATCTGAGGTTATTGATATTTCTCCCAGCAATTTTGATTCCAGCTTGTGCTTCATCCAGCCCAGTGTTTCTCATGATATACTCTGCATATAAGTTAAATAAGCAAGGTGACAATATACAGCCTTGACATACTCCTTTCCCGATTTGGAACCAGTCTGTTGTTCCATGGCTGGTTCTAACTGTGGCTTCCTGACCTGCATACAGATTTCTCAAGAGGCAGGTCAGGTGGTCTGGTATTCCCATCTCTTGAAGAATTTTTCACATTTTGTTGTGATCCACACAATCAGGCTTTGGCCTAGTCAATAAAGCAGAAGTAGATATTTTTCTGGAACTCTCTTGTTTTTCAGTGATCCAACGGATGTTGGCAATTTGATCTCTGGTTCCTCTGCCTTTTGTAAAACCATCTTGAACATCTGGAAATTCATGGTTCATATATTGTCGAAGTCTGGCTTGGAGAATTTTGAGCATTACTTTACTAGCATGTGAGGCAAATGCAATTATGTGGTAGTTTGAGCATTCTTTGGCATTGCCTTTCTTTGGGATTGGAACGAAACTGACCTTTTCTAGTTTTCTGGCCACTGCTGAGTTTTCCAAATTTGCTGGCATATTGAGTGGAGCATCATCTTTTAGGATTTGAAATAGTTCGAGTGGAATTCCATCACCTCCACTAGCTTTGTTCGTAGTGATGCTTCCTAAGACCCACTTGACTTTGCATTCCAGAATGTGAATGTCTGGCTCTAGGTTGGTGATCACACCATCACGATTATCTGGGCTATGAAGATCTTCTTTGTATAGTTCTTCTGTGTATTCTTGCCACCTCTTCTTAATATCTTCTGCTTTTGTTAGTCCATACCATTTCTGTCCTTTATTGTGCCTATCTTTGCATGAAATGTTCCTGCCTTAGCAGAAAATGATTTATAAGACTCTTAAGCATTTAGTGATATTTTGAGTAGCTTACTGATTTCAGGTTACTCAAAATCTGATAATAACAGTAGTCTGATATTTATCTGAAATTCAGTTTTGCCATCTTGTCATATTTACTTTCAGATTTTATAAGCTTATTCTCATCCTGGTTTCATAACAGTACTGGCTCCATATTAAATTTTGGTTGTGTATTCAGGGAAGCACACCTGTTTCTCTTGTTTGTTTTCAGTTATGGTGAATCATTCCAGTAGCTTCCTTTGCTTTTTTGACAAGCTTCTGTTATAGTAAAAAAAAGATTTTGAAGCTTAGCCTCTTTAGGAAACACTTGGGCCTTCATTCTTGCAACAGTGGTCATGTTTTAATAGAATTGGCAGGAGTTGTACGGTTGCTCTGTGTGGCAAAGTTGGTCATGCAGCTTTGGGAATGCTCGATGCAGACCTCAAAATGGGAATTATATATTTGGACAGTAACCCTTACTTGGCCATGAAGACCTTTATTCTTTTTTAACAATTGAAAAAATTAAAGAAAAAAAATTTTTTTTTTTACTGTGCAGTATGGCATATGGGATCTTAGCTCCCCAACCAGGGATCAAACCTGTACCCCTTATAGTGGAATCATGTAGTCTTAACTACTGGACCACCAGGGCAGTTCCCAAAGACCTTTATTCTTTAGTGTTGCTTTCTAAGAAGCTTTTGGCATCAATCTTTGGGCTGAGGCACCAGCTATATCAAAGAAGAGCTTGTAGTAGTTCTCCGAAGGCCTCTAATTCCTCCTAGCAATCTATTTGTAAGGAAAAAGTTATGTGTAATCATTCACCTTCATTTGAGATTTACACAGTTCTTTTCTTGGTATTTAAAACAGGTACTACTTTCTTTTTCTATGATTTTGACTACTTTAGATACTTCATGTGAGTGGAATCCTGTAGTACTTGTCCTTTAACATCTGGCTTGTTTCACCTATCGTGATATCCATGAGGTTCATCCATGCTATAGCACGTGTCAGAATTTCCTTCCTTTCGGAGGCTGCATACTACTCCCTTGTTTGTATATAATTACATTTTGTTTATCCATTCATCCACCAGTGGATACTTGGGTTGCTGCAACCTTTTGCTCTTGTAAATAATGCTGCTCTGAACATAGGTGGACAAATATCTCTTTGAGACTCTGGTTTCAATTCTTTTGGGTTTATACCCAGAAGTAGAATTGCTGAATCATATGTTAATTCTATTTTTACATTTTTTTTGAGGAACCTCCACACGGTTTAATTTAGTGGCTGCACCGTCTTATATTCTTTTTTTTTTTTTTTTTATGCTGCAAAAAGCTTTATTGTTTCCATTTGGTCCAAGGTTTAAGAGAGGGCTCCAGGGTGTTAAAAAGCTGCCTAGTAGCTCCAGAGGGGCTTCGGGCAGCCCTGATGTTAGGTGGGTTCTTCAAAGGTCGCTGGTCTCCAGAAGCTCCTAGTCGTGCTTGAGGGTGAGCCTTTCGAAGAGATACTCTCCCAGTCCAGCCTGGGGACCGGCCTGCCTGCGGAGGTTGGTCAGGTGGTCACCCATCTTCTTGATGAGTTTCACTTCCTCATCTAGGAAGTGGTTCTCCAGAAAGTCACAGATGTGGGGGTCTCCGCGGGCAGAGGCCAGGCCATGCAGATCCAACAAGGCTTGATTCAGGTTCTTCTCTATGAGAAGAGCGGCTTCCATAGCGTCCTGGGTTTTACCCCACTCATCTTGAGATGGCTTCTGCACGTCCAGGAAGAGGGTGCGGCCGCCATGCTGGTTTTGCAGTTTCAAGAGACGCTCCGCGCCCTCGTGCTTCTCCTTGGCCAATTCGCGAAAAAAGTGACCCACACCCTCCAGGGCCACATCGTCGCGGTTGAAATAGAAGCCCAGAGAGAGGTAGGTGTAGGAGGCCCGCAGTTGCATGTTAACCAGGCGGTTGACGGCGGCCTCCACCTCGGTAGAATAATTCTGACGAATCTGGGAGCTCATGATTGGTTGGTAATAAGGAGTTAAAAAATGGTGGCTGGTCCCAGTGATCGCGGACAGCTGAGCGGCTGACTCCGGAGGTTGCAACTTGAAAAAAGGTTGGAGGGTAGTCGGAGGCTGGAGCAAAGGGCGTCCCTGGGTCTGTTCCGTCCAAGCACTGTTGAAGCAAGAAACAGATCCGCGGGGCCACCGAGCGCACTTCCCGTCTTATATTCTTACCAGCAATGTACAAGGGTTCCAGTTTGTCTAAGTCTTTGGCAATACTTGTTATCCTGTGCTTTTTTTAAAAAAATAGTAGCCATCCTAATGGGTATGTTTTAATGTGTTTTTTAGCTTTATCTTTTTTTGAAACTAAACTTTAAAGATTTTTTTTTTCTTTTATGGTGTATGTTTTTTGTGAGATAATAGTTACATCCTGTGTTTTCTTCTACAAGTTTAAAGTACACTTTTCACATTTAGGTTTTTAATCCACCTAGAATTTATTTTGATGTTTGGTGTTACATAGAGATCTAATTTTTTTCATTAGGATAACCCAAAATAGGGTAAATTTTCTTTCCATAAGGATCACCTGGTAAACCGCCATCATGTGTTGAATAGTCATGTTTGCCCACTACAACTTTATGATAACATTTCAGTTCAGTTTACTTCAGTCATGTCTGACTCTTTGCGACTCTATGGACTGCAGCATGCCAGGCTTTCCTGCCCATCACCATCACTCCTGGAGCTTGCTCAGACTCATGTCCATTGAGTCGGTGGTGGCATCCAACCATCTTATCCTCTGTTGTCCCCTTCTGCCTTCAGTCTTTCCCAGCAGCAGAGTCTTTTCCAGTGAATCAGTTCTTCGCATCAGGTGGCCAAATTATTGGAGCTTCAGCTTCATCATCAGTCCTTCCAATGAATATTCAGGACTGATCTCCTTTAGGATGGACTGGTTGGATCTCCTTGCAGTCCAAGGGACTCTCAAGAGTCTTCTCCAACAGCACAGTTCAAAAGCATAAATTCTTTGGCACTCAGCTTTCTTTCTAGTCCATCTCTCACATCCATATATAACTGCTGGGAAAACCATAGCTTTGACTAGACTTACCTTTGTCAGCAAAGTAATGTCTCTGCTTTTTAATATGCTGTCTAGGTTGGTCACAGATTTTCTTCCAACGAGCAATCGTCTTTTAATTTCATGGCTGCAATTACCATCTGCAGTGATTTTGGATCCCAAGAAAATAAAGTCTGTCACTGTTTCCCTATCTATTTACCATGAAGTGATGGGATCTCATGCCATGATCTTAGTGATGCCATGAAGTGATAGGACTGGATGCCATGATACCACTTAATGTGTTTCCAGATATATGAGGGTTTGTGTCTGTGTTCTCTGTATTCTGTACCATTGGTCTGTTTGCATATTTTGTGCTGATACAACTGTCTTAATTGTCATAGCTTTATAATAGTTCTGTCTGGTAGGGCAGGTCTCACTGCCTTGTTCATTTTCTGTTCATCAACGTCTGTGAAAAACTCTGTCAGATTGGTGTGGTTTAATGACACTATAGGCTGTCTCAATTATATTGACATGATATATAAGGGCCTTCTCCAAAAGAAAGAAAATTATCAAGCCTCCCTTATGTAACAGCTGGTTATTGAATTTGTCTCTTATTCTGAATGAACCAATAATTTCCATTCAGTTTTTAATTTTGTTGGAGTGATACTTTTATGTAGGAATATTGTCTTCAAATGGAGAGGAGCCTTGTTATAATTTGTTGTCTCATATAAGGACCCAAATTAAACTCTTTTTGTAATGACATTGAGGTTCTGTGGTATTAAGACTTTCTTGATCATAAGGAAAATAAGCCTGTTTAAAATAGCTCATATAAAAGATTTATTGAAAGGAAATAGCTGTTATAGAATCCAAGGAAAAGCTGACCAGGCTTCAGAAAGGGCTGGCACTGAAACAGTTCAGATATTTTAGCAGTTGGAGTTAATAGATTCTAGTGTTCCACCACATACAGACCTTAGTATCCATGAAGCTTAATTCAGATTCCCGAGCAATATTTGATTTCATCAGTCTAAGGCTTGACTTCCCCCGGACCAGATATCTGCCCCAGGTTCAACTTTGGTTGAGGATACAAAAAGCAGTTTTGAGGGTGGCTGGAATCAGAGGCAAGTTCTCTTTAAGTAGTGGTTCTCAAAACTTTTTTGGTTTCAGGACTCTTTACACTCTTAAAAATTGAGTTTTGAGTTTTTCTTTGTGTAGTTTATATCTATTCATAGTTACTAAATTAGAAATCAAAACATAAAGCATTTAAAAATATCAATTACTTTAAATATCATTAACAATATATTTTTATGAAAAATAAAAAATTAGAAGTGACATTTTTAGATTTTTGTGAATCTCTTAAATATCCTGCTTAATAGAAGGCAGCTAGACTATCATGTCTGCTTCTATGTTTTGATTGAAATATATGAAGAAAATATGTCCTCAGAGTACTTTTATTTTTTTTTTTTTAATAAAGCGTTTATTTATTTGGCTGCATTGAATCTTAGTTGCGGCACATAGGGTCTTTTGTTGTGACGCAGACATTCTCGTTGCGACTCGTAGGTTTAGTTGTTCACGGGCATGTGGGATCTTAGTTCCCTGACCAGGGATGGAACCCATGTCCCCTGCATTGCAAGGCAGATTCTTAACCACTGGACCACCAGGGAAGTCCCCTCAGAGTACTTTTAGTTGGAAAAGGGAGGAGCATTTTCAGACAGCTATGCATATTCTCTGATACTGCACAAAAACTTGATAACCAGTAGTTTCTTCATAAGTTACGTTGCAGTGTGGAATCTGAAATCATGTTGTATATTAAAATTCATTGGTCTTTTTTGTATTTGAAAGGATCTTTGATACTTGATTTTATGATGTCATGCATTGGTTGTTTGGAAATGTTGGTTCACTGAGTTAAACGTCTTCCTAATGACACATTTCATAAGATGATACCAAAAAAACCACATTAGCTAATATCATTCTCCTCCTTATCAGAAAAATAATTTTGAGTATTGGGAATCTGTGCAGCTACAATATTTCCAAGATTTTAATTTTTGATTAAAAGCTTTGATTTTGCCATTAGTTACAGGTACTGTCAGTTGTCTTCCTTGAAGTGACAGAATCACTTCATTTTCAAGAAAACGTCTGCTAAATATTCATGTCTGAATAACCAGTTTGCCCTTTGTTCCAAGTAAAAGTAGTAGTCTATGAAAAAAGCAGTTAGTTTAGTTCAGAAATCAAGTCACAAGAGTTTTTCCTGGAGACTGCCAATGTACTTGAGTATCCTATAGAAGTGCTTTTTACATACTTCACATTTCATCATGCAGAATATTTAAAAGACTCATACAGGGGCTCAGATTTAATAAAATTAATACTGCTCCCTCAGGAATATTTTCAAGTGAAATTGACTTTTTAAAAAGAATACTAGTCCATGATGGTAAAAGACACGCATGACTCTAGGACAGTTTGATGCCATTACCTTTCTTTATACTAAGGTATCGATTTTGTGTACCAGTGCAAATGCCAAGACAATGAGAAAGGCAGAAATTTCTTAATATTATGAAAATAGTTTCAACAAACTCACTGAAAGGGACTTTCAGGGATTTATGAACTACATTTTGAAACCACAGTGGGTAGGGTAACAAAGGTCTATTATTTGAGGTACAAGTGTTACATGGTAGAATTTTATTGGATTGCTAGTACTGTTACTAAACAATATTTAATGTGATGGAGAAATGAAGGGATAGTTCAGTTCAGTCGCTCAGTTGTGTCCAACTCTTTGCAACCACATGGACTGCAGCACACCAGGCCTCCCTGTCGATCAATTCCCAGAGTTTACTCAGACTCATGTCCATTGAGTCAGTGATGCCATCCAACCATCTCATCCTCTGTTATCCCCTTCTCCTCCCGCCTTCAATCTTTCTCCCATCATCAGTGTCTTTCTTTTCAAATGAGTCAGTTCTTCACATCAGGTGGCCAAAGTTTTGGAGTTTTAGCTTCAGCAACAGTCCTTCCAATGAATATTCAGGACTGATTTCCTTTAGGATGGACTGGTTGGATCTCCTTGCAGTCCAAGGGACTCTCAAGAGTCTTCTCCAACACCACAGTTCAAAGGCATCAATTCTTTGGTGTTCAGCTTTCTTTATAGTCCAACTCTCACTTCCATACATGACTACTGGAAAAACCATAGCCTTGACTAGATGGACCTTTGTTGGCAAAGTATTGGTATACTTAAAATATTATAAAAAGTTTCAGATTCTTTGTTGAACAGAAATAGTTTCCTAGTTATTATTGTTTTCAAACAGCAAAATTTAAGGCATTCAGAATTTCAGCTAGTCCTTCAAACATGTCATAATCATAGGGTAACCCATTTTAATATGGCTTACAGTGTTTCTCTTGTGGCTCAGCTGGTGAAGAATCCACCTGCAATTCCGGAGACCTGGGTTCTATCCCTGGGTTGGGAAGATCCCCTGGAGAAGGGAAAGAAAGGCTACCCACTCCAGTATTCTGGCCTGGGGAATTCCATGGACTGTATAGTCCATAGGGTCGCAAAGAGTCAGACACAACTGAGTGACTTTCACTTTCAGTTTTTCACTTTATGGAGTTTAGTCACATAGTAGCACATGTAGCTTAACACTTTTTTTCAAGCAGTTGAATACATTAAATAATCTGAGCTGCCAAATCTGGTGCTCTGTGACAACCTAGAGGGGTAGGGTAGGGTGGGAGGGAAGTTTTAAGAGGGAGGGGGCATCCGTATACCCTGTGGCTGATTCGTGTTGATACATGACAGAAACCAATACAATATTGTGAGGGAGTTATCCTTCAATTAAAAATAAATAAATTTAAATAAAAATTTTAAAAAATTCTGAGCTGCAAAAATTGTTTTTGGGAAGATCTTGCCTTTTCAGAAAAGGCATAGAAGGGAAGCTTAAGGCTAGGAATCTGCTGTTGCAGCTTTAAATTTTTTGGTCATTTAAGAGTCTTGTGAAAGAAAACACCCCTCCCCCCAAATTTAAATATGTTTTATGACAAAGACAGGATTGGTGGTGTTAACTGACTTCAACAGATGCCTATTGAGTGACTGTAAACAAAAGGTTTGGTAAAAGGTATGTTCTGAAATGAGTGGGAAATTAAACCAGTATTATATATTGGGTGGTGGTATCATATAAAGTACTGTATAAAGTCCCTCAAGTTTTTCTGTAAGATGTTATGGAAAAACCTGAATGACCTTTTTGGCCCACCCAGTATTTTGGTGTTTAAAAGAGAAAGAGGGACTTCCTGGCTGTCCAGTGTAAGACTCAGTGCTTCCACTACAGGGGGCACTGGTTTGATCCATGGCCAGGAAATTACGGTCCCCCATGCAGTGTGGTACAGCCATAAAAAACAAAAGGAAGACACCATTCAGTTGGGAAAGTTAGGGTGGAAAGACTGTCTTTGTAAAGGTTGCATTTGAACTGAGCTTTGAAGGGTAGGTATTTTAAAGGCTGGAATTTTGATAGGCAGAAATAAAAAGTTAGTTCAGGCAGAAGGAATGTCAAGAGCAAAAATGTGGCGGGAGGGAAATGCATTGTTAGTATAGGGTGTGTACTGGAAATAATGAGCAGTATAGTGTGGCTGAAGGAAAAGACACATGGGAAAATAGGAGATAAGAAAGGAAAGTAAATTGGCTCAAAATATGGGAGGTCTTCTACCAAGACCAGGCAGTTAGGGTTTAATGTGGTAAGTGGTGGAGAGACTTTGAAATTTTTTGAAAAAAATAGTATGATCAGAGTGTGCTTTCAGAAAATTTATTTGACCTCAATCATTTATTAGTTCATTCATCAAAAAAAATTTAAATAGTTGCTCTGTGCCACTTAAGCATGAGGAATGCTGTATATAATGGTGAACCAAACAGAAAATCCATATTTGAGAATTTTCACTCTAGGAAAGGAACTTCAACAAATAAAATGTAATTACGAATTATTATAAGTGTTATGAAGGAAGGGAGTAAATTACTATGGGGGGGTAAATGAGGAAATTAAGTTTAATTGAGGAATCTGGGAAGGCCTTGCTGAGGATTTAAATTTTTAATCGAATACTTGCCATGTGCCAGATGATGTTCTAGGTGCTGGGGATATAGTGAAGGAACAAAACAGATACAAATCTCTGCTCTCATGAAGTGTATATTCAGGCAGTAAACAAGATAAATAAAATATATGGTTGTGTTAGGAGGTGGTAAGTCCTAAGGAGAAAAATAAAGCTGGAGAAAGAGATACTGAGTGTTTGGGTGGAGTTGGGTATTGCAGGTTTAGATAGAATGGCCAGGGAATGTCTCATTAAATCACTACAAAGGTAATATTTGAGTAATATCTGTAGAAGTAGAAAGTGGAGGAGTAAACCAGAAACTCCAGGCAGAGGGAGTAGCAAGGGCAAAAGCCAGGAGGAATATATGTGCCTGGCATGTACAAGAAATGAGCAAGGAGGCCAGGGTGGTTGGAGTTAGGTGAACAAGGGAGAAAGTGGTAGAAATAAGCTTGGAGAGGTTACTAGGAGTCTGGGACCTGTAGGTGAGTCCTTAGCTGCATGTTAGAATCACCTGGGAAGCTTTTGAAGCTCCTGAAACCTGAGCTGCACCTTATAACACCTAAATAAGAATCTTTGCAGGTGGAACTCAGTGGCAGAGGTGATGGAGAGAAGTATTTGAGAAGTATCTCAGAGAATCTATCGGATTTTAGAGTGAATGTGGGGGTTTGGGAGAAGAAAGTGTCAAGGATGATTTCTGGGTTTCTGTCTCATGTATATGGGTGGGTAGAGGTATCACTTACTGAGATGGAAGCAGGAGATAGGAATAGGAGGAGCGGGTGAGGGTTTGGAGGGAAGATCAGAAGTCAGGATCTTCAATTTTAGACCTGTTAAAATTTGAGATGTGAATGAGGCTGAGTATAAATACATTAAGTAGGCAGAAATGTGAGTGGAACTTGAAGTAAAGTCAGGATTTCAGTTAATAAATTTATATATAACTTGCTTGCTGATGGCCTTAAAAGTATCTAAACAACATCATATAGGATACAGTTGATGTGGAAGGAACTGAAAGTCTGCAAAGTGGTTAGCCTGTTCCAGTAATCTGAACAAGAAATGGTGCTAGTGTGAACTAGGATGGTGGCATTGAAACTAGAATAGAAAGAGTAGGTTAGAGATTTGGAAACCTGTGAAGCCCCTAGGTAGTGGGGATGGACAGTAGACAAGGAGTGAAAGATAGCTTTGAGATGTCAAGCCTGGGTAATGGTCTGTTGTTGTTGCCTAGTCACTAAGTTGTGTAGGCCACCAGGGTCCTCTGTCCATGGGATTTTCTAGGCAAGAATACTGGAGCGGGTTGCTGTTTCCTTCTCCAGGGGATCTTCCTGACCCAGGGATCGAACCCATGGCTTTTGCTTGGCAGACAGATTCTTTACCACTGAGCCACCTGGGAAGCCCAGTCTGTTAGCAGATATAAATAAAGCGTTTGGCTTTGCATGGCTTTTGCATGTATTGACATTTAAGAGAGGCTGCTTAGCAGGCAGGCAGTTTAATCTATTGGAAGAGCAGGTGAGCTTTGCAACATAGACCTGTGTTTTATTTACATAAAATTAGTTCACCATGGGAGTGTAAGAAATTTTGAAAATACAACATCCAAAGTCTTTATCATGACCTGTTAGGCCTTCTGTGATATGGTCCCTGTCTATTTTTTGTGACGTTTTCCTTTGTGCACCATGTTCAAGCTGCACAGGCTTTCCTTCTGTTCCTTCAGTATGCCCAGCTAGGTCCTCCTTCAGGGCTTTTGTCCTTGTTTTCTCATTGTGAGTCTTCCCTTCCTCTTGGTAAACAGAATAGAAGTTCAGAGAGAAAAATTCAGAAGTTAGCATCTGGAAAGTAAAAACAATCCCAAGAGATCCTTGCTAATGTATAAGAGTGAGAATGATGACCTGAAATGGAATGGCTGTGGGAGCCATTGAAGTTGAAGTCCAGTCAGCAAAAGACAACCGAGTACTGTCTTGGTCTTCGTGTACTTCAGTATTCAAATCTATTGATCAGAGATGCTAAATAAGTGGATTTCCCCTCTGCCTCATTGATCTGATGATGGCATGATAGTGGTGGTCGTTGTTGACTTGATGACTCATTGCTGTCCTGTCACCACTTACAGAGATGTCCTCTAAATAGGTGAACACTTCCTTCAGAGAAAGTTGTGGGTAATTATTTCAGAAACTTGTGGCATGAAGAAACAACATGTTAATTATGAAAATAATTATATGTTGACTTTGATACACTGATACATTGACTATTTCTCTTCCTAAGCTGGTGTTTTACTTCTTAAGTAATAAAGAGTTGTATGTTATTTCAAATCTGCCCTCTATTTTTTTCAGAGTGAGATTTGCTTTTTCCTGATTGTTAAATCACGGAGAGAAAAATAGAAAAAACTTTAAAATTTTCATATCATTAAAAATAAGCTTTTAAAGTAACTACATAAAAATAATGTTATATGGGTGCATCATATTTTATGTGGTGAATTCCCTACTAATGAACTTTTTTCTCCAATTTTTGCTTATAAAGTATGCTGTGATGAATCTTTATACACTGATCAGATTGATTCCTTAGAATGGACTCTTAAAGTGGAAGTGGAATTGCTGTGTTGAAGGTTATATACTATTCCACTCCCCCTAATTATTCTTTTATTATCTTTATGGTTGAAAAAATAAACAGCATTAAAGGACATTTTAGTAAAGGGGAAAAATTTTATTTCATCTTTTTGCCAACTGTTTTTGTTTTGGTTTTTATGTGCCTGTTCCAAGTTCTCGATACACCTACCAAAAGATAATTGAGGGTAGGGAAAAAGACATACAATTATAGTTCTGAGCTTCCTATATTAATGGTCAGGTAAGGGATTCTAAGTAACATTGTTAACTGCCAAGAAAGTGACAATAAATATGATGGGAATTCAGAGTGAACTAAGGTGATTAGGAAACACTTCAAGGCAAGGTGAAGTCTGACCTGGATTCAGAAGAGTGGTATTCACATACGAGGTAGAAGAACGTTCCTAGCCTTCAGAATGGAAGAACAAATTTGAGGAACACTTATGTGAGCTGACAGATAGGCTAGAGTAGGTGGTTAGACTCATTGGAAAGGAGGGTTCCTGCTGTGTTATAGTGAAGAGGCTTTATGGGAGTAACGTTCTATTCCAGAGGACTGCTTTTATTTTTGGTACGTCTGAAGTTATACAGTAGGGAACTTTAAGGTAAAGCAGATAATGTGGTCCAATTTAAGCAAAATGCAGTCTCTTTACAAGAAATATAGATTATTTATTTATATAATTGAATTATTTGAATAATGAACTTTCTGTAGATCTTAAAAGTTATCACACGCAATTTTTTTTGTGACTCTGTGATGATGGATATTAACTAAACTTATCGTGGTGATCATTTCACTATATATATGTATATCAAATCACGTGCAGCTAAAACTAACACAACGTTATATGCTGTATCTCAATAAAAAAGTGATACTTAAATATTCACTTTATTGTATGGCTTGACAGACATGTTGCAGCTTTTGTGTATCTCAGTTTCTTCTGTAAAATCAAAGGGTTTAAATAGGGTGATTGCTGAAGTCCTTTCTGACACTTGAAATTGTTACATAAACTTTCAAGAATACCTTGATTTTATGAAATAAATTGGCCTGCAGTTAGGTTGATACCCACTTCCACCTCCATAGGCACAATAATGCACCTACATATCTGTGGGAGCAAAACGCCTCCGTTGCATGGTTGTCTCATGGCTCCCCAGGTCTAGATTCATTCACTTTTGTAAACTCAGTTGTTCTCACCTTTTATTTCTAAACGATAATTGCAGATTTTCATTTGTAAGAATCTGTGGCCTAA
Source organism: Antilocapra americana (assembly GCA_007570785.1). Classification (NCBI taxonomy): domain Eukaryota; kingdom Metazoa; phylum Chordata; class Mammalia; order Artiodactyla; family Antilocapridae; genus Antilocapra; species Antilocapra americana. The sequence goes on along the minus strand of ML664177.1, from coordinate 18,216,344 downwards.
GATTGAGCCTCAAGAGGAGCCTGTGAGGTTGAGAGGAACTATTACATAATAATAGTTTTAAATTATCCTCATGTAAATTATCTATAGGAATTAATCTCATGCTGGCTTTCTTCTTTTATTTTGAATTCATTTCTATGATGTCTTTAATATATGGCCAAGCTGTGTAAATACACCTTATTATTAGTCCAGCCCATACGCAATTTTGGTTATACATCTATAGGGAAAATTACATAATACATTCCAAAGTGAAGTGCTGAGGATTTCTTCTTTTACTGTCTGTTTTGACTTATTTACACCACTTTTCACCTCCTTTAGTGTAGATAATTGAGAACTGACTAGTAGTTACAAAAAGTTTTTATTTAAGTTTTTGGCTGCACTGGGTGTTTGTTGCTGTGCTCAGACTTTCTGTCGTTTCTAAGAGCTGGGGCTACTCTTCGTATGGGCTTCTCATTGTGGTGGCTTCTTTTGTTGCGGAGTACAGGCTCCAGGGTGCTCAGGGCTTCAGTAGTTGCTGCATGAGGGCTCCAGAGCACAGGCTCAGTCATTGTGGCATAGGGGCCTAGTTGCCCCGCAGCCTGTGGGATCTTCCCAGATTGAACTGATGTCCCAGTATTGCAAGGTGGATTCTTAACTACTAGACCACCAGGAAAGCCCCTGACTAGTGCTTCTTAAAGCTAAGATTTTCTCTTTAAAGTATACAATCATGTTAAAACTAATTTGTGGTATACTTTAAGTATCTCCTGCATAGCATCACATTCTTTTCACTGAATCATTTTTGACCAGTGTTGCCTTTTAGATGGAACCAAGGTTGTGAGTTTGACTGTCTAGCTCTTTTGACAAGCCTTATCAGGATGCTGTTAACTTGGTGGGGTTTTCAGGATTTAGGATCCATTCCTTAGTTTTTCAAGTACACTTGTCTTTTCAGTGCACCAAAGTTGATTGGTCTCAGAGAAGAGTGGCTAGCCAAGCTCACATTGGGCTGAGGGATAAACCAGAATGCCGTTTTCTTTTTAGTTATGTATTTAGAGTTCCAAAGAATAGCAAGGATAGATAAGAAAGTCTTCCTCAGTGATTAGTGCAAAGAAATAGAGGAAAACAATAGAATGGGAAAGACTAGAGATCTCTTAAAGAAAATTAGAGATGCCAAGGGAACATTTCATGCAAAGATGGGCTCAATAAAGGACAGAAATGGTATAGACCTAACAGAAGCAGAAGATACTAAGAAGAGGTGGCAAGAATACACAGAAGAACTGTACAAAAAATACCTTCACAACCCAGATAATCACAATGGTTTGATCAGTCATCTAGAGCCAAACATCCTGGAATGTGAAGTCAACTGGGCCTTAGGAAGCATCACTACGAACAAAGCTAGTGGAGGTAATGGAATTCCAGTTGAGCTATTTCAAATCCTGAAAGATGATGCTGTGAAAGTGCTACACTCAATATGCCAGCAAATTTGGAAAACACAGCATTGGCCACAGGACTGGAAAAGGTCGGTTTCATTCCAATCCCAAAGAAGGGCAATGCCAAAGAATGCTCAAACCACTGTACAGTTGCACTCATCTCACACACTAGTGAAGTAATGCTCAAAATTTTCCAAGCCAGACTTCGACAGTACATGAACTGTGAACTTCCAGATGTTCAAGCTGGTTTTAGAAAAGGCGGAGGAACCAGAGATCTAATTTGCCAACATCATCGAAAAAGCAAGAGAGTTCCAGAAAAATATCTATTTCTGCTTTATTGACTATACCAAAACATAGTTGTGTGGATCAAAACAAACTGTGGAAAATTCTTCAATAGATGGGAATACCAGACCACCTGACCTACCTCTTGAGAAATCTGTATGCAGGTCAGGAAGCCACAGTTAGAACCAGCCATGGAACAACAGACTGGTTCCAAATAAGGAAAGGACTACCTCAAGGCTGTATATTGTCACCCTGCTTATTTAACTTATAGAGTACATCATGCAAAATGCTGGACTGAATGAAGCACTAGCTGGAATCAAGATTGTCTGGAGAAATATCAGTAACCTCAGATATGCTGATGACACTACCCTTATGGCAGAAAGTGAAGAAGAACTAGAGAGCCTCTTGATGAAAGTGAAAGAGGACAGTGAAAACGTTGGCTTAAAGTTCAACATTCAAAAAACTAAGATCAAGGCATCCAGTCCCATCACTTCACGGCAAATAGATGGGGAAACAATGGAAACAACAGACTTTATTTTCTTGGGCTCCAAAATCACCACAGATGGTGACTGCAGCCATGAAATTAAAAGACAGTTGCTCCTTGGAAGAAAAGCTATGACCAACCTAGACTGCATATTAAAAAGCAGAGACATTACTTTGCCAACAAAGGTCTGTCTAGTCAAAGCTCTGGGTTTTCCAGGAGTGGCATATGGATGTGAAAGTTGGACTATAAAAAAAGCTGAGCGCCAAAGAATTGATGCTTTTGAACTGTGGTGTTAGAGAAGACTCTTGAGAGTCCCTTGGACTGCAAGGAGATCCAACCTGTCCATCCTAAAGGAAATCAGTCCTGAATATTCATTGGAAGAACTGATGCTGAACTTGAAACTCCAGAACTTTGGCCACCTGATTCAAAGAACCGACTCACTGGAAAAGACCCTGATGCTGCTAATGATTGAAGGCAGAAGGAGTAGGGGACAACAGAGGATGAGATGGCAGGATGGCATTACCGACTCAATGGACATGAATTTGAGTAAACTCTGGGAGTTGGCGATGGACAGGGAGACCTGACGTGCTGCAGTCCATGGGGTCACAAAGAATTGAACAGGACTGAGGGATTGAACTGAACTGAAGTGATGTATTTATTTATGGCTGCTCTGTGTCTTCATTGTTACACAGAGGCTTTCTCTAGTTGTGGTGAACTAGGGTTACTTTCTAGTTGTGGTATGTGGGTTTCTTGTTGCAGTGGCCACTTTCGTTGCAGAATCACGGGCTCTAGGCACTAGGCTTCAGTAGTTGGGGTACATGGTCTTATTTGCCCTGCAGCACGTGAGATCTTCCCAAGTCAGTGATTGAACCTATGTCCCCTGGACTCACAGGCTGATTCTTAACTGCTGGACCACCTGGGAAGACCCCAGAATGCCATTTTATTAAGGTACATGTTGAAGGTTTTATTCGGGTACATTGCGGGGCAGTCCTTTTCATGACCTAGAAAACATGTGTCTGCTCAGTCCTTTCCCCTCTAGTGTCACAGTATTTTTAAAAATAGTAATGATAGCTAATGTTTACTGAGCACTTAATATGTGTCAGCTTCTGTTTTAAGCCTTTTACTTGTTGTTTAGTTGCTTAGTTGTGTCTGACCCCATGGACTGTAGCTGGGCTCCTCTGTCCATGGGATTTCCCAGACAAGAATACTGGAGTGGGTTGCCATTTCCTTATCCAGGGGATCTTCAGAACCCAGGGATCAAAACCAAGACTTCTGCTTTGCAGGTGGATTCTTTACTGTTGAGCCACCGAGGAAGCCCATTTTACTTGTATTTAGCTCATTGAATTTTCACAGTAACCTTATGAAGGAGATATGCTTATCTGTATTTTACAGGTGAAGAGTCTGAGATATAGAGAGGTTTTTTTTTAGTAATTTGTCTGAGATCATATGACTAGTAAACTACTGCGTTGTTCTAAGCAAAAGATCACTTGGTAAGCATGAATCTTAGCAAAGAGAAGTAAAAATCCTTGAAGCCATTCTATCTGGATCATGATATACTCACTCATTCCTTTTTCAATATTTACTAAGCACCTACTATTAGCTGCACACTGCCTAGACACCTGGCTTACTAAGGTGAATATAACACAGTTAAGTGCCCTCCTGGGACACTCAGTCTAGTGGGAAAGACATAATAGCAAGAGATCTACACTTTGAGAGTGAAGAGGAAGGAAGCATTTAATTTTACTTGGAAAGATTAGAGGAGCTGTTTACCTCTCCAAAGAAGAAAGAAAGGCATTCTAGGTAGAGGAGACCTTAATGCAGAGATGGTATGGTCAAAACAGCTTACTCAGCAGGAATGAAATAAGAAAATCTTGCAGTTAAGGTAGTATTGCAGTATACTAATGTTCTGAATTAATTAAACTGGTGGTTGTTCCTGGAGATCAAGAGAAACAGACAAGTTTGGGATGTATTTCCGAGGTAAAATTGATAAGACATGATTAACTAAATTGAGGGGAAGATGGGGAAGTGAGGGAGAGTAGGAAGTTGAAGCTAGCTTAGTGTTTATAACTTGAGTACTTAGATGAATGGTAGGATCACTGGAACACAGTCAGATTTTTTTGAGGAAGGATGGACCTCTATTTTGGACTTACTTAGTTTGAGATGCCAACCAGATAGCCATGTGATGTCTCATGGCAGAAAGTTGGTTTGCATTGCAGAAGAGCTTGGCAGGAGAGTCTGTGGTAACTATAAAGCCATAGAAATTAATGAAATGGGGGTGATTGTAGTGATTTTGATTGTCTAGAAGGCAGGGGCAAAAAAAAAAAAAGAGGCGCCATTATTCTTCTATTTTCAGTAAGTCCTTGTTTAAATTTTTAGGTCCTTTTTTGTCTGCTTTTGACTTGTAGAAACCTTGTCTTTTGAAGTAAGTGCTTTAGTAACTCTTATTTGTGGTTATGTTAAAATGCACAGAAAAACCATTGTATTTTGATTGTGGTAGTGGTTACATGTCAGTTTTGTCAAAAATTTTGTACAAAAAAAGCTAAAATTTATTGTATTAAAAATTGCTAAATAAGTAAATGCATCCAGAGTTTATTCTAGAGTTCTGTGGATACTTTTCTCTTGTGTCCTTTTAATGGAATCTGTTGAGAACTTTTCATAATGCCAGAATCTCATGTTAATAGATTTCTCTAATCTTTCTCACCAGTTCTTTGACCTAGCTGAAAAATAAGAAAATGAGTATATTTAAATGTATCCATCCTTCTCCTACATTGTCTATTGCTCCTTAAGTACAGAAGGCAAGAAAGGATCTAAAGAGTCTGTAGATTGTACTTACCCAGCCATTTTCCCCACCAAAAAATTGTGAATGATTTTTCACTACAGATACCTACAGTATGTTTAAAAATTTCTTTTTGAATATTTTTCTCTCTTTTCAGATATGGTAGGAATTGAAATAAGGTTATAATTTCATTCTAGAATAAAGAATGAGGATTTGTTGTTGTCGTTTAGTCACTAAGTTGTGTCTGACTCTTTGCGACCCTGTGGATCCTGGCTCTTTGCCAGGCCTCTCTTATAAAAATATTTTGAATTAGCTAAAGTAACGTTAGTTGGGAAAGTCAAAGTTTATAGACATGAGATATTTATAGGAGTAATTGGGTTGATTATAAATTATGTGGAAGTCCTAAAGACATTAAACATATATTTTCAATTTTTAATAATTTGTTGTGCAGCAGTGGAAAACTCAGACACCTCCTTTCCTTCATTGGACTGTGCCTTGACAGTGTTGCCTTGTATGGAGTACATCTCCTTACAAACTTATACAATGGGGGAAAGAAATAAATTACTACTTACTTTTGGAAGTAATTTGCATTACATTATCTGATTAGATAAACTTTTCTGGCAAGTATGGGCAGTAACTAATATGCACTTTGGTTGTCAGATTGTTTACAGCCAATTTTGAGCCATTATTTTCTTTAACATCATAGTAGTTTGCCATTTAACATAGCAGCCCAACTAATAACTGCTTTAGTTTGTTCTTGACAGTATGTCCAAGGTCATTGTTAAATTGAGTGTCTTTGGGTTTGATTTTTGGTTTAGTTTCAAGTAGTCATTTTTCTCTTCTTGATCCATTGCCACTTAATACCAATCTCAAGTTCAAGAAACAGATTCTTAAGTGTCTTGGAAACAATAGATTGTATTGAAAAGTGTAATTTCATCTCCACCTGAGACCTGCCTCTTTGATTATGTGATTGTAATATTTGTTTTTTCTGTGATTTATAAATTTTATTTGAAAACTGTTAAACCTAAAATTTGTATCTACTAATTCGTGGAGTTCATTCTCGAAAATGGGACATTGAACTCCATTAGGTAGACTTTGCTAGCACCTGGAAGACTAATTTTTTCTCAGCTACAGCCAATCTTAAAGGGCCTGCAGGTAAGGATTTTTTTTTTTATTGTTGTTATTAGTGATGGAATTTGGGGACTTCCCACATGATTTTTTTGATCACATCATGGGCCAGATCCTTGCCAGGTGACCTTTATATTTGACTTCATGTCCCATTTAGTTCAACTGCTCCTTCCTTTCCCAGTTGATGCCTTGTTGGATACCTAGGTTATCTGCTCTGAACTCAGAGTCTGGAGTTGGGCCCCACTGACAATTTGTGGTGTAGTCAGAACAAGTGCTGAGAAGACTTCTCTCATTTTGAAAGATGCTTCTGGCCCTAGTGTGAGACTTGATATGTTTGGTGAGTTTTACGTGTAGGTAAGTGTATGTAAGGTTGGCTTTGATTTGAGTGCTTCCTGTTGATGCTTAAAACCATGATGCTTTTTTGTATTTTAGAGATCCCCTGATAAAAGAAGAAACTGGTGACAATTTTCTTAAGAGATTTAATATTGGGTGTGGTTGATTTACTTGGGTGAGGAAAGGAAAAAGTATGTTGGGAGTAATCTCATAGCGGGTGTTCCTAAATTGTTTTCCCACTTTCCTTATAAAATTAGAGGGAGCTTCTGCTGAAAACAAACATACTGCAATAGATATACTTCATTCCCCTGGTTCTAAAATTAAAAAAAAATTTCTTTTCAAATTTCAGCATAATACCCAAGTTGTTCCTCCCCCTATAGGATAGCATACTACACCTGCAGATGTAATAAGTATTTAAAATGGCACATTATATAAAAGTAAACTTTTATGTATGTCTGTTTTTAGAAACGCATGTGTTCCTCTTGGAGTTCCCTGATGTTTACATAGTTCAGTTCAGTCACTCACTTGTATCTGACTCTTTGCGACCCCATGGCCTGCAGCATGCCAGGCCTTCCTGTCCATCACCAACTCCCAGAACTTGCTCGAACTCATGTCCATTGAGTCGGTGATGCCATCCAACCATCTCATCCTCTGTCATCCCCTTCTCCTGCCTTCAGTCTTTCTTAGCATCAGGGTCTTTTCCAGTGAGTCAGTTCTTCTCATCAGGTAGCCAAAGTATTGGAGCTTCAGCTTCAGCTTCAGCATCAGTCCCTCCAATGAATATTCAGGACTCATTTCCTTTAGGATTGACTGATTTGATCTCCTTGCTGTCCAAGGGACTCTCAAGAGTTCTCCAACACCACAGTTCAAAAGGATCAATTCTTCCACACTCAGCCTTCTCTATAGTCCAACTCTCACATCCATACATTACTGCTGGAAAAACCATAGCCTTGACTAGATGGACCTTTGTTAGCAAAATATGCTGTCTAGGTTGGTCATAGCTTTTCTTCCAAGGAGCAAGTGTTTTTTAATTTCATGGCTGCAGTCACCATCTGTGGTGATTTTGGAGCCCAAGAAAATAAAGTCTGTTGTTTCCATTGTTTCCCCGTCTATTTGCCATGAGGTGATGGGACTGGATGCCTTGATCTTCGTTTTTTGAATGTTGAGCTTTAAGCCAACGTTTTCACTGTCCTCTTTCACTTTCATCAAGAGGCCCTCTAGTTCTTCTTCACTTTCTGCCATAAGGGTAGTGTCATCAGCATATTTGAGGTTACTGATATTTCTCCAGGCAATCTTGATTCCAGCTTGTGCTTCATTCAGTCCAGCATTTTGCATGATGTACTCTATAAGTTAAATAAGCAGGGTGACAATATACAGCCTTGAGGTAGTCCTTTCCCTATTTGGAACCAGTTTGTTGTTCCATGGCCAGTTCTAACTGTTCCTTCTTGCCCTGCATACAGATTTGTTAGGATTCAGGTAAGGTGGTCTGCTATTCCCATCTTTTGCAGAATTTTCCACAGTTTGTTGTGATCCACCTGTCAAAGGCTTTGGTGTAGTCAATAAAGCAGAAATAGATGTTTTCCTGGAACTCTCTTGATTTTTCGGTGATCCAACAGATATTGGCAATTTGATATCTGGTTCCTCTGCCTTTTCTAAATCCAGCTTGAACATCTGGAAGTTCATGGTTCACGTACTGTTGAAGCCTGGCTTGGAGAATTTTGAGCATTACTTTACTAGCATGTGAGGCAAGTGCAATTATGCAGTAGTTTGAGCGTTCTTTGGCATTGCCTTTCTTTGGGAATGGAATGAAACTGACCTTTTCTAGTCCTGTGGCCACTGCTGAGTTTTCCATATTTTCTGGCATATTGAGTGCAGCACTTTCACAGCATCATCCTTTAGGATTTGAAATAGATCAGCTGGAATTTCGTCACCTCCACTAGCTTTGTTTGCAGTGATGCTTCCTAAGGCCCACTTGACTTCAAGCTCCAGGATGTCTGACTCTAGGTAAGTGATCACACCATCATGGTTATCTGGGTCATGAAGATCTTTTTTGTATAGTTCTTCTGTGTATTCTTGTCACCTCTTCTTAGTAACTTCTGCTTCTGTTAGATCCATATCATTTCTACCCTTTATTGTGCTCGTCTTTGCATGAAATCTTCCCTTGGCATCTCTAATTTTCTTGAAGAGATCTCTAGTCTTTCCCATTCTGTTGTTTTCCTCTGTTTCTTTGCACCGATCACTGAGGAAGGCTTTCTTATCTTTCCTTGCTATTCTTTGGAACTCTGCATTCAAATGGATATGTCTTTCCTTTTCTCCTTTGCTTTTAGCTTCTCTTCTTTTCTCAGCTGTTTGTTAAGACCTCCTCAAATTACCATTTTGCCTTTTTGCATTTCTTTTTCTTGTGGATGGTGTTGGTCACAAAACAGATTCCCAACCTGGGGATCTGGCAAAGGGACTGAGTACCCCAGGGAATTTGACTTTGGAGGCCAGTGGGATTTGATTACAGAACTTACACAGGACCGGGCAGACAGACTCTTGGAGGGCACAAACAAAACCTTATGCACACTGGGACCCAGGAGAAAGCAGCAGGGACCCCACAAGGGACTGACTCAAACTTTCCTGTGAGTGTTCAGGAGTCTCTGGCGGAGACGTGGATCGGCAGTGGCCTACTGCAGGGTTGGGGGCACTGAGTGCAACAGCGTGTGCTCGGGACTTTTGAAGGAGGTCGCCACTTTTCTTCATTACTTCCACCATAGTTTGGTCTCAAGTCAAACAATATGGAGGTAACACAGCCCTGCCCATCAACAGAAAATTGGATGTTTAGATGGTCCTTTGTAAATACTTCTTATCGAACTAAGCCGATAATTTCAAAGTGAATGACACTCGTTAACTTAATTAACAGATACTTTATTGAGTATCTACTCCATGCTAGATGTTGTACCAATGATTTAATAATTAAAAAAAACAGTTAAAAATATACTAAGAGTTACTTCTGTGTGCTCTGTTAACACTTTAATCAACTCTGAGATCATGTACTATCCCATTTAATTTAGGGATAAACAGCTGAGTTAATAGGGATTCTTTGCCAGTGCAAAATGATAAGGAACTAAATTGATTCTCAGTGTACTGATAACAATCTTTGGGTGAAAGTAGCTAGATTATATGTGGAGGAATTTAACCATACATGCTATTAAATCCACATCTTGATCTAAGATAGAACTTGGATCTCCTTGTGATTCATAGATCTGCAGTACCAGTTGCTCACCTACTCTTTGTACTTCCTTGTACTCAAAGATGTGGGAGAATTGAGCAGTCAGTCATGTGGAGAGTATATACTGGTACAATATTTTGTTGAGCAATTTGGCATTATCTCTCAAAAGAAACAATGCTTAGACTTGAGGTTGCTTGCATTTATGTTCAGATACACCTGTGTGCTACATTGCAGTAGCAAAAACCCAGAAACCACACATCAGGGTACAGTGGAATTCTTTGCAACCTTTAGAAAGATTAAGGTACATGTGTGCTTCCAAGGAGAAAGAGAGAGAGTGTGTATATGTGTGTGTGTGTGTTTGCTGGCACATGCTTTCTTTTTTGGTTTTGTGTGTTTTTTGCTTGTTTCTGAGGATCCAAAAGAAAACATTGGTGTCTTTAGGCTTAGCAAGAGGATTTGGGTGTCTGGAAGGCAACTTTTACTGTTCAATTTTAGCTTCTTATAACTTTCAAATTATTTATACTGAATACATGTTGCTTTTAGTTTTTAAAAAGCATGTATGAAGAGAGGCAGATGTAATTTTAAGTTTTTCCAAAGGGTCACAGATCTTAGAGGGACCTTAGAGAGCCTTGGATAGTTGCCCTCAATTTAAATATAAGAAAACTTAGATTTAGGAAAGTATCAGCAACACCTATGCTAGAATTTGGATCCCAGGGACTTCAAGAACTTACGAATATATTGATGTGTTCTGTTTTTATTCTGACAGTTTATTTAACTGATGTCCATTTCTCATTGTGAAGAACTGATTTTGAAAGACACAGTAAAATGTTGACCTTTGTAAGACAGATCTTAATGTAACTACCTCTGGCAATAAATGTAAAGTGGTAGTGTTAACTCTTACCTACATTTGTAACTTATCCTTAAGAGAGAATTTATTTATGAGTTCTGCAAGTTTTTTTTTTATTTTTTATTGTTTTTGCCATACAATGCCATGATATCACCATGGGTTTACATATGCTCCCCCTCCAGAACCCCCCTCCCTCCTCCCTCCCCCTGGGAAATCTCGATGCACCAGCCCTGAGCATCAATCCTGGGCTGGCGATTGATTAGACATATGATAATTAACATGTTTCAATGCCATTCTCCCATATCATCCCACCCTTACCCTCATCCACAGAGTCCACGAGTCTATTCTATACATCTGCGTTCCTTTTGCTGTCTCGCATGTTGGGTTCTCGTTACCGTCTTTCTAAATTCCATGTATATGTGTTAATATACTGTATTGTTGTTTTTGCTTTTGGCTTACTTCACTCTGGATAATGGGCTCCAGTTTCGTCCATCGTTCTGTAAGTTTTTAATATTTGAGTACTAGCTGACTATCTAGATTTTTAAAACAATTTTACTGAGTTTTTGTTCCACCTAATTTTCAGAAGTGAATAGATGGAGAAATAGTTTTTGTGTCTTCTAAGTGGCTTGCTATTTAAAGATCAAGTATACTGAAAAAGATGATAGGGAAATTGTTTAATGGAGAAAATTTTATATATTGAAGATGAATTCTCAGTTCTTTAAAATATGAGTTCTTCTTTCAACTATAAGTTGAATCTTTTCCTGGCTCTTCAGTACCAGAAACATTTTCTCTTAATTCAAACCAAGCAAAGAAATTGATAGTGCGGAGATTGGTGGTTTTGCTTGGGACTGGACATCCAAACTGCAGTCAATGAGTATTTTTTATGGTTGATTAACTTTAGGGTTCAAGCAATGTTTTTTTGTTTTGTCACTAAGTTCAAACAATGTTTTGTCGCTAAGTCGTGTCTCACCAGGCTCTTCTATCCATGAGATTCCCCAGGCAAGAATGCTGAAGTGGGTTGCCATTTCCTTCTCCAGGAAACACATTCATTAATGCTAAGGGTAGTTGCTGGATGTCGAATAAAATCTATTTTTGCTGTAACTCTTACTAGTTGTATAGGTGGGAAAAACAGTCTTCCAAAAGTTAAATAATCCACAGATCTCTCCCAGATGGGACCTCTATTTGATAATAATTTGATTCTGCCGGTAAGAAGACTTGTTGTTTGAAAGGAAAGGGCTTTCAGGAAATCAAGGAGTCTTTTTACATCTTGAGGATCAGAGTCAAATATCTGTGCAGTTTTAATTAAGTAAGGTTTGGTTGAATTGAAAGGAAGAAAAGGTTATAGAGGGCCAGGGACAAAGAGTTGCAAGTGTATCTTTGTAACCTCACATCCTTGGGGAGGAATCCAGTTTCTGTAAGCCACTTTAATTGTGTTGTAAACGCAGACTGACCTGTGGAGTCGGGTGGCCTGACAGTTGACTTAATTTAAGCAGTTGAATTAGGTATGACTGGAAAACAGTCATTTTAGTGGATATTCATTACATCCTTTTCTATCTCTAGAATATTTTCCTAATTCCTTTATTCAGCAGATGTCTATGAAGCACCTTCTATGTGCCAGGCACAATACAGGATTCTCTGGGTGCATGTCCCTTGCCTTCAAAGAGTAGTCAGGCTAACACCAAAGACCTCCCTTGAATCAAGTAGTATTAGCAAGTTTTCTTGTTTTTTTACTATCACCCAAAAGGGATTTATTACAGTTTTTGTTATTTATTTCTACATCTCCAAAAATGCTTTTATGTGTACCTTTTCTTATATTTCTTGTAAGCCAGTTTCCCATCTCAGGAAAAACAGATCTTAGCTCCCAGTCAGTCCCGTTATGATCAACTGTTTTCCTTAACTGGTAGAAAATACTGTGTACTATGAAGCCTTCTTAGTGGTCAGAAAAACTAGTAATTTATTTTAGGCAAGATAGAATCCAGGCTTGATATTATAGTTTTTAAAAAGAGAAGCATAAGTGGATGCAATAAGATGAATTTGAAAGATGGTTTTGTTAAACATTTTTACACCTAAAAGGAAAAGAAGGTTTAATTGTTTCTTTTGGATGCGAACAAGGGGAAGACAAGGGGACTGCTTCTGACTTTGAACTGAGTGTTATCTTCCCAGAGCTCCCACTATTTAGGTTCTGGTTTCAGATTTGCAGGACCAGAATGTCAGTGTTATAAGTGCATTCAGAAGATGATTAGGCTATATAAACTGTAGACAGTGTAGAGAATTAATTCACAGAAAACAGATCCATGGACGAATAAGGATGGGGCTGCTACTTTGATTGTGGTCACTGAACGCCTTTTAAAAAAGAGATGACTATTGAGCTAAGTGTAAATAACAAGAAACAAGCAATATAAATATCCAGAAGTGTCTTCCAAGCTGAGGGGAGATAGTGCTAAGGTCCTGAGATGAAAAACAGGCTTGATTATTTATAGAAAGAAGGCCAGTGCATTTGGAGTAAGGGGTAGGTGATGAATTTGGCATAATGGGCCAGTTTCTATTAGGACCCTATAGGGCTCCAAAATCACTGCAGATGGTGACTGCAGCCATGAAATTAAAAGATGCTTGTTCCTTGAAAGAAAAGCTATAACTAACCTAGACAGCGTATTAAAAACCCGAGATGTTACTTTGTCAACAAAGGTCTGTCTAGTCAAAGCTATGGTTTTTTCCAGTAGTCATGTACGGATGTGAGAGTTGGACTATAAAGAAAGCTGAGCACCAAAGACTTGATCCTTTTGAACTGTGATGTTGGAGAAGACTCTTGAGAGTCCCTTGGACCGCAAGGAGATCCAGCCAGTCCATCCTAAAGGAGATCAGTCCTGGGTGTATTGGAAGGACTGATGTTGAAGCTGAAACTCCAATACTTTGGCCACCTCATGGGAAGAGTTGACTCACTGGAAAAGACAGTGATGCTGGGAAGGATTGGGGGCAGGAGGAGAAGGGGATGACAGAGGATGAGATGGTTGGATGGCATCACTGACTTAATGGACATGAGTTTGAGTAAATTCCGGGAGTTAGTGATGGACAGAGAGGCCTGGCATGCTGCAGTAAATAGGGTTGCAGAGTCAGACCTGACTGAGTGATTGAACTAAACTGAACTGAGGGTCAGGTCAGTGAGACAGAATTTTATTTTAAATGTGGATATTTCAAATCCTGAAAGATGATGCTGTGAAAGCGCTGCACTCAATATGCCAGCAAATTTGGAAAACTCACCAGTGGCCACAGGACTGGAAAAGGTCAATTTTCATTCCAATCCCAAAGAAAGGCAATGCCAAAGAGTACTCAAACTACCACACAGTTGCACTCATCTCACACGCTAGTAAAGTAATGCTCAAAATTCTCCAAGCCAGGCTTCAGCAATAGGTGAACTGTGAACTTCCAGATGTTCAAGCTGGATTTAGAAAAGGCAGAAAAACCAGAGATCAAATTGCCAACATCTGCTGGATCATCGAAAAAGCAAGAGAGTTCCAGAAAAACATCTATTTCTGCTTTATTGACTATGCCAAAGCCTTTGACTGTGTGGATCAAAATAAACTGTGGAAAATTCTGAAAGAGATGGGAATACCAGACCATCTGACCTGTCTCTTGAGAAACCTATATGCAGGTCAGGAAGCCAACAGTTTAGAACTGGACATGGAACAACAGACTGGTTCCAAATAGCAAAAGGAATATGTCAAGGCTGTATATTGTCACTCTACTTATTTAACTTATATGCAAGTACATCATGAAAAATGCTATGCTGGAAGAAGCACAAGCTGGAATCAAGAGTGCCAGGAGAAATATCAATAACCTCAGATATGCAGATGACACCACCCTTATGGCAGAAAGTGAAGAGGAACTAAAAAGCCTCTTGATGAATGCAAAAGAGGAGAATGAAAAAGTTGGCTTAAAGCTCAACATTCAGAAAACTAAGATCATGGCATCCAGTCCCATCACTTCATGGGAAATGGATGGGGAAACAGTGGAAACAGTGTCAGACTTAATTTTTGGGGGCTCCAAAATCACTGCAGATGGTGACTGCAGCCATGAAATTAAAAGATGCTTACTCCTTGGAAGAAAAGCTATGACCAACCTAGATAGCATATTAAAAAGCAGAGACATTACTTTGCCAACAAAGGTCCATCTAGTCAAGGCTATGGTTTTTCCAGTGGTCATGTATGGATGTGAGAGTTGGACGGTGAAGAAGGCTGAGCGCCGAAGAATTGATGCTTTTGAACTGTGGTGTTGGAGATGACTCTTGAGAGTCCCTTGAGCTGCAAGAAGATCCAACCAGTCCATCCTAAAGGCGATCAGTCCTGGGTGTTCATTGGAAGGACTGATGTTGAAACTGAAACACCAATATATTGGTCATCTCATGTGAAGAATTGACTCATTGGAAAAGACCCTAATGATGGGAAGGATTGGGGGCAGGAGAAGAAGGGGATGACAGAGGATGAGATGGCTGGATGGCATCAGTGACTCGATGGACATGGATTTGGTAGACTCTGGGAGTTGGTGATGGACAGGGAGGCCTGGCGTGCTGCAGTCTATGGGGTCGCAAAGAGTTGGGACACGACTGAGCGACTGAACTGAAATGGAAAGGTGACATGATTTGGTTTACTTTAAAAAATATATGTATTTATTTATTTGGCTGCATCAGGTCTTAGTTGCACCACGTGGGGTCCTTGTTCCATCATTCAGGATCTTCTTTGCCATGGAAGGACTCTTTAGTTGTAGCACATAAACTTAGTTGCTCCACGGCATGTGAGATCTTAGTTCCCCAACCAAGGATCAAACCTATGTCCCCTGCATTGCAAGGTGGATTGTTAACACTGGTTTACTTTTTTAAAGTTCATTGTGGCTGCTCTGTGACGAATAGATTGTGCTACAGAAAAAGCTGGAAGATCAATTAGCAACCAGTTAACACTAGTTCAGGTGAGAGAAAACTGCACAAAAATGGATGAACTTTGAAATGGAATAATGTGGGATACATTAGGGAAGCAGTACAGCTGACAAGACTTGCTGATAGATAGAATATGAAAGGATAGGAGTTTTGGCTTGAGCAACCAGATAGAAGATGGTGCCATTTAGTATTTTAGTCGTGTTAGACTTCTCAAATGAATATAATTAAGGAATGTTAGAAATTGTGCTTTTTAATTCTGTAAGCTTTTGGCAAAGGAGAGAGATCTCCTCTGGAAAAGACAGTGTTTATTTGTTTTTGGTAAACTCAGAAAACTCTGACATATTAGAAGAGTAGAGATTTCATTTTAAAAAGTTAACGATGATTAGGTGCTAAAATATAAAAAGTTATTTAACACGTATTAGAACATAGGATTTTTTTCCCAGGTTCTAGTCTTGAAAGTAGGCATAAGCCTATCAATTGTTTGCCCAGGTGTCATTAATAATGGTGCTCAGAATTTGTTAGAATAAAAGAGCATACTTTTCAACAGAGTTACCCCTCGAAAATGAAATCAGAATTGAAAGTTAGGATATATAGTTAGGTATCTTCTATCGGATGTTTATCCAATTCCTCCATGTTGAATAATCCGTGATCTAAGAATCATCTGGTCACCGGAATTAACGTATTGGACTAGAAGCTGAAAGACTTGGGAGTTCTGAACTCAGTCCACTTTATTAATAGTCATGTAACCATGATAGGTTGTAACCTCTTAACTTCTGTTTCCTTATTTGTATTGTCTGTCTTTGTTTGTTTGTTTCCTTATTTGTACAGTACTTGCCCTGCATGCCTCACAGTTCTGTTAAAAAAATCCCAAATAAAATCATGAATGTGAAAGTACTTTGAAGACAGTGAAGCACTGGCTGCTGCTTGTAAGGGAATGGTTATATAGCTTAAAGTACTCACCACAAAAGAACCTTAGAAGTCCTTTTAAAGACCTCAAAGAAGTGCTTGCTTTGGCAGCACAAATACTAAAATTTGAACAATACAGCGATACAGAGAGGATTAGCATACCCTTCCCCTGCAAAAAAGACAAGGAAGGTAGGGGTGGGAGTGTTCAGGCTGTATCTTGACTGTGAATCTTGAGATTATGATTTCCATTAAACTGTAGTGGTACTCAACTCTATAGACCTGTTCTATGTGGCCTTGTAATTCTTAACCAAAATGACTTGTGAAACAGAGAACCCCAAATTAGTGCAATGAGGATGATATAATGTGTTTGGTTTTGCTCTTATTTGGTAGTTAGAATTTTATTTCTTGTCATAATGAAAATGAAAGGCAGCAAAATGTGGTTAGTATTTTTTACTTAAAAATTTCCCCCTTTATTTGCTGTTTGGGCTATGGAGTAGGCTTTTGTTTGGTTTACTTGAAGTATCTTTCTTAAGAAAAGAGAAGTGTAAACATGCCAGAGGCTGCTGACAGTTGAAAACAGCTGTTGGTCAGCAAGAGAAAAGCTGGGGGGAAAAATAGGTTGGGGAATGGAAAATGTAAAGCAAGAAGGAGGAAAAACAGATTTGAAAGAGTGCTCAAGAAAAATAATTTAAATCATTTTTCAAAAGGCTTAAGTTTTCTTTTTAAAAATCTGTCTTTGAGTTCAGGTACTATACTTTGAGGTGATTGAAGAAGGAGTTGGTCTTGGAGGAGAGTGAGTAAAAGGGAAAGATGGAGGACAGGTTTTCAGGAGGTTAGAGGTAGATGATGAAGAGGAAGGAGAAGGTGCTCTGTGGAAACGTGAGAACTGACTGAGCATGTGCTGGGTTGCTTTGTGTGTTATTCTTACTGAAGTATAAGGTCAGTCCCTTTACTCCCTCTGCCTAAGTAACCCTGGTGCTATGTTCCCATTAACTGGGGGTAGTATTTAACCAAGAGCTAAGTTTTTTATTATTGAGGAGATCTGGACTGAATTCATTAGCTTTTTTGGTTTGGTTCAGACTGTGTTATTGTGTATTTAATATATTGCTCTGATGTTGGTTTTTTTTTTTTTTTTAAGCTTTTCTAACCTACTGTTCCCTCTGAATTCATCGTTTTTGGAAAGAAAAAAAAAAGCCTAACAAGAAGTAGAGAGATTGTGGCATCTTCAGTTAAAGTCCTCCTGATTGACTTTCTCAGTTTCTTTTTCCCACCTCACTCTCAAGAGACAGCCTCTAATCTCTGAATTTCATGTCCATCCAATACAGGGTGTGTGTGTGAATGTATAAATTCTATCAAAGTCACTTTTTTCATTTATTCTATTTTTTCAAGACCCACATGGATCCATATAGATCTAGCTCCCTCGTTTCAGCTTTTTACCCTTCTGGATGAATATTTCAGTTTACCAAATCTCCAGACCTCCATGATGGGTATTTAAATTGTTTCCATTTTTCTTTTTGCCGTTACAGACAAAACTTCATTGAGCAACCATCTCATATGGTTTTTTCCTCCTCCTTCCTTGTTATTGCTTTTTTGGTTTGATTTTTGTCCAAAATATCTTATTTTAATTCTCCCATTTTGCCAGTTTTCTTTTACTAAGACTAGAGGCTCTGAAGTGTTCTTTTCCTATGGATTGTCTCTGCTCTCTGATAGATGTGGCAACCTTTGCCTTTACTGTTTTGTATTTTTATTGTTTCACATCCAGTTGCTGATTTTCATATACATTAGGGACTACTCACCTTTTTCCTTTCTCCATTATATGTTTTATTACTTTTTAACTTCTAGAATATGTCTCACCCCTTAAATGCAGGACTAGTAGTTAGTGATCTCCAATTCATGCAATTCTTATATTGTCTTATAAATTCAGCATGATCCAAATGTAGCTAATACTTATAAAAGAGTTTCTTGTAGCATTCTTAGTCAAAGTAAACATTTTAAAAGTGTAAGCCTTTACTTTAGAACTATTACAGGTAAATTTTGTTTAGGGATCATATGATTCAGTGACCAATGTTTCACTTGTATCTTTTTCTGGAATCTTTAATGCATTATGTGGGTGCATGCTCAGTCGTGTTCACATGGCCTGATAGACTCCTCTGTCTGTGGAATTTCCAAGGCAAGGATACTGGAGTGGGTTGCCATTTCCTTCTCCATTAATCCACTATATTTTAGTCATTATTGTGAGGTTGGGTGTATTTTTAACTTTTATGTTGCATGTTTTCCCCCCTTTTAAAAGGTGGATTCCTATTCAGAGATTTGAGCACTTGGAATGCTAAAGTGTTAGAAAGGAAAACCGGTTCTCTTCTCTAATAATACACCTCCCCCACCCCTACCGCCTGCTGAAGCGTTTGAGTAGGACTTCCTTTCTTGAATATATCAACTTTATGTCTTTAAGACATAATATATATCTTTAAGAATTTATGTGCTGCTGCTGCTAAGTCGCTTCAGTCGTGTCTGACTCTGTGCGACCCCTTAGACGGCAGCCACCAGGCTCCCCGGTCCCTGGGATTCTCCAGGCAAGAATACTGGAGTGGGTTGCCATTTCCTTCTCCAGTGCATGAAAGGGAAAAGTGAAAGTGAAGTCTCTCAGTCGTGTCTGACTCTTCAAGACCCCGTGGACTGCAGCCCACCAGGCTCCTCTGTCCATGGGATTTTCCAGGCAAGAGTACTGGAGTGGGCTAAGTATATGTTTAAAAGCAGTTGATAAGACCTTAAAATGGAAATGTTAGTAATAAATATAACTAGAATATCAGGTGCCCGTGTATTTTCTTCTAGATTTGTTTATGTCCTAAAGAAATAGTTCAAGTCACAAGTTATTGTGGTTGGAAAGTAACCTTTGGATCTAGACTTATTCTGACTTTATTGTAGGTGAAGTGTGCCACTGAAAGTATAAGCTCTATCTGTATGTTCTGAAGTGTCTGTCTGATCACACAGTAGG
Source organism: Antilocapra americana (assembly GCA_007570785.1). Classification (NCBI taxonomy): domain Eukaryota; kingdom Metazoa; phylum Chordata; class Mammalia; order Artiodactyla; family Antilocapridae; genus Antilocapra; species Antilocapra americana. Next base: position 18,197,055 of record ML664177.1, on the reverse strand, counting down.
CAGTTTTGTTCAGTGAATTATACCTTCCTTATTTTGTAATCACCAAGTTTGAATGGAGTTCCTTACCTGCTCTTTATCACATCAGTCGCATGCTTTATGCTGCAGAGAAATGCTTCTATTTTAAATCTTTGTTTAGAATAAAAATATGTTCTTATGTGGAACACCAGCCCATGAAGTTTTGTTTTTCCTTCCACCCTAGGAACTCTGCTATAAAAAGTTTTAGTTCCTAAGTCAAAAATAATTTTTTCTTTTAACCATAGTTACCATCTTGGGATATTTCATCTGGATCTGTAATAGAAGACTTTACTGTTTCTATAGGCATCACAATATAATATAAAGAATCTTTTTCTTGAATTATATTTTGTTTGCATAATTCTTATTTAAAACACTTTTTTTCTTGATTTTATGAAAATATGCTGACTAAAAAAAAAAGACAACAACTTTAAAATAATAGAAAGTGTAACTAAAAGAAGCCATCCCTCAGTCTTCATGCCACATCTGGTTGAGTAGTTCTCTTAGTGGTTATGGTGACTTACCTCTGCACCAGCAGTACAGAAAAGCTCTTGTCTCTCTGGGCTTTCCTAGCATTGTCATCATTAAAACATGCCATGCACATTTGTTTTAGGGGAAGATACAATTTAGTTCATATTGACTTTTTATGTATCTAAGTCAGTAGTGATAAGAGCAGAAATCTGAATCTTGTTAGTAAAACTTTGTTAATTACTTTGATTTATAGAGGGGGAAACCTTTTTTTCAAATGTATAACATTACTGTCTAATCTTTCAAGGATAGAAATCTAAAAGAAGAGCAGATTAATTCAATCATTTATTAAATAAGTATTTGTTTCTGATTTTCCATGTGCCAGACACTGTCTGGGTATAGCAACAAAAAGACATCTGCCTTCTTACATCTCAAGTAAAGTATGGTAGATGACTTTATGTGATACAGAAAAAAATGAAGGAAAAATGAGACTGTGGCTGTGGGGGCAGAGGATGACATGTTTAAAAGTGTCAGGGAAGGCCTCACAGAGCTGGTGATTATTAGGAAAGCCTCACAGTGGTGAGGTCGTGTGCCAGGAGAATATCTGGGGAAAGAGTTATCCAGGTAGGATAAAGGGCAAGTACAAAGCCCTAAGGCAGGAACGAGCATATTCTGTCTGAGAAACAGCAGCAGAGAAGAGCAATGTGGCTGGAACACAGAGAGCTCCAGAGAACATAGTTGGAGATGAGGCAAGAGAGATAATGAGGTCCAGATAGTACAGGGCCTTTTCAGTTATTGTAAGGACTTTGGCTTTTACTCAGGGTGACATGGAAATCATTGGAGGTTTCATCTGTGATTAAACTAAAAAGGTAATGGCTAAAAATACTTATGTTCAAAAGTTTTTGTTTGTTTCTTATAATTTGGATATTAACTAATGGCTCCTGGTGAGCAGTCATACAAAGATTTAAATATTTGTGTCAGTACTGAAAATTTCCCAGAAATACAGATCTTAAGTATTACATTTTAATTCAGAGAAAAGAAGTATAATAGGAAAGCCTGTCTATAAATATTCATTCCTGAGTGGCCCTGCTTTATTACTGAATTCTTATCCTGAATTGTCTTGCAAAAAAGTCAAGGATGTATATTCTGTGGAAGACGCTGTATTCACATTGGAGGAAATATATACATACCATATGTACTCTATTTTATTTTAATGCCTTGTATAACCACCGTTTATACGTATAAATACCATTGCTAGCACCGAGAAGAAGCGTGTTGTGTTGTAGATCATAGCCTTCTAGATCATAGCCCCTGCCGCTGCTCAGAGGTGTCACTGATCTGACATTTGTGGTAGTAGAGTCTTCTTTGTGATTTCACCACGTAGGATTCATTGCAGACCAATATAACTTAGTTTTGTCTGTTTTTGAACTTTATATAGTTAAATGGAATAATACTACATGTGTTCTTTTATGTCTTCTTTCAGAACCTAACTATACGTTTGTAAAGTTTGTCTGTGTTGTTATGTAGAACTATAATTTAATTGCCATGCATATATATTCCTGTCATGAATATACCACAATTTGTGTACCTGTTCTCTTGGTATTTTTAGTGGTTTGTAACATTGCTGCTGTGAACGTTATCATTCATATGTGCTGATGGACATGTGCAGGACTTTCTCTCGGCCATATTTGGGGGAGGAATTGTTGGATCTTTAGTTTAGTTTAGGGGCTTCCCAGGTTGCGCGAGAATAAACCGATTTCCAAAATGGTTGTACTAATTTGTCTTTCTACCCACAGAACAGAGTGAAAGTGTTCCTGTTCCTTCTAGTCCTTATCACTGTTGTCAGACTCTTAAATTTTGTCTGTTCACTAGGCCTAAAATTTTGCATTCTAATTAACTGAGAAACCAAAACCTTAAACACAGTTGGTGTTCAGTAAGTATCTGCTAGATGAATTTGACCTGACTCTTGCTATTTTAAATCTTCTAATCATGACTTGTCCTCTTTTAGATTCAGTAGTTTAGTATGGTTTTTGGTGAGGGCTCAAATCCTCCCACTGCTGATAGTAACTAGACTTGGTTAACCAAAATAAGAGGAGCTTATTTGTACCAGGGTAGCAGTTAAAGATAGCATTTACATTTTCAGGAAAAGATTCTGTCTTTTAGGAATCACCCACAATGTATGCAGTATTTCCTTTTCTCATAAAAAGGAAGATAGCACCAGAATTTTCTGCCTAGCTTATGTTCCTAGAAGCCTAGCAACCATTTTTATCCCTGTTTTTGTTTTGAGTGACTTTGTAGGATATGGTAGATTATTTAGGGTGGTGGGGGTGGTGGTGGTTAGTGAAGATATCTCATCGGTCTTCAACAGCAACCTCAGTGTGGCAGCTGTTTATTAAACCCATAGGATACATAGCTTTGTTTAAATGCATCTTGCTTCAGTGTAATTGACCCACAGCACTTTTTCTGAAGGGTATTTTACCTAAAAACTTGATAGTAATTCTTTCAGCATTTTGTGAAGTTGCTGGCAAAAATGATTGCTCTCCTCTTATAAATGTTGACATGGGACAAACCACTTATTTCATTATTGCTGTATTCATAGGCCAGTTCATTAGAAGAATTAACTTGAATTTTTCTGACTTTAATTTCTAAGTATAATCTTTTTGAGAGATGACTAGAAACTAGAGCACTCAGAACTAGTGATGAGATACAAGAATGGTAATTTTGACTAGTAAATCCTAACTAATGTATCACTTGCTTTTGTAAAATTTTCTCTTTTCAGAATAGCCTAAGTAAAGACTTGTATGAGATTCAGAATCTTAAGTCTGATTCATCGTCTCTATTTCCCACAGAGATTTCCTGTTAGACAAGACAATTTAGAGTCTTCCTACTGACTTGGTGAGTTTTTACATAGTTTTATTTTAAACATAGTTTAAGATCATGAGGACAGAAGTAGAATGAAATGCATAGTCGTATTTATCATGACTTTAAAAAATACACATCTTGAGTGCAATCTACTGTCTCATTTCAGTGCAAATAGTATGTAAAGTTGGAAGTCATACAAGGTGAGCATGTAAGTTTTTTTTTTTTTTAATAATGAGCATACAGTGTTAAACATTTTTCATAACTGGTTTCAAAAGAGGTTTTATTCTAAATATTCTTTCCTGGAGTAAACCAGTTATTTATTCAGGTCTTCTCTGGTGACTGCTATATACAGGATAAGGCTTTACACTAGTGATGGAAAGGAGAAAAGATGTTTGGATTTAAAATTTTAATAAATGGTTGATAATGCATGATCTGGACACTTTTAGAGTAAGATTATTTTTCTCCCTAGAAAAGCTCTTCAGAGAAATTTGTATTATAGCTTATAAAAGGAGATACCTTAAAGCAATTCATGGGCTTCATTTTACTCTATATAAAAGGAGTTTGATTTTTGAGTGAATTGTCTTTGTGTATGTACCTTGGAACTCATCTCTCTATGTGTAACTTTAGATATTTCTACCATTCTAACTACCAGCTTGAAAGTTTTGCTTGTGGCATTAGATTCTTACCTCAAATGCTTATGTATGTTTTTACACAGTTTTATTGGGTAAAATTGGTGTTATTGCATTTTAATATTTTAAATTCTGCCAGATCATCAGGAAATTGTGTTAAGACAGACATTTTAACTTTGACCTGTTTTGTCTGTCTGTGTGGTTTTACTTTTTCCTTGCGTCATGAATTTTGGAAAGAACATTTAAAACCGAGAACTTCCTGCTCATCCTTTGTCCCATTTGGTTTAGTTAGAACCTTACCACTACCATAGAAATTGGCTTATTTTCAAGAACTTTGGAAAGGAGAATTTATTTTTTGCAGGCAGGTCCCTTAGGTAGGGAATATGGATCCAGTGTAAACAGTCATCAGATTTCTCTACTTAAGACCACACTTGAAGAAAATTAAAGCATACGTATACCTCAGTATCTCTTTCATAGTTACAGAGAGGTCTAGATGTCTCTCATAAAAAGTTTCCAGAGAATACTGAATTCTGTACTACTAGATAGTAGTTGTTGTTCAGCCGCTAAGTTATGTCCAACTCTTTGCAAACTCATGGACTGTAGCACGCCAGGCTTCCTTGTCCTTCTTTATCTCCTGGAGTTTGCTCAAATTCATGTCCATTGAGTTGGTGATGGCTATTTAACCATCATATCCTCTGCCATTCCCTTCTTCTTTTTCCTTAAATCTTTCTCAGCATTAGAATCTTTTTCAATGAGTTGGCTCTTTGCATCAGGTGGCCAAGGTATTAGAGCTTCAGCATCAGTCCTTCCAATGAATATTCAGAGTTGATTTCCTTTAGGACTGGCTGGTTTGATGTCCTTGCAATCCAAGGGACTCTCAAGAGTCTTCTCTGACACCACAGTTTTGAAGCATCAATTCTTTGGTGTTCAGCCTTCTTTATGGTCCAGCTCTCACATCTGTACATGACTAAATAGCTTTGCTATGTGGGCGTTTGTTGGTGAAGAGCAAGTGTCCTTTAATTTCATGAGTGCGGTCACCGTCTGCAGTGCTAGATAGTATGTAGTAGTAAATGCTGAAGAGAATTGGTTGACCTTGTAGTAGACCAAATCCTCTGGAGCAAGTGGGTCTTTTCAGCTTCTGAATTAATGAAGTTATCCCGAACTGTATACCTTAAGATCAGTTTAGAATTTCTTCTTTGGTATGCATTCTTTGGCCCCTTTTCTAGCCAGATTGTGTTAGCAAGAAATATTTTTAATCGGTGGGCAAAGAAAGCTGCTTGTTGAATTTCGCTTTTGTAAAGGCCAGAGGATCCTGTGAGGTTATGCAACCTCTGCCTCTTTGTTTCATGAAATGACTCTTTAGTTTTTTAATTCATTGCAGATTGGACATGCTTAAATTGTATTAAGGCCAAGCCACTCGTCTGTTTGCTGTTTGATTTTATAAGGTTCTTCATAGTTGTAGTTGAGGGGAGAAGGTGAAAAACTGTAACTTCTCAAATCTCTAAAAAACTTTGGGCATATAATTATATAATAGTCTCTTAACCATAAGGTTTTGTCCCTCTTCTTCTTCCTCTTCCTTCTTCTTTTTTTAAAATTCTGTTCCAGCTCTTGTTTTAGAATAAATTTTCTCAACCTAGAGGAGAAGTCTTTGATAACATGTGGGATGTGTTAAAATCTTCATTTTTCCTAAGTTTGCTCTTTGTGGCCCTAGAGATTTTTGCCCAAGCCATTCAGTGGAATTAACACATTATTATTATTATTATTTGTGAAAAGAGAGAAGTTGCTGATTGTTTGGTTCTACCTATCTAACTTCATTTCTAAAGGTGTTTTCCTTTGGAACTGAGATCTGCTTTGAAGTGAAATAGCCCCTTTATAGTCAGATTTGTTTGCTGATTTGACAATTTATGTCTTTCCATTTCAGCCATCTCCCACATAATGGATTTTGAAAGTGATGTGTGGAGAAGCTTAATCTGATGAACACTGTCTGCCTTTTTTCTTTTTAAAGCAGTTGGAGGAAGTCGGCTTTTTTGTTTGTTTGTTTGTTTTGTATTTTATCCTAGCAGGGGTTTAGTAATTAACAACACCTGCACATCCCCTGATGAAAGAACCCAGACTTTGTGAAACCTGTGCTTGTTGCACTCATGGTTTATTTTGCAGGATCCTCCATTCAGGTGGAGATGGGATTTTTTTTTTTTTCTTTTACGTTGTTATGTAAATATAGTTATTTGTGCCTGAATTAAAAAGCAAAACAAAACCCTTTTTTTGTTAAAAAAAAAAAATGTCTTTTTAAGTTCTAAGGAGATGCAGGCCTACAAGACTGTTGAGTGGCACCTTCCTCTCCAGGGCAGACTTCTGCATTTAGAGCAGAGCATGCCCTCCCTGGGGCGCTTCCCAGGTGACGCTAGTGGTAAAGAATCCACTTACCAATTCAGGAGACATTAGAGACGTGGGTCCGATCCCTGGGTGGGGACGATCTCCTGGAGGAGGGCATGGAGAATCCTGTGGACGGAGGAACCTAATGGGTCCATAGGTCGAAAAGAGTCCCACATGACCAAAACAACTTAGCATGCACCCATGCACGTGCTCTCCCTGGACATATTCTTCGGGTAGGGGATTATGCTAATATGTCTATATCAACTTCTCTTACATAATGGATAGTTTTTGGGGAGAGGGAATGATTCCCTAGCCCTTAAATTGGCAATAAATTTTTCTGCTCTTTGATTTTTGTTTTCTAACTGGAAAAGTTGCATCCAGATTGAGAATTATTCCATATTTTAACCTTTGAGCTGGCTGCTGAGGTTTCCTTGGGGACAAGGACACTTTGTAGTTATTTATAATCTATAGAGAAGGGCAGTAAGGCTGTAAACAGCCAGCACATGCTGAGGTTGGGAGTCAGTGGGAGCAGTCTGTTGTTTGTTCCTTTGCTTTCAATGACTTGAAATTCTTTCATGTATCTTCTTGTTCATCTTCATTTTGACTTTGGATGAGCCTTACGAGTCAGGCTGTTTCTATAAAACTCTTATAACACATTGAGAAGAAGAAAAAAATAGCCTTTTTATGTTCAAAAGCATACCTAATCCTCACAGTCATTTCAGAGTCCATGCTTGCCTAAGAGATCTGTAAACTGGGAAAACCTTAATGGTACTGACATGCATATGTAATACTCTACTTGTTTCTGAGTTTTCCTTATATACAGTAGTTTCTTCTAAGTTTTCTTTATATGCAACAAATATAAGAACAGTTGAACTCTTAGTTAGATAAATATTTGACTATGGTAGAAAATATGTTCTGCATCATAGCCTGGTATAGAAAAAACTTAGTAATGTGTCTGGACATGTTTTAAAGGTGGATGTGTCTATCTCTCTGTCTCTCTCTGTATATTTGTTTCTATACACATATTTGCACATGCTTATATTTAATGTTAATTATCATTTCTCTACATGTCAGTTTTAAGGGAGTAAAAACCCTGTGTCAGACATGAAAATTATAGATCAATTCTAAGTAAATGCTAATAATCTACCTCATTTTTATCAGCATATGGGAATTTTACTGTATAGAACTTAACTTGGACTAACTGAGAGGTCTAGCATGAATTTCCGACGGCTGCTATAATGATACTTTCAGGATTGACTTATACTGGAAGATGTGCTTATCTTAACTGTTGTGGGTTTAGGAACTTCCCATTTAGCCCTGCACATTTCTCTGTTTTCTCAGTTTTTCATGGATTTTTTTTTTAATCAAAGAAGAATGTAGTTTTGAAATGTATTAAACTAATTCTTCAAAACTGAAGATGAACCTTTTTTTTTTTTGTAGTATAATTGTTTTACACTGCTGTGTTAGTTTCTACAGCACAATGAAATGAATCAGCTGGATGTATACATATATCCCCTCCCTTTTGGACCTTCTCCCACCCCCTCCACCTCATCCCTCTAGATCATCACTAAGCACTGAGCTGAACTCCCTGTGCTATCATACAGCAGCTTCCTACTAGCTGTTTTACACATGGTAGTGTATATGTGTCAGTCCTAATCTCCTGGCTCGTCTCACCCTCCTCTACCTCCCTGTGTCCCCGTGTCCATTCTCTATGTCTGTGCCTCTGTTCCTGCCCTGGAAATAGGTTCATCGGTACCATTTTTCTAGATTCCACATATATACATTAATATATGATATTTTTCTCTTTCTGACTTACTTCACTTTGTATGACAGACTCTGGGTCCATCCCCCTTTCTACCAACCACCCAGTTTTGTTCCTTTTTATAGCTGAGTAATATTCCATTGTATATATGTGCCTCATCTTCTTTATCCATTCATCTGTAGATGGACATTTAGGTTGTTTCCATGTCCTGAAAGTGAAAATGTTAGTTGCTCAGTCGTGTCTGACTCTTTGTGACCCCAAGGACTGTAGTCCGCCAGGCTCCTCTGTCCATAGGATTCTCCAGGCAGGGGTATGGAGTGGGTTGCCATTCCTTCTCTAGGGGATCTTCCCGACCCAGAGATTGAACCTGGGTCTCCCACATTGCAGGTGAATTCTTGACCATCTGAGTCCCCGTGTCCTGGCTGTTGTAAATAGTGCTGCAGTAAACATTGGGGTACATGTGTCATTTGGTGGAGTACATGTATATATATATATATTTTTTTTTTTTTTTAACATGTCATTTTGAATTATATTTTTCTCAGGGTTTATGCCCAGGCTTAGTTACACTGCAATATGTGGAATCTTAGTTCCCCATCAGGGAATGAACCCTCATCCCCTGCATTGGAAGGCAGATTCTTAACCACTGGACCACCAGGGAAGTCCCTAAAATATTTTGTTTTAAAATTATGCTTGGATTCCTATAGCTGTTACTCATTCAGCAACTCCTATTAACTAGAGCTCATTAAAGAAAAATGTAATCCCAGAAGACAGTAGTCTAGTTAGTCAGTAGGAATTTCATTGACCAAATATTTATTGAATACCTATTATGATAATATTTTAGGCATGGGGGATACTGTTCTCTCATTGTGCTTTAACTTCTTTGTGGAAGAGACAGTAGACAAGTAAAAATATAAAAACAAAGCAATTTCAGATAGTGGTACTAAAAAAATGTAAGTTCGTTTACTGAATTTGTGAGTTTCTTGTTTTTTAAGTAAATTCATTTGTATTATTTCTTTTTAGATTCCACATGTAAGGGGTGTCATAGGATATTTCTCCTCTGTCTGATTGAACTCATGGTTGCCAGGGGAAGGGATAGTTAGGGACTTTGGGAGGGTCATCTCTACACTGCTATGTTTAAAATGGATAACCAACAAAACCTGTTGTATAACACACACAGCTCTGCTCAGTGTGATGTGCCAGCCTGGATGGGAAGGGGATCTGGGGGAGAATGGATACATGTGTATGTATGGTTGAGTCCCTTCACTGTTCACCCGAAACTACCACAACGTTGTTAATTGACCATATCCCCAATACAGAATAAAAACTTTAAAGTTAAAAAAATAAAAAAGAAATGTAAACAGGGTAATGTGATGAAAGAGGCTATAAGTGAGGACTGCTTCTGAACCCGTGGTCAGGGATGACCTGTCTGTGGATACTACAATTTGACAGGACACCTAAATGACAAGAAGAAGCTACCTGTGAAAAAATGTGAGGGAAGAAAGAGCTCTCCAGGCTGAGGAAAGAGCCAGATGTGTTCACCAGATAGAACTAAAGGCCTGAGTAACTAAAGCCTGATAACTGAGAAGAGTGTTAGGTGAGGTCAGGAGATATACTGAAGCTTTGGCAGTCATGACAAAAGGCTGATTTTATTTGAATAACAATGGAAGCCACTGAAGAATTCCTGTCTTATTTCTCATAAGGGTCTGATTTATAAGGCATCTCATACCTTAGAGGAATTAATTGTAAAATCTGTTAATTCCTTTTAAGATATTTTTATTCACTATTTGAAAAGGTAATATAGTCACATGGTTCAAAATTCAGTAAGTACAAAAGGGAATATTATGGAAATTCTCCTTCCCACCCAAGTACCAGTTTCCTTCCTTGGAAAGAGCCAGTGTCCCTAGAGTCTTAATGTAGCTTTACAGAGATACACATATACTAAATATTTTTACGTGTTTAGAGAGAAGGAGCTTCCCCATTCCTTTCTAAAATAAATATTATTATTACATTGGCTATACCATAATTTATTTAATCAATCTCCTGCTGATGGACTTTCAGGTTATTTTCTTTTTTAAGTTGTTGTGGTTGCAAATAGTGCCACATTGAAAAACCTTTTATATTTATCATGGTAAATATATCAGTAGGATAAATTTCTATATGTGGAACTGTTAGATCAAAGGGTATATCATTTCTTATTCATTTTGATACATATTTCCCTTCATGGAGTTTATAACAGTTTATACTCCAATCAGAAATGTTCTCCTTACCCTAGGCAAGTGTTATCAAACATTTTAATCTTTGCAAAGTCACTGGGTTAATTAGTGTGTGGTTCACTCTGCATTTATCCATCATAAATGAGAGTTGAACTTGTTTTCACATATTTAAGAGCCATTGATATTTGTCTGTAAACCATAGGCTATTCTTTGCCTTTTTTTCTTCTTGCTCTTTAGAGTCACTCAATTCTAAATCCCCGTGTTATAGAATTAAAAAAAAAAAATAGTGTTACATGTCAGTTATATCTCAGTTTTTTAAAAAAAGAAGTCATCTTTAACTTGTAAATTTTATGAAGCGTGAACCTGACATGAGACATGAGAAACCCCAGTCTTCCTTTGCTGATTGAAATCTCTCTTGATTGCCCTTAGTTTCATTTTAAGAAGTGTCTCTAAATTTTTTTAAAAAATGCATTTAGTAGTTTGTTAAGACTACATTGAGGGCTTCCCTGGTGGCTCAGATGGTAAAGAATCTGCCTGCAATGTGAGAGACCTGGGCTTGATCCCTGAGTTGGGAAGATTCGCTCTAGGAGGGCATGGCAACCCACTCCAGTATTCTTGCCTGGAGAATTCCAGTGGACAGAGGAGCCTCACTGGCTACAGTCCATAGGATTGCAAAGAGTCAGACATGACTGAACGACTAAGCACAACACCGACTAGACTGAACTGCAAAAAGCTTACTCATAACAAATATTCAAAAGTCATTCAAACGTTGCAGCAGAGGAAATCAGTATGACATGTAATTTATAGGGTAATGAGAAAGAAGATACTTCTGGGCTGTACATGGTTAAGGATACTGTAACAGAAGAAATACAGACACTCCTTTGAGGTCCCAAAAGTTTCTTAAAAATGAATATACTCAAGTCTTTCTATAGTTTTGTGTGTGTATGTCAACAGTCTTTTTGGCATCTTCTGTTTTGAAAAATGCAGACGTCTCTCAAGTTTAAAATAGTTAACGACATTGGGATTTTTCCTTTCTTGGAAACTGTACCAGGCTTTAAACCATGAAACAAAAAAGTTACAGGTTTTTTAAAAGTCCCTAAGAAACTATGCTTTGGCAAGAAGCCATATTCCTAGCCTTCTAGCTTATGCATGTTTATGCATTAAATCATATGAAATTGCCAATTTTTTACTATCTTTGGCCTACAAAAACAATGATTCAGTCTAGAGTCTCCATAATTTTATCCTGTAATTTTAAGACTAATGGATGTAAAGATACCATATATGTGACATACCTGTATTAATTGTTTGTTTTTAAAAAAATTCTCTGGATGATTGGATTAGATTGAAGATGGAAGAACGCTTATAAGGATTAATATATTTAAAAACTGCACAGGCTGTTAGGAGAATGGATATGTGTATATGTATGGGTGATCCCCTTCGCTGTTCACCTGAAATTATCAATTATTAGCATTGTATGTTAATGTGCTAAACCCCAATACAAAATAAAAAGTTTTAGAAATCTTGAGGGTTGAATCCTTTTTCCACTAAAAAGAAAGAAAGAAAACTACACAGGCTGTCTATATAACATTTTGCAGAGAATGTCTAGCCTAGCTCTAGCATATCAGTTCAGTTCAGTCACTCAGTTGTGTCCAACTCTTCGTGACCCTATGAATCACAGCACGCCAGGCCTCCCTGTCCACCACCAACTCCCAGAATCTACGCAAACCCATGTCCATTGAGTCAGTGATGCCATCCAGCCATCCCATCCTCTGTCGTCCCCTTCTCCTTCTGCCCCCAATCCTTCCCAGCATCAGTGTCTTTTCCAATGAGTCAACTCTTCCCATGAGGTGGCCAAAGTATTGGAGTTTCAGCTTCAACATCAGTCCTTCCAATACACCCAGGACTGATCTCCTTTAGGATGGACTGGTTGGATCTTCTTGCAGTCCAAGGGACTCTCAAGAGTCTTCTCCAACACCACAGTTCAAAAGCATCAATTCTTCGGCGCTCATCTTTCTTCCCCATCCAACTCTCACATCCATACATGACTACTGGAAAAACCATAGCCTTGACTAGATGGACCTTTGTTGGCAAAGTAATGTCTCTGCTTTTCAATATGCTATCTAGGTTGGTCATAAGTTTCCTTCCAAGGAGTGTCTTTTAATTTCATGGCTGCCATCACCATCTGCAGTGATTTCGGAGCCCCGAAAAATTAAGTCTGCCACTGTTTCCACTGTTTCCCCATCTGTTTCCCATGAAGTGATGGGACCAGATGACATGATCTTAGTTTTCTGAATGTTGAGCTTTAAGCCAACTTTTTCATTCTCCTCTTTTGCGTTCATCAAGAGGCTTTTTAGTTCCTCTTCACTTTCTGCCATGAGGGTGGTGTCATCTGCATATCTGAGGTTATTGGTATTTCTCCCAGCACTCTTGACTCCAGCTTGTGCTTCATCCAGCCCAGGGTTTCTCATGGTGTACTTGCATGTAAGTTAAATAAGCAGGGTGACAATATACAGCCTTGACGTACTCCTTTTGCTATTTGGAACCAGTCTGTTGTTCCATGTCCAGTTCTAAACTGTTGGCTTCCTGACCTGCATATAGGTTTCTCAAGAGACAGGTCAGATTGTCTGGTATTCCCATCTCTTTGAGAATTTTCCACAGTTTATTTTGATCCACACAGTCAAAGGCTTTGGCATAGTCAATAAAGCAGAAAAAGATGTTTTTCTGGAACTCTCTTGCTTTTTCGATGATCCAACAGATGTTGGCAATTTGATCTCTGGTTCCTCTGCCTTTTCTAAAACCAGCTTGAACATCTGGAAGTTCACAGTTCACCTATTGCTGAAGCCTGGCTTGGAGAATTTTGAGCATTACTTTACTAGTGAGTGAGATGAGTGCAGTTGTGCAGTAGTTCGAGCATTCTTTGGCATTGCCTTTCTTTGGCATTGCCTTTCTTTGGGATTGGAATGAAAACTAACCTTTTCCAGTCCTGTGGCCACTGCTGAGTTTTCCAAATTTGCTGGCATATTGAGTGTAGCACTTTCACAGCATCATCTTTTAGGATTTGAAATAGCTCAACTGAAATTCCATCACCTCCACTAGCTTTGTTCGTAGTGATACTTCCTAAGGCCCAGTTGACTTCACATTCCAGGATGTCTGGCTCTAGGTGAGTGATCACACTATCGTGATTATCTGGGTCGTGAAGATCTTTTTTGTACAGTTCTTCTGTGTATTATTGCCACCTCTTCTTAATATCTTCTGCTTCTGTTAGGTCCATACCATTTCTGTCCTTTATCAAGCCCATCTTTGCATGAAATGTTCCCTTGGTATCTCTAATTAAGAGATCTCTAGTCTTTCCCATTCTATTGTTTTCCTCTATTTCGTTGCATTGATTGCTGAGGAAGGCTTTCTTATCTCTTCTTGCTGTTCTTTGGAACTCTGCATTCAGATGGGAATATCTTTCCTTTTCTAAACCTTTGTTTTTCGCTTCTCTTCTTTTCACAGCTATTTGTAAGGCCTCCTCAGACAGCCATTTTGCTTTTTTGCATTTCTTTTCCATGGGGATGGTCCTGATCCCTGTCTCCTGTACAGTGTCGAACCTCCATCCATAGTTCATCAGGCACTCTGTCCATCAGAGCTAGTCCCTTAAATCTGTTTCTCACTTCCACTGTATAATCATAAGGGATTTGATTTAGGTCATACCTGAATGGGCTAGTGGATTTCCCTACTTTCTTCAATTTAAGTCTGAATTTGACAATAAGGAGTTCATGATCTGAGCTACAATCAACTCCTGATTTTGTTTTTGCTGACTGTATAGAGCTTCTCCATCTTTGGCTGCAAAGAATATAATCAATCTGATTTTGGTGTTGACCATCTGGTGATGTCCATGTGTAGAGTCTTCTCTTGTTCTCTATCATATACCATAGGTTAAACTATTGGGATGCTTCTCTCTGTTGTACAGGGAATTCATCTTCTATCCTGGAAGTATCCTGATTACATAAGAGTTCAGTTTGAATTACTGATTTATGTTTTCACAATGAAGGGGGAAATAACCAATCTTTTTGATCTTATAGAATGAAGATACACTCAGAAGAGGTGTAGACTCATATGTCAGGATTTAATAAGAGTGGACAGAAGAATAAATGGTGGTATATTACAGAGAGGGCTTCCCAGGTGGCGCTAGTGGTAAAGAACGCGGCTGCCAATGCAGAAGACATAAGAGACTTCTTTTGGATCCCTGGGTCAGGAAAATCCCCTGGGAGAAGGAAATGGCAACCCACTCCAGTATTCTTGCCTGGAAAATCCATGGACAGAGGAGCCTGGTGGGCTACAGTCTATAGGATCACAAAGAGTCACACACAACTGAAGTAACTTAGCACGCATATAACAAATATGTTCAGCCTCCGAGTTGTCAGCATACTGGGAAGTTTGCTAAGCTTTGGAAAATAAATTTCTCATTAGAGAACTTGAGAAATCTTGATTTAACTTGTTTGAAGCCTGGAACAGTTTATGTTGATGCTTGTTGTCTCCTAAAGATTCTCAAACCATGACCCTTAAATAGACCTCCTCTTTTCTAAAATTGTTTGTCTGCTGGGCATCTGTGGCAGTTTGCGTGGATTGCTGAAGAGTTTATGTACCACCAGGCTTCTTTGCTGATGTACATGTGTTTGCACATGGTGCCTACTCTGAGTGAAATTAATTAGACTTGTGCTATCCTAGTCAATTTCCCTCCCAGCAGGTTGTGTGGTTAAAGCTCCTTAGAGTCTAAAACTGATCCTCTAGTTCTACTGACTGCTGGGTTAGACAGTTTTAAAAAATTGGAAGACGGGTGGGTGAAATTATTTAAAAAAAAAAACAAAAACAAAAGACTTCTGTACAGAATAAATGAGAAACAAAAAAGATAGGAAAAAGTGGCCAAGACAAGTTGTATTTTATTTTCTGATTGTAATAATGGACCATAGCTCTGTAGCAACAGTTAATCCATTAAAATAAGCTGGCTTTTAACCTTGCTTTTTTCTTGGGCTTAGAGAATTCCTAAATTATTAATTGTTAGATAAGTTTGAAGTATTTTTTAAACTCTAACAATAAACTCAAATTAATATTTTATGATCCATCAATATAGAGCTGAGCCTGCACCTCACACCCACAGAGCCAAGTTTTATGCTCTTAACTAACGTGTAAAATTCACATCTACATTGCCAACCTGCCCAAAAGATAGTTTTAATTGGGAATTTTGAAATTCGATTCTGGTTCCTATTGGCAGTAATGGTAACTGGATTTATAAAACTGCCTAAGTTGCGTTTACTACTAGACAAACAAATGGGCTTCCCTGGTGACTCAGATGGGAAAGAATCTGCCTGCAATGCAGGAGATACCCCGGTTCCATTCCTGGATCCAGGAGGATCCTTTGAAGAAGGGAATGGCTACCCATTCCAATATTCTTGCATGGAGAATTCCTTGGAGAGAGGAGCCTGGCAGGCTGCAGCCCATGGGATGAGAATGTATTTTTCATCAAATGCAAGCCTATCTTGATCACAGGTCTCTTTTCTTGATATTATCATGAAATCTTGAATTGCATAAACCAGGGAGGCCCAAAGGCCATTGCAGTGGTTAGTTTGCTGGCTTAAGTGAAATAGCACATCATGTGTGTAAGTCTTAACTTCATCTGTGATTACATGGGATATTTTAATTATAAACACATGTAGTATAGTGTTAAAACCAGTGGGGACTCTGATAATACTAGTGGTATTATCTGTGATGGTGCCCTATATCTTACTAATACTCTTATATGCTTATTACTTAAGTAGCTACTGAATGTGTATAAGTTGAGTGATTTGGGTGCAGGGAAAAGTTACTCATTTATACCTCTTTCTGTGAAGGATTTGAGGCAGTTTCCAGAAATACTTAACATATCAAAGAGTAAAATAAACAGTTTAAGGACTTACAGCAAAATTAGTAACAGTGTTAAGAAAATAATAAAGCCATAGTACAATAATAGAATATAGAATCAGTATGTGAACCTATAGTTTCAAGACACATTTGTCTCAGAGCTTCATAGTAGCCAACAACACAGTCATTTAGAAGATTCATATTGTCTGTCTCTACTTAAAAATAAACCAGGGGATTTCCCTGGTGGTCCAGTGGCGAAGACTCTGGGCTCCCAATGCGAGGGAGCCAGGTTCGATCCCTGGTCAGGGAACTAGACCCCACATGCCCCAACTAAGACCCAACACAGCCAAATAAATAAATAAAAATAAATATTAAATAAATAAATAAACCAGAAGTTCGTGAAAGAAATTTCTCCCTTATATATTATAAACTAGACAATGTATGATATAATGAAATAAGTATATCCTTTTTATACTATTCCTACAATTAATATATTTTAAAGGTAAAGTAGAACAGTACAAAGGATATTATAGACAACAGTAGCTGTCATCCCAAATTTTACATGACATTTGTATTGTCATATTTGCCTTAGGTCTTCCTAATTTTAAAAGAAACAGGAGAGATCAACTTGAAATGTCTTGCATTTTTTCCCAGCTTCATTCTTTCTTGCTCCCCCATCCTGAATCTACTACATAGCTTGTCATTGATTTTTTTTCCCTTCTCCTGTATGCATTAAAACTAAACATTCAAAAAACTAAGATCATGGCATCCGGTCCCATCATTTCATGGCAAATGGATGGGGAAACAATGGAAAGTGTCAGACCTTATTTTCTTGGCCTCCAAAATCACTGCAGATGGTGACTGCAGCCATAAAATTAAAAGATGCTTGCTCCTTGGAAGGAAACTTATGACCAACCTAGACAGCATATTAAAAAGCAGAGACATTACTGATAAAGATCCTATAGTCAAAGCTATGGTTTTTCCAGTAGTCATGTATGGATGTGAGTGAGAGTTGGACCATAAAGAAAGCTAAACACTGAAGAATTGGTGCTCTTGAACTGTGGTGTTGGAAAAGACTCTTGAGAGTCCCTTAGACTGCAGGGAGATCCAACCAGTCCATCCTAAAGAAAATCAGTCCTGAATTCATTGGAAGGACTGATGCTAAAGTTGAAACTCCGATACTTTAGCCACCTGATGTGAATAACTGACTCATTTGAAAATACTATGATGCTGGGAAAGATTGAAGGCAGGAGGAGAAGGGGATGACAGAGGATGAGATTGTTGGATGGCATCACCGACTCAAACTTCATGAGTTTTAGCAAGCTCTGGGAGTTGGTGACGAACAGAGAAGCCTGGTGTGCTGTGGTCCATGGAGTCGCAAAGAGTCAAGACACAACTGGGCGACTGAACTGAACTGTATGCAAATATCTGTAAATAATACATAAATCTTAAATTTGTGTAAATAATGTACTGCATAAGACATTCCAAAACTCTTTTTTTCATTAGTATTGTGTTTGATCTTATCTCCATGGTGCTGTTCATTGCTTTTAAATCCTGAAATCATTTTCCATTGTATGGAAATAACCCAATTTAGTTACCTATTTCCCTCCTACTGGATTTTTAGTTTGTTTATAACTGCCACATTGAACGACCTTTTCCATGTCTTCTTGTGCCTATGTGCAGTTTTTCTAGGGCAGTGATTCTCAAAACGTTCTAGGATCAGCACATCAGGGTCACCTGGGAACTTGTTCAGCTCAGTTCAGTTCAGTTCAGTCGCTCAGTCATGTCCGACTCTGTGACCCCATGGACCACAGCACGCCAATCTTCCCTGTCCATCACCAACTCCCGGAATTTACTCAAACTCATGTCCATTGAGTCGGTGATGCCATCCAACCATCTCATCCTCTGTCGTCCCCTTCTCCTCCTGCCTTCAATCTTTCCCTGCATCGGGGTCTTTTCAAATGAGTCAGTTCTTCGCATCAGATGGCCAGAGTATTGGAGTTTCAGCTTCAACATCAGTCCTTCCAGTGAACACTTAGGACTGATCGATCTCCTTTAGGATGGACTAGTTGGATCTCCTTGTAGTTCAAGGGACTCTCAAGAGTCTTCTCTAACACCACTGTTCAAAAGCATCAATTCTTTGGCCCTCAGCTTTCTTTATAGTCTAGCTCTCACATCCATACATGACTACTGGAAAAACCATAGCCTTGACTAGACAAACCTTTGTTGCCAAAGTAATGTCTCTGCTTATTAATATGCTGTCTAGGTTGGTCATAAGTTTCTCCTTCCAAGGAGTAAGCATCTTTTAATTTCATGGCTGCAGTCACCATCTGCAGTGATTTTGGAGCCCAAAAAAATAAAGTCTGACACTGTTTCCACTGTTTCTCCATCTATTTGCCATGAAGTGATTGGACCCGATGCCATGATCTTAGTTTTCTGAATGTTGAGCTTTAAGCCAGCTTTTTCATTCTCCTCTTTCACTTGCATCAAGAGGCTCTTTAGTTCTTCTTCACTTTCTGCCATAAGGGTGGTGTCATTTGCATATCTGAGGTTATTGATATTTCTCCCAGCAATCTTGATTCCTGCTTGTGCTTCTTCGAGCCCAGCATTTCTCATGATGTACTCTGCATATAAGTTAAATAAGCAGGCTGACAATATATAGGCTTGACATACTCCTTCCCCTATTTGGAACCAGTCTGTTGTTCCATGTCCAGACTTGTTACAGATAGAAATTCTTGGACCTATTCCAAACCTGATAGGTATAAAATGTTTAATAAGAGCTATTTTATTTACTTTTTGTGACTGGTATTTTTATAGGATGGTTGGTCTTTTTCTTATTTATTTTGTGGAAACAATTTATGTATTACTTCTTATGTTAATACAGCTAACTCTTTGCCATGTATTGTAAGCTTTGTTTGTTTGTTTTTGGCTTTGTTCACAGTATATAAAAATTGTATTCACCACTGTTTTTAATGTCTTTTATGTTTATAATGGCCCTAAAGGAGAGAATTTTAGTTGGATTTGGTTTGCTACTGGGACACCCAGTTGAGATGTGTAGCAATTATTTAGGAATGGTCTGAGGCTTATGAGAGAGGTCAGAGTTGGAGATATGGGAAACATTTATATAGACAGAAATTTGACACTGTTGTGGATAAAATTACCATAAAAGAGAATGTAGTTTGAGAAGATGATTCCAGATTAAACCACGAGAACAACAGTGAAGTAAGAGAATCCAATAAAAGATATTGAGGAATGATCAGAAAATAGACGGCAAGGAGAAGAATCTGGAAAATCAGATACTGATGAAGTGTAACAAGAGAGATTGTTAATGCTACATAGAAAGGAACACATCTAAGACAGGGGTAAATGTTGCCTTTCAAGAGAGCAGTTAACAGTGGGTTAAGAAATAGAAGACTATTCTTTTCTTTTTAAATTTATTTTTAATTGGAGGATAATTGCTTGACAGTACTGGGTTGGTTTCTGCCATATATCAACATAAATCAGCTATAGGTATACATAGGTCTGCTCATCGTGAACCTCCCTCCCAAAGACTATTCTTATTAAGAAGTTTGCACTGAAATGCAGAAGATAAGACAGTAGTTGGAAAAGTAACAAGATTATTTTTCCTTTAGATGTATTTATATTTGTACCTCCAAGGGAAGGAGCCAGCAGTAAACCTGTATGTGGTATTCACTATGCTGTCTCCTCTTTAGGGTGTCACTCAGACATGTCCGACTCTTTGTGCCCCCATGGTCTGGAGCCCACCAGGCTCCTCTGTCCATGGGATTTTCTAGGCAAAAATACTGGAGTGGGTTGCCATTTCCTTCCATGTCTTCAGTGTCTCCTGCATTGCAGGCATATTTACCTATTGAGCCATCAGGGAAGCCCCTACTTAACCCTTTGAGTAAATTCATTTGGTAAGATAATATTAATTATCTTATAATTATATAAATTATATATGTTATATAAATAAGTCAGTTTTTTGCAGAAAATTAAAACAGGATTATGTCTTTGTGATGAGGAGACTGCCTTAGGTTAGGTGAGGAGACTGCCTTAGGTTAAGGGATGTTCTCTGAGGTTAACATTGAATGCTAAGGAGTCATTTGAATGATAACGGTAAAGCATTCCAGGCAGGAGACAGTTTCCAGTGTCTGGAAGGTCAAATGGAAGTAGTAGGATAGTATGCTAATAAAATTCTCTTGCTTCTTGCATCAACCAGGGTGAAGAAAAAGTAGAAGTTTTTGTTCCCTGACTTTGGAAATCTTGTTTAACCTTCAAACTGGCGATGTCAAGGGTTCCAAGTCCTCCACCTCCGGCAGAAATGTCGAGTGGCCCTGTAGCTGAGAGCTGGTGCTACACACAGGTAGGTGCTTCTTGGGAGGATTTTGATGGACAAAAGGAATCAGGTTTCTTCTCTATGTTGGCTTTCCTGCTTTCTCTGAGTCATACATGTCAAATAGATAAAGTACATATCAGCTTTCCATTCCTTGGTTTTTTATGAGGAATCTGAATGGCCTAGGCTGCTGTTTTTCACAGGAGGTTGAAGGAAGGGAATCTCTGAAACTAGATCTACTCTCTACATCTTCCTTCATGGTAATGTGTAACTCTGTTGGGCAACTCAAGGGGAAACTAGGTTTGAGATTTGCAACCCCAGGCAGTGGTATCAGTATCTAAATCATTAAACACTGCTCTGAGCAGAGGTTCATTTTAGGTGTGGCTTAATCACATGCTTTCCCAACATCATCTGTGCTTTTCTTCCTTTGCATCCAGTATTTCTCAGAAAAGAAAAGCAGTGGAAGCAGTTATCACTGTGAGATTTCTTAAAATGTAGATGAGGAATGGAAAAGGCTGAGCCTCTGTGCTGGCTGAACAGTGCTATCTTCCTATGGGATTATGCAAAGGGAGGGAGGGGGAAATTATCTGATCTCCAGCCTGTTTTTCAGGTTGCTCACTTCCTATATAATTACTTCCTGGTTTTCTATCAACAGATCAAGGTAGTGAAATTCTCCTACATGTGGACCATCAATAACTTTAGCTTTTGCCGGGAGGAAATGGGTGAAGTCATTAAAAGTTCAACCTTTTCATCAGGAGCCAATGATAAACTGAAATGGTGAGGAAGAATACATTTAACTGTAAAAATTTTTCTAAAAGTTGCCTGTTTTGCTCGGCTTCATAGAAGACTGACTGGAACGTAAGATCCTTGATGGCAGGGACTTGGTTTTGTTCTTTATTTATTCCCCAGTGTCTGATATATAACAGATGCTCACAGTATGTTTGATGAATTAGTTCAGTGAGTATATCAGGGTCAGCAAGCTCAAATGGCTGTAAAGTCAGTGAGTTAAGAGGGCCAGTATTGTAAATACTATCCGTACCTGGTGTGAATGTTGACCACTTTGCGAACTAGTTAGTGTCCTAAAAGAAGTAGTGGCTACAGCTCCCCATGACTATAGCCACATTTGAATAAGGTCTGACCATTGCCAGATTCTCTGATTTTTTTCAAGAAAAACAGAAAATCTAGATTTTACAGTGTAGTAGTTCTTGATTTTTAGATTGCCTGCTTTTAGACAAAGGAGGTTTATTTACTTGTAACTGGAATGCCCAGGGTATAGGATATCTTTTAAAGTAATTTGATCCAAGAGCCAGCCCAATGGTTAGATTAAGGACCCCATCACTCTCTGATCTGTCCTGCTCTCCACACTGTTTGACATGTCAAGATTAGCTTCCCTTGTGGTTGAAAGTTAGTAGAATTGGGCATCTTCCACTACCATCCAGCAGTCTTTAAACTTTCTCTGAACTATGTGACCAAGAATGTGTCAAACGTGCACTGATTGGTTTAGATCTAGGTTCCCTCAGTTGACCCCTGTGGCAAGGGAAATAGGATCTGGGAGGTTGGGTCAGTCTCTTCCAAACCTCCTTCTCTTGAGGAGCAGCAGGCTGTTATGTATACAACCTTGTACTCCCTACAAAGACCAGAATACATATCTATGAACCACCGTTTTGACCTCTGTTAACCCACTGAAAAGTTCAATGACTTTCCATTCATTTAGTATTTGTTGGCCATGTACATTAAGTAGTGAATTGCTAGGTGCTGAGAGATTTCTTAGGCATTGTATTTAAATCCACATCTTTAGCACAATGTGTAGTGATGTCTGTGGTGTATGCACTTCCCAGAGAAGCGGTGAATTGGGCCACCTATTTGAGAGAGGTGTCATAATACTGGCAAGGCCTAAGGATGCATATGGCCTACGTATTATATGCGGTAGAAGCAGTGTCTGAACCACAGGCAGTTCAGCTAATGACATTTACAAGTTAACTGAGTTGAAACTATTAAATTCTGTCTGAATTTTGTTTTGATCCATTGGTAACAGATTGGCATCGCTAACTCTACTTAGAAGTCTGACTTGGAACTCTGCCCCGCGTAATGGGAGTTTACTTTTGTCTGTGCTTCCTCCATGTTGCCTCTTTTATTTTAATCTTTGAGTATTATCACCAGATTGATAAAATATCTATAGAAGATTACTTATTATTCACATATTTCTCTAGAGTTCTTTTTCCCCTCCCAAATTGGTGTTGAAAGGCTCACTGACTTTTTTCCTCCTGGTTTCACTACAGTTCCCCAAAAAATAAGGGGCTGCTTTTCCTGAGATTGAGGATTAAAATAGGTTGAGACTCAACTGAATTTTAAAGGAACGCAGATGTATAGAATAGACTTGTGGCCTTTGTGGATGAGGGTAAGGGTGGGATGAGATGGGAGAAGGGCATTGAAGCATGTTAATTGTCATGTGTCTAATCAATCGCCAGCCCAGGATTGATGCTCGGGACTGGTGCAGCGAGATTTCCCGGGGGGGAGGGAGGAGGGAGGGGGGACCCGGAGGGGAAGCATATGTAAACCCATGGTGATATCATGACAATGTATGGCAAAAACAATAATTAAAAAAAAAAAAATATTTTAGGGGGAAAAAGTGATTTGGGAGATTATGAAGAAAGGGGCGGAGATGCAAGGGATGTGTTGTCAGATTCTAAGATGCCCCTTTATTGTTTGCTTTTTAAAAGGTGCCTCAGGTTGCTCTAGAAAAGTGATTTCTAAGTAGTCATTTAACTGAGTCAGCATATCCTGCTATGGGGCCTGGATTTGTTTTTTTAGCATCTCCTCCTGCTGATTCTTATGTTCTAGTTGCCTCCTATCACTTCATGAGCCTACAAACGTGGATGCTTGTAACTTTTTTATCCTTCTGTTTTGGGCAGGTGTTTGCGGGTAAACCCCAAAGGACTAGATGAAGAAAGCAAAGATTACCTGTCACTTTACCTGTTACTTGTCAGCTGTCCAAAGAGTGAAGTTCGAGCAAAATTCAAATTCTCCATCCTGAATGCCAAGGGAGAAGAAACCAAAGCTATGGGTAAGTGTTATCTTTGTTCGACTCTGTTTTCACGTCCAGCAACTTTATGTATTGACAAGTTGTGGTTTTGATCTTTTTTTGAATAACCCTAAATATAACTTTTTTTTTTTTTTCACTCCAGAGAGTCAACGGGCATATAGGTTTGTGCAGGGGAAAGACTGGGGATTCAAAAAATTCATCCGTAGAGATTTTCTCTTGGATGAGGCCAATGGACTTCTCCCTGATGACAAGCTTACCCTCTTCTGTGAGGTGAGTCCTTTTACCCTGCTGTGAGAGTAGCAGTTCCCAGACCTGATGGGTATCGGTAGATGTATTGTATCAAGGATGGAGAGTGAAAAAATCTCTAAGTGGAGTGGTGCTGCACGAATATTATTTACATGACTGACTGAAAGGTGTGCCATGTTTTCAAGGTTGTTGGGCAGCTCAGTTTTCCACTTGTTACTATTCTTAAAAACAAAGATTGTGTATGTACTATCTTGGGTCATGATTCTGGCTTTTCATTGCACAATTTTTCAGAAAGCATTTGGGAGGACTGTTACTTTACACTGAGGAGAATGACAAGCAACTGGATAAGTGTATTTGTTCCTTAAGCTTTCTGGCTCCTCCTATAATGTGAGATCCACATGTGTTTGATAGAGCACTTTCTTTTCTGTTCTTTGAACTAGATGACTTTTATTGGTTGCTGAGTGTCTCTGGTTTGTCTTGCTTGAGGTTGTTGTGAAATAGGAAGGTAAAAACCATTTTTTTAGAGTGGAGGTTATGTAAAGGTAAATCATTATTAGTAAGAGGGTTATCTATAGTCATTTAGGAGAAGCCTTCTAAGATCCCAAATGACCCAAAGAGCCTTTTTCAGGTTTATAGGAGAAGCCTAGAAATAAAATTCCTTGAGAGTGAGTTGGAAAATGGTTTCTTTAATGAGTGTATACTAATTAATCATTTCATGCTGTTATTAATACATTTATAAATACTGATAAGCTTACAGTATAAGACATGAATAAAACCTCGAGTCACCTGGGATGTTGGTGTTCCTTGTACATTGTATGGTCAGGGACCTGATTCCTGATCAACATCACCAAGAGAATGTCTCGTGTGCTTTCATGGGGAGGATGCAGGCAAGTTTCCTGGCTAACAGTGTACTCTGTCAAATCATAGCCCCACATTGCAAATTAACATTAACAATAGTTCCAAAGGCATAGCTTGTCACCACGTGCACAGCAGGGAAGGTGTCCCTTAGGAGTCTTGCCCTGTTGTAGAAGAGGCCTGGCCAACAGTAGCTGGCTTCTTTTCCAAGTCACAGCTCATTGAATATTTTCATAGAGTTGCTGATGATTAGTAAACCTGGGAGGTATAGTTTATTAAAATACTACACTGCATACATAAAATATAGTTTGCATAATAGCTATCTTTTCTCCTTTTTAATTGCTAAGTGAAAAAAGGAAATAAGAAAATACTAGAGTGAAGGTGTCTATAAAAATACATAAAATGTTACAGTTATTTTTTAATCTTGGAATTTCATTTCTACATAAATCCAAGTAGTTATAGATCATACTCAATTGCCCAAGTGGAGAAATGAGAGCAAGAACAATTGGGTGGTTTTGTGTGAGATTGAATGTTATATAAACAAACTATCAATTGAATATTCACCCACCTTAGAGATCCTGTATTTCAGAAAAAATTTAAAATAGTGGATTCTAATTTCTGTTGGAAATGAAAGCCAATCTTTGAACTGTTCTCTGAAGGAAATCACCTCTAAATAATGCATCTGCTGTCTTAGGCAATACCAGAACCTTTATTGCCACATGTTTAAGTCTACATTGTGTCCAGCGTTTTCTTACATGCTCTCACCCCACCCAGATCCATTCCATCTGCTTCAGCCTTTGTATTGACATTCTTGATTTGGAAACCAGTTGACCTGCCCTCACTTGGCAATTTCTCATCCTGTGGTTGAGTCTGAGGCACTCTCTCTTTGCTTCCCCATATGAAATTCTCTTAGGAGAAATTCTGTGGTTAAGTTTAGAAATGCCTTACTGACTTAGAAGGGAAGTGAGATGACACTTTGGAAATGAGGAGATGTTGAACAGGGAAACGTCTGGCTGGGTTCTGCTGATGCCATCGGTTTCTTACCATCGGACCAGGTGTGCCATCTGTTCCTCTCACACTTCTCTGTTGGCCACAGGTGCTGAGTGTTGCTTCTCGTTCTTGGGCTTGTGCCTAGTGAGACTCATTTCTGTTCCAAGACTCTCTGTGGACTTAGTAGCGTTCAGCATTGCAAGACAGTTGCGTAGGGGTGTGTGTTGAATGTGTGGGTTTTAAAAATGTCTGCAGCTCATCTAAGTTCTTAATGCATTTCAGAGCTAGATCAGCCTTTGGTGAAAATTCCCTTTGACCTTTGCTCCCTTCTCTCAATGGAATATTTATAAACAAGTTTATTGTTCATATTTATATTTTATTTATTATTGGTTTAGTTATATTTTCTTATAATTTAGAGGCCTTTATGAAGTTGACGTCCACATACAAATTTAGATTATGAGTACTCCACTGTTCTATTCCTTACCCAGTTTTTGGCCCAGGTACTTCTGTCCTGTCCTGATGTAATAAGTACAGTTGTTTTGTGAATATTTTTGGTCTGTTCCCAGAGGCCGCAAGAGGGAATCCTAAGGTGAAAGTCTGAGAATCACACATTTGTGTGTTTGGGCTATATTTCAGTATAACTGTATAACCATTAATGAAACTGAAAAATGCCGAATGGGTAGCCTTGTTTGTAATGTGCCACACCGGGTTCACTTTCGGTTCTTACTGATCTTTCTTTCTGACTGTTAGGAAATGTGGTGATTTTTCCAAGTTGATACTGCTTAGTTAATGCATTCCCTCAATTGTCTTTTATCACAGTCCTTTGAGCTGGGTTAGTTCTTTTCAATTCATTTTATGTTATGGGGGGAGGCGGGGAGAAGCAGTGCCTAGGGAGGTTAGGTAATTTTTCCTGATATTGTGCAGCCAATTGGTAGCAGCTCTCCACTTTCCATCTCTAGTCTGCTGTGCTACCCTAAACTGGGGCTGAAAAGCTCTCACCCTAGGA
This sequence comes from Antilocapra americana, assembly GCA_007570785.1. Lineage (NCBI taxonomy): Eukaryota > Metazoa > Chordata > Mammalia > Artiodactyla > Antilocapridae > Antilocapra > Antilocapra americana. Next base: position 18,170,380 of record ML664177.1, on the reverse strand, counting down.
AACAGGGGTTTCTTTGGTAATGAAAGAATCATGAAAGCTTTATACTTTTAATTTTCTCTTTAATAATTTTGACCACAGAAAATCTACTTGAAATGCTTCACTTTTGTTGATCCTCTATTTATACTGAAAACAAGGAGCTGTTAGCAGTAAAGATCCATGTATTCCATCTTCATTGTATATGCCTCTGACAGGTAGAAGATCCAGTGCCTGTTTGTAATGTTGTAATTACAGTTGAAATAGTAAATACCATTAAAATCTAGATACTAGTTAATTACTAAAACGTCTCTTTCCTTAACAAACAATATCTCTTCAAAGCCTGGAAATATGTATTTTTGCCAAATTTTAAATACATTGGTCTATTTTTTCTTTAACTTTAATTTATTAATGGATTATTTGTATATATTAGTTGAAAATGCTAGTAATGATTGTTCTTGACCTTCAAAAATGGTGATTTAATGTGTACTATCATTATAGGTTATAAAACATGATAATGTAGTAAATCTACTACCCAACCCAATATTACCCCCAGTAACTTAGAACTGACCTATATATGCTTCTCCCCTATCCCTTAGACCTGTTGTTTCCCTACTCAGACAATGATAATAAATAGCTCTTTTGAATTAATCATTCCATTGTTTATTATTTGTATGCCTGAAAATATATTGTTTAGGTTTGCTTGTTTTTGAGCTTTATGAGATGGTCTCAGGATGTATGTAGTCATCTAGGACCTGCTGGTTTCACATTATGTTTCTGAGATTTATTTACATTGTGAATGTAACTATAGTTCATTGATTTTAATGCTGTGCAATATTTTGTTTTATATTCACACACAGCTGATTGTTTAGGTTCTTTCTCTTACTGATAGACATTTAGATTGTTGCTAGTCTTTTGATTAGAAGTAGTGCTGCTGGTATGTTGTTCTTTAGTCACTAAGTCGTGTCCAACTCTTTGTGACCCCATGGACTGCAGCACACCAGGCTTCCCTGTCCTTTACTATCTCCTGGATTTTTCTGAGGCTCGTGTCTATTTAGTTGGTGATGCCATCCAACCCATCTCATCCTGTTACCCCCTTCTCCTGCTGCCCTCAGTCTTTCCCAGCATCAGGGTCTTTTCCAATGAGTTGGCTCTCTGCGTCAGGTTGCCAGAGTATTGAAGCTTCAGTTACTGTACCAGTCCTTCCGATGAATATTCAGAATTGATTTCCCTAAGGATTGAATGGTTTGGTCTCTTTGCTGTCCAAGGGACTCTCAAGAGTCTTCTCCAACACCACAGTTTGAAAGCATCAATTCTTTGGTGCTTAGCCTTCTTCATGGTCCAACTCTCACACCCATACATGACTATTGGAAAGACCATAACTTTGATTATATGGACCTTTGTTGGCAAAGTGTCAGCTGCTGCTATAAACAATCTATATACAGTCTGTTCATTTTTCTAGATTATTTTAATTATATGGAAGTTAAAAATGTATTTCCAGTATTTTTTTACCTTGATTTTCTATGTTTGGACAAAATATACAAGAAATGACACAGTCTTTCATGAAATTTTCTTTTTTAAGGGAAAGAATTGACTTTAAAAGTGAGGCTCTTTTACAACTTGAAATCTAGAGGGTTATAGAGCCCTCCTGAGACATTTTCATGCAGCCATGTCTAAGACGACATAAATGTCACAGTCACGTCATCTTCACAGCTACAATTCTGAATGAGTCTCCATAGTCAACTTGATAAACATTAAAAAATAAAAATCTTTAGTTTTTCTCAAAATGGTATCATTTTAGTGTCATCATTTGCAGAGGAAAACAATCCCTTTCTAAGTTAAAAGTTTGGGCTCTGAAGACTCATTTGTGAATGCCATTTAAAATTTATTTTTAATTAAGCATATTTAATGTTAGTAAGAGGTGCCAGACATTCAGAGCTCTAGAGACTCCAGGCATCCATATATCTGCAGAACAAGTCTGGCTCAGACAGTAAAGGTACATTCTCCTTCCTGCTGTGTTCCTGTCTGTATCTAGAAAGAGGAATTACCCCAGTGAGAGGAGGCACTGTCTGTGGGCCCCACTCATTACCAAGTACACATGTAACCAGCACAGAGACCATAGTTTGAACATCAGCTTTGCTCTTGCCAATTCATTTTACTCCCCAGTCTAGGAAATCGCCATCAAGTGTTAATGACTTTGGGCTCCTGTCAGACTGGTTTAATTCAGGCTTAGGAACCCAGTGCCAGATGTATTTCCCGTTCCTTTCATTGGCCATCCCGTAAGATTCCTGCCTTTCCCCATGAGGAAGTTGGATTTAATTGGGCATGTCCTTGGTGTTTTGTTTGTTCATTTTTAAATCGTCAGTATTTTGAACCTAAAACTGGAAATAGGCTGCTTCTACTTTTGATGTTAATATTATATCGAAGAAGTAAGGATGTTAATAAGAGAAAGTTGCTGAACCAGATTGGAGATCTGACACGGGACAATCTCTGTGGGGTGGTTTGTGTTGGGTCCTGGACTGTTAAAATAATATTGTATTCTGGCTCTGATAAATGTGCTACTAATGTTGAGCACATCATAATTAATTAACTCAGCTGCTTCATTGTTCAGGACCAAAACAACTAGTTTGAAACAAATGAATAAACTTCTTGACCTGAGAGGAAACATCTCACTTCTGTGCAGAAGGAGCCATCAGTCATTTGGATGGGGCGTTAACCATCTCTGGGTTTATGATTGCATTTAAAGGATGACCTGCATCTTGAAGGTTAAAAGAAATTTGAGTCATTTAAGGATGTTCCTTAGCTGTCTCTCTAATCTAACTCATGGGATAGGAAAAGTGGGGAGCTGATTCTCAAGGTTTGTGAATTATACTTTCTTTTTAACATTTCTAACGTAATATGATGTAGGAGAGGAAGCATAGCTAGGGTTGTCAGGCAGAAGACTGAGATCTGTTGGGTCTCATCTTCAGCTTGGTAATTTACACTTACTTTATAATGTTTTATATGGTTTATAAATTCCTGTGTTTTGTTTTTATTAATTAATTTGACTTTGTGGAGTCTTAGTTGTGACACATAGGATCTTTCATTGCGGCACATGGTCTCTGCACTTGTGGCATGCGGGCTTGGTTGCTCTGTGGCATGTTGGATCTTAGTTCCTTGACCAGGGATTGAACCTGCTTTCCCTGCGTTACAAGGTGGATTCTTAACCACTGGACCATCAGGGAAGCCTCAATCCTTGTATTTTGTATTCTGACACATTTATCTGAGTTTCATTGACCTATCCAGAAGTACCAGGGTTTTAGATTCTTTAGACCAAATAGTTAAAACATGGCTGCTGCTGAAGCCAAGTGGCCAGTTGAATTTCTCTGTAAACTCATCATCATTCTGTTCCAAAGCTATAAGAGCATACCTCGCTGGAATGATTGAGTAAGTGTGTAAATGATGTGGAATACCTACCCAGTTATCACTACCCAAGATCTTCCAAGCTCAGTCCTGTTCATTAAACTAACGTTGGTGAGGAAATACCAGTTTTTTACTATGCCCTATGTAAGAGTTGGGCCATAAAAAAGACTGAGCACCAAAGAATTGACGCTTTTGATTTGTGGTACTGGAGAAGACATCTTGAGGATCCTGTGAACTTCATGGAGGTCAAGCTAGTCAATCCTAAAGGAAATCAACCCTGAATATTCGTTGGAAGGACTGATGCTGAAGCACCAATACTTTGGCCGCCTGATGCAAAGAGCCCACTCACTGGAAAAGACTCTGATACTAAGAAAGATAGAAGGCAAAAGAAGAAGGGAGCAGCAGAGGATGAGATGGTTAGACAGCATTATTGGTTCAATGGACATAAATTTGAGCAAACTCGAGGAGTTGGTGGAGGACAGAGGAGCCTGGTTTGCTGCAGTCCATGGGGTCGCAAAGACTCAGACACGACTTAGCGACTGAGCAACAGCAAAAATAGAAGCAGTACTTTATGTTTATGTTCTAGACTTAACTGAACTAAGGGAAGTGCTTTTAGGCTTATAAGGTTCTTTTCTCTAGAGCGTTTAATTTAAATGGGAGTTTCTATAGGAGTTCTTTGTATTTAACCTTTTGCTTAGGGAAAATAAGGTAAATATTTGAGGCTTAACATTTGTTTCTGTCCGTTTTTTCCCTGTGGTGATTTGCCCAGGTGCTTCCCTGTTGGCTCAGATGTTGAATCTGGCTGCATTGTGGGAGACCCGGGATCAATCCTTGGGTTGGAAAGATCCCTTGGAGAAGGGAATGGCAAGCCACTCCAGTATTCTCGCCTGGAGAACCCCATGAACAGAGAAGCCTGGCAGGCTACAGTCCATGGAGTTGCAAAGAGTAGGACACGACTGAGCGACTAACACACGTTCAGGGCAGGGAAGGCAGAGCTTATGGGACGTTTGGAAGAGAGAGAAGTTTGTGGGGCTCTCCTCATTGCCCTGAGTAGGATAGTATGATTGTGATAGTTTAGAACTACTTGATCAAGAGGATAAATCCTTGGTTAAAAACCGAGAGAATATGACTAAATTTTTATTAAGTTTCTAAATGTACTGCAGCAGCAAGGTAAAAGTCATCTCTCCTCCTGCTGGGTCAAAAATTCCTGGTAACAAAAGCTTTGGACTGTGTTTTCTTGTCTTTCACAGGTGAGTGTGGTGCAAGATTCTGTCAACATTTCTGGCCAGAATACCATGAATATGGTGAAGGTTCCTGAGTGCCGGTTGGCAGATGAGTTAGGCGGACTGTGGGAGAACTCCCGGTTCACAGACTGTTGTTTGTGTGTTGCTGGCCAGGAATTCCAGGCTCACAAAGCTATCTTAGCAGGTTGGTATTTATTCATGGGGAGTTTCGTTTTGGTTAAACAGGGGAAAGCAGTAGCATAATCACCTTTTGAATAACTTAAACTTTTTGAACTAGTACAGAAAAACATATTTTTATTATTGTGGTGACATTAGTTGTCAAAACCAAAAAGACTTTCCATAAAAATGCTACCTGGCTTTTCTCTCTGTAGTGGACTTAGACCACCATTTTCAAGGAATGGATGATGATGTGTATTGGATGCCTTTGCACCTCGAGGTTAGATGTCCAGACACTGGTTAAGAAGAGCAAGTATTAGCCCCTAGACAGGGACTTAGGATGTAATGGAGAAGATCTGGACTCAGAACTAAACCACCACATAGCCAAGTCCCCAGCCCTGGAGGTTTTAGCCATCTCTTCTATACAAAGAGTAGAAGAATGAGAATGTTGCCAGTGACATGGAAGATCAGGTCTTGATCTAATAATAGGCCCTTGGTCTTTAAGACCAGAAAGAATGATTCCCAGGAGGAAACTGATAAAGCAGACTGATGGCCTTTACCTCACAGGGAAGCATAGCTTTCAAACTTATATTCAGGCCAAAATATGTGAGAGGAAATCACATGAACCTTCAGGCAACAGGTTTCTTACCAAGACCCCCAGCCTTGTTCTAAAATGCACACATGGCAAAACCTCAGTCTGGCTCAATCTAACCATCCTACTGTTCCCCCTCTCAACTGGATGTTACTGAAGGAAGCTATCATTGCTAAAGGAAGTCATTAACGCTTATGTTAGTGTCTCCACACTTAGCCAAGACCTCTTTCTACAGATATTAGTCAGCTCCTTTTCTTTTTCTCAACAATAGACACTTCAGACCTTTACCACTCTCCTTTAATCTCTGCCTCCTGAAAAATGACCTTGCTCCTTCTTCCAGGAGAAAATTGAGGCCCGTATCTCTTGGCTCTTGTCTCTCACCTTACTTGCATTTTCTCTGCATTCTCAGTGGAGGAGGAGTTCTTCGTGTCCAAAGCAAACTGTACTTTCTACTGCTGTTCTGTTTCATACGCTGCCTTTTCAGAAGCCTTACTCTGCCAGTTACACCCTTGTTATCCGATATCTTCATCATCTCTTTCTCCTATTGCCTGTTTGCCCTCAGGCTAAAGCATGCTCATGCTTCTCACCCTAATTATTCTCTCTCTATTTTCCAGAGCTAAGTTTCTTGAGTTAGCATATCACCTCTCTCGACTCTTTCTTCCCACTTATCCTCAGTTCACCTGCATACCACAAAAGCATTTTCCCAAAGTTATATTGATTGCTAGTTCCTAAATTTGAGGAACTCTTGAGTTTATGTATTATTTGACTCCTAGTTTCTCTGGCTGGCTCTCTGGCTACTTCTAATGTGTGACCTTCCTCTTCACCCACCCTTTAAATATTGTTATTCCCTAAGGGTCTGCCTTAGTTCTCTTTTCACTCTACTTAATCTCCCTAGGTGATTTAACATAAGCTTCTGTCTATCCACTGATCCCTATAGGCATCTCTTGGGCTTTGGACCCTTCCAGAAAGCACCAACCCTTAGTCTTAGCTTCTATGATGTATTTATATAGTACCATATAGTCTGTAACCTTTCAGAGATAAGAACAGTGAGAATTGTTATTCTTTTGGAGTTAAACTAGTGAGGTTCAGAGGGTTAAGATTATATGGTTAGAAAATGGCAAATTTAAAATTAATCTTTTCTGACATAAATTAGGTCAAAGTTCTGGGTACCTATTAGCTGAAACTCCTATATTTCATCTGTTCCTTCTCTCTTAGGTAGAGATTGATAGTCTCAACTTTCACCAAAATCCTTGATTTATTGAACAACATGATAAAATTTGAGTTCCCAGCCGTTTTATTACTCTCATGGTTGAAATTGCATTTACTTATTTTTCATAGTGTTCATTAGACTAGAATGGGCATGGTATTATATATATTTATATATACACATAAATATATGTGTGTATGTGTATAAGTACATAGTACTGTGAGGTACTATATAAATACATACAGAAGCTGAAGACTAAAGGGCTGGTGCTTTTAATATAGAGGAAGTCTCCAAAGCAGAGATGTCTAGAGGGATCGATGCACACTGCTTAGAACACGTTTCTGGACCTTTCTTTGTGTTTCCCACCCCTGAGGAAAACATTAAGAGACATTAAGGAATAAGATTTTGTCCTATTGGGTTAGGATCTCAAGGCCCATAAATGACTGTGGTACCTGAGATGGTTTTCACCTTTTTGGGTGATAATCTCTGTTGATAATGCATGGCTTTAAGGAGCAGCCATAAATAAATCTGTACTTCATCTAGCCTTTTAGTACTGTTCTTTACCTCCTTGCTATGTGGACTCTGGAGTGAAGAAAGTAGGTATCACTGTTCCAAACAAAAACGTAGGTATCAGGACACCCTGCTTAGACCGTGAAGGACCTTCCATTTGAACCCCCAGATCTATCCAGAGGATATCATTGTCATCTAACATAGATAATTTGAGTAATCTCCTTGAACTATCATAGTTGGAGTGGAACTAATAAATTACTTTGAAAGGAGTAATTTCTCTTTTTCCCGTATGTATTATTATTTTTTTCTCCATGTATAATTATTCACTCATTGATATAAAAAGAAAGGAATTTTATAGTTCTGGCATAATGTAATATAAAAGACCATTTCTGTAGCAGTGGGATAGGAAAGAAAATGATCTCTTCGCCTGGAGTTATGTAGCTGTCCAGTGGTTAGACTTGATGCTTTCACTGCTGTAGGCCCAGGTCCAGTCCCTGGTTGGGGAACTAAGATCCCGCAAGCCATTTCACGTGGCCAAAAGAAGAGATCTCTCCTTCATAACAGATGAACCAAGAGATTTTGGTGTGATAACCATATCTGTGTCTGTTTTCCTTTCACTTTGTAGCTCGTTCTCCAGTTTTTAGTGCCATGTTTGAACATGAAATGGAGGAAAGCAAAAAGGTATGTAACAGGATAGAAATATGTCTTTTTAGCTAGGTGGCTAGAGTCAGATTTATTTTCCTGTTTTTTTTTTTTTAATTTCTTATTATGTGATTAAAATTGAGTACAGTTCCCTGAACAGACAATTTCTAAACGTAGAAAGAGGTGGTCTGGAAGCATTCTGGATAAAGCAGACTCACTGTTCCAAGCAGATCATTCAGATAGTCTTGAGTTGGGGTATTAGGCTTGTGTTTTGAAAAGAAACGTGAAAAATCAAAGATATAGTTATCTTGCTATGTATTTGAAAAAGCGAAGGTGGTGCATAAGATGGTAGAAAAGGCTATTAACAATCAAATAGAGCAAAGAGGAATTTCTATTGATGTTAGATTTAAAATGATATGAACTCCTCTCTTCCTCAGAATTTAAAATCATGAAGCTTGTTTAGGAAGTTTGTTCTGTTGGATTGTTTCTTATTTTTAATTTTTTTGGCATAGAATCGGGTTGAAATCAATGATGTGGAGCCTGAAGTTTTTAAGGAAATGATGTGCTTCATTTACACGGGGAAGGCTCCGAACCTTGACAAAATGGCTGATGATTTACTGGCAGCTGCTGACAAGGTAAGATAAGAACAGGAAAATAACAAGACTAGGAGTTTTGGTGACCTCTTGAGCTTCATGACTGGGCTTTTATGTTGCTTTGTGGGCAGGATGAGCGTATATCTTAGTTAGGTCAGAACAATGCTGGTTCATACTTGTGTTCCAACAGTTATCGATAGCACCCTTTTTATTTTCAAAAGTGTCCTCCTTTTAATGGTAAATTATATGGTCACCCTCACTATGGAAAAGAAGTGAGGTTTACCTCTCTTCTCTTGCCCATCTCAATTTTAACTCAGTGATTTGAAAGATACAGATTAACATTTGGATTTATAATTTGGCTTTGTAGTTTACAAAAATGTTCTTGAGTTCATTAACTTTTACTTAAGCTTTGTTAATAAGAGAATAACTTTTACTTAGTATTCTGGTCATTTGCAGCTTTTCCCTAAGAAGTTATTGAAATATGTCATATTCAAAATTGTAAGAGAGATACTTCTACCATAAACATACACTTTGATTATGAGATACATTTTGATTTGAGAAATATTAAAGTGTAAAAATAATAATGTAGATCTTAGCCTTAGTGAAGTGTAGTGATTACTAAAACAACAGGCAGGTGATTCCCAGGATTGAGGGGGAAAAAGGTTAATGAAACTCTTAAGTCAAACTGGGGTTTTTGTGTTGCTCTTTTACAACCAGATTTCTCAGAACCTTTAGTATGTTAGTGTGCACTGTGTGTTTTCTAAAAAATGAATATGATAGACACATTTCTCCCAATTTCATTAACCCAGAATCACTTTTCTCAAGAATCACTTCCAGGGATTAGTGTTCCCCAAATCACAATTTGGGAAACTGACTTTGATTGTGTAGATACACCAGAGAGAGCAGTGACCTGTTCCTCTAAGGCCCTGTGGTCTGAGGAAATGGGGAGATTGGGTGGGAGAAACAGTTGCTATTTATCCTGTGGAAATTTTTCTTCTGTTGGGGAGCAGTTGAAGCAAGAGTGTTAATGGGCATAAGCCCAGCCAGCAGTGGGCTCTGTGAGAGAGATGGTTCTCTGCTGGAAGCGCCTCCTTTTGCTGCCCTGCCGCTGCAGCAGCTGCCTGAGGGTCCCAGCTGTCTCTGACCTGAAGGTACTAGAACCTTCCCAGGATACACTCAGGGGAGTCATCTCCTTCCTCCTCCCTTTGCACCCCTGAGGAAAATGTGTTTACAGTGGTGGTTTTGTCTTTACTGATCATCTTTTTGCTGTGTTTATAGAACATATAAACACATAAAAACACTGGACGCATATAAACCCAATCAGTGCCTCCAGTGTAGAAGATTGAATAATAACTGTATTGTTTTATCAACTTGCAAAACTTCTTAAGTATGATTAGGCATTTGCAAACATCCTGTACCCTTCCAGTCTAGCTCATTTCTGACCAGAGCAAACTTGGCTTTCAGTGGAAACAGAAAGAAAACATTCACTGTGAGGTCTGGGGAAGGAGAGAACACGGCCCGTAAATGGCTGCTTTTCATAAGCTGAGTTTATAATGATTATGCTTCATTTGCCCTCTAATCATTTTTTGGCCACACCATGCCATTTGTGGGATTTTAATTCCTCAAGCAGATTTTGAACCCAGGACCTCGGGAAGAGTTCTAGGTGAGGGTATAAATAAATGTGTTGGAAATGAACGTCTAGGTTGATACTGGGCACATCCTGAGAGCTCGGAGTCCTAGCCCCTGGACCACCAAGGAATTCCCTGCCCTCTGATTTTCAGTGAAGCAGTCACTTGTGCTCATACACACCAGGCGTTTCCCCTCTCATTATCCAGCTCCTGTAAAGATGAATAGTATCACAAGGTCCAGTTTTTAGACAGAAGTACTAAGAGTTGTACATTCTCAAAGCCAGGTCTAGACAGCTGTGTCCTGGGCTTTCAATCCTGCTCCTCAGCCAGAGAGCCTACTGGGAACCTACCCTAAGTATAGAGAGCATGGGGTCAGCCAGAACTGACATTCCAAGGGTGGTATTTTCAGTGCAGTGTGTAAGAAAAGCAGTTGAATCACAGCAGTGCTTTAAGTTTATGAATGAGAAGTAACTGAAGAGTTCGTTTTTGAAGTTCCTTTCAGAATTTCACATTAGATAATCTTTGCTCTAAGCTTATTTAAAAACATTTTTACCTTTACACCTCCTTGTGAGCTTCAGGAAAACAGAATAAGAAAATTTTCACGGAAGGATCTAAACATCTAGAATTTACCCAAGAGACTAAAACAGCTTCTTCTGAGCTTTTCCAGTCTCCTGGGGACATGTGTAATTAGACCAAAAACAAAACAAAACACGTTGCCCAGGCCTGGGAGACAAAATTTCAACCTCTTGGGCAAGTACTGCCATTAGGCAGGTTTTTCAGAAGCATAATTAAGAAAAAAAACTGTCCCCAAGGGACAAAAATGGCTACTTTTGTCTAATTATGCAGTAGGGATCAGAGCTATTCACAGCAAAAGTCCTTTTAAAAGAATATGTTGAGAAAAAGGATAAGATGAATATTCTTTGCAGCACTGAGTGAAGACTGAATATTTACTCAACTTTTTCCAGTCTTCTGAAACAAAAATGGCAACCTAATTTCTTTCTTGTCTAGTGTCATTCCTGTTTTCCATGGAAACTGTTTTCCAGTTACTCAAATGTAAGAAATTAAAGCTGCACCAAAACCAATAAAACTCTCTTTTTGCTGCAGGAGATCACAGTGCCGGCAGATATGCCTCCTCACCCCGAACTCATAAAAATAAAATTGTCCTGGTTTGATTGTCATGATTCAGCCCAGAGGAGTATTGTGTCATTGAGTTCTGAGGCCCTCAAAATGGGACCTGCACAGAGACTGAGGATACCCTCAGACCAAATCATTCTCCTGTGAACTAATTAGTGACAATTTTATTTTGTGCCTCCTTTTTTCTCCATCTTCCCTCTTTGCCCTGAAGTTCCTTAGTAAGTTCATGATATATTTGAGAGCAAGTAGTACAGTTGCATCAAAACAAATCAAGTAGATTAGATATGCCCAATATTAACCTAGACCTTCATTTCCAGAACATTTACTTAAACCCTTTACTTGGAAAATAGGAAGTTTTAAGACTGAAACTAGAGCCAGGTTGTCTGATGCTTTGTTCTTCTACCCTCAGAATCTTAACCTCAACCCCAATAAAATAGGACTCCATTTATCCTTTTCTATTGAAAAGGAGGCCTTTGGTTGATACTCATTCAGGAACAACTACTAGCAGAAATGCTGGTAAAAGTCACTACAGGGCTCCTTTCACAGCCCGATATCCTGCTGGGCTGGTGACAGTACTTAAGTAGAAAGGGCTGCGCTGCACCCTAGTCTGGCTCTAAATAAAAGGATTGCAGAAATTTAAAATGTAATGTCCCTGTTGACTTGAAGCAGAGAAATGCCTCATTGTAAGGGTAGGTGGGGATTGTTTAAGAGAGACTTTAATTGTAGTCAGGGTAAGGGAAAACTTGAAGATGTGGGTCTATTGCATAGACCCATGTTGCTATTTTTCTAATAGACTTTAGAACTTGAATGGCAGCTCTGCAAGTTATTTTATTTTAGCCATCTTCATTTCAGCCTTCAGCGTATGGTTATGTTTTATAATTGCCTTTTCATGGTCTGTGGAGTTTTATTCAGGTATCCAGTTATGTGATGGTATGGTTGAAGAAAACTACTTCAGTAGCAATCAGCCCAGAGCCTTTCCTGTTCTGACAACAGCACGCTTGTGTTTTACAGTACGCCTTGGAGCGTTTAAAGGTCATGTGTGAGGATGCCCTCTGCAGTAATCTCTCCGTGGAGAACGCCGCAGAAATTCTCATCCTGGCTGACCTCCACAGCGCAGATCAGTTGAAAACTCAGGCAGTGGATTTCATCAACTAGTGAGTTGCCATCTTCAAAGTTCTTTCAGGATAGTTGGGTTAGCTAGCAAGCAAAAAAGAAAGACTTTGAATTGGTGAGTGAAACAGATGAGTAACTTTAAGCTTTCAGGAGCAAGTAGAGAGTGTCTGTCTTTTCCTTCAGCTTGATAGTGTGAAAAATGGTTTTGCTTTCATCAGTCTAATCTGATTGGTGATTGAAGTGTTGTACTACCTTGCAGGATGAGAATTGATGAAAATGACAACTCGCTGGTCTGAAAAACCTTTGTCCCCTAAAGCAATAGCATCTTTACTTCACACTCACCAGCTTATTACAAAAAGACTTGCAGATCTCTGGGAAAACGAAAGTGGATTTTTATGAGTTAGTAAGAATGTCTAATGGTCGACTACAGAATGGGGAAAAGAGAAAACATAATTAGGAGATGAGGTAGTGGAATACTGTTTTGTAAAAGAAGTATCCATTCCAGTACATCTGTTCCTTCTTCCTAAATGACAAGTGACCTGGCCATATTACTTTCTCAGTGGGAGATAATTCTCAGTGGGACATGTTCTACTGCTTTGCCTGATGGGGGGCAAAAGTTGGGGGAAAAAACCCAAGAAGAGAAGCCCCCACAATAGCCGTACTGGAGTAAGACAGGTCTAAGAGGTTGCAGGGTAGATGAGTAAACCTTATTTAACACAGAAAATTCCCTGAAACAAAAAAAGATGTTCTCTAAGGCTGAAGGACTATTTTGAAGGAGTTAACAATGGAAGCAAAATATTCCTGATCCTAAGTGCTCCCTCTGTACTGGACACTTGTTTGGTGCTTTTTAGATGTTAACCATTCAATGAAGTGTGGGAATTGGCCCCTCTTTTTCAATAATCAAATAAGCCCCAGGCTGTGATCTGCTTCTTGGTTATGGGACTAGTAAATGGCAAAGCCAGATGGAAACTCAGAGCTGTCTGACCCAGAGAACTCCTGCTCTTTATCAGCCTCACCAAGGAATATAAAGAGCTTTGATGATTTAGAGAAAAGCCTGAAGAACATTTCATCTTTGGTAATTGAGAATATAGTGGCTCAAAGTTCTGGTTTTCAGACTTACAAGAGCCGTAACCTGGTCACCTGTCTACCTGTTGTCTAACAAGCAAATTCTCTTGCATGTTAAGGGTTCTGTCTGAGTGTCTTGCATTGACACCCAGACAACAAACCCTGGGAAACTGGGCTCTCTATGTGGCTGTTTAGTTTGTCCTTCAGGTACTCCTTTGGTAACCCACCTCTCACATTTCTCCTAGCCATGCTTCAGATGTCTTGGAGACCTCCGGGTGGAAGTCAATGGTGGTGTCACATCCCCATTTGGTGGCTGAGGCGTACCGCTCTCTGGCTTCAGCACAGTGCCCGTTTCTGGGACCCCCACGCAAGCGCCTGAAGCAGTCCTAAGATCCTGCCTGTTGTAAGACTCCATTTATTTTCCAGAAGCAGCATCCATCATGGCTGCCACTAACCACCAGGTAGACAACGCAATCTGTGGAGCTTTCACTCTGTTGTGGGGGGAAAAGACTGCATCGTGGCCCCAGACTTTTAATACAGCACTAAATAAACTTGGGGGAAATGGGGTGGGGGGTGGGAAGGGCCCAAGACTCGGGGCTGTTCGACCTAATGAAAACCCTGTTGCTGCGTCACTGTGTCCCCTTTGGCCCGGCCAAGGTTGATACTGTGGGGATTCAGTTTAGGCGCTGGCCCTGAGGACATCCCCGCGGTGGTACTTTGGAGAAACCTGTCTGCATCTGACTGAGCAGAACAAATCGTCAGGTTCCTGGAGCAAAAAGAAAACTTAAAAAGGACATTTAGTTTTAAGAGAAGGGAAAAAGAAAGAAGAAAGGATTTTTGCAGAATTTCTCAAAAAATCAGTTTGTGGATTCCAGTAGTATTTATGTTGAGAGAAGTTTTAGTCCATCCAGCTGTGCTAAAACTTGGATATTTGTGAAAACTCCTCACTACCATGCAAGTTATCAGAAGAGCTCTCTTGTGGTTAGCACTTATTGTTTGCAAGAACAGAATATGTCCTGTTACCCTTTGATGAAAAATGACCAGCAGAGGTGAAAGGGGAAGGAGATTATTTGATCTAGAAGATGAGTGTTCTGATGTGGTAGCTTTTGGAAAAAAATCTTTATTGGTGTTGAAAACTGGAAAAAATAGTTTATCCAGAATTCATACTGTCTTGACAAGAACTATGGTTCTCTGTTTTTAGATATTGTGGAAAATGTTTTTTGGCATTTTTCTCTGATTTTATTTCATCTCCCCCACTCCTTTTTCTAAAAAAAAACACAAATACACACACAACAATAACAGAGCAAAAAGAAGAGAAAAGAAAAGGAAATTTTATTATTAATGCTGTGTGAAAAACCTCCCAGCCCGAGATTGCTCAGCTGTTTGTACCTGACTTGCCGCCTGCATAGGAGCCAGTCCTGTTCCTTCCAAGTCACCCCTCTTCCTGCAGGGGAGAACTTCCAAATGTTAATTTTTTTTTTTTCTTTTTGAAAATATAAATAATTACTATTTTGTACTGTGTGGTATTTCTGGTCTTTTGTTTCACTCACTTGGCTTGTCTTTTGGGTCTGAATTCCTTAAGGGATTTTGAAGGCCTAGTTTGATCCTTCAGCTTGCAAAGGTTATTCTCAAAATATCTAAGCAGTAGGAATTCATTGTGTGTCCCTCATCTCAAGTTTCCTTTGTCAGCTTCCAGCATCTGCCAGTCCCTTGTCCTTCCTGAGTATCTCACAGTCCACATCCTAATGAGGGATCAGGCTGCTACTGCCAAGGCAAGTAATAGAAGTGAGCTTTTCTGCACCCTACATGTTTTAAGACCTAACTCCCAATCTCCCTTAACTAAATATAAAATATCAAGGGGACATGAATGTGGAGATTTAATAAAGGGAAATTCTTATCTCTGACTGGTTCTGTCACTGACTGGATGTGTTTTCAGAAAACTTAGTATCTGAATTCCCAGTGAGCTCACAGGAATGCTCTGGAGCTCCCCCTCTGTTTTCATATGGCAGGGTTGGACAGGACAGTGGGGTACGCTGGAGAATCATCAGCCATTGGGCCAAGGTGTATATTATTTGGCCTTAGATGGAGACTCAAAGCATTTCATCTTCCATTGTTCTCCAGTGACTTTAGCCTTTGCAGCTTTCCAGTTTTCATTTTATCTTGCCCCTCCTGGAATAAAATAGATAGGACTGTTATCAGTATAATCAAAGGCAGGATTTGTTCATTAGAAACCACTCCTCTGCACGTCTTGGTTTTCTCCTAAGTGTCACCTGTGTGAGCAAGTGCCCACTTCTCCATGTCCTGGCTGCCTTCCTGGGCCTCCTGAGTTCTCATTTTCCAGATGAGCACACAGAGCTGGGGGCTGAGGTGTACCCAGAATCTCCTCTACCCACATTGTCTCAGGGAACTGTGCCGGCTCAACACTGCTCAGGTTTCAGCAAACCTTTCTATAATGTATCTCATTTGAACTTCCTACCACTTGATGGGTTTGGTAGGACAAGTTAGAGATAGCATCTTCCCATTTTATAGATGAGAGAAATTGAAGCCCTGAGGGACATGCCTAAGGTCACACAACTTGAATAAGAGTTCTTCTAATATGGTACCCTGAAAAGATTATGTAAGTAACTGGAGGAAGTTCCATATCTGAAATCTGAGGTAAAGCTTCATGTGGGAATAGCAAGAGCAAAAGCTCTATAAAGGTGCCTCAGCTGGCCTGTTACTCACAGGATCCAGGAATTACAAACCAGGCTTCAGATTTGCTTTTCTTCATTCACAGAAAGCTGTGGATTGGGGGTTGGTGGGTTCAGGGACTGTCTTCAGGAGAGTAGCAATTAGCAATTCTGGCACCAGGCTCCTGGCAAGATAAAGGTCTCTTCTGAGATTTCCCAACATTTATGGGATTTCCACTATGGGCTTTACTATGGAAACAGAGCGGTTAGGATTTTGGATACAGGTGAAGCGGTTCGATGTTTCTGCTGTCATCATTCTTTCTGGACATGTTTGTTTTTATTTAAATAATATAGTTGAAGCCATCTGGTTATGACAACACCAGAGCCCCAGCATACTGTTTGTAAACCTCCCACTGCCACCACCCTCTCCTTTAGCTCCCCCACATCTGAAATTTAATTCAAGTTAACTCCACAATCTGGGGCATGTGCTGTCACTGCAGAGATGTCCGTGCCAGTGGAACAGTTGGAGGTTTCAATTCCACTAGGATATGGCTTATTTATCAAAACAATATTTCAAGCACATAGTTTCACAGAACCTTTCAAGTTGCAGTTTCAGGCCCAAATACTGTCTGGCATCATTCCCCAGCTCCCCTCCTTCCTTGTTGTCAGCCCCCTCTAACTGGCCATTCACGAAACATTTTTCTTGTTTCTTAAGCGAAGGTTAAACTTGTGTTGATTATTAGGCATCTCAGGCACCTTTATGGCATTTAATAATTTAGGTAAGAGACGTTTTCCTTTTCCTTATCACTTATTTGTCTGCTGGCCTATCTAGTTCTTTAAAAGGTTCCTCTCTCTCTCTCTCTCTCTCCTTTTTTAGATAACAGCCAGAGACATCAAGATTCTTTCTTAGGCCAAAAGATCTTTGGTTTGACCAGCACTCTGCACAGTCATTTATAATTCTGGCCTAAACCTATTGTGGGTTCTCCATATTGTATGAGCCCATGCAGATGAAAGGAAACAGCTTGTATGTTTATGAGCAAAACAACAAACTGGCAGGGGGTGGGGGGAGTGGGGAGTTGAGCTGCACTTTGAAACTGACTGTTGCTTTGTTCTGGCTGTTCAACTCCTATAAAAGAGCAGCAGCTAAATCCCCCCAACATGACTATATTGGATCCTTTGGGTTACTGTTGTCAAAGACAAATTATTGGCTGGAACCCAACCTTATTTTCCACAACTAATTATCTTTCTAATCAGCTTGGGCCTGTGTGTTTCCTTTATCTCATGACTTTTCCCTGAACTCTGCCCTACATCATTTAGATTCATTTCTAATGGCTTGCTGACTAATCCGACATTCAGGTGAGTGTTGTTAGATTGCTCTTTATGAATGTTTATGCACAAAGCGGTTGTGTTTCCCCTCTTTTGATTTCAGAAGTGACTGTGCCACATTGGGCCCTTTAACCCAATAGGTGGACACCTCCTGGAGACAGTGAGCATGGAAGCAAATGTAGGATGATCAGTATTTGGGGAAATGAGCTGGGAGAATGAGCAGCTTTCACCTCCAGATGAGAGCAGAAACTTGAATGTTGTTGACTGATGGGATCTTTATGCCGCTAAGCCATTAGCAAGATGATCACTCCCCCTCTGTAAACCCTATAATGCTGGAGTGGAAAGTGGCATCTGAAATATTGAGGTAAAGCTGCAGCTTTACCTGCAGCTCTAGGAAAAGAGAATTTAGACTTGAGGGAATTCAGTACAAGCAACAGAAATGACTAAAGAGTTGAAGGGGATCAACTCTGGGGGAAAAACATTAAGATGAAATAGGCATTACTCAAGAATGGAAATAGCGGAGTTCTGAGCGCTTGCCGTCTTGTCTTGGGAGTTGTCTTGTGCAGCTCCCATTCATCCCAAGGTGATAATGTAACATCCTCAAGGTCATTCAACCTGGCTTTTGGCCAAGAAGCAACAGAAGGCAAAGGAATAGCTTTGGGGCATAGGCCTGCAGACCAAAGAAAAGGTGAAAAATCTAAGAATTTGCCTAAGTGGACACATCAGCTCATAATGCTCAGTTGAAATGGGGTGCGCTTCAGCCAGCTCAAGACCCCAAAAGATGAGCTCTTGACAGACTGCAGGGATAAAAGGGGCCCCCACATAATTCATCTTCTTTTCATGTGTGAGAAAACATATCCAGAGAAGTGAGATGCTGAGGCCACTGACTGAACGTATGATGCCTAAGCATCTAGAACGTGCCATACACTGTGCTAGGCCAGGCTCTTGCGCGGGAGAGTAGGATTTGCAGTCCAGTAATCCAGTCTTACGGAGGAGACAGGGGAGTGGCTCACAGAAACAAAGCCGGAAAGTCAGAGCACCGAGGACTGAAAAGCTATCAAGTTTAGCTTGATAAGGTCAGCGGTTCCCTTAGAGCAGTTTCTGTCAAGTGGTGGAAGCAGAAACCAAGACTGATGAGAAGGTAAGCAAACATGGCTTGAATATAAGTTACTCTTTCTAGAAGTTTTGCAGGGAGAGAGGAAGGAAATCTCCCACCCACTCTTAAGAACTTAAGTCTCAATTTAGTCAAGACTTTTGTCTAGAAGTAATGGTGTACAGGTTCCATAAAATTACAGACACTATAGTGGCTGATGGCTTATAACAAAAGTCATGTCTGTAGAATAATTACAGCCTCAAATTGAGAAAACAATTACCTTCAACCCTTACACAGTTTTGAGAAAAGTGAAAGGTGCTCAGTCGTGTCCAACTCTTTGTGACCCCATGAACTATATAGTCCATGGAATTCTCCAGACCAGAATACTGGTATGGGTAGCCATTCCCTTCTCCAGGGGATCTTCCCAACCCAGGGATTGAACCCAGGTCTCCTGCATTGTGGGCAGATTCTTTACCAGCTGAGCCACCAGGGGGAAGTCCAAGAATACTGGAGTGGGTAGCCTATCCCTTCTTCAGGGGATCTTCCCAATCCAGGAATTGAACCAAGGTCTCCTGCATTGCAGGTGGTTTCTTTACCAACTGAGCTATCAGGGAAGCCCACAGTGTTGAGAATGATTTCCTGAAGACAGACAGGTTTCTATACTCTATCCTGTCCATCCTCCAAGTAAAAGTTGGCTTCACATTTATTATAGACCCTTAAAACGTTTCTGTGGGTAGTGGTTTGGTTCAGTGGTGTGCTACTAAAAGTATATTTACTTGCCCAAAATACAAGCCCTGGTTGGTAGCACTTGCCAGTTTCCATGGTGTAAATACTCCCACTGTGGCCATTTCAAGCCTCAAAGTGATACTGCTGGATGTAAATTTGGAAGGGGAAGTGCAGCTCCCCATTATCAGTTACTGCCACCATACAGATAACAGTAGATGTATATAACCTCAGTCCATCAATTCAATTCAGTTGCTCAGTTGTGTCCGACCCTGTGAACCACAGCCAGGCCTCCCTGTCCATCACCAACTGCCAGTCTACCCAAACCCATGTCTATTGAGTCGATGCCATCCAACCATCTCATTCTCTTTTATCCCCTTCTCCTGCCTTCAATCTTTCCCAGCATCAGGGTCTTTTCAAATGAGTCAGTCCTTCGCATCAGGTGGCCAAAGGATTGGAGTTTCAGCTTCAACATCAGTGCTTCCAATGAACACCCAGGACTGATGTCCTTTAGGATGGACTGGTTGAATCTCCTTACAGTCCAAGGGACTCTGAAGAGTCTTTTCCAACACCACAGTTCAAAAGCATTAATTCTTCAGCACTCAGCTTTCTTTATAGTCCAACTTTCACATCCATACATGACTACTGGAAAAACCATAGCCTTGACTAGACAAACCTTTGTTGGCAAAGTAATGTCTCTGCTTTTTAATATACTGTCTAGGTTGATCATAAGTTTCCTTCCAAGGAGTAAGCGTCTTTTAATTTCATGGCTGCAGTCACCATCTGCAGTGATTTTGGAGCCCCCAAAAATAAAGTCTGACACGGTTTCCACTGTTTCCCCATCTATTTGCCATGAAGTGATGGGACTGGATGCCATGATCTTAATTTTCTGAATGTTGAGCTTTACGCCAACTTTTTCATTCTCCTCTTTCACTTTATCAAGAGGCTGTTAGTTCTTCACTTTCTGCCATGAGGGTGGTGTCATCTGCATATCTGAGGTTATTGATATTTCTCCCAGCAATCTTGATTCCAGCTTGTGCTTCCTCCTCAATCCATAGGCGATGGTAAAGTGTAAGATAAATAAGAGATGAATTTTGAGTATTCACTACTTTTGCTGTTAGTTGTACATTAATACAATTTGATTTTTAATTGACCATTTAACAACCAGCTCTCAACAATTGGCTCTATAGAGCCAGTGTGAACCAGCTCCAGCATACCACTGGTGTGGTTTCAAGCTTGTCCTCCAACTTCTGTGTGCTTTGTTATTTCCTGTTATCCTGCAGCACTCTAGAATGCACTTACTAGTTTAATCGTAAAATGAAGTACTGTCTTTTTGGAAATTTATAGATAGATTGACATTGATACATGAACCAATAGTCATACATTTTAATCTCTCTGGGTAAATAAATACTTTTATTTCTGTCTTTCAGAGGTATTGAAAGTGTTTACTGACATACTAATGGAAAATAGGCACACCACACCCCCCCAAAAAATTATCCAGTGTAACCTTAAGTCATTCCAGTGATGTGGTCTCCACACACTATCCTTCATATCTCTGTTACCTCTGAACAAAAGTTAAAGAGGCATTTGAGCATGGTCAGCATACAATGGATAGTCCCCAGGGCCTTCTACATCCAGCAGAATTTAAGAACCTTGCATGGGTTTGGCTTTTTAAAAATTAATTTTTAGAGCCCTTTTTGTTTTCTTTGCTAAAAATTTGATATGTGTTGTGCCAGAAGCTATGCTAGTTTCTAGGGATAAACAGTAACTGCTCCCTGCCCTCATTGGACCCGACAGTCTAATGGAGAGAGAATGCCCTTAATAATCTCACAAATGTAATATCAAGCCATGGTGAGTGCTCTGAAAGAAATGTATAGGCACCGTGAGAGCCTGGAGTAGGCAGTTAATCTCTTCTGGAGGATCCAAAAAGGCTCCCCTACGACGACTTTAGAAGTGAGAGCGGCAGAATGAAGAGCTGTCAACTTGGTGAAGTTGGAGAGTCACATTCCACATACAAGAAGTCACCTGCATGAAGCCCAGAGTCAGGAGGGAGCATGGTGCTTGCATTCTGGGAACCTAGGGAAGACTGAGTGGCTTGGAATATGGAGAAATGTGAGAGTAAGTTAGAAGCCAGACCTGGGCAGGACCTTCATAGGTCACATTCAGAGTCTGGGTGTTTATACTAAGAATGGTGGGGAAATCTTGGAAGAGCTTTATTAAAGAGGAGGGGATGACAAGAGTTTCATTTTAATAGATCTTTGGCTTGAGTGTAGAAAAGTTAACAGTGTGAGTGGGGATGGAAGAAAGCAAGAAATAACAGAACTTGAACCATAGAGGTGGCAGAGCTGGAGAAGAGATACTTTGGAGAGAGGTTAGGGGACAGGTCTGTCAGAACTTGATGCTTGGTTAGAGAAAGGACAAAGGTGATTAGGTCACCCAAATAGAGACCGGTGGGAAGATAAGCAGGGAAACTGGATAATCAAGTTCATTTTACTTGTTGATTATGAGATGCCTTGAGAAATTGCAAATGGAGGTGTCATGCAGGCTATTGGATTTATGAGCCCAGGATTCCAAGGAGAGAAGTTTCTGGGAACCAAGGTTTTCCGCATTACAGGTGAATTCTTTACCAGCTAAGCCACAAGGGAAGCTCCAGAATACTGGAGCAGGTAGCCTATACCTTCTCCAGCGGATCTTCCCAACCCAGGAATTGAACTGGGGCCTCATGCTTTGCCAGGCAGATTCTTTACCAACTGAGCTATCAGGGAAGCCCAACTTTCACATGAGATGCCTTGAGAAATCCAAACAGGTATCTTGCCAGCTATTGAATTTACAAGCCTAGAATTCAGAGGAGAGAAGGTTCTGAATTATACTGGTTTAGAGGTGTAGTTGTGAAGCCCTTGGTGTGTTGGATCATCAAGGAGTATAGAGTGAAGAGAGAAGGGGGTCCAGGGGTAAACCCTAAAAAGCGCTTGTATTTTAGGGCTGGTTTGAAAAAAAAATACGCCACAAAGGAGAAGAATTGGCTAGAGATTGAAATACATGTCGGGACAAATACTAAACTGTTAAAAGTGTCAAATGCTATAGAATAAGAATAAAATTGCCCACTGGAGCTAGCAACATGGAAGTCATTAGTGACTTTAGCCAGGTCCATTTCAGTGAAGGGACCTGACTGGGGTGAGGTGAGGAGTCATGAGGAGTTGAGAGTACAGGCAAGTCTTCAAGGTATGGCTGTGATGGAAAGAAGCTGCTGCTACTAAGTCGCTTCAGTCGTGTCCAACTCTGTGAGACCCCATGGACAGCAGCCCACCAGGCTCCTCTGTCTCTGGGATTCTCCAGGCAAGAATACTGGAGTGGGTTGCCATTTCCTTCTCCAATGCATGCATGCATGCTAAGTCGCTTTAGTTGTGTCCGACTCTGTGAGACCCCATGGACAGCAGCCCACCAGGCTCCTCTGTCCGCAGGATTCTCCTGGCAAGAATACTGGAGTGGGTTGCCATTTCCTTCTCTGATGGAAAGAAGTTGGGGCAAAACTGAAAGAGGAAAATGAGTAGAGGGAGGAGTTCCATTTTTCCTATTGTGTGGAAGAGAGAGAGGAACATTTCAAGTCACTAGGAGGGATCCAGTAGAGAGGAAGCAGTTAAAGCTTTGTGATCCAGCAGAGAAAGGATCATCTGGGCAGGGAAGTCCAAGAGAGCTGGGAGGAGAAGCAGGCTGGTGGGCACGGGTAGGAAGACTAGAGACACCCTCTGGGTGGGAGGAGAATCCTGCAGAAAGGGGCTTTGTCTCATAGTGGGAAGTTGAGCAAGGTTGTATCTGGTGACTTACATGTCATCATTTGGTGTTAAGTAGGAGATAAGGTCAATGGTGGAGAATTCCTGGGAAGTGGGTGGGGGTGTGATTGGAACTAGTTGCTGGGGAGGAGTTGGTGAGAGTCCAGGCAGCACTGGGGGTCCAGCCAAGGTTGGTGTTTAGGAGCCTGGCTTTGACCTCCTGCCACCACTCATGATCTTGGCCAAAGCGCCTGCAAATATAAGCCTTAGGTTTTTTTTTTTTTTAATCTGTGAAATGGGTATATTTCATAGAGTTCCCATGGGGAATTAATGAGTAATACATATCAAGTCCTTAACATGGTGACTGCCATTCATGGGCACCAGAAAGGTAAACTGCTGCTGATGTCGTTGTTATTGTTGGGTACTCTTGTTGGGCCTACCCTAAGCCATATGTAGCCTTTTGAGTCCATTGCTTTTTAGGATTTCTTGGAATGGAATGTCAATCTGCAGTGAGACCCTGAAATGGGCACCTTTGAGAGTGTGGGGATCTTCTAAGAGAGAATTACCTGTGGGAAGAGCATCCTGCATGAACTGGCAAGCCCCATGTCCTGCAAGTTCTGAGGCCCTCACCTGCTGTAATGGGAGGAGTCTCAGGAAGAGTTTGCCAGCGCCAGTTTTTCAGTCACCTGGATCAGCTCTTCCATTCTTCATTTACAGTCACCACTGTCGTTGTTATAACTGCCAAAAGCTAGGAGTGCTTGACATAAGGCATTCCAGAGAGGAAGATAAGAGGCAGGACAGAAGCACTTCATCTTGGAGGTGTGAAAACAGGGTTTGGGGAGAGGATGTCAGTAACCTGGGGACCCTGGAGCCCTGGTCTTAGATGGCTGCTGCCTTGTGGGGGCCCAGG
This sequence comes from Antilocapra americana, assembly GCA_007570785.1. NCBI lineage: Eukaryota > Metazoa > Chordata > Mammalia > Artiodactyla > Antilocapridae > Antilocapra > Antilocapra americana. The sequence goes on along the minus strand of ML664177.1, from coordinate 18,146,630 downwards.
GAGTGAGGGATGATGCATACCTGCTAATCCAATCCCGCTTTCTTTTAACACAGTTTTCCGTCTTGGCTTCTTTTATTTTTTCCTTCCTTTTCTGCTCCCTGACCTTCCCTCCTCCTGGAGCATGGAAGCGTCTATTATTTCTCCCCTGTTTTCCTAGACATTTCTCTCTCCTGTCTCCAGTACCACTCACTAGAGTGACATCTTGAGCCTGATCCTGTCGCATTAAAAAAAAAGAAACTCTGCCTACAACGAGCCCTCCAGTGCTGATCTCCACTGAGATGTGGCAGATGGCAGAGCTTGACTGAGCAGAGCAGCCTCCCTCCTACCCCTGGCCTGGGAGCTGCCAAGACTGGTAAATGGGGCATTTATATACCTTTCCACACTCTAGTATCCTCCACCTACCCCTGATTTCTCCAAACAGCATCCTCCTCATTTATTGCAGATGCCACCCAACAGGGTTTCAGCTGCCTCTTGACCTGTGTCTTCCCTGCTCTTCTCTGTTCCTGTGAAGTGCTCCTATGATAGAGTTCAGAGTTATCTGTGAGTCACAAGATTTACTGCCAGGCCCCATGTCTACCCCATGCCCTTGGACCTTCTCGAAGTATGGAAGAAATGGGTCACAGAGGCCCAATCCTCAGGGACTCACCCTCAGGGGTACAGTCCGAAATGGGCACGTTTCACACACCCAGTTCCCGGGAGTACCAGCAAGGGACCACAGACCATCCAAGTTGATGAGAAATTGATCCACTGGGTGGAAGTGATAAAGACAGATGAGATGGGGATGGGGCAGAGTAAGGTAGGAGAGGCCCCTGTAGGCGGCCTCAGCGCTGGGAGCATGCTTGGCTGACTGCTCTGGGAGTTTAACTCTGCTTCTAAATAAAAGCCCTTTGGCCACCTGCATTCCCCAAGCCTTGTGCCTACCAATCAAAGTCCCAGGGGCATACCCTGGGGCTTCTGGAGTATGGAAGTGGGATATGGAGCCCAAGGAGCAGTAAGAACGAAACCAAGAGCTCTGCTTCTCAACCAGAATCAAAAGTAGTATTCCTTTGTGTCTGACCTTCCCTGTGGGTCTTTCTTCCTGCACATTACTGCCCATGGCCATTCTCCCTCCCTCGTACCCAGGCTTGGCCAGGCTAGGACTGTGCTCCGGGCAGCTGTGCCAAACACAGTTCAACTGCTTTACATCTTCCAGCTCACAGCAGCCCTCTGACAGGTAAAGATCACCCCCATTTTACAGATGGGGAAAGGAGGCAAAAGATGCCCAATAACTTGCCAAAATTCTACAATTGGGAAGTGCAAAACGAGGACTTGAATCTAGGCAACTTGGTTCCAGCATTGATGTGCTCAAGTGCTGCCCTCCACAGCCTTCCCTGGACAGAACGAAAAATCCGCCTTCTCCCCGATGCCTGTGAGCCCAGCCAGATGGCAACAGTCCTACATTGGAGCCAGATTGACTGCGCGAGAGCTGCTCCTTGAAGAAACCTTGTGAGCAGGTGGGGAGAAGAACTGCCATCACATCCTGACTGGGGAATGGCCTTGCTCTGACCCCAAGGTGGAGGAGCCCAGTCTCCCTGGGGCTGGACAGGCCATCCTTCCCCAGGTGGGACCACTCCTCAAGTCACGAAGGGGATCAGGGGTGAGGAAGCCTGGTGTCAGGAAAGAGCAGGTACTGGGTTAAGAGCTGAAAGACGCTGGCTTTTCCTATGACGCCCAGTGCCCCTCACTGAGTCCCCGGAGCTAACCCAGGTCTCTGAAGACCATTCTGGAGAAGCACACTGCTAAACACACACTCCTAGGAGAGGTGGGAGGAGGGGTGTGCCAGCACCGACATGTTGCCCTCACCTTTCCTGCATACCCTCTCCTCCAGCCAGGAGGACCCAGGCTGCTGGAGTGAGAACAGTGTGGCAGCTTGTCCCCCTGCTGTCACTTCCTCTCCCAAGCTGGCAGAGCGAAGGCTGTGATCACACCTCAGTGCACTGTCCAATGAGGCCCATCAGGATGACCCCCCAGGGAGAGTATTGTGCAGGACACTTTTGAGCAGATATGCCTCAAAGGAAGGCCTTCTTGCCTCTGGGGAGCCTCCAGGCCGGGTGTACAGGGACACAGCACCTCCCCTCACGAGTCTCCAATCTGATGGGGAACAACGGCTCCTATGTCCAGGTTCCACTTCATCTGGGGCGGCACCTACTTTCCTGCTGGGACAGTCCCCAAGTTGGCAGTTACATAGCCCTCTAGACTCGACCTGAGTCAAAGGTAGAAGCAGGCTCTTTTCAGAGGACCGTGGATGCCGAGGGATAACAGAGGAAGCAAGGTGGAATGGAAACTTGAGGCTGGATGTTGGAAGGGAGGAGGAAGATGGGAAGGCCAAAACCTGGGTCCTGGGGAACATGTTCAATGACAGTGCTCTTGGCTTCAGTTTCGAAAGGAGAGCATTTGGATATGGAGTGGTGGGGACTCATGGCTCCTACTTTTTTCCTTGAGTTTTTTCCTCTTCTTGAGATTTCTTCCTTCAATCCTAGCTATTGACATCACACTGACCACAATATAATATGTCCTTTAAGGCTTTGGTTCAAGTGTGAACTGAAACCTCTTCCCCTGATGATCTGGCCCCATGGAGACCAGCTGGAACTTTCAGAGGCTTTATTAAACAATATCTGTTGAATGAATAAATACTAAGGGAGAACAGAAGGGTGTTAATATATTATATCCACAAGGCTTAAAAATAGCCCAACTCATGGAGTCTAGGCTTCTGAGTCTGCCCCGCCAAGGCTTGGCAGGCTCTGGCCTGGCCTGGGCCAGTGCCTTCTGCCTTCACAGGGAGAAGCCAGTTGAAGGCCAGCACCAATTTGGGGGAAGGGGGCTTCTTGCTAGACCCCAAGAAACCACATGGTCCTTCTGCAGCCTACCTATGTCACCCGCTTTCATCTCCCTCCCCAAGTGGATAACACCTCTTGAGTTCACAGGGGCATTGCTTTTCCTGGGTGGAAGCAGAAGTGCCCCTGTTTCTTAAGCCAGGTCAATTCAGGAGAAATTAGAACCATGCCTGCTCCTACCCAGACTGGTTTGCAGAGCTCAAACCTGAGCTTATCCAGCCTGTGCTGGTCTCAATATAAACACAAAACCAACACTGAAGCTTCAGGTTCAGGAGCCTGGTACTCTGTCCCCAAGGGCCTGGTTTGCCTCACTCCCCGCTTGGCAGTCAACTCACTATGCCAGAAGCATGGGCTGCACAGGCTGCTCCATACAGTTTGTGCCCACCCTTGTGGGAGAAACGCTGTACAAGTGCAGGTCCCCAGAGTGATGTAAGGGCAGCCCCCACTCTGTCAACAATCCCCCTCCCATTACATGCCCCTTCTGCATTGGACTTCCAGAGCTGTGTTGTTGTAGGTAATTAAAGGGTTTTAATTAAATTATGATCCCATCTGGCTGGGACCAGTCAGGCCCTTAACAACGATTGTATGTCACCAACCTCAGAATGTGGACAGGGACTCAGACGCGTGGGGACTAAATTTGGGGATGAGGGGCCTTTCAGACAGGGATCCAGGATCCTTCTGGGCTTCTCAGGGGTCCCCTGCGATGCAGCAGCAACTTGTTACCCCTGCCAAAGGGTGGCTGTGCCCCTCAATGCCAGAGAGGGGGCAGAATACCAGAGCTTTCCCAAGTTCCTTCTAGCCCGTGAGTTGATACAACCTCTTGGAAGGGTGGAAAGATTTTTGAGCATTTTCTCATTTCTACAGATCAGGTCCACAGAAGTGAAGCACTCAACCACACCCAGTGAATCAAGTGGAGCTAGACCTAACTGCTAGAAATGGAGACCCAGTAAGATAAAATTTTGATTTTTCTCTTACATAGAAATCAGAAGGTAGGAGCCTAGGACTGGTATGACATTTCCTTTTAAAAATTATTTATTTTATTTATGTGGCCGCACTGGGTCGTCATTGCTGTGTAGGCTTTTCTATAGTTGTGGTGGGTGGGGGCTCCTCTCTAGTTGCAGTGAGTGGGCTTCCCATCGCAGTGGCTTGCTGTGGAGCACAGGCTCAGTAGTTGTGCCACATGGGCTTAGTTGCTCTGCTCTGCGGCATGTGGGATCTTCCTGGACCAGGGATCGAACCTGTATCTCCTGCGTTGATGGGCAGAGTCTCTAGCTCTGAGCCATTAGAGAAGCCCCTGACATGATATTTCTATTCCACGAAATTTTCAGGAATCAGCATCTTCTTCCAGCTCGTTTGGTCTGCCACTTCTCGGATATGGCTCTTATCCCTCTTGGTCTAAGATGACAGTTAGAGTTCCGGCAATCACATATATATTCCAGGCAGTAGGACAGAGGATGAAATAAAGAAGAAGGGGCAAAGTCTTAAGATTTCTGAAAGTTACCAAATAACTGGCTTACATGTCACTTGCTAAATCTAAGTCACATGGCCACATCTAGGTGCAAGAGAGGCAGTGAAATGAAGTTTTGTTTTTTTTTCAGGCCTGCAAGTGCCCAGCTAAAAATGGAGAATTCCATTACTATTAACGTGTAGAAAGCGGAAATGGATATTAGTGGTCTCTGCCACATGCATTATGGGAACCCAAGTCTCCTACCTCCAGCCTGGCACCTTTTCACTTCTCCACTCTAGGAGAGTAAGGCTGATGTGAACACAAACTCATATCCAGAAACAAACAGGAGAAAGTAACATTTGTTGCTGCTGCTGCTGCTAAGTCCCTTCAGTCGTGTCCGACTCTGTGTGACCCCACAGACGGCAGCCCACCAGGCTCCCATCCCTGGGATTCTCCAGGCAAGAACACTGGAGTGGGTGGCCATTTCCTTCTCCAATGCATGAAAGGGAAAAGTGAAAGTGAAGTCGCTCAGTCGTGTCTGACTCTCCGCGACCCCATGGACTGCAGCCTACCAGGCTCCTCCGTCCATGGGATTTTCCAGGCAAGAGTACCGGAGTGGAGTGCCATTGCCTTCTCTGAACATTTGTTGAGCAACTCATTTAATCTTCCCAACAATGTCCCAAGGAAGGTAGTAGACCCCTAGATATTCACATAAGGAGGCTCTGGGAGATTATGTCATTTGTCCAGGGCACCCAGCTAGTAAATTACAGACTCAGAATTGGGGTCCAGATACATCTTTCTGAAGCTGTCATGTTGGCAGTTCATTGGTAGCCTCTGTGGTTCAGGAGGTGCTAGTTTGTTCCCTTGGGACCATCTAGCCAAGTGGCTCTGAGAGGAACTGGGAGGCTTTGAACGAGACATCTTGGCTTGGATTGTTATCAGGTCAGCCTTTGAGTTTGGCAGACCAACAGGAAACCAGACTCCTGTGGAACCATAACCAAGCCCCCAGCTGAGTGCCAGTCTCCTGTGGCATTGTGCCTTGGAAATTGTGGCAGCTGTCTCTCCAGGACTTTGGTATAATGGGCAAGTGCTGCCTGCAGCTGATCTTGGCTCCACCTAGCGGGGCTAGTGGTCCCTCTCCTCACCGAACATTCAGCCCCTGGTTTTCCTGGTGGTACCAGAGGACTCAGAGCCTTTGGAAGTAACATTTCTCTCTCCTTTTCCCAACCTTGACATTGGATCACTTCCCAGCACAGAGCGACTGGTTCATTGTGTCTCCCACAACCCCCTACACATAGGCACTTGATAATCCAGAACCTTGGACACTCCACCCCCAAACGCACCTTTCCCCAGATTCCCTACCCACCTACTACCTCATTCATCTCTGAGCAATGGGCCTCACCACAGAAGTCTGCCATATGCAAGGTCACCAGCATTCCTGCCAAGGATGGGAAAGAGGGTGACTCAGTTCCTGCTTGCTCATCCCTGGGAAGAGGGTAAGGAAGGAGGGTGGAAAGAGGAGGGAGAAGGGACCCAGACACCCATTTGCTTTTGCCTTAAGCTTCACCAAAAGAAGACTCACCATCACTGCCAGTTGACATGTATTCCCTCTTATTAGCTTCACAGACCACAGGGAAGATTCACCCCATTAGAGATCAGGATGCTGAGGCCCAGGAGGGGATGCTAGCCCACATGTGCGCCAGGATGAGGGCAGAGGCCACCTCTAGCTGGTCCAATACTTAGAAAAGAACAAGCATTCTCTGCTGCATTGATACTGCATTTCTAGCTCTCAGAGGGACTCCAGTCTGATGCGGGAGGCACAGATCCTGGCGTCAGAAGCTCTTCAGTCTGACCTGGGAGGTACAGACCCTGGCCCCAGGGACTCCTCAGGCTGGTGGGGATTTATAAGTCATGTCCCCGAAGAGCTCCCAGTCAGGAGGGCTTGTCCCAGAGGCTCCACTCAAATGGAGGAGATAAGGCCCCTGTCTTTGGCCAGCTCCCCAGCCAAGTTGAGCAGATTGGAGAGCAGAGTCACAAGAACAGCAGGCAGCAGCGGCAGGGTGTAGGCACAGATAGGCACCTAGAGCTTCTCTCTGGGACAGGAGACAGGTTTGTTCCTGAAGAATTTGCTCTCCTGTGAGTTTTGAATGGCATGAGTGATCCAAGCCCTTGCTGGGAACTGGGGGTCCATCTTATCTCCCTGGCAGATGCCCTAGGCATTGCTCATCAAGGGGGTAAAGGTTGGTACCTTCATAGCCAGATGCTTAGTGTCCTACCCTTTGTGGGGATCGGAGGGCGTGGCAGAAGTGTCTAGTGATAGCAAGACCAGTAGGGCACAAGGACTATTTCAAAAGAATTATGATTCAGGAGGAAATTTGTCAGCAAGATCTTAACTGAGAGGAGCTGCCGGTTATCGGGAAGGTGGAAAGGGAAGGATGCGGCAGCAGAGTGTGCGCACGGGTGAAATAAAGTCATTAAAATGAACCCACCCCCTGTGCAGGAGGAATATGTGCCAGGCAGGCCAGCCCTCCAGCTGTCGGCAGCATCTGGCTCTCCGCAGGAGGAGAGGAGCCGGAGAGGTTGGGTCAGAGTGCCCCCAGCCCTGCTGACAGTTCAGCCAGGCTGGACGGGAGAGGAGCCCAGCACAGCCTCAGGGCTGTGGGAGCTGCTCAGAGTCGGGGTCCAGTGTATGTCCACAGGTGGGACAATGCACCAGAATCCAGCAAGCCCAAGCCCCCAAGGGCAAGGCCAGGCCCCTGTCCCCAGGGTGAGAAGGGAATGGGTGGCATGGAGGAGCTCTCAAATCTCTGCTGAGGAGAGATGCCCTGGGAAGCATAGTGTGGTGGGCGGGTGGGGAAGAGGCTGGGATGGCAGCGTGGGCTCCAGTCACTTGCCCTTCCTGGGTCACTTCCTACAACCTGGGGCGATAGCAAGGTGGCTTCTATGGCCCCACGAGCTGTCCTGTGCTGTGAGGGCACTTGTCCGTGCTGAGTACTGCTGGGCAAGGGAGATAGGCTGGGGGTGGCCAGAACACCCTAGGACTCTCCTCGCTCCGGCTACCTGGCCACAAGGGATGCAGGGGGCCTGTGTGCTGCCCTCCCAGGAGAACAGACGTTGAGTGGCCTCCAAGAGGGCACCACGATCTTGGCCCCTGCCTTCCCCTCATGGATTCCCAAAGGGCCCAGCTGACTCCCAGATGAGGTGCCGTCCTGTGGGCCGGAGCACGGGGTTGGCCACTTCCAAGTAGGGGAGGCCCCTACTGTCCTCCCCCCACGCCCTGGTCTGTTCCACCCCAAGCATGTTAGACTGAAAACCCAATACCCCTGATTCTCTCATGGGACCCTTTCCAGGAGACTTCCACAGGAGGAGCCGCTGGAAATCACAACTAGGAGAGAGCCTTGGCAGTGTCCCCTCGACTCAGGGAGCCAGAGCCAGAAAGGGAGTCGGACGACACGTGTGCGGTCCTCAGTGTGCTCGCTGGGCCGGGAGGTGTGCTCAGTGTGCTCGCTGGAGGTGGTGCTCCAGACCTGCTGAATTAGAAACTCTGGGGTAGAACTCAGAAATCTGTGCTTCAACAACCCTCTTGGTTCAGAAGCCCACTCACATCTGAGACCCTCTGGGCTGGGCAACCTTCTCATTTTATAGAGAAGAATGAAAAGAGAACCAGAGAGGACAATGGACTTGCCCAAAGCCAGAGAGCAAATATTGACAGGGTATTGGTACCCCAGTGGGCCCACCCAAATGGCAACCCAGGAAGGTGACCAGGATCACCCACCCTATGTGGCCCACCCGCCTACTAGTTCTTCCTCCCCAAGTGCTTGGCAAATGCAAGGCCCACCCGCTACCAGGCCCACACAGCATCGGCCCAGCTTCCAGGGCTAGACAGGGGCAGGGAGGGAAGCCCTGGAGCATCAGCTCCAGCAGCTGTTGGAGCCCCGCAGCTCCAACCTCAGGAAATGTCCTGCTGTCATCTGAGAGATGCTGGCCGGACACCAGGCAGCTGGGGCCCTCCCCCCACCCCCCTGTCCCCAACAACTCGGAGTCCAATATCCAGGAAAGCTTTATTCCCTGCTCGGTGAACAAGAGTCTGCACACAGAAGTCGACCATCAGGTGATTTCACAAACCCCAGCCCCCCACCCCCACCCCCACAGACAGACACTACGGGACAGGTCCAGCACACCCACCACAGTGCGACCTCACCCACCCCGAGCCACTGATGGCCCCACAGGCCACGAGGGAGGCAGCATCTCTATCCAGGCGAGCTCTGGGCTGATGGGCAAGGCTGGCTGTGGAAGGCTCACTTGCTGGGTAAGGTCACTCCCAGAGGAGCCAGCAGGGGCAGGACGGGGGAAGAACACGCGGCTCACGAGTGGCTTCCACCTGTGGCCTTGGTGCTGGGAGAATCACAGCCGTGACCTCGTCTCAGCGTACGGACAGAGGGGCTCTTCAGCTTGAGGATGGGGTGGGGAGCAATGGCAAGAGAAGCGATTTTGGAAAGGGGAGGCCTGGCTAGGGGCAGGTGGTCTCTCTACCAAGACATCAAAGACTCCAAGGGTCACCACTTCCGCCTCAAGCCGAGCTCAGACCACAGTCCAGGATGAGGGCTCAGGGCTGCCCCCGGCGGGGGACTGGACAGTTCCTGCTGCTGGCTGCCAGGAAGCCCCATCTCGACCATCCTGCAGTGCTCACTCGGTGACCACAGTGATGAAATAATCCTCTCCTCGTTGCTGTTCTTTCTCAGGATGGCAAGGGGGGAGCCAAGATTTTAGGCTCCTCTCGATAACTGTATTGGTCTGCCTGCCCCAGGGGCTTCCTGGACCCAGCATCTTTTTGTCGCTCAGTGGGGAAGCCCTGTGAGGCCACCCAGAGAACCCACAGGAGCCAGTGCTCCTGTGTCCTGCTTGCTCCACAGCCTCAGGTTGGGGCCAGCACCTGTGACCCCTTCCCCACCACCTGAGTCCCGGTCCTGGCCACACTTGGCCTCTCCTCCTCTCCACCCCGGAGCTCCCTGCCTGAGGCCCCTTCCCTTCCCTGCCCAGTATCCAGACAGATGGCTTCCTGTGTGGGCAGGCCTGTCCTTCCAGCCCTGGCCTGCCCTTTGTGGCCTGCCCAGGGTCACCCAGAGGGGTAGTAGGGAGTATCGCTGTGGTAGTTGTAATCTGGGCACACCTTCTGGACTAGCCTGTAGTCCGTGCTGTAGAAGGCGATGTAGACGCAGACGACTTTGAAGGGCTGGGAGCAGCTCCAGGTGGCCGAGCTCTGAGCATGGTCTCGGGAGCAGGTCTTGGCTGGGTCATGGGTGCAGAGCGAGATCTGGCGGCCCCGTTCCACCTTCTCCCACTCCATCCGGCAGTTGAAGATTTTGGAAGCCTTGGCTTCAATAAAGATCTGCTGCTCCTGGTGGAACTCTACAGCTTTACTGGGGGGCACGAGGCTGATGGAGATATTGCCCTGGCCCGTGGCATTGTGTCGGAAGTGGACACTGAAGGTCCCGTTGCCGTGGTCCACAATCTTCCCTGTGACCAGCAGGTTCAGGGCTACCGTCTTGATGTTGGAGTAGAAATCACCCCAGCCAAAGATTTTCTTCACTTTGGCTGATGGCGGGGGGCTGTGGTTTGGGCGACTGGGGGCCTGCCCAAGGACCCCCCATGCTTCCCCAGGTGGAGCCAGCAGTCCTAGGAGAGTAGAGTTGGCCATATGGCGGGACTTAGGGGACATGTGGCCCCGCTTTCGAGGCATCCGGGGCCGGGCCTGGCTCTCAGAGTCATCATGCTCAGGGTCCTCTGAGCCGGGGGGACCGTCATCCTGGCCGCAGATGACCTGCGGAGGCAGTTGGGAGGAGAGTGAGCACCTGGGTCCTCAGAAGACTCAGGAATTCCGGTCCACCACTCCCTACCACCAGCACCATCTCTTGCCCCTCCCTTCCACTCTGACTTGGGGCCAAGGGGCCCTGGCACATCGCTCACTTACACTGGGGGTTGGGTGTGCATTCTGGCCTGTGTCATGGTTCCATCTCATGTTCTGACACTCAGGTCACCCCTAGCTCCACTCGCCACTGTGCTACCTCTGGCCACTATTCAAAGTCTGGAAAGATGGTGGAGAATTCTCTCCAGGGACCAAGGTAGCAGAGATACCCAGCTTCTACTCTTAAGAAAGCTCCAAGTCTGATGGGAGAGGCCCAGCTCCTGATCTTGGGAGAGCCTTCATCAGGCCGCAGAAGTACACCCCTCTGTTGACAGAACAGTTGTTGTCTAGGAGAGGTAGTCTCCACCTTTGTGATATTCCCAGGCTAATGGGGGAGGTACACTGTCTGCCTTCAGAGCCCCAAGTCAGGTTGGGGTGCTCCATCTCTCTGCAGAGAGAGTCCCTAGTTTGACAGGGGAGGTACAGCCCTTGCCTTAGGGAACTTTCTAGTCTGTTGAATGAGACACCATTCCTACGCTGGGAGAGTTTCTACCCTCAGAGGCAAAGAGAACCAACAGATGATGGAAAAGGAAACAGAACCCAGTGAAGTTCTCTCTCAAGTACAAAAGAGGTTTAGGTTTTAATGGGAGGATTTGAGGGAGACCAAACTCCACTGATGATAACATGCCAGGACATGACACACTAGGAGGGAGGAGTTCTTATTATTCCCATTTCACAGATGGGGACACCAGACTCACAGTTTACATCACTACAAGACTAAGTCCTTCAGGGTCAGTCCTCCTAATCCACCATACTCCCCGGCTCTCAGACCAGATGGTTCCTTCTATGGGAGTTTTATCCAAACCCTACCCTCATCTGGGCTCTCTGGAAAGCTCTGCTGAGGCTCGGTTGGCCTCTGCCGAATCGGCTCTACTGACAGGCAACATTTGGGGAGGCTTCTTGCAGGAGCTGTCTGAGCCAGCAGGGCAGCCTGAGAAGCTCAAACACAGGACAGCTCAGGAGGCCCAGGGAATGGACAGGGCTCCCTGAGGACAGCTGCCTGGCGTGGGTATGCTCAGCTTTTCAAGAAGGACCCTCTGTGTCTCATAACCAGCACCTGGTGCGCCAGCTCACAGCTGGGCAGCATCTGGACTTGCTGGGACCTGGGATAAAGATGTGGAATGCCTGAGGCTGCCGCATGCACGGCTACAAAGGGGTTCGGGGTCTTCATGTTCCCTGTGGCCATGTCTGCAGTTGTGTACGTGTCCCTGCCTGCCAGGACCCAAGGGTGGGGCAGAGGGACAGCAGGAGGGGAGGGCCGCGGGGCTGGGGTCAAGGCAGAAGACTGGTGCGTGTACTTCACCCTGCGGGGGGGGGGGGTCACAGCTGAACGGCTGGAGGATGAAGAGAAGGGCCCTCGGGAGAGATGTGACAAGGGAAGGGTTCTTCCACACAATGGCAAAGGGGATTATTGTTTTGAGGAGACGGGCAGACCCAGCTGTGGGTCCGAGGCTTCTCCACTACAGGATTGGTAGGTGGCTGGCGGTCGGAGAGGATTCGCGCCCTGAGCTGGGGTCTGGTGTGGATTCCCCGAGTCCTGGGCCGCCAGAAAGGCGCGAGCGAGCGCACGGGGAGCGGGCTTCGGGCGCTCAGCTCAGCTGCCGCGAGCGCCCGGGGCGGGAGCCGCCTGCCCAGGTCCTGTGGGGCTCGGGCTGCGCGCAGCCGGGAGAGGAGAGGAAAACAACAGGCGAGGAGGGAGGGAGCGGGAGGGAAGGCGGGAGTGAGGGACGCGGGGGCCACCCCCCGCCTGGGCCGGCTAGTGCGCTGGGGGCCCCAGAGCGCGGGGCCCTCCGGGTCCCTCCGCGTCCCCGAGGTCAGGGAAGAGCCCATACCCCCTACCCCGGCAGGTCATCAGCTCCACAGCCACCCTCCACTACCCTTCCGCACAGCCCGGGGCCCGGGAAGAGGTCGAGTGACCCTTGGCGACGTCTGCGGGCATTTTCCCTCGTGCCCGTCGCACCTCCCGCCACCAGCGGCCGAGTAGGTGGGCCAGCCCAGCACCCTCTCCCCGTCCCTATTAACCCTTCCTGTACAGTCTCCGGCCTCGGACCCGCCCTCTCCTCCGGCCTCGAGGCTTCGCCTCCATCCCCGGGATGTTGGGGGGAAGGGAGAAAGTTTTCGGGCTCGGAAGCTTCCCGCGCTCTCCCCCAATCCTCCCGGCCCCCGCCCCTCCGCGTCGCTCCCCGCGGATCACTCACCAGATAGAGGCTGCCCTGCACTAGGAACACGAAGCAGCAGCGAGTCAGTTGCATCTTCCTCCCTTGCTCTCGCGCCCCTTCCTCGCGTCTGTTCCCTTCGGGGTCCCAGGCCCTTCCGCACCCCTGCCCGCTCTTTCAGGCGCGCCGTCCCATGCTCCGGTCCCCCGGCCCCTGGCGGCCCTCCGCGAGGCCAGCCGCCCAGGACCGACCCCGCCCCCTCGGTCCAGCTGTGCAGCCGCCGCCCCCCTCCCCTGGTCCAGCGGCGCGCGGCGCGGCCCCCTCGCGCGGCCCCAGAGGTGCGCCCCGAGCGCCTCGAAGGGCCCCAGCTGCGCGGCGGCTCCGCGGCTCCAGATATGCCCCCTCGGTTCCAGCGGCGTCGCTCTCGCCCAGATGTGTTGGGGACCCGCGCGCGCGCTCGCCCCGGAGCTGATTCCCCAGGCCAGAGGGCCCCTCCCGCCCCGTCGCGGCGCGCCCCCTGGCGGACGCCCCTGGCCGCGCCAAGCCCCGCCGCCGCTACCCGCGCTGCCTCCCGCCAGACTGGAGCGCTCCTGGCGCCCAGGCGGCTCCCGCTTCCTCGTCCCTCCCACCAACGGCGGCGGCGGCGGCGGCAGGTACTGTGAGCCCAGCCGGTACCTCCGGGTTAACTCCTCCCCTGCCGGCCCGCAACCCGGGGATTTAGGACGCAGGGGGCAGGATTTGGGGGCGGAGTTTACTCCGCGAGGCAAGGAGAGGGTGGTGACCTCGGGGATAGGGACCCTGCTAATTCCAACCCTGAGCAGGGCCTCTGTTGCTGGTAAGGAGCACTGAGAATCTGCTGCCCTCCCTGAACCCCAAGAGACCTGGAATTTGAAAAGATGATTTTCCCCAAACCCCATTACAAGAGAGCCAGAAAAGAAGGTCTTCCTTAGTGTAGGCTGTCTTCACAGCCCGAAGTCCACTTCTCTCTGCAAGACTTGCTTTTGTGAAGGGGGAAGTTCTTCTGGGTGTCTAGCCTGTACGCCTTCGGTTATAATAGCAATTCCTACCCTCTTCTGCTTTACTCAGAGGGGCTGGGATAACCCTCCCCACTTCCCCCCAGCACCTCTCAGTCCAGTCGCTGTGACAGGAAACTTGACTGGAGTCTTGGGATGAAAAGGCAGCTAGGGGCCAGGCTGGATTTCTGGGGCTGGGGTCAAGGGTAAGCCTCCCGAGAAGCTGAGGAGCGAGGTGAGCAAGGGGCTCACCTGGAGGCTGTACCTCTAATTCTTCACTCTGCCCTTCCTGTGATCCAGGGAGTCACAGGCTGGGATGTGGGGCTCCTATGCCAGCAGGGTCTCTGTCTCTGGTTTCTGCAAACCTCCAGGGCAAAAAGGAAGAAAAAAAACCCTCATTCGAGATTGCAAAGTGGGGCCCACCCCCCATCACCCCACATCTCCACATTGTCTTCCTGGAACCGCAGGGCCCCTTGAGTCCTTAGAAAAATCAAAGGTCAAGTCCCAACACCCAGCACTTCTCAGAGGCTGTGAGGCTGAGGAGGTACCCCAGCATTTGGAGTGGCCCCAGCCTGGGCTTGGCCCATGGGGCAGGGTGGGTGGGCACTCTGCTGTGGCCCTCAAGGCCCAGCTTGGTCTCTGGCTGCAGCCCCCAGCACGCACCCAGCCTCCTCCCCCACCATCTGCCAGGCGGGTGCATGGGGAATGCAGATGAATCTTAATATCAGCCTGGGCCAAGTGCGATGAGGGAGACAGATTCTGCAGAACCCAGACAGCGTCACAGGGCCCCCAGCATTCCTCAGGCACCCTGGGCAGTACAGGAGACAGCGGTCCTTCTCTGGTGGGGGGGGGTGTGCATGTCTAATCAAAGACCGCCCCCCACCCCACCAAAGCCAGGGGAGGAAGGAACAGATAAATCTTTGTCTGGCCTCTGAGCCTCTGGCCCGGCTGGGAGGAAAAAGCTGTCGGCCTGAGCGTGGGCAGCTGGTTCCGGCGCTCAGCTAGGCAGAGGCGTAGCTGGGCCCACTCCTTGTCCATCTCCAGAAGGTCCTAGCCCCAGGAGAGCAGTGTGACCCAGCAGAAAGAGCACAGATTTTCAGGCCAGACAGTCCTGGATTCCATTCCAGGCCTGGCTGTGTGACCTTGGGCAGGTTGCTTTGGTTCTCTGAAGCCAGTTTCCTGATCTGTTGTTGCAAGAACTAAATGAGACAGAATGTGGAAGCAAAGCACAGGCACAATGGCTGGTGGGCAGTCATGGTGTGCAATAAAAGGAAGCTCTTTTCTACTGCCCACACATTTGCTCTGGCTGAGCCTCCTGCCAGGCTTGCCCTCACTGCCCTCTCAGCCCTTCCTGACTCTCACTTCCTTCAGGTTTCCACTCCGCAGTCATCCATCAACCCCTGGCCAAACCTGTCCTTGGTGCCAGGCACCAAGCCAGGGCTTGGGATACACAGATGAATGGAACTCCATCTCTGCCCCCAAGGATCTCACTGGCTAGTGGGGAACTGAGACATGAAAATCAATGATTATAACTCAGTGTGGTGAGTAAAAAGATCCTTCCAGCAGTCAGTACTGATACGCCAAGCACTGCATAGGTGTGGGTGGAAAGGGATGGCTTCCCGGAGGAGGTGGTGCCAAAGGACTAATGAATGGTCTAAGATCTGGAGGCTAGAACTGGAAGCAGTTTGCTGTTGCTGGAGCTCAGAGGGGAGGGGAGGAAGTTGGAGCAGGAAGCTGGGACCAGCTGATCCAAGGTCTTTCCTGTGGGTCAAAGGGGTTAGGACCTTGAAAACACTTTGAAGGCTTTTAAGGGGGAGTAGAGTGGTAATTATAGTCAGATTTGCATTTTAGAACATTTTGGAGAATTCACAGGAAAGAGGAAAGACTAGAGCTCTGGAGGGAACCAGTTAGGGGATAAATGCAATCTGGGGTGAGAGAGAGGGGGAGACTGGAAACATGCTGGGGAGGCAGATCAGGATTGAGTTGTTGCTGAAATAAAGGAGGAAGGGAGATGGGGAGTCCAGTCTGATACCCAAGTCTTTGGCTCTGGCAATAGACAGGATGCTCTCTGAGGTGGGCACTACAGGTGGTGGGGAGGCAGGGCGGTCCAGGGGGGTGGGGGTTGGCTTTGGTCATGTCAAGTCTGGGTGCTGTTAGCCAACCAAAGGCAGAACCGAGTCTAGCCTAGGGTACTGGGAGTGTGCAAGTAGAAAAAGAGGCTTGGATGGATTTAAGGGGTGGGCAGAGGAAGAGCAGCTCTCAAAAGACCCCAGGCAGAAGCAGGCAGCCAGAGGCAAGGAAGGTTTGTGGGCTGATCCCAGAAGCAACGGAAGCAGTGGGGCTCTCGCATGAGCTTACCAAGCTGGGGTAACTGTACACACGCAGATGTCAGGTCCCACCCCAGGGTCAACAGATGGGCGCTCAGGACCATGCATTTTTGCCCCTTTCCCAGGTAATGGCCTCTGGACTTCGGTAAACTGGCAGAACTCAATGTGCTGGTCCTGCCCCTTGGCCCCCAGCCTCCTTGGTGCCTACTTGCACCCTGGCTGTGGGTTGGCTGGGGCATGTTCTTGGCACTTCTGATGCTGCTTCAGTCTCACCTTTGGAAGAACCCTGTCTGTATCCCTCCCCTCCTCTCTGCCACTCCAGTGCTGCAGTAAAGAAAAAAACACAGGGGTGCCTGATCAGTGCTTATTGAATGAATAGGAAATGGGGCTCCTGATGGTTTGAAAGGCAGAGAATGGATGCCCTTGAGCCAGCTGGAGCAGAGAGGTCGCGGGAGAGGCGGGAGTAGATCACCGTTGCTAACAACCTCTCCTGTACCTGGAAATTTGCCATTTTTGAGTGTTATGGTAGAATGCTATTAGAGGAAACCAGGGGAGCCCAGAGGGAAACCCTAATGCTAATGAGGGGGCCAGGGACAAATCCTAGAGAAATGACATGTAGATCAACTGAGGTGGGAGAAGGAAAGAACCTTTCAGGCAGAGGAAGCAACTCATGCAAAGGCCAGAGATGAAAGAAAGGCTGGGAATGGGGTTCTGATGAGGACAAGATGAAAGACTCATTTGTTCCACAAATAGTTATCGGATGTCTACTTTTATGTTGGGTCCTGGGCTGGGTGTGGGGTTACAGCTGTGACTGAGAGATGGCTGTCCTTCAAGTGGAGAATTTGGGCTCTGGGAGAGACAGAGATTAAATAGCTAAGCATATGAAAACACAAGCTCTGAGATGTTGGCCAGTGGTGTGAAGGAAGAAGACCAGCCAGTTCTGAGTGAGAGATAAACTAAGGAGGGGTCCCACTTTCCCTGGCATTGGTCAGGGGGAGCTCTGTGAGATGTGGGATTGGAAGGGTGAGGAGGCCTCGCCAGCTATCAACCTGGGGAGGGGCCTTCCAGGCAGAGGGAACAGCGCATGCTAAGACTCAGAGCCTAGGAAGAGTTTGGTGCTTTGGAGGAGCTGAAGGCAGTGAAGGAGTGGGGAGTGAGAAGAGGACAGAGAGGTGGGCAGGGCCTGGATGGGCCCCGGGCTTTATAGGGCTGGTGAAAGGTTTGGGCTTTGTCCTATGATTAAGATGTTTTGTATTACAAACTTTTAATTTATAAGTTTTAAACAGGAAGCAGACTTGTACTTTAGAACCACCACTGGAAAGATCATTCTGCTGGCAGTAGGTTTAAGAGAGTGGGTGACCCTAGGACCCAGGAGGTGCTAGTGGCCTGAGTTAGGGCAGATCCCCTGGGGATGGGCAGGAGGGGATGGTCCTGAAAGACATTTAGGTAGTGGGATCAAGAGGAGTTAGGCTCTAGGACAGTGGTTGAGGAGTCAGAGATGCCCCTAGCTTTCTAGCCCAGGGACACAGTATGAAGGGCAGGTTTGCGGGAGGATGCAGTGCCCTGACCTTGACAGGTGGTGTTAAGTGCTTCAGGTGCTTGCATGCAATGAAGAGCTGGGTGCAGGGTGGAGGTCTGACTGGGAGGCTCAGACTGGGAGGTGTGCAAACCTTGAGAGTTATCAGAGGTGAGGGTGTGAGGGACTCCCAAAGGACAGACAGTGAGGATACACAGTGGGCTGCCAGGGCCAGTCATGTAGGGAAGAGTGATCACAGAGCGGGAACAGAGGAGCCAGGAAGCAGGCGGGAATCTCCTGGCCCCAGAGGCCTGAGGGAAGCTGCCCACTAACATCCCACACTGAGCCTGCCTCTTTGAGGGGTCATTTTGTCTGTGCCCCTGCCTCTCATGGGACTCTTCACCCAGAAGGGCTGTACCTCCCACGTGTGCTCTCTTGAGAGGAAAGAGTAAGAACGTGGGGTCCAGGATCCCTGGATTAGGGCCTGGCCCTGAGACTGGCTGTGTGGGTGATCTTGGGAGAACATCTTGTCTTCTAGTGGGGCTGGCACTGCCTGTCTAGGGAGCTGGCACTGCCCCTCTCTCCGGGTGAGGACTGTGAGGGTGAGAACATCTGGCTCCCAGTGGGCACATAGTATCTTGGTCTTTTGTCTGCACTGAGCTGGTGGAAAGAGCTTTGTAAACAGTGAAGCACTTGAACGTAAGGAGTCTGCCTGTGCTCCTTTCAGGGCATAAACCAGTGTGTTTGGAGGTGAGAAGCAAGGGGAAGAAAACAGGCCCTGGGCCGCTAGACCGCAGAGCACCTGGCAAGGACCCCACACCTGGCGCCAGGTCACCTGTTCTCCACCTGTCGGCTGGACCCAGGTCGCCGTGGTCAGCGCCAGCTCCCACCGGGAGGATGCGGAGACGGCGCGGGCGTGTCGAGTGGCACGCGAGTGGGGTCAGCGCGCCGCCTGGCGGTCACTTGGGGCTCCTCCTGGGGGCGCTTTGCCCCGCCAGGAAGATGACGCCGCACCCACCAGCCGCGCTGCTCTCCATGACTCTCTTTCGCCAGTGCCTGGTGCCCAAGCGCTTGGTGGAAACTCCTGAAGCCAAGGGAGGGCCTGTCCGGCTCGGAGGCGTTGTTGAGCAATCGAGCTCTCAAGCCGGATTGCCTGGGTTCCGGTCCTTCGTTTGCCACTGTGTCTTGGGTAAATGCCTTCACCTCTCTGGGCCCAGCCTCTTCATGGGGATAGTTAACAGTATGCACGTATAAGCTGTTGGGAGCAGCGTCTGGCACATAGAAAGTGCTCAGTAAGTACCACCTGTCCTTATATTCGCATTCGGTTACTCATTCACCCTCAGATGTTCACGGCACTGTCGGATCAGAAGCTTTGCAGGGAGGCCGCTCTGGGGTAGAAATGGTCCCGGCTGAGTCAGGGAGAGGGGTCGTCCACCTGGGCACAGAAAGGGAGCCTCGAGTTCTTTATTTGTGAAAGGGTCAGCATAACATCCGTAAGTGAACCATTCCCTCTTTCTTTTCACGGAAGGGGGGCAGGGTGGGCGGAGAGGCCGAGCGCCCCCAGGTTCCCACGCTCACATGCACCCTAGCCCTCCAGTTCGCCTCCACTCCGAGTCACAGCGGCCAGAATTCCGTGACACGTGCCCCTCTGGACCCCCGACGGACACTGGGTCCAGAGCACCCAGTGGCAGCCCTCCGGAGGTCGAGGCGTCCTTCCTGCAGGGTCCCTGCCACCCCGCTGTCCATCAGGCGTCCAAAGGGCCTGGCTGCGCCTTCCATTTACAGGCCGACGGTGACGCCTGGCGGTGGAAGGTAGGACTACCGGGACCTCCCCGCCATTCAAGGTCCTCCTAGCTAAACTCTTGGGCACCCCTAGGTGGGGGCGCCGGGGAGTGGTGGGCAGTCTTGAGGGTGGGGGAGTAGATGGGGGTCAGACACTGCGTTGACCTGGGTTTCTGTTAGGGAGATGGGGTGAAAACCTTCCCATTCCTAATCTGATTAAAGGTGGGGCAGGGATGGTCCAGGGGTGCTCAGGAAGGGGCAGGGTTGGAGTGGGAGCCAGCTGAGAGCCAAGGATTCAGGAGGAAGACTCCCTTAGTAGTCTCCTCCCACTCCATTTGGGGCCATCGCTGTTCCCCTCCAGTGCCCCAGCCCCTCCCAGATTTCAAGGTAGGGTGATGCATGGGGAGATGAGTCTGGGACTGGCCACAGCCTGAAAGGGACCTCAGTCGGGCAACTCCCAGGAAGGGTTCGTGAAGCCGTGAAGAGGCAGCAGGAAGGACACCATGGAGGTGTTTCCTGAGCGCCCACACCTGACTCGCAAGGCTGCCGCCTTTCGGGCTTGGAGGGCGGGGACTGACCTCAGTCCAAAGGCATAACCTACTTACCCTTGAATGCCCGTAATCAGCCAGCTCTGGATGTGGGATTTCAGACTGCCAACTCCAAGTATACAGAATCATACTCACACCCTGGACCATGGTCAAGCCTCCTGTGTTCCTCCTTCCTTGAAGCACCCCCCACCCCCATCTATCTCACTAGAATCTTGGTGCCAGCCTTGCCCCCAGTCTCTTTTCCTGATGTCCAGTTGCATCTCCTCCAACCCACTGGGGGCTTCAGGACTCCATCCCTGCTCACTGGGACCACAGCAGCCTGGAAGGGTCTCTCCAAGTCATTCCTTACCTACCCAAAGGAAAGATGCAAACCAGATGATCTTCTCCTGTTTCATAACCTTGCAGGACTTCCCACAGCCTCAAACTAGCCAAGACATATTGAGAACACTCATGAAATGGTACCCAAATTCTCTCATTTAATCACACAACCTAGTGAGGTAGGTTCTCTTATTGCCACATTTTACAGATGGGAAAACAGAGACTTCAGGAGATAAGGTTGCTTCCCCAGAGATCCATAGCTAATACTCTTCAGAGCTGGGACCCAGGCAGCCTAGCTTTCTGAGCCCATGCCTTACTCAGCACACCAGCATGTCCTAATGTGAAGTATTTGTTGTGTTGGCTGGGATATTCCTTTTTTTTTTAATAGTACAGATGAACAATTTTAATTTTCATAGAAATATGTTTCCTTTTAAGGCTTTTTCTATTTTATTTATAGCAAAGGATACTGGTTTTCCATTTATGGAGGTGATACAAAGTGACTCTTTAAAATGAATTTATTTTAGGGAAAAAGATTAGCTAACTGAAATCAAAAGTGAAAGTCACTCAGACAATTTTTTGACCCCATGGATATACAGTCCATGGAATTCTCCAGGCCAGAATACTGGGGTGGGTAGCCATTTCCTTCTCCAAAGGATCGTCCCAACCCAGGGATCAAACCCAGGTGTCCTGCATTGCAGGTGATTCTTTACTGTCTGAGCCACCAGGGAAGCCCAAGAATCCTGGAGTGGGTAACCTATCCCTTTTCCGGGGGATCTTCCTGACCCAGGAATCAAACTGGGGTCTCCTGCTTTGAAGGCAGCAGACTCTTTACCAGCTGGGCTACCAGGGAAACCCAACTGAAAGAAAAGTAGTAAGTATCTGACAGACCGGGTAGAATGTGGAGATGGGAAATGAGAGTTGGCATTCTCACTGCCACACTGCTTCTCAGGGGAAAAGGTAGACACGCTGCAGCACACCAGTGAGCACTCTGGTCCCGCTTGTTACTGACGCAGGTTCTTGACCTCCTGAATCAATAACAATTTACCAGAGGCCAGACGAGAAATTCAGGCCAGGATTTACTGGGGCCCTGCTGCAGCGAGGGGGAACGAGAACAAGTAACAGGTGCCCCTGCTTGCTTGCTCACCTAGGAAGACTAAGCTGGCTCCTTACATGCGGTAAGGGTAGGGGTGATTCCAGGGATCAGGCCTGAGGGGTGGCTTAGGTGGCTTGCTTACCCCTCTGGGGGTGTGTGCAAGGGGCATGCGTAGTACCCGGCTTTTGTCCTTGCTCTCGGCTCTTCGAAAGTGGCAATTGAGTTTTTTGGTCTTTTTATATCTTGTCCATAATTTGTCCCAACTCTGCATGCACGCAGTTACTTTTAGTCCCTTATAGTCTCTGTTGGAGAAGGCAATGGCACCCCACTCCAGTACTCTTGCCTGAAAAACCCCATGGACAGAGGAGCCTGGTGGGCTGCAGTCCATGGGGTCGCGGAGAGTCAGACCCGACTGAGTGACTTCACTTTCCCTTTTCCCTTTCATGCCTTGGAGAAGGAAATGGCCACCCACTCCAGTGTTCTTGCCTGGAGAATCCCAGGGACGGGGGAGCCTGGTGGGCTGCCATCTCTGGGGTCGCACAGAGTCGGACACGACTGAAGCGACTTAGCAGCAGCAGCAGCATAGTCTATTTTGTCTAGGAGCAAGCATTGCAGCAAAGGGTCCCAGGTCCTAGGT
This sequence comes from Antilocapra americana, assembly GCA_007570785.1. NCBI lineage: Eukaryota > Metazoa > Chordata > Mammalia > Artiodactyla > Antilocapridae > Antilocapra > Antilocapra americana. The sequence goes on along the minus strand of ML664177.1, from coordinate 18,124,955 downwards.
CCCAGTCTGTTTCACACTTACCATGCCAGCCTGCCCCTTGCTTTTCTCTTCCCTACCATCACCCACTTCCTGGGGCCTCTGAACAATTTGCATCTCCCCAAACATACCAAGCTTTGCCTTGCCTTGGTGCCTTTGTACATGCTGTGCGTGCCACCCGACAGCTCCTTCCTCTGTGACCGCCTGGTGAACACCTGCTCAGCACTGGACCCGTCACCCACCTCAGTGACTTTCCCTTCTTGAAGATTTCTGACATGGAATTGACACCTCTCCCATCAATGTTCCCCCAGAGTTACTTGGCCTCACTTTGTTCTCCCTCCTCTTCCCAGACTGTGAATTCCTAGAAGACAGGGACAGTCTTCTTTGGTCCAATGCCTAACACTCAGGAAGAGCGCGATGTATGAGTGTAAGCTTTGAACGAATAATTTCCATAGGAGGTCAGGTGGGGGGTAAGGGAGATCAAGTGGGGATAAGGGTGATTCCAGCTGGGAGAAGGGTTACAGCTTTTAAGGAGAAGGTGGATGTGGGCTCTTGAGCTGAATGTTGATGACAGAATGGAGAACAGTCTCCCAGACATACATCTAAGTGTCTATATGTAAACTTATCATCTGTTAAAGAGGAATGTCAAGTTAGTGGGAAAGTCTGTATATTTAATAAATGATGCTGCCATATCAATGGTCCATCTGGAAGGAAATAAAGCCATATCCTCCCCTCTCACCTGACACTACCTGCAACATAGATCCCTGATGGATTAAAGTCTTAGAGTGAAAAATAAAAGCTAAAAATATTAGGAGAAAAATTAGAAGAATAATTTTTTAACCTTACAGGGACAGGAGACCCAGAAGTCTTACAAAAGAGAAAGATTTTTTTTTTATAGAAGAACATTTTTCTGGGTGACATATGTTTCCATAAAGAAAATAGAAAGGCCAACAACAGACTTAAAAAAAATACTGTTAGCACAGCCAAAAGAAAAAAAAAATACCGTTGCCACACATATGTAACAGACAAAGGGTTAATATCCTTATCATAAAAAAATTTTATAAGCCAATAAGAAAAAAGCAAAAAAGAAAAGAATGGGCAGAAGTAGAAGCCAGCAGTTAATAGAAAACATATGTGAAAAAAGATTTAGCCTCAGGTGTCAGGGAAATACAATTTAAAACAAGACAGATATTTTTAAAATTTATTTTATTAAAATATAGTTGGATTACAATGTTGTGTTAATTTCTGCTATACAGCAAAGTGATTCAGCTATACGTGTATATATATATAATATAGATATATAGTCCTTTTCATATTCTTTCTCATTATGGTTTATCACAGGATATTGACCATAGTTCTCTGTGCTATACAATAAGGACCTTGCTGTTTACCCATTCTATATTTAGTCGTTTGCATCTGCAAACTCCAAATTCCCAATCCATCTCTCCCCCACCCTCTTGGCAACCACAAATCTGTTTTCTATGTCTGTGAGTTTGTTTCTGTTTTGTAGATAAGTTCATTTGTGTCATATTTTAGATTTTACATATCAGTTCAGTTCAGTTCAGTTGCTCAGTTGTGTTTGACTCTTTGCGACCCCATGGACAGCAGCACACCAGGCTTCCCTCTCCATCACCAACCCCCGGAGCTTGCTCAAACTCATGTCCATCAAGTCAGTGATGCCATCCAACCATCTCATCCTGTCATTCCCTTCTCCTCCCTCTTTCAATCTTTCCCAGCATCAGGGTCTTTTCCAACGAGTCAGTCCTTCGCATCAGGTGACCAAAGGATTGGAGTTTGAACTTCAGCATCAGTCCTTCCAATGAATATTCAGGACAGATTTCCTTTAGGATAGACTGGTTTGATCTCCTTGAAGTCCAAGGGACTCTCAAGAGTGTTCTCCAACACCACAGTTCAAAAGCATCAATTCTTTGGCGCTCAGCTTTCTTTATAGATTTTACATATAAGTGATATCATGTGGTACTTGTCTTTGTGACTTAGTATGATAATCTCTAGGTCCATCCATGTTGCTACAAATGGCATTATTTCACTCCTTTTTATGTCTAGTAGTATTCCATCTTCTTTATCCATTCATCTGTTGATAAACATTTAGGTTGTTTCCATGTCTTGTCTATTGTGAATAGTGCTGCTATGAACCTAGGGATGTATGTTACTCTTTGAGTATAGTTTAGTCAGGATATATGCCCAGGAATAGGACTGCTGGATCATATGGTAGTTCTATTTATAGTTTTTTGAGGACCATCCATAGTTTTCCATAGTGACTGCACCAGTTTACATTCACACCAACAATATAGGAGGGTTCTCTTGACTCCAAATCCTCCCCAGCATTTGTTATTTGTAGACTTTTTTAATGATGACCATTTTGACCAGTGTGAGGTGGCACCTCATTGCAGTTTTGATTTGCATTTCTCTAATAATTAGCGAGATTGAGTATCTTTTCATGTGACTGTTTCTTCTTTGGAGAAATATCTCTTTAGGTCTTCTGCCTACTTTTTGATTGGGTTGCTCATGTTTTTTGTTGTTGTGAGTTGCACAAACTGTTTGCATATTTGAAAATTAAGCCCTTGTCAATTGCATGAGATACATATTTTTAAACTAGCACGTAGTTTTTTTCAAAACAGTTTTAGATTTACAGAAAAAATTAAACAGATAGTACAGAGAGTTCCCTTAGATATCCCTTGCCCTACCCCATATACAGTTTCCCCTAATATTAACAACTTATATTAGCATGGTACATCTATTACGATTAAAGAAGATTTCCCTGGTGGTCCAGTGGCTAAGATTCTCTGCTCCCAATGCAGGAGGCCCAGGTTTGATCCCTGGTCAGGAAACTAGATCCCACATGCTGCAACTAAAGATACCAATAGTGATATCCTATTGTTACACACAAATGTTATTCACTCAGTCGTGTCTGACTCTTTGTGCTCCCGTGGACTGTAGCCCACCAGGCTCCTCTGTCCATGGAATTCTCCAGGCAGAATACTGGAGTGGGAAAGCCACTCCCTTCTTCAGGGAATCTTCCCAACCCAAGGATTGAACCCAGGTCTCCTGCATTGCTGGTGGATTATTTACTGTCTGAGTCACGTATAGTGATATATTATTGTTAACTAAAGTCCATACTTGTATTCATATTTTTCAGTTTTTAACCATGTTTTGTCCCAGGATTCCATTCAGGATACCTCATTACATTTATTCTCAGATTGTTATTTTTGATGACTTGACAGTTTGAGGAGTACAGTCAGGTTTTGTTTGTTTGGGGTTATTTTTAGTAGAATATCCTTCTGCTAGAAGTTGTCTGATATTTTCTCATAGACTGGGCCTATGCATTTTTGGGAGGTTGACCACAGAGGTAAAGTGCCATTCTCATCACATCATATCAAGGATACATATGTAATTGTTGTTTAGTCACCAAGTCGTGTCCAACTTTTTTGAGCCCCTATGGACTGTTGTCTGCCCGGCTCCCTTGTCCATAGGATTTCCCAGGCAAGAATACTGGAGTGGATTGCCATTTCCTTCTCCAGGGAATCTTCCCAGTCCAAGGATTGAACCCACGTCTCCTGCATTGACAGGTAGATTCTTTACCACTGAGTCACTGGGTAAGCCCACGTATGTAATAGGGAAGAACAAATCTGAGTCCATATTGGATCTCTTTCTTTTACTTTATACTTCTGTATTCTATTGTTTTTGCGACAAGTTAATCACTGAAAGGATATTGTCTATAACTTGAAGTATACATAATGGCTCATCTCTGGGAACCCTGCCTCCCAGGCCTGAGTATCAAGCTAAAATCCCTTGTTTAGTTCACAGGTAGAATCCTAATCAGATCTATCTGTGAATGACTGAAGGAAAGAAGAAATTAACACATCCTCTCCAGGGTCTGACTAGAACCAGGAATTATTTGGAGCAACTTATTCCTGTTTTTACCTCCTCACCTTCCCTTCTCTATTCTATAAAAGAAACTAGCGTCCATACCTGGGCCAGACAGTTCTTTGGGACACTAGTCCACCATCTCGGTCTGCTGGCTTTCCAGATAACCTTGCTCTTACTTGCCCCAACAACTCATTGATTTACTGGCCTGTTCTGCAGTGAACAGACTGAGCCAATTTGGACTCAGAAACTGTCAACATGCCTTATGACAGTTGATGTGGACCTGGATCACCTGGTTGCAGCAGTGTTTGTCAGGCTTTTTCTCTGTAGTTATCCCTCACTCCCTAGGCTGCCTCTTCATGTTTTCCTCTTTAAAAGGACAGCCCACAGTTAAGGAAGGAGGGATTATATGCCCCTCTTCTAGGATGAACTGACTGCATCATTTACTTGGAATCCGTCTTTCCCCATTTATTAACTTATTCAGTTGTTTATTAAAACCACTGTGGACTCATGTATATTTATTTCATGCTTTGAGTTATAATCCAATACTACTTTATTAATTTTGTTGTTCAAATCCCTGTGATGTATTTTTTTCCCTTTGGATTGGAAAAAGTTAGCCTGATGAACAACCAGGGCTGTGGCACCTGTCCGGTGCTGGCTGCTCAGAATGTGAACTGCTGTCCCTTTGGAACTGGAATTGCACTTTCTGACTAAAGCACTGGAAGGAAAAAGAGAAGAGCAAATGTATATAGTCTAAGCCCATTTTGTATACAAAGAAGGAATATCTGAAAGAAGAAATCTCTCTCTCTCCCTCTGTCTCCTGACAGCTATACTGGCTCAGCCTCAATTCATTCTTCCAAGGGGTCTCTGTGCAACCCCTTCCTAACTAAGCTCAGTGGCTTTTTGGTGCCCCTAGAATACCATTCAAACAGTGGTCTACAGCGCCCTCTATTGGGCATCAACTCAAACGTCCCTCCCTGAAGAGCCCTTCCCTGGCAGTTCCACTCAAACCAGCCCCAGAACCTACCACTCCCAGCCCATCACCCCACCACTCCTCCAAACCCCCACCCAGAGACTGCATCACTATCCGAAGTGTTCACTCTCTATTGTTCCCCCCTCACTAGAATGTAAGCCCCATGAGGGCAGTGGGCATCGTGGTGTGTCTTGTTTTCCTGTAGCCCAGGCTTAGCACAGGGCTCAGAACATAGTGGGTTTCAGTTCTTCCTACCTGCTTAGTGAACAGCCTTAGAACAATAAGGCAAGACAACGCTCCTTCAGCCACGTTAGTGATCTCAGGGGTGTGGGGCTGGAAAGGGAGAGAGGAGTTTGTCGAGTTTTTCTTTAGATACCTCTGGTTTGTTTAGCTGTTAACAAAGAACATGTAGTATGGTGGTTTTTAATTAAAAAGAAAATCCAATAAAGTTAATAAAAAAAGAAAAGAGATTAAAGTTTTCATTTCCTGGGGGGAAAAATAAGAAAAAAGCAGAAGGTTTTACATGAGAAATTGGTTGGGAGAGAGCACAGATAGTCTGCTGAGACAGAAGAGGACTGGAGAACATGGTGGCAGAGTGACAAGACAAGGAGGTTCTAGAGTTCTTATAAGAAGGGAGGAAGAGGCAGAGCTAGGAGATCTGGAGTTGTCTGGATGTAGGTTGACCTGGGCTGGTTGTGGGGGGCCTGACTGGTGACAATGACTAAGTCATTCCATGACACCACCACTGGGATTTAGCCAGCCTCATAATCCAGTCCCTGGTCCCAGCCCCTTTTGGGGTTGGTCATCTCCCCTCTCTCGGCTGTGGTTTTTTTTTCAGCAACAGAATAGGGGTTGATGCAGGAGTCACTAAAGTTTTCCCAGCTCAGATGACCACTTCAATGGGCACTGAACTCCTGGGGCCCTAGGAAACTTGGCATTGGGCCAGAGTCCTTGAGCGTCCCTTGGACAGCAAGGAGATCAAACCAGTCGATCCTAAAGGAAATAAACCCTGAATGTTCACTGGAAGGACTGATGCTGAAACTGAAGCGCCAATAAGTGGACCACCTGATGCGAAGAACGGACTCGTTGGAAAAGACCCTTGATGCTGGGAAAGACTGAGGGCAGGAGAAGGGAGTGATAGAGGATGAGATGGTTGGATGGTATCACTGACTCAGTGGACATGAGTTTGAGCAAATGCAGGGAGATAGTGAAGGACAGGGAAGCCTGGTGTGCGCACTCCACGGGGTCGCAAAGAGTCGGACAGGGTTTAGCGACTGGAGAACAAGAGTCCTCCAAGCAACCTCTTTCCCCACTCACCGTCGCAGCGCTCTAGACGGCCACATCCTCTGGCCAACAGAGGGCGCTGCAGCATCGCCGTACCCCGAGCGGTTTGCTGAAGCGGAGGTTTTGGGTGTGCCCCGCGGATCACTGCCTCCCTATCAACCAGGTCTTCCTCTCTACAGCCCTGGCCACGCTAGTGTCCACAGAACTCGCGTGTCTGGTTCTCTGAGCCTGGACCCCACGTTATCATCAGTTGCTGAGTCCAGATGAAACACAGGCTTATGGGCCGCACAGTAAGGGGCGTGGACTTATGCAAAATAAGCTATATCAGGAAGTCTTAGGCTGGACATTTGATCTGTCTGCCCAGAACGGTCACATCCCGACCCATGATTAAGACTCTGCCAAGTCCAGGTTAAAATCTAGATTCTGATACTTGCTCTTTGTGTGACCTGGGCAAGAAAACCCCTAATAGTGTCACCTGGGAAGCCCCTAAATGTTCTAAGTCCACTTTTCACTTGTAAAGTGAGATGCCAGTATCTCCAACACCACAAGATTGTCCTAGGAATTAAATCAAGTATGTAGTAATAACTATAATCGTAAATACTGAGTAGTGCCAGGAAGCTCTTCTAAGCGTATTGCATGGATTTTTTTAATCCTCACTATAAGCAGGTGAAAAGCTATGAAAAACATGGACACCATATTGAAAAGTAGAGACATCACTTTGCTGACAAAGGTCTGTCTAGCCAAAGCTATGGTTTTTCCAGTAGTTATGTACGGATGTGAGAGCTGGACCATAAAGAAGGCTGAGTGCAGAAGAATTAATGCTTTCAAACTGTGGTGCTGGAGAAGACTCTTGAGAGTCCCTTGGACAGCAAGGAGATTAAAGCAGTCAATCCTAAGTGAAATCACCCCCGAATATTCATTGGGAGGACTGTTGCTGAAGCTGAAGCTCCAATACTTTGGCCACCTGATGCAAAGAGCCAGCTCTTTGGAAAAGACCCTGATGCTGGAAAGATTGAGGGCAGGAGGAGAAGTGAGTGACAGAATGAGATGGTTGGATGACATCACTGACTCAATGGACATCACTGAGTGAGCAAACTCAGGGAAACAATGAAAGACAGAGAAGCCTGGAGTGTTACAGTTCATGGGGATGCAAACAGTCGGACACGACTTAGTGACTGAACAAGAACAATAAGCAGATGAGGTCTGTCCTATTATTATCCCCATTTTGTAGATGGAGACATAACCCTTGCTATAAACGAACTTCTAGTCCAGGGGGGAGACAGAGAAGTAAGCAAAAATCCTTTGAGCCAAATTAGTCTGCACTGTTTAATGAAATGAGAATTTAGGCCATAAATATTTAAGCTCTAATGAGGTCCTCATAATCTCCTCATGAGCCTATTTTACAGATGAGGAAACTGAGGTCTGAGAGGCTGCAACACTTACCCAAAGCTGCACAGCAGAAATGGTAGAAGCAGCCTTGTCTGATTCTGGTGCCTATGCTCTTCCCCTCAAAATAAACACAAAATATAATTTAAACCCAAACACTCACCATGTAATTATGTTTTTTTTGAAAAGTCCCCTGCTCTTCCTTACAAATAAAGGGTTGTAGCCTCCAAACCCTAAACGTCCTCTACACAGATACTCAGGGCCAACTGTGTCTTTCTACCCACTGCTCTGCCTCTGGATTTACAGAGTGAGGAGCAAGGTTACTTCTGCCTGGTAAGACTGGAGAAGGGGTCACCCAAGAGGTGCCGTTCAAGGTGGGACTTGAAGGATGTATAGAAGTGTGCTGAGAGAACAGGGAAGGAAGCCCACCCAGGAAGAGGGCGAGAATGAAGGTGTTGAGTGTTCACGTTGGAGGGAGGCAGGGAGGTGTTCTTGGTAGGGAGTAGGGTGAATAACGTCAGAAGGCAGAGCCACCCAAGCAAGCTGTTTGGGGACCAGTAAGGGCAGGAGACCTGGTGTTGGGGGACCAGAAATGGTATAGAAAATGCAGGATGAAACCATATTTCAGGGAAGACAAAATTTGACTCTGTATCCTAGGGGCCTGCTGGTGGTAAAACCACGAAAAATAGCCACCTGAGCTGCACCGTCTCCTTCCAGCCAGTCACACTGCAGTGCCCTTGCCAGTCCTGCCCATCTCAGGGGCTGAGTGGGATCTGTTGCTTAGGGCACCTCACTGGAAGCCCACCCTGGCACAGAGACTGTATAACCCACCAAACTCCTATATGAAGCCGAGCTGTGTTTGCTTGTGCCCTGAGGCTGTGGGAACATGTGTGTAGCCAAATGCGTGTGAGTTTTGAGTGCGTGTGAAGACAGAAGTGTGCAGTTGCACATGTAAGTGTATATTCAGTATACATTCCATGGGCCAAGGGTGAGGGTGCACAGGGCTAGGACCCAGGACTCTGTGTTTTTGCATGTAGGTGGAGGCTGGTGTACTTTTGTGCCTGTGTACAAGTGCTGCTGAGTGGAGGGAGAGTTCTGTGCCTGTGACTGTCCTTTGATGTTGTTTTAGTCACTAAGTTGTGTCCGACTCTTGGTGATCCCATGGACTATAGCCCACTAGGCTCCTCTGTCCATGGGATTTCCTAGGCAAGAATACTGGAGTGGGTTGCCATTTCCTTCTCCAGGGGATCTTCCTGACCTAGGGATCAAACCTGCATCTCCTGCATTGGCAGGTGGATTATTTGCAGGGATGCTCATGTGACTCCTTTAGGAGCCACCTGGGTCATGGGAGACGGAGAGAAGCAAGCTCCTGGAAATGGCTCAGCATCCTGTGAGATCCAAATTCTAGGGTTGCTTAGAAATGGCCAAACCAGGAGGCACGTGCAAATCAGATGAAAGTGATATGCAAATAAGAAAGCTTTTTCCTGCTCTGGGCTGGTGCCCCAGGAATCCTCCCAGAGCCCTGGGGCAGAGAAAGTGGGGCTCTGAGGGAGCTGGGAGCAGAACTTCTTGTTACCTTGGTCTCTCCTAGCTCGTGGATTAAGGCTCAGAACCCCAGGAGATTCCATGGCCACTGGAGGCTTTTAGGTGTCACCCTGCCTAATTCCCAGAAGTGGGTGTAGCAGGGAGGGAGACGGGCAAGAGGAGCTAGGGGAGCTGGGTGGGAGTGCCCAGGCCCACCGGGGAGAATGGATGTCACAGTGACAGCTGGCTCAGTCTGCATTCGCCGGTCAGGCACAGTTGTTGGGGCGCCAAGGCAAGGGATCAAGGGGAGACAGAAGGCCTGGCAGTGGGCAGGCAGGGCCCCTGGAGCTTCCCCTGGTGCAGATGCTCAGAGCAGACTGATGGAGCTGGGGAGGCCTACACAGCTGTCTGCCAACTCCTCCCTGTGTGCAGGGGCCTTGAGGACCAGGGAGCCGGGGTAGATTAGCCAGCACGACCTCATGGGGCAGACACCGGCCCAGTCTCCCTGCTCCCCTGGGGGCTGCATCCTGGCTCACCCACACGTGTTGCACCAGCAGTGCACACCCCTGCACCTCACACCCTCACCAATGCCTTGTGCATCTTCTGCGTGCAGCACACTCACCAGCACGGAGGACTGCGAGCCCAGCACGCCCCTCTCCCAGGCTTGAACATCTGCCCACCATGCGCACACAGTCTCCCACCCAGCCCGCTTCCCTTACACCCAAGGGCATATCTGCAGACGGCTAGGGGCAGGGGGACTCATGGGTGTTTCCTCACCCCCACCAGCCCCCCAAAACACTGCTCTCACTGCCCGGCATGCTGCCAGCTCTGCTTCCCTGATCTAGTTTCAGATTCACATGCAGTTCAGGCTCCAGCTGCCTAGAGGAGGGGTGAGGGGCTTGCTTGACTCCCAGGTCACTTGTCCCTGTGACAGGTCTCTTCCCTAGGGGAGCGCTAACTGCCCCTCCACTGGGCTCCTGAGGGCAGAGGCTGTGTCTCCCCCTCAGACAGACTGCCCGCCCTGCTCAGAGCCAGCACTGGGCTCCGCGCAATCTTAATGGTGTGGGGTGACTGCACAAACAACCTCGCTCTATGATCAAGCCAAAGGTCAAAAGTCAGATCTCATGAGGGCCAGGAACGGACATCCAGCCTGACCAGAACAAAGTCCTGCGGTCCCAGCGACAAGGGCAGAGGTGTCTCCCCTCGCTGCTTTGGTCCCAGGTCCCTCCCGCTGCCCGGGCAGCTGGAGCCCCGACAGCAGTGACCTGGGGCTTGTCCAGGGGCTCAAGCCTCTTCCTCCCAGGAAGTCCTCCTTAGTGTCAGCCTCAAACCTCCCCCATGCTCTACAGCACTTCCTCTCATTGGGCTTTCTGGGGCTCTCACAGGAGGTCTCCTAATATTACAGTTTTCCAAGATGTACTGTCCCTGTTGAAATTTTAAAAAGTTAAAAAAAACCCGAAGCCCAGAGAGATTGCAGCGACTACCCTAGGCCGGTCACCTCGTGGGTAAACAGGCTGATAGAGCGGAAGGGCCTTGCCCAAGGCCCTCGGGAACTGAGGGCAGAGGCTCTGTCTTCCGGCTCTAGACTCTCCCTGTTCTGGCAGCCTCTCGTGGGTCTTCTTCCACCCTGGTCCTGCCCTCAAGCCCCTCCTGAGGACGAGTGTAGGCCTTTGGCTTCAGCCCAGCGCCTGCCTGGCCCTGTTTAGCAGTCTCCCTTGACATGAGCTGCTGAGTGAGCTTACAGTTGGGGGAGAACAGGCAGGTAAGGGTGGAGCTGGGGGAGGGCGCTGAGCCCCTGCGGAGACCCCCTGTGGGGAACTGACCCTCCCCTGGCCTGGTCACACCCCAAGGGGCCCTTCTCAGATAGAAGGGTGGCCCCGCTGCCTTAGGAGCTGTGGGCTCACCAGCTAGCGGCTAGCGGTGGGTGGCTGAAGAATGTTGCAGGAGGCCATGACCCGCTCCCTCTGCTCCAGGCCTCCCGGGAGGTGTGGGGAGCGGCCAGGCGCCTGGCTGCCAGACCTCAGCCCCAGGGCCAACAGGAAGCAGAGCATCTCTCAGGGAGCCTCCAGCCTCACAGAGAGAACAGTGCCCCGACCCGAGGCAGCTCCAGGGTGAAGGGGAGACACAGCCCCTGCCCTCAGGGAGCTCAAGCTTAAAGCACACAGCCCATCCCACTTCCCTTTGATAATTCAGAAGCCAGCATTCCTAGTGCAGTTGGTGTAACGTCTGTTTCCCCCACCAGCTAGGATCCCCTCAAGGCCCTCATGAGGCCCATTTTTGGCTTGTTCACAGCTGTCTCTCGCCCCCAGCAGACGTGTTGGGGTGTGTTGGACTGGACAGGGCAAGAACAGTCACAGTCCAGCTCAGGGAAACCCAGGTCTTCTCCCCTCTGCAGGTCCAGTCAGTTGCCAGGAGTTACTGGTTTTTCTCTAAAAATCACAGGCTTGGCCCACCTGGACTGCCTGCCACACCCAGGCCAGCCTTTCCAATCTCTTCTCACGGCAGCCAGAGCAGCCTTTCCAAGCCCCGCATCTGAACCATCACTTCTGGGCCTAAACCATCCATGGCTCCGCACCGCCAGCTCCTTGTCTGGCATTCACAGCCTTTCATTCCTGGTCTCACGGGGCTTCTTTATCTCGTGCCAGTCTCCCACGTTCCCTCCAATAGCCCCACCCAAGCCTCTCTTCTCCCTCTGCCCACCCGGGGATGAAGGATGTCTGCTCTGTGCTCCTGTAGCCTGTGTCTCTCTGAGTATTTGTCTGGGGTGCAGGGCCTGGCACTTGGTCACCTTTAAGTCTCCATCTGCTCGCCAGGGCACAGACTCAGAGAGATGGACAAACAGCCGCTCTGTAACACCCAGCCTTCCCTCCTCTGCTTCCTACCCATCCATCCAGACCCTTGCTCACCCTGCTCTGAGTACCTTCCTATCACCTGTCACAGCCAGGGTTGATGTCGTTTGCGGACTGCGGACACGTTCAGTGTCGGCCTCGGCCCCTGGCGAGTGAGCTGGAGATGGCTCAGATTCCATCTCTGCCTGGAGCGTGCTGGCCCTGCTGTCTGAGCAGCAGCCAGCAGCCCTGGCTAAGTGGGTACTTTGCATGAGCTGCCTCTTTTTCGCTGTGAGCCCTGGGGAGGCATCTCCAACACTCTGGCCCATCTGACACACAGGTCAGCAGAGACCTCGGCAATTTGTCTAGGGACACACTGTCAGTAGGGGGTTGAGATGGGAGTGCAGGCTTCATCTGGTGCCCTGTGCCTTGTCCAGAACAACGCAACACCCTCAGGACACCCTCAGGAGGCTCCGGAGCCACCTCCAGACCCTGCCTCTGTCCCTTGGGCCCCTGCTCTTCCCGGACACGTCTCCTGTTTCTCTGCCTGGAGATCGGGGTGGGGGAAGCGGCAGGGAGGGCAGTCAGCAGCTGCCGGAGCAGATGGACAGCAGTGACCAAGTCAGAGACAGGGAGCAAGGTCAGACAGCAGAAACGACTTCCAGACCCTGGCCCCTTGGGGACAAGACCCGTGTCTTGTTTCTGTGAAAATGAATGAATCTGACCCCCAGGGACAGGGAAGGACTCCCTTTGTCCAGCCAGAAGAGTCTGCTGTGATGATGGAGAGGCAGAGACATCTGGCTGGAGGCAGGGGAAAGGCAGAGATGAGAGTACCCAGGACTCCATGGAGCCCTGCTGGGCGGGAAAGGGTTAAGCCCACCCCCTGGCCAGCCTGCTCACTCAGGCCTCTGAACGGGTGTATGCTTTGGCTCAGGGAGCCAGCTCTGTTTGTCTGAGGTGTCCCTTCTTTGCCCTCCTTCCCAGGGCTATTGGCAGGCCCTGGGTCCCACAGGCCTCTAGCTGTGCAGCTCTCGGGGCTGTGTCTGGGGCGACGGGGCGTGAGAACAGCTGGGGCTGGGAGTGCAGAGCATCGAGGCCGTGTGGAAGAGCCCTGGGCCTTCCCTGGGGGCTCTGCCTGGGCTCACACAGAGGGGCTCTCGCCTTCTGGGGACACACTGCGGTAGGCTCTGTGCCCAGGGAGGAGGGCTGCACTGGGGCTTTTCCTTGCCAGGTGTGAAGGTAGAGGGAGGGCCCCGAGCTGGGCACACTGGAGGGGCACGTCCTGGTGGCCCTCGCCATTAGAGAGGGCGAGAACTGGGGCCAGGGCAGCTGCTTTCAGAATGAGTCCAGGCCCACTCTGCTGTTTTTCTCTTTTCCCTGCTGGGGTGTGATGACCCAGCCACCTTCACCCCTCCGCGGCCTCCTTGGATTCACCAGACTAGGTCGGGACCCAGATCTTTGCTCACACAATAATACCCTTTTCTCTCCTCTGAGTTCATATTCCAGATGGAGTTGATGATTTGGTTAGTGTCTGTGTCTCTCAGATCCCTGAAATCCCCGCTCTGCCGCTTCAGTACTGTGTTCACAGCACCAAACTGTGAGTGTCTGGCTCAGAGTGGGGCTCAATACATTGAGCCCAGGTCCAGAGATGGCAGAGCTCTGCAGAAGGAGGAAGGGGAGTCGCGTTACAAAGACCCTCAGTGGCTGGTGTGGCAGAGGCAGGGCTAAGGGGATACTCAGTGAGTCAAACCTTCATATAATCCCCTCCCTTGCTCATGATCAGAACCTATGACTTGTTTCTAGTTGGTAGAATTTGAAAAAGGTAAAGGAGTTTTGCAGCTATAGTTAGGTTCCAAATCAGCGGATGATGAGTCATCAAAAAGGAGTTGATTCAGGGTGGGCCTGGCTTAATCAGATAAAAGCTCCTCAAAGGGAGACTGAGGTCAGAGAGATCCTCTTGTTGACCTTAAAGAAGGAAACTGTCCTATAGTGAGAGGGCTGGGTGAGGGCCACATGGCAAGGAAGTGTGGGCAGCCTCTGGGAGCTGAGAATAGCCTCGGGCTGGCAACCAGAAAGAAAACCAGAACCTCAGTCCTGTAGCCTCAGGAACTGAACTCTGCCAACAATCACATGAGCTCAGAAGAGGCCAAACTCAAGGAGGATTGCATGGACACCTTGACTACAGCCTGGGAAACCCAAGCAGAGCATCCAGTTAAGCTGGACCCAGATTCTGACTGGCGGGAACCATGAGATAATAAATGTACCTTGCTGTCAGTTGCTGAATTTGTGATAATCTGTTACTCAGTAACTAGCCTGAGTGGGCTTGAGAACAACCAGCCTCAGGCAGAATGTTAGGGGGAGGGTCAAGGGGAGTGAGAGAACTGGAGGAGAGGGGACTGAATTCAGGCCTTCATACCCTACCTGCCCCAGGGTTTACCCTGCCCTGTCTCCTCCCATTTCCACCTTCAGACCTGGCCTGGCTGAATTGGGTGCTTGGACCAGTGAGTCTATGTGGAATCCAACTGGTCCCAGTGGGGGCCTTGCAGAGGGGCAGGGGAATATGGTTTGAGGGTCCTAGTCTCTCTGGGTCTCCTTGAATTCAGACCAAAGTTAGGATAAGGTTAACTGTATCCCCAGTACACCCCCAACCTTAAGACCAGCTGCAAGGCCCCAGATTACCATAGAGGCAAGTGAAACCCAGATCCTCCCCATCACCCGCCTACAGAGCACCGGCGCCCGCCTGTGGCCCCGACGCCCCGGTGAGACAGCTGCTGCTCCCTCAGCTTTTCTTCTGTTACTGGGACCAGGCAGACTTGGGGGGAAGAGTTCACAGCCTCCATGGTGGGTCGGCAGCTGGGGCTCCAGATGTGGGGGAGCCCCAAGCCAGGGGTTAGAGTTACACCCAAGTGGCTAGGCTGCTTTCCCAGGAGGATGGTGATGTCGGGGATGTCTGGGATTTGAGAGTGTGGGATGGGGGGCGCTGCTTCCTACTCCTCCTAACCCCAGCTCTGCTCCTAGGCCCCCTCTGGGTGTGGGTAACTTCAAATCAGCTAAAAGCAGGGTTTAGTGAGTGGGCCTCAGTCCCCAACCGACAGGCGTGCAAACCATTACCCCCTTTGGGTCCTTCTTGCCTCTGAAGAGAACTGACCCAGATGTCCCCAGACTGTGCCGGAAACCTTCAGCCAGAGCAGCTGTGAGAAGAGGCTGAGCCCCTCTGCAAGCCGTTCCCTTTGTCCACAGTGAATGCATCAGGATTTGGTTTCTCTGCTCACACTCCCTCCCAACCCCCTGGCCCAGGGCTCCCATCCATCCTGTCTCAGAGCGGGCCTTGCTGGGGTACAGACAAAGAAGCCATCTCAGGTTCCCTTGTTGGGGCGCCTGCACTTTGATCTGCCCTTCCTCCTGCCCCAGGGATCCCGAGGTGCCCTGGAGAAAGCACCATCAGGGGCCAGCACCCAGAGATAAGATCTGGGATGAGAGGAAGCCCAGGGCTCAACAGACTTTAAAGGGGTGCCGACAGCTGCCCCCTTCCAAGTGCATCTCTGCCTGTCTACCTGGGTTCCTTCCTTCCATACTTGCCTATGCTACCCAGGCCTCACCTACTCTAGACGAAAGACGCCTGTGGGCTCTCAGAATGGAATCCCAAACCACCTGCTGCCACAGAATCACTGGGGACTCAGCGGCCCAGCCCCACCGAATCCTAATCCCCATCCCGGCGGGTGGCAGGGGCCTGGGCTCCTGCACATTCAGCAGGTTGCCAGGTTGACACTTCAGGGCCACACCTGTCCCCACCTCCAGAACCTTCAGGGCACAAGGTGTCCACCCTGAAACACCGCCCCTGCCCCCCAGTCTCTGGCACCACATAAGCACTGGGGGGAGCTCTGAACTCCTGGGAGGCCTCTAGGGGTAAGCCTCTCACATAGCAGGGGCTCCCTTCAGCCTTCTGGAGGGAAGAGGCCCTTCCCGACCCAGCAAAGCCCAGTTCTGCCCACTTTTTTTGCTCTTCCTGGGAGCTGCGAGCATCCAGCAGGGTCCCTTGGCTTGGGCCCCATGCAAGCCCTCTCTTTATCTTTTTGGTTGGTCTCTTAGAGCAGGCAGAGCTGCAAGCAGTTGAGTTTGAGCTCCTGGGTCAGACAGAGCCAGATTCGGCCATGGTTTCATCACACACCAGGTTGTGCCCCTGGGTCTCCTGGGGTCTCTTCCTCAGCTCCGTTCTGGGTCCCATGCCTCTTTCAACTGCTCTTCTATAGCCATGTGACTCTGTCTCCCCTGAGTTCACTTTTCTTCTCTTTTGTTTCCTACTGGCACGAGCCCCCAATCCTGGCCTGCAGTCCCACCTCCACGCCCTGCACATTTCATTCTGTCTTGACACGTCCTCACCCTCTTTCACCCAGGCAGAGTCACTTTAGACTCAGCAAGGAGGCGTGTGTGGAGACGGAAATCACCTAGAAGTCCTGACAAACAGCAAGACTTAAAGTTGGAAGAGACTTTAAAATCCTTTAGCTTCTGCCCAGGATGGAGTAATATGGATTGTGTTTGTCTATCCTCAAAAGGATAGATGTGAAGGAAGGTCGTCAAGGCACTGGGGATGGAGGCAGTGATCCCTGAGAAATGGGAAACCGTGTGCTGGGCCTAGACTAGGGACTGAGGCCATGCACAGGGAGAACCTGAGGTAGAGCCTGAGGGGCTCCTGGAGAGGAGGAGTGGACACGAGAGTCCAAGGAGACCAAGGAGTCTAGAGTCCACAGGAAGAGGAGAGGCCTGCTCAGAGACTACCACTAGGTCTACAGAGGGGATCTCTTGAGTGTTACACAGAGAACCAATCAGCACGTGGGTGAGAAGACTACCAACAGCCGGCAAAGACAATCCGAAAGGATTAGAGAGCAATGTCCCTCTGGGAATAGCACCTGTTTCCACCAGCCAGACTGGAAAAACTCATAATTCATGCAGCATTGGGTAGACTATGCAGGAAGGTCTTACTTCAATGATAAGAATGATTAGCCCCAGCATCACTCTGAATCTGCTCTTGTAAAAGAACAAAGTTGGAGAACTATCATTATCTGATTTCAGAACTTATAAATCTATAGTTCAGTTCAGTTCAGTTGCTCAGGGGTGTCCAACTCTTTGCAACCCCATGGACTGCAGCACGCCAGGCTTCCTAGTCCATCACCAACTCCCAGAGGTTACTCAAACTCATGTCCGTTGAGTCGGTGATGCCATCCAACCATCTCATCCTCTGTCATCCCCTTCTCCTCCTGCCTTCAATCATTCCCAGCATCAGGGTCTTTTCAAATGAGTCAGTTCTTCACATCAGGTGGCCGAAGTATTGGAGTTTCAGCTTCAGCATCAGTCCTTTCAATGAACATTCAGGACTGATTTCCTTTAGGATGGACTGATTGGATCTCCTTGCTGTCCAAGGGACTTTCAAGAGTCTTCTCCAACACCACAGTTCAAAAGCATCAATTCTTTGGCACTCAGCTTCCTTTATAGTCCAACTCTCACATCCATACATGACTACTGGAAAAACCATAGCTTTGACTAGACAGACTAATCAAGACAATATAGTATTGGCACAAAGATAGACAAATCGATCAATGGAATAGAACAGAGTCCAAAACTAACCAACATATATGGACAACTGATTCTCGACAAAGGTACAAAGGCAACTTAATGGGGAAAGTGTAGTTTTTTCAACAAATGGTGCTAAAACAATCAGATATCTGTATATCCAAAACTCCCCACAGCCCAAAAACAAAAATCTTCGACTCGCATAATATATCATATATAAAATAAACTCAAAATTTGTCATAGATCTGAACATAATACCTAAAATTATAAAACTTCCAGAAGAAAACATGAGAAAATATTCTAATTTTATTAATAACATGTTAATTATTAATGTTAATAAAATATTGTTTATTTTATAATCTTGAATTAGGCAAAGATTTCTTATATATGACACCCAAACAAGGATACATAAAAGAGTAAGTTAATAAACTGAATTCCATCAAATTAAAAATATTTTCAGAAGACACCATTAAGAGAATGAAAAGACAAGCCCCAGACTGGGAAAAAGTATTTGCAAAACATATTTCTGAAAAAGGACTTGTATCAAAAAAACCAAAAAAGACTTGCATTTAAAAAAGGGACTTTTATCCAGAATATACAAAGAACTCTTAAAACTTGACATAAATAAAACCAACCAATTAAAAAATAGGCAAATGATATGGACAGATACCTCCCCAAAGAAAACACGCAGATGGCAAATAAGTATATGAAAACACACTCAACATCAAATTTGTCATTAAGAAAATTAAAATTTAATTGAAAATTAAAACAAAAATGACGTACTTATTAGAATGGCTAAAATTTTAAACATTGATAAAGCAATTGCTAGCAAGGATAAGAAACAATTGCCAGTGGGAATGCTAAATGGTACAGCCACTTTGGAAGATAGTTTGGCAGTTTCATACAAAGCTAAAAATTTGATCTAATGATAACACTTCTATGTGTTTACCCAATTGATTGGAAAACTTTATGTCTACACGAAGACCTACATACAAATGTTTTTAGCAGCTTTATTGATAACTGCCCCAAATTGGAAGTGATCAAGATGTTTCCATGGGTTAATGGATAAAGAAACCATGCACATCTATCCTGGGGAGTATTACTCAGTGATGAAAGAAAAGTCATGGATGAATTTTAAATGCACATTACTTTACAGCACAAAGAGTAAACCATAGTGCATGCAAATTTAGAAATTCATCTGGGGAATTGAGCAATCTCAGGAAAGTGTTACAGAACCAAACTTAGATCTGCTCACCTACATGCAGTGAAGTCAGTTCACAATGGGTTGTAGTGAAGGAAACTGTAGTGTTTATTGCAGGGCACTAAGCAAGGAGTCCAGGTAGCTTGTGCTTAAAAGACGAGATGGCTCTCAAGGAAAGGCTTTTAGAGACAGGATGAGGGAAGTGGTTGCGGGGTGTGTGGTCAACTCAAGAACATTTTTCTGATTGGCTGATGGCAAGGTAATCAGGAGTCAGCATCATCAACCTTCTAGCTCAGGGTCTATGGCTTGTGGTCAGCAAACTTTATCCACCTGGTGAGAGTTTCAGTATCTTCAAAACTGCTCAAAGCATATTGCTCAGAATACTGTCTATAGCCCTTGAGGAGGAACTAAAGGTCTTTAAGCTTGTTTAATGCCAAAACTATTATTAATTTGCCTTGTTTGATTGTTTTCCTTTCTTTTGGATTTTTCTCACATTTCTGATTAAATTTATTCTTTGGAACTTGGAGAAGGCCTAGGAAGTTAAAGTTTTTCTACAAACAAGAGGTGGGAAGTGGTGGGGACATGGTGGGGACTTCTGTCCTGGGAAGGCCCCAGCTCAGCTACAAAAGAATGCAGATTGTGACAAAATAATCTGTTAATGAATGTATGAAACAACCTCTGTAGAAGAGATTGTGAATGAGTCCCATCTGTAGGATTAAAGTCAGAAGAAACGGTACACTAGCATGGGATTCTGGCTGGTAAAGTTATTTCCTATAGGGGCACAGGTTCACAATTCTATTCTGGTATGTGTATATATTGGAATTGCACAGCTACATAAATGGATAGTGGATTGTAGAAGCTGGGTTTCTCACTATGCAGTGATACACGAAAGCAAGGAGAGGAAGCTAGAATGACAGAATGATTTGTGGGTTACAGTTAGAAACATTAGTATAAACTCATGTTCAACTTAATATAGATACAGATGGTTATATATAAAAATATATATAGGCATATCTATATACATGGATTTGTATACATATATTTCCTTGCTGTGACAACTGAGACGGCCTAGAAGAAATCGCACATTATTAGAAATGAGCACTTAAGTGCCCAGATCTTGGTTTCTAATACCATTCTCCAATAAAAGGAATAAGGGATTCTTAGAAAATTGATTGATTTTAGGCCATGAACGGGCTTCTCTGCTGGCTCAGCAATAAAGTTCTGCCTGCAATGCAAGAAATGCAGGAGATGCTGGTTTGATCCCTGGGTTGAAAAGATTCCCTGGCAACCCATTCCAGTATTCTTGCCTGGATAATCCCATGGATGGAGGAGCCTGGCAAGCTACAGTCCATGGAATCGCAAAGAGTCAGACATGACTGAAATGACTGAGCACACACGCACACAGGACTTGGACAGGAAATATACGAGATGAGCCTGAGAATCTTACAGTGCCAAAACTAAGAAACTACTCAAACAAAACAAAACACATAAAAAGGCAACCTCCCCGCCCCACACACAGTCATGAAGATATGTCAAAGGAACACAGACCAAACTGGGAGAGATGCCAGTGGCCAAGGCTGGAAAAATCTGCACAACAGAATGAGTGAAGCAGTATTGGATTATAGCTCAAAGTAGAACATAAATGTCCATGAGTCCATATTGATATAAATAAATTACCGAGTAAGTAAATAAATAGAGGGGAAGAAACAAATCTCTCATGCAGAGAATTCTCAATAATATATATCCTACTTGTGAGGTAGAGCATAGTTTCCCATCCTTTAAGTGTGAACTCCTTCTAAAAAAATGCAATATGGAAAGAGTTCGGGGAAATGAGTATTTTTACAGCAGAAACACCTGACAGACAACCTCGGCTACATGATCAACATTAACATACCCTTGATAGAGTATGATAAAAATGGTACCCCAAATCCATAACCCCAGTCTAATCATGAGAAAAACATTAAAGAAATCCCAGTGGAGGGACACGCTACAAAATATTTGACCAGAGATAATCTACAAAATCCTCAGACTGTCAAGGTGATTAATACAAGGAAAGTCTGAGAAATTGTTAACAGCCTAAGAAGTCTAAGGAGACTAAGTGTAGTGTCCAAGATGGGATACTGAAACAGAAAAGGGACATTAACTAAAAAGTAAGGAAATCTGGGAATTTCCTAGAAGTCCAGAGATTAAGTCTGCCTGCAGGGACCTTGGATTCAATCCCTGGTCTGGGAACTAAAGTTCTGCATGCCGTGTGGTGTGGCCAAAATAATAATAAATATTATTATTAATATAGCAGTGCTGGTTTATTGGGCTTCTGTGGTGGCTCAGTGGTAAAGAATCGGCTTGCAACACAAAAGACACAGGTTCAATCCCTGGCGTGGGAAGATTCCCTGGAGAAGGAAATGGCAACTCACTCCAGGATTCTTGCCTGAGCTTGGCAGGCTACAGTCCATGGGGGTCACACAGGGTTGAACAGGACTCAGCCACTGAACAACAATTGGTTTATTACTTGTAACAAATGTATCACATTAGTGCACCAGGGAAAACTGGGGATGGGATATATGGGAATTCTTTGTGTTATTTTTCTGTAAATTTAACACTATCCTGAAATTAAAAGCTTATTTTTAAAAACACAATAAAATATTTATAAAGCATATATCTCATAAAGGACTTGTATCTACAGATATATAAAGAACTCTAGAAACAGTAAGAAAACAAACAAGCCAATAAAAAGTGGGCAAAAGATTTGAAGAGATATTTTTTAAGGAAGATATATGGAGGGCAAATAAGCCCATGAAAAGATGCTTAACAATATTAGTCATTAAGGAAATGCCCAATTAAAACTATAGTGAGATACCACAACATAATAGGTTAATTAATGGCTAAAATTAAGGGGAAAAAAGAAGCTCAAACTATAAAGTAATTGTCCTACAATTAAAATAGATTAATTAATTGAAAAGAAACTGATCATATGAAGTCTTGGCAAGGATATGGAAAAACTAGGACTCTCATACACTGTTGAGGGAATCTAAAATGGTACAACCACTTTGGAAGACAATTTGACAGTTTCCTAAAAGTTAAATATATACCTACCGTATTACCCAGTCATTTCACTCTGAAGTGTAAATCTAAGAGAAAAGCAAATGTAAAAAGACAGACACATATGAAAGTTCATAGTTCTGCTTGTAATAGTCAAAATCTGGAGACAGCGCAAATGCTTCATTCATCAACAACTGAGTGTTCAATGCTCTGTAATGACATATATGGGAATAGAATCTAAAAATGTGGATATGTGTATTTGTATAACTGAATCACTTTGCTGTACAGCAGAAACTAATACAATGCTGTAAATCAACTATATGCCAATAAAATTAATTTTAAAAACAATTGAATGGATAAACGAACTGTAGTACAATGGAATATTCACTTCAGTTCAGTCGCTCAGTCATGTCCAACTCTGGAACCCCATAGACTGCAGCACTCCAGGCTTCCCCATCCATCACCAACTCCTAGAGGTTACTCAAACTCATGTCCGTTGAGTCGGTGATCCCATCCAACCATCTCATCCTCTGTCATCCCCTTCTTCTCCTGCCTTCAATCATTCCCAGCATCAGAGTCTTTTCCAATGAGTCAGTTCTTCACATCAGGTGGCCAAAGTATTGGAGTTTCAGCTTCAGCATCAGTCCTTCCAAGGAATATTCAGGACTGATTTCCTTTAGGATGGACTGATTGGATCTCCTTGCTGTTCAAGGGACTCTCAAGAGTCTTCTCCAACAGCACAGTTCAAAAGCATCAATTCTTTGGCACTCAGCTTTCTTTATAGTCCAACTCTCACATCCACACATGACTACTGGAAAAACCTAAGCTTTGACCAGATGGATCTTTGTTGGAAAAGCAATGTCTCTGCTTTTTAATATGTTGTCTAGGTTGGTCGATGGAATACTATTCAGCAATAAAAAGGAATAAACTCCTAATACTGGCAACAACATGGATGAACCTCAAAATAACTATTCTGAGTGAAAGAAGCCAGACCAAAAAACAAACAAACAAACAAACAAAATTAGCACAGGCTAGAGGATTCCTGGAAAACAGGATGACTTCTAGAAAACAGAAATTAATCTATGGTAAATAGAAAGCAGATCTGTAACTGCACTGGGAGTAAGGGGAAGGAGGGATTAAAAAGAGCATAAGGAAAGTTTTAGGGGTGATGGGTATTCTCTATTCTGATTATGGCAAGAGCTTCACAGTTGTATACATATGTCAAAACTGTCAAGTGGCACCATTTAAAATATGTGCAGTTTATTATATGTCAACTAAAACTCAATAAAGAAAACATTTAAAGAATATAAAAAAATTCTTCAGTTGAAATTTATAATTAACATAATTTATTTAAACATTTTAATTTTAAATAATATAAGCTTACGATTGAAAAATTAAAAAGAAGACATTAAAGTGAAAAATGACTCTCCCTGCCCCAATCTGAGTTCCACTCTCCATTTTAAACACTTTTATTTTTAGATATTCTAGTGATTGTCATCTTATCTCTAATTTTTCTACTCTTTAAAAAAATATTTTGTTCATTTCTCTTCCTTGACTTATCAACTCTAGACATAATGGATTGCCTTTTAGGACTGATAAGGATTTGACTCTCAACCTCCCATTTCCTCTTTTTCTTCCAAATAGGGTTGCACTCTACTGTTCTCAGACCCTCCACGCCTTATCCCTGCACCATCACACATCAAGACCTCTATTGCTTGTTCAGCCCGCCAGAGATGACAGCTCTCAGTTTCCCACTTTGGAAGTGAGGACACTTCTTCATAATTGGTCCTCACCTCTCTCCTCTTTCTTACATCTCCCAGCCACTGTGAACCACACTTTTGACATCAAGTTATTAACATTTACCTTCTAGGCTCTAACCACAGATAAGTCTTCTGTGATTTGTCTAAAAGTCAATCCTTGTTTTAAAAACCAGAATCTGCAGAGTATGGTGGTGTCTATGCTACACCACCACTGTAACAATCAACTCTCATCATTTTATGGGTGGGGGAACTGAAATCAGAGAGGTGCAATGTCTTATTGAAGGTCACACAGCTTGTGCATGATAGTTTAGAACAGTTTTTGATCCTGATACCCAGATTCTAAACCTTCAAGTTACTCTAGTGAGAGGGAGACCTGGACTAAGATAACTAACATTTGGTTTGCAGGTAGAAATTGGGGTGAGTCAATGATAGCCAAGATTCTAAGCACATGTGGGCGTAAGTGTCATCAAATAAGAACAGAACACTTATTTGTTGTTGTTCAGTCACTAAGTTGTGTCCAACTCTTTGTGACCCCATGGACTGTAGCACACCAGGCTTCCCTGTCCTTCACTATCTCCCTGAATTTGCTCAAACTTATGTCCATTGAGTCGTGATGCATCCAACCATCTCATCCTCTGTTACCCCCTTCTCCTGCTGCCCTCAATCATTCCCAGCATCGGGGTCTTTTTCAAAGAGTTGGCTCTTTGCATCAGGTGGCCAAAGTATTGGAACTTCAGCTTCAGGATCAGTCCTTCCAATGAATATTCAGGGCTGATTTCCTTTAGGACTGACTATTTTGATCTCCTTACTGTCCAAGGGACTCTCAAGAGTCTTCTCCAGCACCACAGTTCAAAAGCACTGTGAACACTAATAGACAATCTGAATAGATCTATATCTATTACCAAAATTTAACCAATAATTAATAACCTTTCAAAACAGAAAGCGCCAGTCCCAGATGGGTTCACCCAGATGGTGAATTTTACCAAACATTTAAGGAAGAAATTATACCACTTTTCTACTAACACAATCTCTTCCAGAAAATAAAAGCTGAAGAAATACTTTCCAATTCATTCTATGAGAACAGAATTAATTGAATACCAAAGACAGACAAAAATAATACAAGAAAATAAAACTATACACCAATATCTCTCATGAACAAAGATGCAAAAGTCCTCAACAAAATATTAGCAAATCCAGTCCAACAATGTATAAAAAGAATTATACACCATGACCAAATGGAATTTATCTTAAATATGCAAAGCTGGTTCATATTTGAAAATCAATTAATAAAATCCATCACATATACAGGCTAAAGAAGAAAAATCATGTGACCATATCAATAGGTATCGAAAAAAGCATTTGACAAAATTCAACATCCATTTATGATAAAAAAAACTATTAGTGAACCAGGACTAGAAAGAGACTTCTTCAACTTTATAAAGAATAACTACAAAAAATCTATAGCTAACATCATACTAAATGATGAGAAACTAAAAGCTTGTTCCTATTAAGGAACAAGAAACAAGGCAAGGATGTCCTTTCTCTCTGATTTTCTGTATTGTACTGAGTGTCCTAGCTAATGTAGCAAAATAAAAGAAGGAAAAAAAAGTATTAAGAAGGAAGAAATCAAACTGTATTTCTTCTTAGATTACATGACTATCTATACAGAAAATCTTAAATAACTGACAAAAAAACTGGAACTGATAAATGATCATCACAAGATTGCAGGACATAAGGTTAATATACATAAAGCAATCACTTTCCTACATTCAGGCAATGAACAAGAGGAATTTGAAATTAAAAACACACTGTCATTCACCTACCATCCCCTCGAATGAAATACTTGTGTATAAATCAATACATATAAGATCTATATGACAAAAACTACAAAACTCTGATGAAAGATGTTGAAGAACTAAATAGATATTTCGTGTTTATAGATAATAAGACTCAATTTTGTCAAGATCTCAATTATCGCCAATGTGACCTACAGATTCAATGCAATCCTAATCAAAATACTAATTAGTTTTTTGTGGATATCAACAAACTGAGTCTAAAATCTGAATGGAGCAGAAAAACACCCAGAATAGCCAATTTAATTCTGAAGGAGAAAAACAAAGTTGGAAGAGCTGACTTTGACTTAGCTCAGTTCAGTTGCTCAGTCGTGTCCGACTCTATGCAATCCCATGGACTGCAGCACGCCAGGCTTCCCCGTCCATCACCAACTCCTGGAGCCTATTCAAACTCATGTCCATTGAGTCAGTGATGCCAATCCAACCATTTTATTCTCTGTCATCCCCTTTTCCTCCTGCCCTCGATCTTTCCCAGCATCAGGGTCTTTTCCAATGAGTCAGTCCTTTGCTTCAGGTGGCCAAAGTGTTGGAGCTTCAACTTCAGCATCCGTCCTTCCAATGAATAGTCAGGACTGACTTCCTTTAGGATTAACTGGCTTGATCTTCTTGCAGTTCAAGGGACCCTCAAGAGTCTTCTCTAACACCACAGTTCAAAAGCATCAGTTCTTCAGCGCTTAGCTTTCTTTATGGTCCAACTCTCACATCCATACATAACTACTGTATAAACCATAGCTTTTTTTTTTTCTTTGTATAAACCATAGCTTTGACTAGACAGACCTTGGTTGGCAAAGTAACATCTCTGCTTTGTAATACACTGTCTAGGTTGCTCATAGCTTTTTTTCCAAGGAGCAAGCATCTTTGGATTTCATGGCTGCAGTCACCATCTGTAGTGATTCTGGAGCCCAAGAAAAGAAAGTCTGTCACTGTTTCCATTGTTTCCCCATCTATTTACCATGAAGTGATGGGACTGGATGCTATGATCTCTGTTTTCTGAATATTGAGTTCTAAACCAGCTTTTTCACTCTCCTCTTTCACGTTCATCAAGAGGCTCTTTAGTTCCTCTTTGCTTTCTGCCATTAGGTTGGTGTCATCTGCATATCTGAGGTTACTGACATTTCTCCCAGCAATCTTGATTCCAGTTTGTGCTTCGTCCAGCCTGCATTCCTCATGATGTACTCTGCATTTAAGTTAGATAAGCAGGGTGACAATATACAGCCAATATATTTCTTTCCTGATTTGGAACCAATCCGTTGTTCTACAATAATCAAAATACACTGTGGCATTGGCAAAAGATAGATAAATAGACCAAGAAACAGAATAGAGAGCCCAGAAATATAGTCAATTGATCTTTAACAAAGGAGCAAAGGCAACACAATGAAGAAAAGATAGTCTTTTCCACAATAGTGCTAGAACAACTGGACATCCACATGTACAAAAAGCAAGAAAGAAAAAAGAAAAAATCTACACAGATTTCACATTCTTCAAGAAAATTAACTGAAAACAGAACATAGACTTAAATGTAAAACCCAAAAAACTAGAAAACTTATAGAAGATAATACAGGAGAAAATTTAGTTTCCCTGGTGTACTGTGATGACTTTTGGACACAATACCAAAGGCACAATCTTTGAAAGAAATCATTGGTAAGCTGGACTTCATTAGAGTAAAAAACTTCTGCTCTGTGAAAGATAATGTCAACAGAATCAGAAAACAAGCCACTGCCTGGGAGAAAATATTGGCAAAAGGCATATCTAATAAAGGACTATTATCCAACATATATAAAGAACTTCAAAGATTCAACAATTAGAAAGCAAACAGCCTGATTAAAAAATGGACAAAGCCCTGAACAGAAAACTCACCAAAGAAGATATGCAGATGGCAAGTAAGCATAGGAAAAGTGTCATGGTATGTCATTAGGGAATTGCAAATTAAAACAAAGATGAGATACCACAACACACCTATTGGAATGGCCAAAATCCAAAACACTGATACAACAAATTCTGAGGAGGCTGTGAACAACAGGGATCTTCATTCTTTGCTGGTGAGAATGCAAAGTAGTATAGTCACCTTGGAAGACAGTTTACTGGTTTCTTATAAAATTAAACATACGCTTGCCATATGATCCAGCAACTGCACTCCTTGGTATTTACCCAAACTAACGGAAAACTTACATCTACCCAAAAATCTGCACACAGGTGTTTATAGCAGCTTTATTCATAACTACCAAAAACTTGGAAGCAACCAAGATGTCCTTTAGTGGGTGAATAGATGAAATGTACTATACCCAGACAATGGAATATTATTCAACACTAAAAAGAAATGAGTTATCAAGCCGTGAAAAGACATGGAGGAAACTTAAATGCATATTGCTAAGTGAAAGAAGCCAATCTGAAAAGTCTACATACTATATGTCATACATATAACAATCTGGAAAAGGCAAAATTATGGAGACAGTGAAAGAATAAGTGGATGCTAGGGACTAGGAGAGAGAGGGGTCAATAGGAGGGGCAAATAGAGAATCTTTAGAGCAGTGGAACGATTCTGTACCACATTATAATGGTGGATATATGTCATTATACATTTGTCCAACCCCATAAGATGTACAACACTAAAAGTGAACTCTAATGTGAACATGGACTCTGGTGATGATGAAATGTCAATGTAGGTTCATCAGTTATAACTAATGCACCACTGTGGTCTGGGATGTAGACAGTGGAGGAAGATATGCATTGGGGTGACAGAGGGTACATGGGAATTGTCAATATTCTTCTGGTACATACTCTTCCGGTACTTTTCACTCACCTTTGCTGTGAACCTAAAGTTGCTTTTTGAAATATACATGTATTTTTCATATATATATTAAAAAAAAACAATACAGAGCACTGAAGGATGAACTCTTGTTGTTGTTGCTTTGGTTTCAGAAGGATGGTGCAGATAAAGAATAAATTCTTTAAAAAAAAAAAAAAAAGAATCGCTTACTTGGCTGCCAGGTCTTCGGCGTGGCACGCAGGATCTTCGATCTTCACTGAGGCATGTGAGATCTTTAGTTGCAGAAGTGGGATCTAGCTCCCTGACCAAGGATGGAACCTGGGCCCCCTACACTGTAAGCATCGAATCTTGGACCACCAGGGAAGTCCCAAGAATGAACTCTTGTTGCATTAGGAGCACGCTGAGTTGGAGGTGTTAGTAGAACACGCAATAGGCAGTACTTATGGGCAATCAGAAAACTGAGGAAACCGGGAGAGAGAAGGTGCTGAGGTAATAGACTCAGGAGCCAGAAAGACAGCACAGCCTAGAGAGAGTGAAGGGCCCAGAAGGGAACCCAGGAGCTTTGCCCCTGGGGCGGTGGGGGAGGAGTCCGTGGAGAGGTAGCAGCGTTCTGGCAGCTTAGGGAGGACCGTGTTTCAGGGGTGACCAGGCCCTAGAGCACAGGGGAGGGGGAAGGGAGTCTGGAGGGTGAGGCCTGGAGTACTCAGGGGGTCCCCACAAGGAGGGATGCCAGCCAGGGGCAGGAAGGGCGTGGGGAGGTGGAGGTCAGCAGGGTTGGCTGAGGGTGAGAGGCAGGAGGGGGTGACTTCTTTCTCCCAGAATCTGGAGTTGGATGGAGAGGGTGCCAGGACAGACTTGAGAAAGTGACTGGGCTCAGAGAAGGTGTTTACAAACTGAGGGGACAGTCTCTGGGAAAACCCAGAGCACTGGTGGCCGACGAAGGGGCTTTTTCCGGTTTGTTTCCACATATCCTAGAAAAAGTCTTATACCAAGCCTTTTTTGGTGAAAATACCCCCAATTCTACCTTTCAACTTGCTCAGTGGTTCTGTTTTAGTCTGATGGCAAGAAGTTTTTCTAGCAGAGAGGAGGGGACTTCAAGGAAGTCCTACCCCAAGACCTCTCTTCTGGGAGACAGCAGCCGAGGGGCCGGGTGGGGGAGGGCTGGGCACGGAAGACTCGCAACAGCCACGAGGGGATCTAACATCCAGGCACCCCTGACTTCGCGAGCGGAGGGGGCGGGGAGGGCCCTGCCGCCGCGCGTGGGGGAGCCCGGGGAGTAATTGAATCCAGGAGTCTCGAGACTGAGGCCAATGGCTTTTCCCGGCCTAATTAGAAGTTTTGATTTAAAAAAAAAAAAAAAAAAACAAAACTCAGGAAACAAATCCATATGGTCTGTGATTCTTTCTCAGGCTCTTTACCCTCCTGAAGTCGTAAATGTCGTGGGCTTTTTAGCACCCGATGATTGGGGAGGGGGGCGGCCCACAGGCTTAGGTTTCCCGGCTGGGGCCTCCGGAGCCCGTCCAGGACTGGACCTCCAGCGCCGAGGTCCTGCCCTCCCCAAGCCTCTCAGCCACCGCTTCCTGGGCCAGCCTTGGCCGGCGCCTCTGCCCCAACCCACGCAGGCCGCCGCCGGTCCCCCAGGCCTTTCCTCCAGCCAAAAACTCCTGGGCCAGCCCTCCTTCCCAGCGCCCTGCTCTCACAAGTCGCCTTTCCTTGCAGACCCCCCTGCCCCGCACCAACGCCCACTGCTCTTTCTCTCTCTGCCGTCCTCCAAGTGCGACCTGTTTCCACCATCAGTTGAGGAGCTGACCAGAGACCTGAATCGTGCCTTTCCCATCGTTCTGGGGGCTTCACAGTTGCTGCCAGCAATTTTTGTCTGCTCCAAATAGCAGACGACACTGAGGCTGGAATTAAGGCTGGCAGAAGGGAGAGTGCAGAGCTTTGCTATTTATACAGGAATGGCCTGGGGTTCCAGAAAGACTGGCATCTGGGAGCCAGACCCTGGAGTCCCCTTCCAGAGGCATCACTGGCTGGCTCACTGCCCCTCAAGGGCCCCAAATCCTCCTCCGCAGAGCGGAGGCAGGGAGCGAAGGAGGAGACTAAGGGTTTGTTGAAAAACCAGGAAAGAGACCCCTCTGGCCAGTGGCCAGTGACCTTGCTCAGAGCCTCCAAAGCTAGGAGGTGACTTGAGCCCTGGGAGAGTGTGGGTGGAGAGGAAGGAGCCTGGTTTCTGCTCCTGAATCCTCCAGAATTTACTGGCTTTGGAATTTTGCGGAGAATATCTTGCCCTTGAGAAACTGACTACCCCCCTGACAAAGGGTACTATGAGAGGAGTCCAGAATATTGGAGGCCCAAGGTCTCAAGTAGGTTCCTATCTCTGCTGTGCATCCATGTGCATCTTATGAGTCACTATACATCTTTGAGCCTCAATTTCTTCATCTGTACAATGGGGTGATTGTACTAATAATTGTTCATGAGGCACAGCACTGGGTGAGGGCCAGTCCCTTGTTCTCATTCTCAAGGAGCTCACAGTTCAGGTGAAATGAAGAAGGGACTTTACTCAAAATATGGAGGATGTTGCCAGGGTGAGGAGTGGTGAATGGAGATGGAGAGCAGCTCAGAAGGCAGATGGGTGTCTGATGCATTCGTCTCCAGCCCTGTGTCAGCTGCAGCCAAACTAAGCGATTATCCCCAACTTTGCTTGCCCCAACCCCACAGCATCCCCTATCCTTGCATGGAGGCCCAGTCTCTGTCTTGCAGATTGGTGTCTGTGCGTGGCTGCTCCAGCTCCCCGTCTGCAATAGCAGACAGCCAGGAATGGGGGAAGGTGTGAGTTGCTGGCCTGGGTGGAGCCAGAGGGACGATGGTGAATGGCTTTTGCCCAACCATGTCAAGCTGGATTAAGTCACAGGGCTGGCTCCCATAACTATGCTGCTTTCTCCTTCTCTTTATCGTATCTGAGTAAACGAGTTCCAAGTGGTTGGGTTCCAAGTTCTCTTTGAATGGCAATACTTTGTCCTGGCTGGATATTGTAAAGGCTCCATGTAGAAGTGGATCCAAGCAGCCTGGAGGGAGATGGGCTGAACTTGCTCCACAGAGGAGGAACACAGTCAGCCTACAGGCGCTGGAAGGTAGGGAAGCCCCCCATGGAGATGGGAAGGGTTGCAGATATGAGTCAGCTTATAATTTACTGTAAGATAAAGCAAGGACCCCAATGGACAGTCTTTTCTCTGTGGTGTGAAGGAGATATCCTGGAGGCAGTGGGAGAGGGGAATCTGGGAGGACTTCCAGGAGGAGCTGGGAAAGGGATGTGGCTATGGATAGAGCAGGGCAGAGGCTCCTTAGGCACCTGGAACAGCAGTAAAAGCCCCAAATGGGAAGCATAGGCTTAACTCAGAGAACACAAAATCGCCTTGTCTGGCTGCAGGGTTAGGGGTTAGGTTGCAAGGCAGGGTGGGTTCCTGTGGGAGCCAGTAATGACAGTAGGGTGGGAGGGGGTGACAATTATTCAAATATCTGCTGTGACCCAGGGTTGTCCTAGGTCTAATCTCACACATATTAGCTTTAAGTTCTATAGCAAATCTCCAGAAGATCTGCTATTTATTCTCCCTTTACAGCTGAGGAACAGGCTCTGTAAGTATGTGCGACTACCTTGTTCAAGATCCCAGAGCTAGTAAGTTGCAAAGCAAGGATTTGAGCTCGGGACTGTGTGATTCTAAAGGTCACACTTATGTCCCTTGGGTGATAGAGCCCAAACAACCAGCAGCAAAGGTGGGAAGAGTGTTCTGACCTTGGAGCTTCATTTCAGAATCCCAGACTGAAGCTCAGGCCCTGAGGACTCTCAGTGGTCTGTCAGAGAGGTGAGTAGCTGGGGATGAGCAGAGGGGTCCAGGCAGGGGTCCCCCAGGGTGGGACTCAGGTTGCAGTGGTCTTGTCCTCTCCACCAAGCCCTGCTAGTGTGGCTCTGTGCCAGTCTCCCCTGTGTGGCGCCAGCCTCTTGCAACCTGGGTAGGGGGCTGGGGTTAGAGGGAGGGAGCCGGTTGTGCATCAGTGTTAAGACACTGGGCTCTAAACGGGGATCCCCTTTCTTCTCCTGGTGGGCTCCAGCTGTCCCTGTCACTCTTTGCAGGAAGGGGCAAGGGATTTTGGAAGAGGAGTAAGTCTTGGGAAATACCTGATTGGGGTCACTTTATTTCAATCTCCATCCCCTATCTGAAATCCAGTCCCCACTCTAGGCTCCCTGCCTCCCCAGCCCTTCACCCCACCCTGCATCTCACCTTATCCCCAACACAACCACCTCCTTCCTCATCCCACTGGCAGCAGAGGCCTGGTGGGGTTGGGGGGCCACGAGGGCAGAGGGAAAGGTGACTAGGGTGCTCGGGAGAGATGTGGTCCCCAGGTTGGCTCTGCTACTTCCTATCAGGTGACCTTGGGCAAATCTCTGGGTTTCAGCTGTCTCATCTATAAAGTGGGTTCAATAATACCTCTCGGTCAGAACTCATGAGACCATCACATGAAATTAGAGCTGTGAAAGTACTTTGTCAACTTTGAAATGCTGGAAGAATGTCATTTGTTATCACTAAGTAGTGTCTCCAGAGGCCCTGGTTAACAGGCAGCTGTGCTGTTCAGTTCAGCCACCTCAGAGGCTCTGGTTGGCCCCCAAGTCCCCAGGGGTCCCCTGGGGGAGCCAGGGCCTCTCCCCTACCGTGAGGCCAGACTTGGGGCCCAGAGTCCAGAGAGTCGGGCTGTGGCTCCCTGACGACCCTTGCCCCCCGCCACCTCCACTCTTCTCCTCGCAGCTGGCCCCAGGGCCAGGGCCTCCAGGCTGCACCATTTGTCCTGCGAGGAAGCTCTTCATGGGCAGAGGACTGCCTGGCTTCAGAGCGTCGTCTCCGTTGGGTCAGCCTGAGACAGCCTCAATGCCAGACTGCCCAGCAGACTTCGCTCCTGCCCAGGGAGGCATCACCATGCTCCCAGACGGGGGTTAAGCCCCTGCCCCTGGCACCTGGGCCCCCTCCCCTTCCCTTGGCTGGCCAGGCACCACCATGTGGCCTAGGCTGCAGCCATCGCCTCTCCCGTGAGTCCCCGCTTCGGGACTGCCCTGGCCCAGGGCTTCTGGCAGCCTCTCTGGAGAAGCATGAGGCAGGCTGCAACCTGGTAGACGTGGGGCACTCTCTGGGCACACGCCCAGCCCATGTGTTACCCCGGGGAGAGGTGGGTGGGGCTTGGCGCCTAGAACTGCCAAGGTGGCTTCTGCAGGAACCTAACGTGATTCTGGCAGCTTCTTCAGTCCTGGAAGGGGTGAAGTGAGGCTCTAGCTTGCAGGGCCTAATGGCTGCTTATTAAAGTCTCAAAGAGGTGGCATTTTGACAGGTGATTTAGGTTGTGGTTCCCTTGGCAGAATCCAGTCCCGTTTAGAATTCTCAGACAACTTCCCTCTTCGTTTTAACTGAGTTTTGAGCTCCTTGTGAACTAGGCACTGTTTTTTGCTGATTAATCCTGTATTAGTGGAGATGAGACAGGGGACTGAAGAATGGGTTGGGTAGAGGGCAAGATGGTTGGGGCAACAAGAGGGATGGGACCTGAGGACCAAAGTTGAACCCCCTTCAGCTGGCTGGACCCTTGAGACCACAAGAAGGGCTGCGCTGGTGGAACTAGGCTGTAGAGTCCAAGATCAGAGGGGCCGCTCAAGGCAGCCTGGCTTTAAACCTTCAAACTCCCTGACTGTGGAGGTCACCTCCTCCCTCCCCATCTCCCCAAGGAAGCCCCTCCTTATCCCAGGGCAAGCCCTACGTCCCTCTCACAGCCAAGCTTCTAGGAGATTTATCCAGGGGCATCTCCGCTGTCTCACCTGCCAACCACTGTCTGTCTCCTGAAGTCTCAGGGTCCAACGCAGCAGCTCCCCCAGCCTCCCTCTCCCAGGCCTACCTACAGCACCTGCACTGGGAATCCTCTGCTGTTGCTCCCAGAAACTGTCTCCTTTCATAGACTTCCTGGGTGTTGCAAGATCTAGGCCTTTCAATTCACTGACTCCTCGATGTTCTGACTGCATGGCCATCTCTGCCTCCTCATTCTCCTTGGTCACCTGAGCAGGACTACCTCAAGGGCTGTCTCTCCCAGGGACCTCACCCAGTGGCTGACAGATGATTTTTAAATATTCCACTGGGCTGCTGCTGGTGGTGGTGGTTTACTGGCTAAGTTATATCTGACTCCTTTGACCCCATGGAGCCTGCCAGGCTCCTCGGTCTATGGGATGCCCCAGGCAAGAATTCTGGAGTGGGTTGCCATTTCCTTCTCCAGGGGATCTTCGTGACCCAGGGATCAAACCCGCGTCTTCTGTTACTCCTGCCTTGGCAGGCGAATTCTTTACCACTGAGGCACCGTAGCGCTCAAATTTCTTTCCCTGCTCCTGACTTAAAGAAATACTGCTTGCCTTTCTTTTCTGAATATCTCAGAGGCTCCTCAAACTCAACACAGAAATTTTCTCCTTCCAGTTCTATCGAAATATAATTGACATGCAGCACTTTATAAGTTCAAGATGTATATTGTAATGATTTAATTTACCTACACCATGAAATGATTACAATAAGTTTAGTGAATATCCATATATCCATATAATTAAAATTTTTTTAAATAGAAAAAAAATTTTTCCTTCTGATAAGAATTCTTAGCATTTACTGTCTTAACAACTTTCATATATAACGCATAGCAGTGTTAATTATATTTATCATGTTGTATGTCTCTTTTTCTATGAGTTTGTTCATTTGAAGTATAATTGACCTACAACACTATGTTAGTTCTTGGTGCACAGCACAGCAATTGGATATTTCTATACATTTCAAAGTGATCATCACGATAAGTCTAGTTACTGTCACCCTAGAAAGATATTGCATAATTATTGACTATATTCCCCACACTATATATTTCATGTATGCATGCTCAGTTGCTTAGTGGCGTCTGACTCTTTGGGATCCCATGGACTGTAGCCAACCAGGCTGCTCTGTCCATGGATTTTTTTCAGGCAAGAACACTGGAGCAGGTTGCCATTTCTTACTCCAGGGGACTTTCCTGACCCAGGAATCAAACCCACATCTCCTGCATCTCCTGCATTGGCAGGCAGTTTCTTTACCACTAGCACCACTTGGGAAGCCCATATATTCCAGACCTGCTACTTACTTATTTTATAACTAGAAGTCTGTACCTCAGTCTCTCTCATCTATTTCTCTCCTCCTTTCACCTCCCTCCTTCTGGCAACCACTTGTTTGTTCTCTGTATCTATGACTTTGTTCTGTTTCAACACGGAAATCTTGATCTTCCATGAAAGCTTGTTCCTCCTCCGGGGACCCCACTCTGCAAACAGCACCATCATTCCCCCAACTGCTAAAGCCGGAGACTGGGAGTCATGTACTCTCTGTCTTACTATTCCCATCTGATCCTGTGCCAAGTTTATTCTCCCTTCTTAATATTTCCTAAATCGCTTCCTTCCTTTCTTCCACACTGCTAATTCCTGTATCAGAAGCACCAGCCTCCCAGCTGGTCTTCCTGCCTCTCCTTCCAGGAGAGACAACCTCAGTAGCTCCCTGTTCAGTCCAAATTCCTCAGCCTGGCATTCAAGTTGTTCTCACCAGAAAGATACGCTTGGTCTGGGGGTGGAGTCTTGCTCAGCTTGCCTGGTAAAGAGGGAGGAGCCCAAGCATTGATCTAGGCTGGAGCCTTACATTTGTAATTTTGGGGGAGTCCCCTTTTGGTGACTGTATAGGCTTCCCTGATGGTTCAGATGGTAAAGAATCCATCTGCAATGCAGGAGATGTGGGTTCGATCCCTGAGTTGGGAAGATCCCCAGAGAAGGGAATGGCTACCCACTCCTGTGTTCTTGTCTGGAGAATCCCATGGACAGAGGAGCCTGATGGGCTACAATCCATGGGGTTGCAAAGAGTCAGCTATGACTGAGCGACTAACACTTAAACACTTTCACTTTTGGTGACTTTACCTGTTTCCCCCACTCTCAGTCCCAAAGCCTCAGGTAGGGCGACATCCCTGTCATGTGGACGGAGCATATGACCTCCACCTTACCCAATCAGTGATTGGCATTCCTTGGCTGGGCCAATCAGAACCAGGGATGCCTGGAGACTTTCAAAGGATGTTTTATCATCACACAGACAGAGTCTATTCAAGGGAAGGAGGCATAAGATAGAGAAGGAGACACTGGGTGGTAGGGTAGCGTCTGAATCTCTGAATCACACTGTGCCAAGAGCCAGCCCTACCATCGGACCTTTCACTTCTGAGGACAGTAAATTCCTGCAAACCATCCTGAGTTGGGTTTTCTCCCCTTTGACATGAAAAGTCCAAACTGCTACACAGAGTGAAGAGAGGGGAGCTCCCAGGGGGCTGGCTTTCGAGCCCTCAGCACCGTCTTACAGGAGGTCACCATGTGATCTCCTTTGGGTCCAAGGCTGACAAACGGAGGCCTGGCTGCCCTCTGCCCCTGACCTGCATATCCGATGTGGACTGCTGGCATCCCAAGGTGTGTAGGCGTGGGATGAGAACCATCTGGACTGCTGATTGAAGACTTAGGCCTTGGGCTGGGCCCCTGGAATGTGGACACTGAGCCCAGGCCCAGGCCAGAGAGTGTTGAGGGCTTCTCAGGAGGGTGACAGCCTCCTGGATGATGCAGAAAGACCCCTAGCTTCTATAAGTCACCAGAATATAGGAAAGGGATGGGTGCATTCCCAGACTTTTCCAAAGGGAGCAGTTCCTGCCCAGGGAGGAGACCCAATCACACCTCTCCCAGGAGCCCTTTGGGAATGTTGCTGGAAGCGGCTGGAACACGGATTGCTGGGAGGGGAGTATAGGAACTGGGCAGTGCCCGGATGCTGTGGGAAGAGGGCAAGATTGAGTGCCCTTGGAGGAATAGGGGATGAGAGTTGGAATGTTCCTTAATGTTCTTGCGTGACATAGCCTTAAGAGAAATTATCTTGGCCTCACTTCTGAGATGTTTGGAGGATTGGAATAGGTGGAATGGGGCATGGAAATTGGGACTAATGTGAAAAGTCTTAACTTTCAGTGGGGACTGGGAGGAATGACCCCAGACCCAAAAAGAAGAGTCCCGCTCAGGGTCTGCCTTGAGAAGAAGAGTGCTGGGGGCCCTTCTCAATGAGGAGGTTGCATCAAAGATCCCCAGGGATGTGCGCTGAGAACTGGGGGTCTTTGATGGGCCTAGAGGGTGATCTAGAGCCTGGTGTGGTTGGGAGAGGCCACTATGAGGGCAGAGGTATTGGGGGGAGTCAGGGGGCTGGAGGCTGAAGGAGTACTCTTGACCCCAGCTCTGCCTCAGTCTTGTCCCCTGGCCTTCTGCCCACCAGCTGCCACAGAGCTGGGAGGAATCTGCTTTGCATTATCAGAGGAGCTGCCTCCTCCAGGCATATGGTCAGCAGACCCTACAGCCCTGAGCATCATGGGAGATGATGAGCTTCTGACCCCAGCTCTGGCTGAACCCCTTCTTCCCGTGGAGTGCAGTCTCGGTGGCCCCCATCACGCCCCTCCCTGCTGGGTAAAGAGGCCTTTCCTATTGTTCCAAGACTCATCTCAGCTTCATTGCACCGGATGAAAGAGGGGAGGGAGGCACTAGGAGAAGAGAAGGGGCCGTGATGAGCAGACAAAGATGAAGGGTTTTCTCCTGTAACCTAGAGAATGAAAGAGATAGCGGAAAGGAGAGGGGCCTTAGGGGTGGAAAGGAGAGAACACTAGGCCTCAGGCCCAAACAGACTGATGACACAGCAGGAAGCCAGGGAGCATCTATCTGCCCTCTGAGCGCACTGGGGGCTCAGAATGAGGTCTGACACTAGAGCTAGCTGTTCAATGTGGCAGTCACTAGCTACTGAGCACTTGAAAAGGGGTTAATCCAAACTGAGATGTGCTTTAAGAATAAAATGCACACTGGATTTTTTAAACCTAGTAGAAAAAAGTAAACCATGTCATTAATAATTTTAAAATATTGATTATATGTTGAAAAGACACTGGATATATTGGGCTAAATAAAATATACTATGCTCATCTCACCTGTTTCTTTTTACTTTTGGGGTACTGCAGCCCCTAGGTCACAAAGAGTCAGACATGATGGAGCAACTGAACAACAATGCGCCTATTAAAAAATTGAAAATCATGTCAATTGCATTATATTTCTATCAGACAGTGCTGCTTCAGAGCACATTCATCCATTTATTCAACAAAATTTTATTGGGTGCTAGCCGTATGCCAGGCAAGGTGTGGAGGATTAGAAGGTGAGCAAAACCAGACCCTGTCGCTGGTTTCCTGGAGTTTACAATAATCAAATAATCACTCAGATGGGTGCCTAAATGCAAAGGGAGGTAAGTAGTTTAAAGAAAAGGAGTTGGGGGAGACTCCCCTGGTGGTCCAGTGGTTAAAACTCCGAGCTTACAAAGCAGAGGGCATGGGTTTGAGCCCTGGTCAGGGAAACTAAGACCCCACATGGTATATGATACAACCAGCGGGGGCGAGGAAGGAGTGGAACCTGATGTTCTCTGAACCGGGATTCAAAACACCTGATTTGTATTCAGAATATTGTGAGAGCTTTTCCCCAAGGAAGCACTGAATTGGGAGGTAACTTGTGAAAGGAAGAATGGTACAGAAAGGATCAGTCAGTTCAGTTCAGTCGCTCAGTCGTGTCTGAGTCTTTGCAACCCCACGGACTACAGCACACCAGACTTCCCTGTCCATCACCAACTCCCAGAGCTTGCTCAAACTCATGTCCATCGAGTTGGTGATGCCATCCAACCATCTCATCCTCTGTCATCTGCTTCTCCTCCTGACTTCAATCTTTCCCAGCATCAGGTGGGAAAGAACTGACTTTTCCAATCAGTCAGTTCTTCGTATCAGGGGGTCAAAGTATTGAAGCTTTAAGTTCAGCATCAGTCCTTCCAATGAATATTGAGGACTGAAATCAGAAGGGATAGCATGAGCAAAGGCCCTGTGGCTTGAAGCTTGAAGACCTGTGAGAGTGCTGGTGTGGGGAAGCAGAGAGTGAGGATGAGAACAGATGGAGCAAGGCAGTGAGTCTCGGGGGTTTGGCAGGAGTTTCACACAGCTTCCGAGGGGTTGGCAGGAGTCTTATACAGCCTCTGAGGCAACATTAAAGATCGGAAACCAATGAAGCAGTTTTGCTCTTGCAGGGGAATTAGAGAAGGGATGAAAGTTAGGCTGACAGAGGACAAAGAGGGTTTCTCCACGATGTGGCGGTGGGTGGGTGTGAATCCCTGGCATGGTCTTTCAGGTTCTCCGCCCCATTGTTCCCAGGAGCCCTAGACCAGTGTCAGTTACCTTCACACCTCCTAACCCATCCTGTGTGCTGGAGGAGCTTTCATGATGCCCTCTTCTCGCCAGCCCTGTGGTTCCTCCTTTACTTGTCATTTCCACCTCCTGGCCCACCTATCCTGTCCCACCCTAATGCCCCACATGGCAACCAGAGCCGTGCTTTCCGAGATGGAAATCCGTTTATGGCATCCCCCTGCTTATCCCCCTCAGTGGCTCCCCAATGTTCTAAGATATAGTCCAGGTTGCTTTAGTGTGTCTCTTTGTAAGCCCTTCCCTATCTGGCCCCACCAACCCCCCGCTCGCTCTCTGGGCTCCAGGCAGAGGAGTTGCCCCAGGCTCCATGTGCTCTGTTCTCTCTCTTCAGGGCCTTTGCTGAGCTGATTCCTCTGCCAGGAAATTTCTCCTCCCCCAGCTTGTTGACTCCACTTCAGTAGGGCTTAGCCTCAGTGTCTCTTTCCTGGCAAACCTTCCCTAACCCCTGGGAGGGGTGTCTGGGCTGGGACTCCCACTCACCCTTAGCATGGCACTGCACACCATCAAGGGCTGTCTGCTGCCTCCCCCTTAAGAAGGCAGAGGGTTTGCATCTCCTTATTTACACATGCAGCGTCTGGCTCTCCCCTATTACATTAGAGGCATCTCCCCCATTAGAATGGGGGCTCTTCCAGGACAGGAATTTTCCTCCATCATCAATCATATTAGAGGTATCCTCAAGTCTGGGGCTGTGTCTCCCCTCTTTGAAGGGGAGACCCCTCAAGAGTCTATCTCCCCCATCACAGTGGGGTTACCCAAGACCCAGGATTATTTCTCATTTCGACTCTAAATCACTGCCTCTCCCAACCCTCACAGGCTGGGGATGGGAGGCAGAAGACGCCTCCCTCCACCTCACACACAACTCTTGGCTGGGGTCCGGTTGGCCCTTCCCAGGATCCCAAGATCAGGAAGGCTTGTTTGCTGTTCTTTGTGGGAAAGCAAGCCTCCTGTGGCATTCCCTAGCAACCACAAGCTGAGCAGCTCAAACCAGCTGTCTGGCCAGCCTGGGAGAGGGGCACAGTCCCATGGCCTGGAAGTCTGCAGCTCCTGGACCTGGAAGGGCTCAAAGCCAGGCTGGTAGGAGCTGGGGCTGGGATCTGCCCAGGAGAGCCACAGGGGAGGGGCCTGCCCAACTTCAAGCTGGGCCAGCCAGGCTCCTGCCAGGCCATCTGGAGCAGGACTGTGTGCGTGCTTGTCTGTTGGGCTGAGGGGTGCCTCCCAGGTCATGTGGGTGGTTGAGAGCTGTGGGGTTGTGACCTGGCCCTCCTAGCAAGCCTCTGGCTCCCCTGTGGTCAGTTTCACTTCTAACATCTGGTCAAGTTCACAGCTGGCCAGCTTTCTGCATGGCCATTTTCACTTTCCCTCTCCAAGGTCTGGCGGCTAAGGCCCCCATTCCATCTCCATCCCACTTAACTCCATGGTTGACACATGTGAATTTGCTGGATTTCTGCTAAAACTTGCCCATTATGTGGGGGGGAAAACAGGACAGGAACTCACTGAGTTGGAAATTATACCCAGGTCCCTACCACACTCACACAACCCCCCTAACAACTCAAACTATGTATATTTCCAGAAAATCTCTGTACAATTTTTCTTTGCTATTTAATGTTCATTGTTTATGTTTTATGTGTAGGCTTCAGGAGGACCCAAGAAATGATTACACAGGATGCAAGGGACAGGTCACAGGGAGGGTGACAAGGAATCTGGAGCTCACAGCTCCCAGCTTGGGGAGAGAGTGGGCAAAAGGGTTCCATCTCAGCCCAGAGGGAGGCAGGAGGGGCCCCAGAACCAAACACATGCTAAAACATACTTGCAACCTCCAACCCTCTCCCCCGCTGCTGGGGAGGAAAATAAATACCTCAGACTCTGTCCCACTCCCTAAGTTCACAGGTGAGGGGTCAGCAGGTGAGTTTCCTCCTCCCGTTACTGATTCAGGTCAAAGAAGTGCCGTCTATGTACAATGTCCCCAGTCCCTTATACAGGGGCGAGAGACCCCTGGGCTGGGGAAGGGGTGGCTGGCAGTGCACACCCTGCTTGGGGCTCGTTCATGCTAAATAGAGGGGGGCCACACTCATTCCAACATCAAGCGAAACAGAACAGGCCAGGAGGGACCTCACGGCCCCTTTCTGGTACCAAGCTAGGGAAGAAACAGTCCTTTGAAGGGTCGCCTAAGCTCGGAAGAGACCCTTGATGGGCCACACTCTAACTCAGTTTCTTCTTGCTGCATTCCCGCACTAGTCCACTTTCCTTCACTGCAGCCTCCGGGGCCCAGCCAAACCCGTGCTTGCAGGGAAAGCGTGGAGAGGGGAGCATTCCTCCACGTGCAGGCCCTTGGAAGGCAGGCGCCAGCTCAAGCCTCAGTCGTCCTTGGCCCGCCAAACCCGGGGGTGAGGGAAGATGGTGAGCAGAGTTCAATTCCCTTCGATGCTTCTCTGGCAGCTGCCCCAGTAGGATCCGGCCTTGGCCCAAGAGAAAGAACTCCTGGAGTGAAGCAAGATTTCTCATCCTGTGTGTGCCTCTGTGAATCTGTATGCTGCAGGTTGGGGGCAGAGGTCCTTAGTTCCCAACCCCCAAGGCTGACTCCAGGGGAAGATGCTGCCTATGTTAGTTCTGGGTCTGTGCTGGGATGGCAAACACTTACAGACTGGCCACATCACAGATGGCACACTGATGTGCCGGACGGGACAGGCAGAGGGAAGCCGCACCCCTCGCCACAAACCCCAACTCTGACTGGGGTCAGGACAGACAGTGTGTCAGGCCTTGGGTGAAGCATCTGCCCTTCACAGGGGCTGGACAGGCCTGGAGATGGTTAAGAGCAGACTGGATTTGGCTGTGAGACACTTGCCAGAGGGTCGCCTGGTCCTCTCCAGCAAGCCTGAGGCCTGTGCCCCTCATTCAGGGTGAGGGGACAGCTCATCTTTGGCTTCTCCATTGCTGGATGCTTTGGGCAAATGCCTACCTCTCTCTGGGCCTCACGGTCCTGTACGATGAGGGGAACAGACTAGATTTCAACCCCCTTACCAGCTCTGGTAAACCTCTGAGGTTCTTCACCTTAGGCCAGAGAGGAGGAGGGGAGGGGGCTGAGGGAGGTTTAGGCCACAGAGGTGCTCCCTCATTCCCCAAGTTCACAGTGTAGTGTCCATGGCTCTGCTCCCTCAGTCTCTCCCTCTGAGTCTCGGGAGCCTTGTCATGCTCCCAACACCATCTCTGGTATCAGCCCCCCACATAGGACAACCTGCTACGGTGGGAGGGGCTGGCACCCCAAGAAGCAGGGCAAGAAGAGAGCAGGAGGCCTGAGATGGCAATGGGGCAGAGAGGGTGGGAGAGGCAGCAGGGGCACTTGTGACACTGGAGAGGGAGGAGCCATGACTGGAAGCGATAGGGCCACACAGGAGCAGTTTGGCGGGGTTGTGGTTTGGGGGCCTGGGCTCTGAGGCCCTGCCCAGAGGCGGGCAGCTCTGACCCGTGGGGTTGGCTGGAGCATCAGTCGTCAGAATGTGGGGGCAGGGCAGGGGCTCCCAGGCCGGCTCACACTGGGGACGTGGCCGTCGACTCGCTGCACAGGCTCTCCACGATGTCGGCTCGCTGGATGCGGCGCAGGGCCGCCAGGAGGGTGTCGAGCGTGGCGCTGTCCTGGGCAGCCCAGCTGGCCAGCAGGGCGCGGACTGGGCAGGCCTCGTGGGTGAAGGAGTCTATGTGCTCAGGCTGGTAACCCAGCTCGCCTGCCAGATGCCGCCAGGTGTCCCCCGCAGAGCCATTGAGCAGCTTCTCCACCTCCTCCCGCTTGGCCAGTGGCAGGCTGCTGTAGAGGCCTCCATCACCCTTGAGGGCTGCCAAGAACCCAGGGGCAGTCAGGCACTACCCACTAGACTCCCTTTCTCCCACAGTGGGTGTGGGGGCCTGGAATAAGACCCAAGAAGGGCTGAGGCATTTCTCCTCTCAGTCTGGGGAGGACCCAAGAGCCTAGAAGCAGAGGGATGCCCAAGATGCAGTTCTGGATGTGGGCAGGGCAGTGGACGCACCTGGGGGATGCTGACTCATGTCTCTTCTTCATCCTTAGCTCCAGAACCATTCCCGGCCCCTAACTTCCCTGCCCCTGCCCCCCAGCAATTAATCAAGGCAGAGGAGACAGGACTTCTGGTCCTAGACTCAACTGCAGCAAGTGTCTGGAGCTGGGCTATGGGCTACCAATTAGGGGACATAATTAACTACTTGTTCCCCAGAAGTCCTGGGCAGGAGGCTAATTGCAGCCACTTTGAGGAGTAATTAGCTCTAGGGGACAATTAGTTTGATGAGTCTAGATGCTCCAGTTTGTCAAAGCTTCTGTTTCCCTAGTCATCATTCCACTGGCAAGGGCCTCTCCTACCCACTCTCTCACCCCACCTCTTCCATCCTTCCGCCCAGAGACCTGCAGCCAGCCCCTCCGCAGTCCCTCCTACGGTCTAATCTTAATGACTCCTGGCCTCCCTGCCTCGGTAGCCCCCCTTCCCCGCCCTGCTGCTCACCCTGGCCTGTGGCAGTCTGCGTGTGGGGTTGTTGGTCGTGCAGGCTCTGGCTGTCCACAGAGATGCCGCTGTCGCTGTGCAGCTTTTCTCCCTCTGGTGGGGGTGTCTGGTTCACGGGTCGGCTGTTGGCTCCTTGCTTGTTCTGCTTGCAGCTGTTCCACCTGGAGCCGGAGCATAGGCCCAGTCTCAGAGCCTGAGGAGCCACATGGCCATGTGGCTGAAGTGTCTGCGCTCTGGTGCATGGGCACCAGAGGCCTGGGGGTGCTGGTCCCTAACCCCCGCCCAGCACAGGAGGCTCTCTACATGCCTGTCCTTCCTCTACATACCTGTCCCCGGTCCACACCGGAAGCACTGTGAGGGCACAGCGGTGCCCAGGGCTGGGTGTATGTGGCTGGTGTTCAGTAAATGTCCACAGGACAAATGGTGCACAAATAAATGACTTCCCAGGAATTTCAC
The DNA here is from genome assembly GCA_007570785.1 of Antilocapra americana. NCBI lineage: Eukaryota > Metazoa > Chordata > Mammalia > Artiodactyla > Antilocapridae > Antilocapra > Antilocapra americana. The sequence goes on along the minus strand of ML664177.1, from coordinate 18,080,589 downwards.
TTTTCCCAACCTTTCCTTCTAAAGTACTCCCACATGTGTGCAGGCGTACATGTAAGGATTTCCCCTGCTATTATAAGCAATAAGGAAAAACTAACAGCAAACCAAACGCCCATCAATAGGAGACTGGTTAAATAAATTATACTCCACCCATATTATTGAATGAGCAGTTATAAATAATCAGATAATCTATATGTTCTGAGGAAAGCTCTGCCAAGGGACATTAGTGAAAAAGTAAGTTGTAGAATATGTAGAGTGTGATCACACTGATGTTAAAAAAAAAAGGCAACCTGTGTGTACATACAACTATAAAAGGTTTTATACACATGTGTTTATAAATGCAGAGAAAATGGCTGGAAGGGATCCATTCCAAACAGATTCCAAAGAGGAGAGGGGTAGGTAGGATTTGGGGAGATAAAAGGAGGTTTTACTACTTTTTGCTTTACAAGACATTGGTCTTCTCTGCATTATCCCAAATAACCATGTCATTTCTTTGATGATTTTTTCTAAAGAATGGAAAATGCACTTCAACATCTGAAATGCTTTCGAGGTCTTCTCCACATCCCGGATTTCTGGACATGAGTGCCATAACATCCATGTGTGACACAGGAAAGAAAGATGCAGATGCACACACAGGTAACTGTGTGAATAAATGGGGTCCAGGCAGCTGGTAAAAGAAGCTCTGCGTGCATTTGGAGGCTGAGGAGTCAGGTAGGGGGGCAGAATGGGGGTGGGGAGATGCTGGCACCAGGACAGGACAGGAACCATCCCTTTCCTTATCGCTGCTGACCTGCCACACCTTGAAGTAAAGACTTCAGGGTGAAGGTGATGGCAAGTGAGGAGGAGCTTGGTTTGGGGTTGAGTTAAAAGAGTGTGTGCATTTTAAGGTCACAGTCACAGCAAAGCTCTCCCTGAGGCTGAAGATCTGGCTCCCCATCTCGGGTTCCCCCTCTCACCTCTTGAAGGCGATGTAGGCCACAAGGCCCACAACCACAGCAGCCAGGATGGAGCAGTAGACAGGGATGAGGTTGTCGGCGGTACCTCGGGTCACCACAGGCTGGGAGCTGCCCATCACTGTGGTCACCACATCTGACACAGTGCTGGTTACCACATCTTGCTCTGGAGGTACCTCAGGCTCCTGGGTACTGGGGTCTGTGCTGTCTGAGCCCTCCGGGGGCGTGGCCCGTGTAATCCAACGTCCAGGGATCTCTGGGAGAAAAGGCTACAGGAGTGAGGACCCACTTCCCCCCAAGTCCCTCCTCTAGGTGCTGGCCCCCAGAGCTTCACCCCAGCCCCAGCCCTGCCCCAGGTGCTTGTATGCCCAGCGGCTACACATACGGATGTGGGCTGGGATTGGATATATGACATCACGATGGTGGAGAAGATCAGGGATCTAAGAATCAACAGCCCTCGGCCCCCTTCAGCTCTGTCACTGACTTCCTGTGTGACTCTGGACCAGTTCCTCAACTCTCAGGACCTCAATTTCCATATCTATAGAATGAGGATATTAAAAGAGATAGTATTTAAGCTCCTTTCCTTCTCAGGGAAAGCTGTGACACTAGAATTCAACTCTGCCTACTCTGGGTACCCAGAAGCCTCGCCTGGAAATAAACACACAAAGAAGAAAATAAGCACTAAGATGCCTCCAGCTAGAATCAGGCTAGGGAAATGTAATTTCTCTGGCCCCAGGTTGCCCTAGTGGTCCCAGTCAGCCCTGTCCTGAAGAAGGATAAGGGTAATCGGGTGTCACAGAGAGGTACTGTCCGAGGCACCACCCTGTGAGAGCTGGCATCCAGACTCTTTTCCCCTAGCTCCAGGCTCGGGCAGGGTGGGGAGGTGCACAGCTGGCTCGCTTCCCTCCAGCCGGTCCATGGATAGTGGCTAGCCTCTATTTCCCACCCTGTGTAGCTCCCATACCATCTGATCTTGCCATCCAGAGAAGACAGTGTCAGACAGCCCAAACCCAAGTGGGGAAGGATGAGGACTACTGGCGGAGAGCAAGCCCACAGACCAGGCACTGCCCTGTCTCAGAGCAAGGAGACTGCTCTGCCACCTATTTAGGTTCTTTCATACCAGCTGGGCATTGTCAGCCTCCCTAGTAGGGGACTGAGCACTCCCTGGCAGCAGTGGGTGGTATTTTCCATTCTGTCATCCAGCTGAAGGCAGTACCTGGGGTTGTGGGCTCTGGACGACCTTGAGGTATACGTCTGGGCAAAGCTGCCTACCCCATCTATCCTCGCTTCCCACGCCTGAGGAAGGGAGGGAAAACAGACAGGACATGCCACTGGGGTGAAGGGTGGGCACTCTGCTGCCCAGATCTGCCCCACTCAGTTTGCCCACCCAAGTTTGATCGAAGCTGCCCACTGGTTTCCTAGACCTCCTTGGCTCAAGGCAAAGATGCTTCAAAGGCCCCCATTTTCAGCACCTTCTGAGGAATAAGTTCCCCAGATGTGACTCTGGAATCCATCTGGCTGGCACTGGTGAGGGGGCTGCCATCTGCTGCCCTATCCCTCCCCTCCCTCATGTCAGTCCTGGAAAGGATGGGGTGGAAGAGGTGGGGCAAGGAGTGGAGACACAGCCCTCCCTTCTGACAAGGCGCTGGTTTGGGGAGGGTCTTCTCTTGCCTGGCTAGGGGACTGGGCCAGCTGGAGGGGCAACCTGAGCCCCAAGGCTGAGGGTACAGCTCTGCTCAAGTGACCCAAACTCAGAGGCTTGAAGCCATGGTTAGATGGAAGGTCAGTGAATCAGGCATCACAGAGATTCAGGAACAGGGTGGAAAAGCTGAGGGAGGGTGGTGGTCAGACCAGGCTGAAGACAGCACTTCCAGGGCGCTTTCCCCTGGTCTCCCGATTCCCCCCCTAATGGAGGGCAGGGATGAGATCCAGATGTGACCATGTCCTCTGGCATTCCAACCCACTAAGCCCCTGGCAGGTCCTGACAGCCATTTCCGGAATAGGAGCTCTCAGATTTGGGGGGTGGAAAAAAGGACTGGGTTACTCCTCCTAAACCCAAATTTCTTTAGTTGAGGGTTAGGGGGTCAGGTTCTGCCCCCAAGGTGGGTGAATCACCATGAGGATATCTGAAATGTATATGCAAGGAATATACCCTCCACTGGAGGGGAGGGAGTGGCTAAACTACCCCAAATCAAATTCCATTTCCTGAAATGCTCCCCCCTGCCCTGAAGCTGACATTTAACCCTTCAGAGGGAGAAGGAGAAGAGGGGCAGGGACAAACACACCCCTTCAGGGTGTCTGGAAAAGTAGAGCGGTATCTGGAAGGAATCTGTGAATGCCCCTGTAGGCAGAGCCCACCCCTCTCCCTCCTGGCACCTTTCTTTGCTCTAACTGCACCCCTAATTCTCACCCCCCACCAGCTGGTCCCAACTTGCCCACAGAAGCATGCCACCCGCTGCCCGTTGCAGGCTGTTGAAACTTCCCCTGCTTTGCCCTGCGCCTGATGCTACTTGCCTGTCTCCTGGCCCAGGGCAACTTGCCACCAGAACTACCACATCCCACTCCTCCACCCCAACCCCACATCCCAGTGCAGGAAGCTTCACACACATGCTTGGTCTCAGCCCAGCTTAACAGTCCTCTCCACCCTGAGGTCTCGGCACCAGAGGATCACAAGATTTGGAAGGCCGGCACGGGTGTGTCAGAGCAGAGGCTCTCCGTAGCAGGGGATCTGCCTCCCCCATCCGATTGGGGGCAGACTGAAGGCAGAGGCTGTGCTGCTCCCACCACAAAGAGGGATATCCTGGGAGCTAAGAGCTGGGACCATGTCTCCCTCAGCAGACTGGGGCAAAGGCCAACTCTGTCCTGTCCAACTCAGGGCTCCCAGAAGGAGGCACTTGTTGCCTACTCAGAGTGAGAGGGCACCCTGAGGGTTAGGTCCCAAAGGGAAATAGCTAAACGGGTGCCCAGTCATTGAATGATAGAAAGTAAAGGCACTGTCAGCCTCTCCCCCAGGATGGATGTCACCAACCAGGGGACCAAAACAGTTCTGCCCTGGCTACCACAGGGCTTCCTCCTCCCATGCCAAGAACTGCCCACCCAACTAAGGTGGGCACACCCAACTCCCACCCCCTCTGGGAGCTGAGGGCCCTCCACATGCACCTGCCTCATCCTCAGGCTCCCAAACCCCAGGCCTGCTGCTGCCCCTTCCTTCTCTGTCCCAAAGCCCCAGTTTCCACAACCTCCTTAGTGTTCCCTGGGACTCATTTCATCTTTGGCTAAACTGTGACAGTGACTTCTGACCCCTCCCCAACAAGCTGAAGTGAACCAGCCCCCTTCCCTAACCTGGAAACCCTGTGACCAGTAGGAAACCAAGGTCCAGAAACCAAAGCGACCTTCTTGACGTCACTCAGTAACTGACAGGGTGGCAGACTCCATCGCAGGTCCCAGAGCCACAATGGGTCTCGGAGCCAAAGGGTCCCAGTTCCAGAGGGTCCTCAGGCCCCTTCTCCAGTTCAGAGCCTATCTCAGGCTCAAACATGAACTATCTGTACTCTGGCCAGGGAAGCCACCTCTGTGCCGCTCATCTGCCACCCACCCAGTCCTGAGCAGGCAGCCACAGATTACCAAAGGGTGGGAACCGAGTGTGGCCTGAGAGGATAAGGATGGCTTTCCAAACACTTAGCCCAAAGGGGCTAACAGTGGATGGGGTCCTTTGGTGGGAAAGATCAGGAGGGTGTCTGCTGGCTGGAGGCCATGGGGGGCTTCCCCTGCAGGCCACGGCCAGACCCTTGCAGAACCTGCCCGCCAGGGTAGGCACCCTCCCCTCCCGCCTCCGCACCCTCCCAACCCCGCGCCACTCCCAACCCCGCAGCCCCAGCCGCTCACCCTCGCACTCGGCGTCGGCCCAGCGCGTGCACTCGCGCAGCTGCCGCTCCGTGTCCTCACACACCGTGCAGGGCAGGCATGGGTCCACGTGGTTGGCCTCGTCCGAGTACGTGCCGTCGGGGCATTCCTCGCAGACGGTGTTCTGCTTGTCCTGGCATGAGAACACGAGCCCCGAGCCCGCCTCACACACGCGGCACGCCTCGCAGCGGCCAGTCGTCTCGTCCTGGTAGTAGCCGTAGGCGCAGCGGCACACGGCATCGTCGGCCTCCACGCAGGGCGCTGACATGCTCTGCAGTCCCACGCACTCCGTGCACGGCTTACACGGCTCCGTGGCGCTCACCACGTCCGAGAAGGTCACGCCTGAGGACAGAAGGATGTGCAGGGTTGGGGAGGCCCTCGGCTCACCTCGCCCCATCATTGACTGCCCCCTTCTCCCTCCCATCCCTGATTCTGGGTGTGGGAAAGGGGGGAAGGAGTAAGGGAGCCAGGAACCCCACGTTCCGCCCCGGAAACTCTGGCCCTGAAGTCACAGGGGGTAACACAGCTGGTGCCGGTAAATTTCTTGGCAGATTCTCTCTTGAGAGTTCCCAGCATGATTAAGGAATAATCTGAGTGTGGTTCCCACCCAGCCCTTCCCCCAGGCCAGAGCTGAGCTGTGAACCCAGCCCAGGCAAGGCCAGCCTTCCAAGAGAGCCTCAGCTGCCCTTCCATTTCTATCTGCATAGGCAGAGGCTCAGGAGTGGCCTGATGGGAGTGACTAGGGTTAGATGACAAAATCTCCCACCCATGGCGCTGCCCCATGCTGCTGAAGGGCTTGGCTCTAGAGGGTGGGGATGGAACTCCTGGTAAGAAAGGCACAGCAGGAGGGGTTGAAGCTAGAAGGAATAAAGGACTTGTGTATGTGGTCCCTCTTTGCACGAGGTGGAGAGGACCCTGGCATCCCTCCCCTTATTCTGGAGCATGAGTCAAAGGGCATGAAGGAAAAATTTCCAAGCTCACTCTTGACTCATGAGCTGGAGTAAGGGGATGGATGCCAGGGTCCTGTCTGCCTTGTGCAAAGAGTGGGTGGGCACAGAGCCAGATCTTCTTTACCCATTCTAGCCCAGGGTGGAGAACTCCACGCCAAACTGAATCCAAGAGAATGTATCCTTGCTCCAAGGGCAGGAAGAACACACATTTAGGACCTGAGAACCGGGGAAAGAGGCTAGCTCAGAATATGGAAGTAGGGGTAGCAGGTTAGGATCCCAATGGAGGGAAATCGGGGCTTGCTGTGAGGGTCCTATCTTAACCTTCTCTAACAGCATCCAGAGACAAGATGGAGCAAAGGGTCATTATCTTGGAGGTTGGAATTAGGGCTAGAGAGGCAAAGAAGGAAAAAAGCAGAGAGGAGTGAAAGGGGCAGCAGTTGGGAGTTGGGGGGGGTGGATGGAGAGAAGAAAAGATAGAGATGGGCCTGGAGGGAGCCTTCAGTTTCAAGTCACTTCTGGGAGAGCAACTCCTGTGTTTCTCTTCCTAGGCATCAAGCAGATCTGGATTCAAAACCTGCTTCCATCACTTTATTTGCTGTGTGACTCTGGGTGTCTTACTTAACCTTTCTGAGCTTTTTTCTTTTTCTGTAAAATTGGGAATAATGTCTCCATTCACAGCGTTGTGGTGAGGAATAAGTGAAATTCCACCATAAAGCACTTGACACACAGCAGGGATTCTGTTAACAGTTGGGCCCTGGGGTGGGCAATGATAAATTTAGTAGCAGGGATACAGTCAAACAGAAAGGACTTCCAAACATAAACAGCAAAGGCAACATGTCCAATTTATAAGAGAAGCTCCCATCTAGTTGGTGTGTGGCAGTGGGGTGGGTCTAGTCACATGGGAGGGGAAAAGGAGGGCCCTGCTCATGGGAAAATACAGAAAATTAGCAAACTCCTAGGAGAGGATTTCAGGGGGTGGGAAAAATGTGGTCTTTTTTGGCAGAGAATGAAGGCAGGAGCTTAATAGGTTTCCTTGTGGAAACGTTTTGAGGATAGAGGGAAAGTCCGCTGGGGTCTCCGTCCCATAAAGTAGACTTTTAAAGGCAGCCTGTTAACACAGCTGGGGGGGCGGGAAACGTGAGAGAAGAAGAGGAAGGGAGGGAAGTGGAGGGAGGAAGTGGGATTTCTGAGCTGCCTCTCTGCTGCCTTTCCCTGGAAATGCCCTCTCTCAGCCTCCTGTATCCCAGCCCTTGCTTTGACAGGATTAGGGTCCCATCCTGGGAGACACGGGGTCCAAAGAGAAGAGGTCCTGGGTAAGAGTCTAGGAAATTGGAGGAGAACATGGGAGATTCCAGGGCAGCTGTGATTGGCTAGCCTGCCCTGGGATGGAAACCCTGTTAGGCCAGAACCAGAGGAGGTACCTAGATGGCAAGATAGCAAAGGGATATCTAGCCTTCCCTACCTGGCATCCCTCTGCTGAGGGGAATCCACAAGCAGAGAAATAGGAAAACTGTGTTTGGGACACCAAGGAGTTGGGGTTGTCTGAAGGATAGATATGCTGTATGCAGTGTGGTGCCTGGAGGTGGTGGTGGTGGCGGCAAGACATCCAAGGTAAGACAGGTGGATTCAGAGTTCCCAGTTCCTATACCCTGGTTCCCAACATGATTAAAGAGCAATCTGAGTAGAGTTCCCACTGGACCCCCAGGGGGGCATTGAGTGCCAGGTAGAAGGCAGGACCTAACTGTCAACAGCAAAGGTTTCCAGACGGAGTCAGGAAAAGGGTTCATGGCCTGAAAGCAACTGGTGGGGGGGCATCCATCAGAGATGAGACAAGGGCACAGAATTTCAGATCACAGACCCACCACCTTATCCAGCACCTCTGGAAGATGGGGTTCTCTCCCCTCCTCAAGGAAATCCCAGGTGGGAATGACCACAGCACCCCTCCCCCGTTGCACCCAACATTACTACCCAGTAAGGACATCCTTGTAATGCTCCAACCCCCATCCCTGTTGCCTGGGGAAAACTCTGTTTCCTCTGTCAGAACTGGAGTACAGTTGCCCTGGGGAGCAGTTGGGGAGGGTAGTGGGAGGTGCGGGGGGGCTGATGGGGGTGGTAGCGACACCCTCTCAGGATTCCCCAAGGTCAGTCTCCAGGGTAGCTAAGATTTGATCCTCTTCCCCTCCCCCCAAAAGCGCCGAGGGTAAGTGGCAGCCATTGATTTTGCTGCGCAGATGATATTTTTAGCTGATGTTAGCATCAGCTACTCCTCCCACCTAGCCACACTCTTCTACTAGGCCTCTCTACTTGGTGGCTGGGAATGAGCACCCCCTGGGGATCCCCTATCATGTCCCCCTTCTCCCTCTGTATACTTCCCTCATCCATTCTGAGCTGCCCCTCTCTGCCTACTCTGCTGGGTCAGACTCACTTCTGACACCCATGCGGTGGTGGGCAGGAGTTCCTACCAGGACCCAGAGCACTTGTAAGGCCTCTACTGGGTATGCCTGCCAGTCCCCTTGCCCTCCCTCCCATTCTGCTCTCCTTCCCCTACCGGACGCTTTCTACTTACTGTCCAGGCAGGGTTCACACACGGTCTGGTTGGCTCCGCAAGGCTGGGCCACGCCCTCACCCAGGTTGCAGGCTTTGCAGCATTCTCCGCTGTGGGTGTACAGGCCCGTGGGGCACGCCTCCTTGGCACCTCCAAGGGACACCTGGGTGGGGGAAGATCAGAAGGTCAGACTGGCAAGAGTAAGGGGACAGGATGTATTCCGAGGGAGCAAACACCCCTTCCTAAAGCCTTCTACTGGAAACACCTGGCCTGGGATGAACTCACCAGGGAGGCATTTGGCACTTGAAAGCTGACAGGGAAGAAAGGCAGGGGGACAGTACACCCCTGCAGGCTGTGGGGTTGTGAGATCAGAGCCTCGGATGCTGACCTTCTGCAAAGTTCACCTTGGGGGTTACAGTAACTCCTGGAATCCCATGGATACACCATGTGGGGAAGGTAACCTGAGGAGCAGCAAGGGGTCTTTGGGCAGTGGTCAGGAACCAGCAGGCAAGTTGCAGCCTGCTCAGGGCTCCCAGCCAAGGGGGCAACTTGAAGCTGAAATCTAGCCCAAATACCACTTGCTAAGCTGCACACCTGCAGGGATGCGTCTACCCTGGGGGGAGTCTTTTTCTAAGAAAGTCTAGCAGAGCTCTACTCTCAGTCCTTAATCCCACCATTTCATATATTCAGTATCAAATGGGAGGTGTCTGTACCCAAGAACAGAAGGCAGAGGGATAGGACCTTGGGTTCAAATCCTGACTCCACTCTGGGAGTTCTGACCTGCTCTTCATTTCCCTTTGAGTTTTCATCTCTCTGGACAGATAAGAGATGGAGACAGCTCAGGGCCAAAGCAAATGAACAGCCAATCATCAGGACTCTGATGCCAAGACAGGGGTAAAGGACGCCTGTTACCAATGATGAGAAAGTGACTGCTCTCACCACCCAGCAGCCCTGCTCCCCGAGGGTTTGATTCCCAGCCACCAGCCCTTTTCTCCCTGCCCCCATTCAGTCAGTGGGAACAACACTGGAAACAGCAGAAAGGGAAGTCAGAGTCTTGCTGCTGAGGCATCTTTGCTCATGGATGGAATGATTTAGCACCAGATTCCCTAGCGGGAGGGGCTGCTGGCAGATTGCTTTATATTTCTGTTCCTTGAAAAAAAAATCTTAACATCTAATAAAACTCCACAGCCTGTGTCCCTGGCTCCAGTTCCCATCTGATGCTCAGAGGAAGTACGGGCTCTTGGATCATGGTACTAGAGGGGAGCTGTAAGGGTCATTTGGGCATTCTCTGGTTCCACATTGACCAGAGTGGCTCCCAATGCTCCTTTCCCTTCAGTCCTTTCCACTGTCCTGAGGTCTCACTAGGGTTCAGTGGAGGCAGGGGGATAGACAGGTTGGATCAGTCTAGGAGGCAGCCTACGGTCCTCAAGAGACTGGTGGGGAGGGTGCCAGCAGCACAGGAGGGGGACCTTGGGTGTTGCCACCGTCCACTCCCAGGTGGCAGAAACACAGTGCTGGGAACATCTGCAGACCAGAAGCCTTGGCCCGGGGAGGGGGTTGTCCCAGATGCAGGCTTTCTCCCAGGAGGTGAGCAAGATTCCAGAAGGGTCTGTATAGATTTCTTTTCATCCTTCATTGTTCTGCTTAAATGGCACTTCATCGGGGAACTGGTCCTGTGGCCCCAGTCTCTGCTTCATCAGGCAGAGCTGCCCTATCACATGGCCTCCCTGCTCACTCCTGTCTGCTCTGACACTCTACAGAGACCCCAGTGGACTGTCAGCTCCCTGAGGCCAGGGACTGTGGTGGCCTCAGTGCCTGGGATGGTACCTGGCACATATTAGGGACCCAACATGTATACTTAGGGAATATTTAAGAACATAGTATTATACGGCCTCAATTACTAGCACTCCAGGGACTGACTTTCTGGATAGCTGAGTTTCCGGAAAGTCATGGCTTGCCGTTCTCACCTAGTGTTTCTCACTTTAACCATGGAGGCTGCACCTTCCTCCTCCTCTGGAACATGCCTTCATGGTTTCCCCATGACTCAGGGACTCAATATTTACATCAACAAGTATTCCAGGATGCAATGCAGTGAAGCCCTGTGCTCTTTAACCCAAAGTAACACACTTTTGTCTCTTTGAGTTCCCCTGTCAGCGTTTCTTACAGTTCTGCCTGCTCCCTTCCTGTCAGGATATCAGTTGTCAATTCTCGCTGCTACTAGTGGGATCTGAGCAGCCCCTCCCCCATTCTAATTTCTGGTGGCTCAGTGGGAAAGAATCCCCCTGCCAGTGCAGGGGACGTGGATTCGATTCTTGGGTCAGGAAGATCTCCTGGAGAAGAAAATGTTAACCCACTCCAGTATTCTTGCCTGGGAAAGCCTATGGACAGAGGAGCCTGGCCGGCTTCAGGGAAGACAGCTACAGTCCATGGGACAGCAAAAGAGCTGGACACGACTTAGTGACTAAACAACAACAAATTGAATCTTTAGAAAATATGTAACTAGCCCTGGGAAGAAGGTATATAAATCAAATGTAAGTAGGATCTGAACTAGAAGAGGGCGATACTCAGACTAAAAAAAAAGTTTACCTTCCTCCTCTGCTGTCTTACTGCTCTGATTACTGGCTCGTGGCTTACAAGCTGGGTGACCTGGGGCAGGTTTTGAATTTCTCTGTGCCTTAGTTTCTTTGTCATTAGGTAACTATGACAGTTTCTGCCTCTCAGGGTTGCTGGAGACAGTAAATAAATGAGTATGGTGTTTATTCACTTTGGGACCTCTCTTTTCTCTTTTCCAAGGTCTTCTGTGGCTTTTGGCTGTGTTCCAGTTAGCTGAGGCTGGTAGAGACCTGGGCTCCGGATAGTGGAGGGGGTCTGTCTGTGGCAGTCGTGGGCAGAGGGGCAACCTCATACAAGACCCTCTTCTGGAAGCCTCCTCTCCCTGCGGCAGCCTGTGGTCCTCTTTTTTCTCCAAAGTCTTCCATTTGGAATCCAGGCCACATAATTAGTAACCATGTGTTTCCTAAGCTTGTTTTGTTTTCTATTTCAAAACATTCCATATCTGCTACTTAATAGTATGCTACTTTGGGTCAATTCTCAATCTCTCTAAGCCTCAATTTCCCCCCCTAAAATGCTGGATTGGTGATATCTACTATCCAAGTTTGCTTTGAAAATTAAATCAAATAAGGTATGTAACTCTGCCTGGTGCATAATAGGAGTTCAATAAATGTTGGTTACCAAATAAGTGTTTTGTCTTATAAAGAGTGAGCTGCTGAGCCTGAGGGGTAGGTAGGTAGTGGGAGAGGAGAATTGAGCCATCCCCAAACAGGGGAAACCACCTCAGAGTAGGGTGCAGGATAGAAATGGAGAGAGATTTACCCACCAAGAGGAGTCTGAAGAGGGTATGCAGGCCAAAGGAGGCTGGAGAACTGCTCTGTTTAAAGTTAACTAACTCAAATATTTACTGAACACTAAACTAAGAGTTTCCAATGAGACAGGGTCCCTGATTCCTGGCAGGAGTCATAGTGCCATGAAAGAGAGGAAATATTACCTCAAACAGCTGTTCCAGAAGCTGAGGAGGAAGGCTTGAGGGACAGACGTGGAAACTAAGGCCCTCAGAGGTCATGCTAAATGGCCCGAAGCACTAACCTGACTACACCAACTATTGGTCCAAGGCCGGGCAATCCTGGAAAGTGGGGTGGGGGGTCACTAGGACTCAGGCTGACTGTTCCAAAATGAGCAATTTACCAAAATGATAGACACATTTGCTTGAAAATTACATTTATTATACTTATTCCATTTTCGAGAATGTTTGCAAATCTTTTTTTGCCATGTCCAGGCTTTCAAGAAACTAAGGTGGAAACACCCTTAGGTGTACTGACTTTTAATAATTAAGAAAAACTGGACAAAACAGCAAACATGCCAAAATAGTTGAAAGAATTTGAAACTATAGGAAGGCTTCAGTGTGATGAGTCCTAAGTATTCACAATAGCTTCAGCAAAGGGTTCCTTAGGTGAATGGTGCCATTAGCTAGGTGAAGGGGTTGGAGAGTTTTCAAATACAGGAAGGGTCTTTTGAGACCAATGCAAACCCTGAGGAGGCACTGGCACATGCCCCCCTCCCATTCCTTGAAACAGGGGTGGAGTTTGGGGGGAAAACAAAGTCTAATTACTGAGGAGGATGTTGCAAGACTCTGAAAGGGAGCAAAGCTCTGAGTGGGGGGCGGGGAAGGGGCTCAGTTACAAATCTGCGGTGCCAAGGGCATAGGACAGAGTCTAATCTCCAGGTCTAGTGGTGGTTCAGGGTCACGTGTCCTTTCGTGATCCGGAAGGCTGGGCAGGGGAGTGTGCCTGGCATAAGGAGGAAAGAGTAAACTCCAAGCCAGGAATCCTGGGTTCCAACAAGGGCGCCACCACATACTAACTGGGGGAACCTAGTTTCCTTTCTGAAGGCCTGAGAGGTTTAGCTTTCTCAACTGTAAAATGGGAATAACTAGATTTGCTCTACTGGGACCTTATAAGGATTAACCAACCCAGGAGAAATTACCCAGGGCAGTGCGTAGCACACGGTAGGCGCTCAACCAATTTTATTATTCCCACCTCCGCGTCTCGCACCCCAGGGAAGAATCTAGGCGCGCGAACGCGACCCGGCTGGTACAGCGGGGCGGGGACCCCTCCTCTCCCGGGGTCTCCTCCCCCACCCGCTCCTGTCCTCGCATTTGCTGTCCTAGTTGCATCCCTATTAGGCGCATTAGCCAGCCGGCGGCTCCGGTTACAGACGTCTGAATGACAAAGTGCCTCCATTACCGGCGCGGCCCTCCAGTCGACCCGCCGGGACGCGCTCCGGTTTCAGCACTCTCGCCGCGGCCCAGGAAGAAACTCGGACCGCTGCGGTGCGCAGGGCCAGCGCATAGACAGCAGCCCCGCGGCGAGGCAGGGGCGAGAGCCGCAGGAGTGCGGGCGGCAGATTCTGTGCGGGTCCACCTTCCCGGGGCCCCGGGCCCTCCACCCCCTGCTCCCTTCCTTCCTCGCCTTGTTTCTAGTTGGGGAACACTCTCCAGCCCAAATCCCAATCGCACGCCCTTCGCCCCTCCGGAATCCGCACTACTGGCTGCCCCAATCCCCGCTCCCGGCCACCCCCCAGGCCCCCGCCCCGGCCCGGGCTGAGAAGCTTCTCTAACCCGCGGTGTTAGTGCGCAGACGTGCCCGCAGGCACTCACAAATGCCCGGAAGACGCCACAGGTACTGACCGCCCCGGGGACCTGTGCTGAGCTTCGGGGACGGGTCTCTGTCCCATATATATATATGGGGTCCGAGCCCCTATATTCCCGCCCGCTCGCTCGCCCCCGAGACGCGTAGCTCTTCTGCGGGGCTGGGACGCCGGGCTGCCCGGTAAGACGTACGGGAGGTACCGAGCTGGCAGTCAGGTGAGGGGCAGTCTCCCTAGGATTCTGGCTCAACTTGCTTGTGGGACCTTCCTTGACCAATTGGTTAACACTCTCAGAGCCTCAGTCTCCTTGTCTGTAAAATGGGGGTTTGGGCGCTCAATGCTCAGAGATGAAGACGGCAGGGAGAGTGCGGACATCTCCATTGCCGAACCTTCCAGGGCAGTCCCTTCACGGCCACACATCGGGTCCTGAATGTCCTGTCCGCTCTCCCGGGCAGACCTCCACGCTTTAAGACCCGCAGTCCTTTGCCGAGAGGTCTGAGAGCCTCTATCTTGTTCCGAGCCGGGAGTCCTTCACCGAAAGCTGGGCGGGGCGCGGGCAGAATCCTGACCCCCACCCTGTTCGCGGAAAAGTAGCGAACGGCCGGGGCGGCGCCGCGGCAGGTTGACTTAACAGGGGGTCCGGGTGGCGGGAGAAGCGCGCAGTCGGGGTCGCGCCGGTAGCGGCGATCGCTCAGCCTTCGCGCCGCAGCGCCCCCTGCCGGCGGCCCTCGCCGGCGCGCCCCCTCGCCGGCGCCCTGCCTGGACCTTCCCCGCTTTGCGAGTCCCGCCTCTCTGCACCCCGAAAAGTGGCAGCGGCCAGAACCCGTCAGACGACGCCTGCTTCGTCCCATCCAGTCCGCAGCTCTGCTTCTAACCGCGAGAATAAGTGCGTAGTGGGAGCCCGCCGGTCGCTGCGGAACCCGGGAAGCGGGTTCGCCCTGGCGAGGTGGGCACTCCTTTCCCAGCCTCGGACCCCAAACCACAATTTCTCGACCCCGCGAGAATGAGCGCGCGACACATGCGGGAAGAATCTGTGTCTCTGGTCCCTCTTCTCGTCCCACTGTCTCTCGGCGGACAGGCGGCGCCCAGATCACTCAGGGTCTGCTCTCCCTACTCCGTCCTCTTTCCTTTTGCTTCCCTCTCTCCACCTCCCTTACCAGCGTTCCTTTTCTGCCCTGCCTAACCCACTTCTCTCCCTTCAACAGAGCCCCGCTCCCCGAACCTCTCCCTCCCACGCCCCTCCCCCCTCACCATTGTCTGGCTGGTCTTCATTGTCCGATGCCCGGTCCCCTTGCCTCCAGTCCCTCCATCCTCCTCCCACACCATTCTTATCTCTTCGTCTCCGGTTCTCCACCCCAACCATGCTCGCCCCTCACTCTTCTAGTTCCCGTCCCATTCCTCGTCCTTCTCTAGCCTGGGTTTCGTCCCACGACTCTCCAGAGATCAAGATGCTCAGAGGGAAAGTCTCCTCGAGACCCCGCATTCAAGCGCCCTCTTCCGAAGAACCTAGGCATCCGAGAGCCCCACGACTCTCTCCTGAGACATCCTTCTCAGCTCCTCCGCACACACCTCCTATGGCACACGAGGACCTGCTTCCGTGCGCCCCTCTTTTCCGCATCTTTACCTTAAATCTCAGGGTCGCCTCTTCGCTCTGAGAACCTGAAACGCTCCTCCTTGTATACTGGCATCGGAGCTCCTCTCTCGCCATCCACCTCCCCCAGTATCTGGGACCCCAACGCTCTTTTCTGTTTTTTCTCAGGGAAACCTGGACTCATCGAGGTTTCGGTCCCGGGAAGGAGAGCGAGCTCCCCTCCAGGTAGCACTCACCCCCAGGAGCAGCAGCAGCAGCAGGCGCGGCCCGTCCATGGCGCGGCCGGCGGCACCTGATCCCATCGCCCGCCTCTCGCGGCAGCGCTCGGCTTTCAGCTCAGCCCGCTCCGCGGACCGATAGGGCTGCGCTGCGCAGCGCTCCAGCGCCAGCCCCTCGGAGCTGGCGGAGGCTCGTCTCCCTCTGCCTGCCGGCGGGAGGGGCTAGGAGAAGCCAGTGCGGCGGCCCCGCCCTCTCCCCGCCCAGCCCGCCCACCCCCGGAACAGCGCCCGCCCTCCCCGCGGTCTCCCGGAGAGGAGAGGCGGAAAGGGACATCGTGCAGGGAGCCGCGCCCGTGCGCCCCGCTGCCGCTTCTCCGGGCCCCGCCTTCAAAGCGTATCCCTGACCTGGTACCCGGCGCCCGACCCGGCTACTACGCGTCCGTCCCGGATGCTGTGGCCTCGGGTTCCCTTTCTTGCGCATCTTTCCCTGCCTCTGGCTTCAGCTTCCCCGGTGCCCTGCTCCCTACCCAGCCGTTATCAGCAGTAACGCTCACTGCCCGCCCCTCCTTTCATTTCCCGGTCTATATCCAAGCCCTCCCTCTGCTTCTTCCCAGTGCGGGGTTCTCTCTGCAAAGGCCTAGGGGAAGGAGGAAGAGAGGTGGCAAGCGGTCTGACACGGACCACAGACAGCGGGGACGTTCAAGGAGGAGACCATCCCGACATCATTTGAATCCTCAGAAGACGAATCTGAAGCGATCGCAGGTGCGCACACACATATAAAGGAATACACACACTCCCAAGGTTACGTACATATGTGCTTATGCAGTCTCCTATGCCCACGCCATCCTCACGCAATCCTGGGCCGGCGCCTGTGCCCATGCCTGTGCACCTACACACATGCACACTCATTGCCCGTGTGCTCATAACATTCAAACACACGTCGTCACATACATGTTCATACATACATGTGTTCATGTGCAGTCATCCCCATGAAAGCCCTCATATGTATAGTCTCTCATACAGTGCACACACACACAGAGATATGAACACATAGATGTATCCTCAACAGTTTGCCTTCATTAGATTGTGTTTCCATAAGCTGATGAGCTCCCTGCAGGCAGGGACTATGGTTTCTTATCTGAATGTCTAGTACACAGTAGGTGTTCAATAAAGGTCTGCAAAAAGAATAAAAGAGTTGAAAGGACTCACATCCATGTGCCCATCCATGTACCTCTCCAGGACCACACTCACCGTGCTCTAGAAAACTTGGAAGTTTCAAATTATAGGCCCTGGCAACCCCAGGAGTTTGCCACCAGTCTTTTGGCAGGAAGCACTCCCACCTCCACCTTGATGCTCACCCCCACTTTGCCTGTCCCCACCCAGGCAGCCCTGGAGCACAGAGTTGTGGGGGGCAAGTCTATAAAGCTCATCCCCTCACCCTGATCTTGGCCAATTTTGAAAATACAGCCTTACAAGAAGAAGGGAGAGATTAAGACAGTTGTGCTGAGGGCAAGCTTACTACTGGTAGGTGATTTCCCAGATAAATCATTCATTTGTGGGAGTAAAAATTCTGCCCTGTGAGTTTCTTTCAGTGGATATCCCCAGAAAGGACAAGTAGACATCAATCACTGTGGCCTTGACCATAAATGTGAATAAGCTATCTCCCAAGGCTAGGTAGAAGATACCAGGCAGCCATCCCCTCTTCAGAAATCCCTGAGGATCCCTCCCCCCCAGGCAGGGATTGCCTCTAAGCTGTCTCCTCCTGTTGCTTTTAGAGCCCTGCCTTTCCTCTCAGCTGAATTCATGGAAGGCAGGAAGGAGCAGCATTAGTACTAAGAGCAGCATTGAGCAGCTTACTACCAAGGGTATCGGCAGTATGGCATTAATTTAAATACTTCTGTTATTAATTTATGATCCTGGTTACTATTATTGCCAAGGTTATCCATCTCAACACAATTTAATATGACCCACATCACCATGGCTGGGCCTGGGTTATTAATAATTTCCATGGTCTTGATCAATTTAAGCCTTACTCAAACAACTACAAACAGCAATTGTTACTATTATTAGCAGTATTTGTATGATTAAGCCTAAGCACAAGACCATGATGTAATGCGGAGTGCTGGTGGGGAGATGCTGTGAACTATGCAGAGAAAAGAGCACTGAACTGAGAGTCAGACAGGCCTGGCCACATATGCCTACACCTCCCACCCCATCCTTACTCACATCAGTTACTTCTGCCTGGTCTGTGGCTATGTCATCTCTCTCAGCTTCAGTTTCCTCATCTATAAAATCAGATTTTTTTTAGAAAAGATCCTATCTCGAACAGCAAATAAAGTTCATCAAAAAAGAGACTCAGGGACTTCCCTGGTGGTCCAATGGCTAAGACTCTGAGCTCCCAATGCAAGGGAGCCAGGTTTGATTCCTGGTCAGGGAACTAGACCCCACATGCCCCAACTAAGACCCAACGCAGCCAAATAAATAAATAAAAATAATTAAAAAAAAAAAGAGAGACTCAATCTCCTTTTATTCATTTAACCCATGCATTTATTGAGCACGTGCTATGGGCCACACCCTGCTCTAGCACTGAGGATACAGCAGTGAGCAATAGCAGCCGCCTTCATGGAGCTGATGTTCCAGTGTGTTAGTGATTTGATACGAAGGATTATTTTATAATGTGACACCTTGGCTTGACCGTTAGATAGATGGCAAGACTGTGATTACAGTACTCCTTTGTTGGGAGCACCAGCATCAAAATCTCCATCACTGTCCCCATCCTGCCCACCTATACCAGAAACAGCACCCCTGTGACCACCATCACCATGACACGAGCATCACTACCAGAAGCACCGCAGCTATCACTGCTATCCCTGCATCCCACAACTATCCCCATCACTGTCATGATTTCCACATCATCATTACCGCCATCAACATCATCCCACAGATGCCAGGGCCAGGGCCACTGCCACCGCTTGCCTTTTGACATCTGCACCACAAGCAGCACGGAATCCTGTTCTGATGAGTGCTGATTACATAGGTCCACCCCTTTTCCTTGGAATGATATTGGAGGCTCTATGGTGCCACTGCCTGCCCCAGCCTAACTCCCTAATTGTCATGATTCCTGGCCATAAACATGAGCATGCTTCAAAAATTTCTGTCTGACTCAGCTCCCTTTCCCCTAAACCTCAGCACTTGCAGTCACAGCTGTGGGAAGGTGGATGGGGAGAGGGCTCTTAGGAGCTGACTGACAAGGCAGCACCAAGGGGGCAACAGTTTTAATTGGAGGGTCTCCCCAAACTATCTCCTGTAACAGAACTACAGGTATACAGGCCCCCTCCCCCCACACATATACACCAAGGCCTCCTGGACCAAATAGTGACCCTAAGATGAAAAGGTGGAGGATCTCAATGCAGATCTACATGGAGCTGAAAGTGGTAGCGGTGTGGGTCAGACTGCATCTCTAGGAATCGAAGTGAGAAGGTTTGTCCCTCCCCTCTTTATCTCACCATCCTTCCATCTCCCCGCTCCTCCAGGAAGGCAACCTCCTAACTCATGCTCCCTGTCCTTCCTTTCCTCTGGGACCCCTCGCCTTGGGCCCCTGTAGAACTTTGCTCACAGCTCTCTGTGCTTGGGTCCAGCAGTCCCTGGGGAACCAGCCTGCAGCCCCAACTCACTTCTGAGCAGAAACGGGGGTGCAGACAATGAGAACTCACATTTACTGAGACGTCCTGTGAGCCAGGAGATCCACACAAATATCTCCTTCAATCCTCACTGTAATCTCATACCTGGAGGAAGGCATGGCAACCCACTCCACTATTCTTGCCTGGAGAATCCCCATGGACAGAGGCTGAAGTCCATGGGGTTGCAAAGAGTCAGACACGGCTAAGCGACTAATCACAGCATAGCACATAATCTCATAAGGAGGTGCTAGCTTCACTATATACAGATGAAGAGACTGAAGCTTGAGGAGGTTAAGCCACTAGCTCAAGGACTCCAGAAGGAAGCAGTATGCCATAAGTGTCCACTGTACAAGGCCCTCCACAACCACTTGTCTCAATGTTAACGCCCATGTTCCTTCCAGCCGCTCCTTTCTTCCAATGCAGCCCCTCCAGCCTTCCCTCCAGTGAGCTGGGGAGGCAGAGCCTGCAACTCAGAAGGGCTGCACGTGGCTCCTCGATACTAAAGCTCAGTTACCCACTCCTGACATGCATTTGCAGAATCTGGGTTTTGGCCAGGGCTGAGGCAAGCCAGGGGATGATCTCTGTCTTTTGAAGACATGATTTCCAGGCTCTTCTAGTGAGCACTCACTTTTCTTGTTTCAAGAAAATCACCTCCCCTCTTCCCCAGTTCCAACGTCCAAGCAGAGAAGGGATGAAGGGCAATGGGCAAGGAAAGGACAATTTCTGAGGAGAGGGGGGCGAGGAGGTACTGGGCCTCCCCCAGCTGCACCCCATCTGCCTCCGGCAGGCCGCCAGCCCAGGTAAGTGAAACCCACTGCCCCCCCCCACCCCCGTTAGGAGCTAGCTCCTCGTATCTGAAGCGTGATGCAGTGATTATCTCTGAGCCACCTCCTTCTGGGCTGCAAGGGGGGATCTGACCACTGAGAGGGCAGGGTGGACTGGGGACTAGTTTGGGATCAGCCCACTTGGATTCTGGAACTGCATCAGTAGTGAGAGGGGAGAGGAATTCACTAATTTTGGAGACCAGTTAGATTAACTGGAGCATCAAAGTGGGCCAGTTCCATGGTGCCCTCCCCCACTGTCTGCACCAACCTCAGAGACTGATGACGCTCCTTTCCTGCCTCCAGCCAGTCTAACCCACAGTATTCAGTTTCTTACACCTCTAAGCCCTTCTGTGGCCCCCATGAGATTGTTTCTTCTCTTCCTTCAACATTACTGTGGCCTTGGTCAAAGTCTTCCATATTCCCATCTGTAGTCTCCCTTCAAAGGCCACCCTTCCCCACACGCGTCCCTTTTTACACTCATACCTCTCATCAAGGCATCACATCTGATTGGTTTGTCCATACACAGGCAGTAAGGACTTAACTTTACCACACTCTGTGTCTTGGAGAAGAGGTTCCCAGAGAGGGCAATGCTATACACAAGTGTTTGGATGGAGAGAGTTCCAGGCCTTGTGGTAAGGGCACAGGGGACAGATTGGGTACCCCATGCCTCAGGGCCACCACCTTTGCTGCTGACTCTTGGGGCCTCCCTTCTCTTTGTCTTTGCCTTCCTCTCAATGGCACATTTCCCCTGAAGTACCCTTCCTCTAGGAAATTCCTCTGGACACTCCAGTTTGATCCTTCCCAGGCAGAGTTGCCATGTAGTTCTCAAGGACTGAGTCATCTCTCCTGCTTTTTATCCTGCATCCAAAGACGTTGTTGCTGTCATCTAGTCCCTAAGTGGTGTCCAACTCTTTTGCTACCCCATGGACTCTAGCCTGCCAGGCTCCTCTGTCCACAGGATTTCCCAGGCAAGAATACTGGAGTGGGTTGCCATTTCCTTCTCCAGGGATTTCCGATCCAGGGATTGAACCTGCATCTCCTGCATTGGCAGGCTGATTCTTTACCACTGAGCCACCTGGGAAACCCAGAACAGTTCAAGACATTTTAAAGAAAACCTGAGGAGGACTACCCGCTGCTGGAGGAACATCAAGGTGAGAGGGTGAGGCAATGGAAGGCCCAGGCCTAACATTTATTTCCTGTGTGCCCTTGGACCAGTTCTTTCCCTTGCTGTGAGCATCAGTTTCTTTAATCTATAAAATGGGCATAAGATAATCAGTCTCAGAGTTACTGTGAGGAATCAGAGGTCTTGAGTGTGTGTCATGGGAACTGGGCAGATGTCAATTACTCTTATTCTGTTTGTTCCTGCTGATGGTAGCTTCTGGCCTGCAGGCTGGAGACCACATGAGAGGTGAGGTGACATTTCAGCACTGGAGAGGAAGCTTGGGGGGCCTTCCTGCTGCCAATAAGAGCCAGAGCTGTGACAGGCCTCAGGCTCTGACACAGTTCCCACGGGAATCTCTGGGGGAGGAGACAGCCCAGGCCCCAGCTTATCTTCACTCTGGCGCGTCTGGAAGTGGGGTCAAGTGCAATTGTCTGGGTTGGTTTTCTAGCAGAAGAGGGTAAAGGGCATAGATGCACAGTCTGTTAAGTGTCCCAGTCAAGAGAAGATCCCCAAGAGGAGAGGGGGAGGAATTGCCGGGGAAGGATCCCTTGCAAACCCCACCGTCCCAAGGCCAGATCCGCTGGCCTGAGACAGGGCTGAACAATTACAAGAGAAGGCTTGGCTCTCTCAGTCCCGCCCACTCTGGCTGCTGACTGAGGGGATTCCAGTGAGGGGGAGAGTGCCCTTGCCCTGGGTCCTACCACTCTGAGGAGGAGAGTGTACCTAGACGGCTGCCTCTTGTCCTGCGGGAGCATGTCTGAAACACGGAGAGGGATGCAATGCCGCCATCCCCTCCTGTATTCTCAGGGGCTGGGGAGAGGGGACATGGCCCAGGGCCTTGGGGACCGCCTAGTCTAAGAAGTGTGTGCCCTGGGACCATGGACTGTGCCTTTCCATGCCTGTGCTCACCTGACCTTTCCAGGCTGCCCCTGCTTCTGCTCCCTGCAGAGCCTGAGGCCAGGCACTCGTGTGGCCCAGCCCACAGGGAGCTCCGGAGGGGGGCGGCAGGTGCGGGGCGGGGGCACCTCCTGGAAAGTGCTGAGTCGGCACTCAGAGCTCCTATTCCATTATTCATCCTGGTGAGAGATTTCCCTCCTCCTTCTCAACCCAGGCCCACTCTCAAGAAATGCCTCCCCCCACCATTCAAAATCCCCCTCTCAGCATCCCCCCCTCAGCTGGAAACTCTTAAGCAAAAAGGTCGTCAAGATGATTAAATGCGAACAGATTTTCAGCTCTTTTCCCACTTTAATTAAAAATGGGCTCTCCATTCAGAGGAAGCTGGAGATGAAATAGCAGCTCCCAAAAGGACCTTGTGCTGAAACGTTGTGTGTTGGGGGCGGGGAATGCTCAGGGATGTCTGAGGGTTGGATTGTGGTGGCCTAGGGTCAGGCGCCTGGCCTGGAATTGCCACATGCCCAGGGCCTTGCCCACAGAGGACAGCAGGAGCCTGTAGGCCTTGGGCACTGGAAACAGGACAAGAGCAGAGGCAGGCTGGGGGGGGGCAGGGCGCGGGCAGCAAGTCTGAACCCTGGGGTGGGGGTGGAGTGGGGAGCAGGAGTTCCATTTCCAAGACCCTCACTATAGGGGGGCCTCCAGTCTGGGGCGGGAACAGGTTGCCATCCTCCAAAAGCGCTGGGGCCTGAACAAAACACTTAAGATGGAAAATAACAAATCCCTAAGTACCTCCCAGAACAACATGGAAGCAAACCCAGGGGGTGGCCCAGTGTATCTATGACTAGAGACTAAAAGAACCAGGGCAGCCACAGCAGCCTTCCCGAAGGCGATTTCAGATCCCAACAAAACACGGGGCTGTGCAGGACAGCGGTGGGGAGACTGTGCAAACGGGAGAGAGGGGACACAGAGGGTTTTATTGCATTTTACTATGAAGATGGAGAGATGAGGAGAGAAGGGAGAAGCCATCTCTCTTCCTCCTATCAGGAATGGCAGGGGAGGGGATTTGGTTAAGACATCTGAGAACATCCGTGGGGGGAGGAGGGGAGGGCGGGGGAGCTGGCACAGGCCGCAGGAACAACAGGAGCCCACGGCCCTGGGCCCTCGGGAGAATGTAAGAGAGCAGGGTTGCATTTGAAGTTCCGGACCGCCTCTGCGCTTCAGGGGAGCGGACACTGCAGGAGGGGGAAAGGCCTCCCACCACTTCCTGTACCTGGGCTGGATGGTCCCACCTGCCCTCCACTGGGATATGAGGGTGTCCAATTGGTCTTTATCCCAGGAAGAAAAGTGATCCCTTCCTGGTAAACTACCCTGGTGTTGTGGGGCAGCCCAGAGCCCACTGCCCAGCTCCCAGGCAAAGAAGAAGTTCCCTGCACCTTCAGGGAAGGGGTCACAGGGCCTTTTAGAGTCCATCCCCACGTCTTTCCAGTTCCATATTTACAGCCACCTTCCACCGTGAATTCCACCACGAGACAGGGGAACCACCAGCTAAGCGAGGCTCCCGGGGAGGTCACAGGTGCGCTGGGCCTTGATCTCACTGGAGCCGGGAGCGGAGGCCGTTCTGGGCTGTCCGGGGCTGCACAAGTGTGGAAGGAGGCTGTCTGTGCAACTGCAGAGCCACCGGGAGCACTTTGAAGGCCCCTTTTCTTTGGGTGACAATCACTCCCTCTCCTTGAAATGCCCAGCCTGCCCAGGGGAGTGGGGGGGGGGGCAAGGAGCAGGATGCAAGTCAAAACTTCCTGCTTCTCTGAGAATCGCTGCCCATCCACCCTCTCCCTGCTGTCTCTTGCTGTATCTGGTTCCCATCACCCTTGTCTGAAGGCCTCTCCCCAGCAGTTTTGGGAGAATGGGCGTCTATGCCCAAATCTCAGGCACAGCCTCCCTGACTCCCCTGTTTCTATAGGCTACCATGCAGTATGCAGCCCAGACCAGAAGCCTGGCACCTGCTGCTCCAGGAAAGAAATTTGGCAGGAGAGGGGAGGGGTACCGGCTTGACAGTAGGTGAATGGGGAAGCTGACCCCAGACCATCCCCCACTTCTCAGAAACAGCAGTTCGCCCAAGCAGCCCCTGTGCCTTTGCCCTTACCTCCTTCATTCTGTTTTTAGAAAGACTAGGAGCTCCATGGCAGGGAGTAGCCTATTTTGACAGAGTCCAAATAGAGCAGCATGGGGAGGGGCAGTCGAAGGGGTAGGAAGCGTGTCTCTGTTGGCGGGCACAGCCTTGCCCGGAACTCACTTTTCATCCCCAGTGTTAATTATCAAAATTAACCAAACACTATAAATAACCCAACTCGGAGACTTGAAGAGCCTCACTTCTAATTAATTCATTTCCAATCAAGACACTTCTGCGCCCCCCTACCCTAGAATCTGAGGGATAGGGACCTCATTGTGCAGCTTTTCAAATATCGAATCCCTGGCTCCTGAGATGAGAAAGCGCAAAGAGAAAAAAGAGAGGAAGGAAAAACACTCTGCTTTCTTGGAAGGGGGTGGCCAATAAATAACCCCATATTGGTGCATTTGATGGACGACATTCGTGTCTAGATTGGCTTTTGTTGGGATGAGGAGACATGGAGGGTGGGGGTGGGGTGCAGAGACTTCCATCTGCCGCCTCCTTTACTGGGCAATAAATTTAAAGCAAGACTGTGAGCGCCATCCAAGGCCTCCGTGTTGGCTAGAGCTGGGGAGACTGATCGATAGAGGAGGAGGAGGCATGGGGTATGGGGAGAGAGAAAGAGAGAGAAAAGAAAAAGAGAGAGAAAATGCAAGCCTTTCAGAGAAGGGAAGAGGAGAAAAGGAGTGAGAAAGGGGAAGAACGGCAAGGAGGAGGGCAGAAGGGAAGGGTGACAGGCAGGAAGGGTGGAAGGGTCATTTCTATCCCCACCTTGTGCCATGAACTTGCCAGAGACCTGGCGAGCTTCTCCAGGGCTACCCTACCTTGTGTTCAGCTTCCTCAGGCCAGCATCCTCTTGTGTCTCTGCTCCTAGGCTGTGGGCATCTGTTGAGCAATTGGGTGGCCTATGTACCCTGCCCAAGTGCTCTGCAGTACCCTGCAGGCAGGCACTGGCTCTGGCTCCCTACCTTGGAAGAAAACCCCGTAGGGTCTGCTCATTGCCTTCCTGAACCAAGTGCCCTGCTGGATGGTTGCCTGGTGGAGGGCACTACAGGGCAGAGATGCAGTCAGAAGAGAAGCAAGGAGGAAGAGACAAAAAAGGAGAAAGGAGACAGAAGCTGAAGCATGGAGAAGAAGAAAGAAGGACCAAGTTCGAGAAGAGATGACAGGAAGGAGAGAAAAGCAGACACTCAGAGGCAGACACAGAGACAGAGGAGGAGAGAGGAGGAAAATGGCTTTGGCTCGGGGGGGCCTTGGTCCCCTGGGGTCCCAATCACAGGGCCTGCTGGAGCTGAGTCCCGGGATGCCAGTGCTGGGTGGGCTCCCTCAAGTGCTGTGACCTTGGGCAAGTGATCGCCTCCTCTTAACACATCTGCAAAGTAGTGGTCAGGTCCACCTTTCCTCCTCCTGACATGGTCGTGAAGATTAAAGGAAGTTAACTATCTACAAAACTTTTAACCAGGATCCTGCCTGCCAATTCAGGAGCCGTGGATTTGACCCCTGGATCAGGAAGATCCCCTGGAATAGGAAATAGCAACCTACTCCGGTATTCTTGACTGGAAAATTTTAAGGACAGAGGAGCCTGGCAGGCTACAATCCATGGGGTCACAAAGAGTCAGATGTGATTGACTACACAAACA
Source organism: Antilocapra americana (assembly GCA_007570785.1). Taxonomy (NCBI): domain Eukaryota; kingdom Metazoa; phylum Chordata; class Mammalia; order Artiodactyla; family Antilocapridae; genus Antilocapra; species Antilocapra americana. The sequence goes on along the minus strand of ML664177.1, from coordinate 18,054,863 downwards.
CTGGCCTGAAATGAACACTCAGTTCAAGATGGCTGTTGTTATTACAAGCAATACTAGTAGTAGAGGTACTAATCTTAATAGGAGGGCTGGTTTTTCTTCCTCTCACTCCCTGGCTGTGAGCACTTCCAGATGACACACCACCCGATCCTATAGCAGGTGGGCTTTGGCACCAGCCTCCCCACCCACCAGACTCAGACTGCAGCTCCCGAGGGCAGGGCTGTGTCCCTTGTCCCCGAGTGGGGGCTTCCTGAACTCTGTCTTTTTGGGTGGGCTGGAAATCCCCTGGGAGAGGAGGTACAGCCCAGGTTCCCTTCTAACCCTGAGTGCCCACTCTGGCCCTTCAAGGGCCTGGGACTTGGGGTGGGTTGTTGATCAACTGACTGAATGGCCTGTGGAAGCCACAACGGAGGGGGCTGACTCCAGCTGACCTTTGCCCTCTCTCCCCACCCTGCTGTCTCCAATTGGAAACCGTCCACCTGGTCCTCCTCCTCCTTCAGCTTCCATCCCCTCAACTCTGGCTGAGATGAAGGAAGGGATGGATCAGGTGGGGAAAGTGGCTCTTCCCTGATACATCCTGTCCTTGGCCTCCCCTTCAGCAGGATGGGGAGGGGTCTGCTGGGAGCCAGCCCCTGGGCAATCTGATCTCCATTAGGCCTTTCTCTGGTTCTCATTACTGAAGCCCAGGCGGCTTCGGAAACGTGTAATTTCCCTGGCGGCTTTTCTCTCTTTCCTCTACCTTTTGAGGTCCCTCTCCTGTCCCAGTCCTCCTTGGAGGCCCCTCCTCCAGTGGATCAGCAATGGGTATAGATGAGTCTGAGCTTTATGGGGGTGCCTATGATATGACCTTCAATTTCAGCCCAACTCTGGGAGCACGCAGAATGCTGCCTTTCCTCCCAAATAAAAGATAACTCCCCTCTCCCTGCTTATTTCCCCTTGGGTCTCTGACTTTATCCTCCCCCATCTGCAGCATACACCCCAGAGTCTGAGACGAAGGTTTGCTGACTGTTCTACTGGGTCTCCACCGAAGGTCTGTGTCGGGTTCCACACCAAGGGAAGCAGGCAAGAGTGAATGAGCTGCATGAATGGTCAAGCAAACAAGAAAATGAAGACATGGCAGCAGGGGCCAGGGGAAGAACGCAGCCGAGGAAAAACCCAAAGCCAAAGATGCTTATCGCCCCTGCTTATTTCTCCAGCCTCATCACCCAACCCTGTCTCCCTTTAGAACTGCCTCACTTCCTCCTACTCATTCACAACTTGGCCTAGAAATTGCCTTTGCGGGGAAGCCCTCCATCTTGTTCCAGCCTGTGTGACCCACGTGGACCTCAGGCACCCTGCACCCCCCCACCCTGCTCACCAGCATGCTGCCACATGGTCAGTGATTGCCTTCGCTATCTGGCTTGATGCTGAGCCTCTTGGGGAGGAAAGTGAGTGTGTCTGTTATCCATCTGGTACTCCTCCTGGCTTAGCACAGGCCTGTGTAGCAAATACTAGACAACTGTAGGTGAATGAATGCATGGATAAGAGACTAATGGAGGAAGGAGAAGATGAACCAATAGCAGTGTAAACAGCACTGAGGGAGGATAGGGAAAGTCAACAAGGCGTGCCCTCCATGAACTTTCTGTAGCCTTTAAAACTCTAGAAACCAAGGGGCAGCATGGGGAGAGGAATTAGTAGATAAAAGTGGAACTGCAGCTCTACCTAAATTCAATATACCATGTGCTCAAGACCAGAAGGGAGCAATTGTATTTATTTACATTTTAAAAACTCTCCTTTAATGTTGGATTATTATGTTTACAATTCATGAGTGCCTTTTTAAGGACATTCTGAGGCTGTTGGGAGCGGGGAAGCATGCCCCTTTGTCAGGTCTCTGGCTCTGCACTGTTCGCACCCCCTTCTCCAGGACTGGACTGTGGCCTGGCTGAATCCAGATCTGCTGGAGGAAGGAGAGAGCACCCTTCTTGCAGGGGAGGGCAATTGCAGAGCCTAAGTAGCCTTGATTAAGTGTCTAAATGGACAGGCCTGGGCAGTGCCCAAATAGAGTGTAGCAGACACTGTCCCTGCCCTCTGGAGCTTCCAGGATGATCCAAACACATAGACGGGGACAGACGTAAATGGGTAGCCAGGGATGAAAAATCAGACTCTGTGTGTGTACATACGTATAAGATGACCCTCTCTCTTCTCTCCACCTGGTGAATCCCTATTCACCCTTCAAAGCCCAATCCATTTATCCAATCATTCAGGTATCCATTTGTCATGGACATCTGTTACTCAGCACCACGTTTTAGCTGCAAGGAAGCCTCCTCTTCCCAACTCTTTTGTGAGAAGAAGCTTACTTTCACTTTACCTTCACCCCTCTTCCCACTCCAGGAGTGGTCCTGTGACTAAAGCCTGGTAACATGTGATCAGTTTAAGAATGAGTATATCACTAAACCCATCCAATTAGAGTCAGCCCTGGGGTTTCTTTGGGACTGCAAGGGAAGGAGTGCTTTCTTTGTGCTGGGATGCTGAGCTAGAGTACAGTAAGCCTTCTTACCATCCCTGGAGCAGAGCCTGACTGAGTATAAAACCAGCCCAAGAAGAAGAGCCAAGAGCTGCTCAGTGGTGACAATGAGCACTTGAACTCAGCTTTGCCTGGATATTGATGTGAACATTCCACCCTGCTCCAGGAAATTTAGTTATGTTGAGCCACATTCTCTCTCTCTCTCTCTCTTTTTACTTAAGCCAGTTTCAGATGACTTTCTGTTCCTGACAGGCATCATTTCATTTGTTAAATACTTACTGTGCTCCTCCTCTGTGCCATGCTGAGCTGAGTGGTGGAATCTGAAGATGTAGAAGCCAAGCCCCTGCCTCCCAGAAGCTCAGAGTCTCTTCAGCTTTGTCCAAAGGCTTCCCCTCTGTGCTACCTGGCCAGCTTCCACAATGAGGCACCCTTTCCCCTCTGCTCCCTGGTAGTAGGTTCACATTATCCTTTCAGTATTGGTCACCTACTGCACACCAGGCTCTGTGGTTCCTCCTACCATCCTACCATCATAGACCATGTCTACATCTGTCCCTGCATCTGCTTATTAGGCTGTAAGCGCTTTGACGATGTGTGCCGTGTTGGTGAATCCTCAGTGCCTGGCATCTGCACTTGTTCCTGTTTGTCGCATGATTGAATGTGCCTCTCGGTGTGTCTGTGTCTGGGGGGAGGCAAGGTCAGTCAAAGATAAGGACAAGACGACATAGAGCAGAAGGGCCTGGAGGGTTCTAGATCCAGCTAGGGCTCTGCCAGAAAAGCCAGCCCACTGCTCTGATCCATCCAATAAGCTTTCCTGCCAAAGCATTCCATAGGCACTCCTGTCTCTGAACCAATCCTAGAAATTCTGCCCTCTCTAAGCCTCACCCATAGTGTTCCACTACCTAGACCAGTGTGAGGTGTCACTGAAGCCCCTCCTCTTGGGCCCATCCTTCCTCCAACACTCTTTAGCCAGCGTGGGGATGGGGCCTCCTTGAGCGCCTGGAGAGGCAGAAATCCATAGACAGATATAGACTGACTCATTACTACTCCAGACCCTTTGCCTCCTTCATCCTCTTGTGTCCCTCACCTCCTTTTTCTCTTCCTACCCCCGCTTTACCCTCCATTCTTTGTCCTTTTCCTAATGTACTTCTCCAGCTCTCCCATCTTTCCACTGGGTCAATCCTGCTAGTCCATGTCTACAGCTGGGTACATTTCTGCAAACAATTAAGTTTGTAATAAATTCAATTGTATTACATCCTTATTAGAAGTTTATAGCATTTGGAAAGAGGGGCTCGGGCAGCTAAGAGGCTGATATCCTCTCTGACGGCTGAGTGCCTGGAAGTGAAGTGCTCCCATTTGCAAATTAACTTGTGCTTAACATATTTCATTATCTCTGCACATTTCCCCCTGTTGAATCATCCTGAGTCTCTCTCTTTCCTTCCTCTCTGCCTGAGAGAGTTTCTCCTCCTTTACCTTCCTTCAGTCCCAGGAGACAATCTCCTACAGCAGAAGGATGCAGACTATACAGCAAGAAGGACTTCCAGTTGGTGGTTTAATCACTCAGTTGTGTCTGACTCTTTGCAGCCCCATGAACTATAGCCCGCCAGGCTCCTCTGTTCATAAGATTCTCCAGGAAAGAATACTGGAGGGGGTTGCAATTTCCTCCTCCACAGGATCTTCCTGACCCAGGGATTGAACCCAGGTCTCCTGCATTGCAGGAGGTCTCGTTACTGCCTGAGCCACCAGGAAAGCCCCCATAGTAGTACCTTAAAAGAATCCTTAGGTAGAAGGAGAGAAAGGGAGGAAGTGAAGGAGTCTCCATCCATGAAGCACTGAGGTCATAGGTGGGAGAAAGGGAGGCTGGCCTCCTCGGGCCCAAACCTGAGGTCCTGGGACCCCAAAGTAGTTGACATGATTCTCTAACTCAAGACTCTGGGTTAGAAGTGGGGGAAAACAGCTGCACACATCTGGAAGACGCTTGCCCAGCTCCATTAGCCCAGGCACCAGCCAGACCGTGTTTGATGTTTGATCTTGCCCTCAGCACAGGGAGGAAGCCAATGAAATGTCAGGGACTGCTCATGGAGCTACCCCCTGCCACCAGCCTGGCTCCCCTCCCTAGATCCCCTGACAGCCTAAGCCAAGTTCCAAGGCATAAATGAAATGCCAGAAAACCAAATACTGACCCCCCCCACCCCCAACCTCACAGCAGTGGAGTCAAAGCCAATTCCCTATGGGTGGGGGTGGGGAGCTGGGCTCCTACTGGCTTGCACCCCTCCCCAAGCTTTTCTTTCTGTCTCAGGCCCTAGGAGAGAGGCTGAGTGCCAGACCACAGTCACGCCTCATTTTGGTTCTTTTTTGCACAGGGCAGGTAACTGATGGAGATTTTTATAGGGAAGCAGGAGTGACTCCTGAAGACTTATTTGGAAGAGGAAGTGTTTGTGGATGCCTAGGGCTTCCCTGGTGGCTCAGCTGGTAAAGAATCCGCCTGTAATGTGGGAGACCTGGGTTCAGTCCCTGGGTTGGGAAGATGCCCTGGCGAAGGGAATGGCTACTCACTCCAGTATTCTGGCTTTGAGAATTCCATGGACTATATAGTCCATGGCATTACCGAGTCAGACATGGATGCGCATTCGCAGGAAGACAGCAAACTGCTATTAAGTAGGATTGGAATGTACAGCAAGGAATGCAAAGCTAATGTGCATTTATTGAGTACCTACTACATGCATACCTACAAAGGTAAATAAAATGGTCCACAGGGGAGGCAGATAAATAAGTAGATATAAGTAGGGTGACAAGGACTGTTAAGACCATAATATCTGGAGGCAGTGACACTTGAACAAGGCTGAAAAGAGTGAATAGGAGCAAGCAAGGCAGAAATGAGGGAGAAGAGACTCCTAGGCTGTTGAAGGGGAACTAACATAACCCCTGAGCTGCGACAAAGCATGTGAGCCTATGGGGTGGAGTGGGTGGGGACAGTTTTGGAAAAAGCTCACATCTAATAGCCCTTCACATTTATACGGCATCTGACATCTTGCTAGGTTCTTCTCGAAGTCACAATCTCATCTAACCTTCCACACAACCCATGGGAGGCAGGCTTTAGATGCTCAGTGCGGGGATGAGGAGCCTAAAGCTCAGAGAAATCAAGTGACTGACCCGCAGTCACACAGCGGTTGCTACGGCTGCATCAGAGCTGAGTAAGCCCTGTGTAGTCTCTGGCCTTCATGGGGCTTTTTGACTGAGGGAGATAGTGTGGGGTGGGTGTCCAGACAGAGTACCCGGGGCCATCCTAGAACTGGGAACAGAGAAGCAGGGAGGAGAACAGAGTGGGCAGTTTGGACAGGCTTCCTGGCAGAGGGAGGGATGGAAGGAGGTGGAGACGGGGAATAGCTGGTGTGAAACTTAATGAAGATGGTGGTTGGGAGAAAAGGAGAATTGAGCAGGTACAAGGGAGATACCAGAAAGTGGAACTGGATCAAATTGAGCTCAAGTGGGATGACAATAAGGGAAGGGGTGAAGGCAGTCCAGAAGGACAGCAGACAGGAGGCAGTGGGGGCTCCACATGGGGGAAGTGGCTAGGAGTGGGATCTGGAGAGGGAAAGAGCTGGCTCCATATCCTGGCATCACAGTTTTCTAGTACCTGCCACCTCAGAAGAGTGAGAATCAAGCAGGCTAACACTTATTGTAATCCCTGGTACTTGATGGCATGTACTTACAGGAAGTCCCAGGGAGATAATGGTAGAATCAGAACTTCTGGGAGAAAAATTAACATTTACTTAATAACTTTTGTGTGCTAGGAGCTATGTAAGAAACTTCTACACAAGGTAGAGTTTTCCAGAGTTGCTGGGTCATAAGACTCAATGGGGTGATTTAGATCCTCTGGGGGGACTTTTTTTTAAAGATTTACGGATTTATCTTTGGCTGTGCTGGGTCTTCATCACTGCACATGGACTTTCTCTAGTTACAGCAAGCAGGATCTACACTTCATTGCGGTGCTTAGGCTTCTTATTGCCGTGGTTTCTCTTGTTACAGAGCCTGGGCTCTAGGTGCTTGGGCTCAGTAGTTGTGGCGCACGGGCTTAGTTGCTCTGCGGCATGTGGGATCTTCCAGGGCTAGAGATCTTCCAGGGCTAGAGATGGAACCCATGTCCCCCTTCATTGGTAGGTAGATTCCTAACCAATAGACCACCAGGGAAGCCCGTGACTAAGTGTTTTTAATAAGGGTCCTGGGTGGTTGATAAGTCAGACACGTTTCGGAAACGCAGGTGAGCAAATCAAAAGAAGGTTGGTTCTAGCATTGAGGAGGTAACAAGAGTGTGGTAGAGGGACCCAAGGCTTATGGATGAGGAGGGCAGCTGCTGGGGGCTCCAAACCAGAAGGACAAGGAACTGCAGGAGTATACTGATTATCTATGGCTGCCAACAAATTTACCCTAAAACTTAGAGACCTAAAACAATTTCATCCATTTATTATCTCATAGGGCTCTGTGGGTTATGAGTTTCGGAGCAGCTTAGCTGAGTAGTTCTGGCTAGCTGTCTCTTGAGAAGTCGTAGTCAGAGGTCACTGCTGTCCTCCTAAGATGTGACCACTGGAGGGACCACTTCCAAGATGGGTCACTCGCCTGATGATGGCTATTGGCTGGGGACCTCAACTCTTCAGCACGTGGGCCTCTCCATAGGGCTGCTTGAGTGTTCTCAAACACGGCAGCTGGCTTCCTCTCAAGCAAGTGATCTAGGAAAGAATAAGGAGGGAGTCACTTGTCTTTCAAGCCACTTGACCCTATTTAGTGGGGGTCCAGGGACTCAGAACATGAAAACAAGGAGGTAGGATTCACGGGGCCCATGGTGGAAGCTGGCTACCACAGGTGATCTGATCACTTCCATTTCACAGATGGATAAAACTGAGGCTCACCAGAGTTATTCTAGTCACCCAAAGCAGAGGCTTGAACACTGATTTTTTCTACTCTGTGAGCCCAGCAACTTCCCACCATCCCCAGGCCCCTAGGAGAAGAAACTGCTGGTGGTAAAGCCTAGATCTGTATGCCCCCAGCTGGGCAGAGGGGAGGGGTGACAATCAGGCCTCCCAGGCCTGCGAAATAAATATAATCACATGTTTGTCTCAGCAGAAAGAGAGCTTCCAGGCAGTGGGGGAGGAGGGGGTTCTCTTCATCTAAACATGTTTTTGCCCTGATGGGCTGTGTTTTCCATTTAAAACCACACTTGAGATGGCTGGGAAAATATGCCTAATCCTGGTGTATTTTTCAGAAATTCAACCTGTTGGGTTTCTTGCCCCTTTCTCAGTGCCCCAGGGGTAGGCTTATTCCAGCCCCCACAGCCTTAGTGGCTCACTCACAGGGTGGTCTCAGACCCCTGTCTCACCCTTTCTCAGCCCCCAGGAACTAGGGCAGCTGCCAAGTCTCTCCTGGTGTTGGAGCAACATCAGTCTTTATGTTGATGTCAGTAGACTTTGGGGAGGAAATGTCTTTTCCCTTCTGCTGCTTTCTTCCATAGCCCTCTCCCCAGTTTTCCTTCTCCCAGTTAGTTAGCAGGACTGGGCTTCGGAAAAAATAGGGTCAGTAAAGAAACACAATGAGTTAAGACTGGAGAGTGGCCCACTTGACAGGTCTCAGAATGACACTACAGTCTCCAGGCAGCTCCCTTTTGTGGGCACATCCCATCCACTTTTCTATGCATTGACACCTCTCCTAGATCTCTAGCTAGCTAGATTTCACAGAAGAAAATTCTGCAGAGTTGGGGGAGACCCTTGGGCTTATGGGCTTCCATCATAGCTCAGTCGGTAAAGAATCTGCCTGCAACACAGGAGACCCAGCTTCGATCCCTGGGTCAGGAAGATCCCCTGGAAAAGGAAATGGCAATCCACTCCTGCCTGGAAAATCCCATGGACAGAGGAGCCTGGCAGTCCATGGGGTCGCAAGAGTTGGACACGACTTAGCGACTAAACCACCACCACTTGGGCTCATAGAAAATGGAGAAACTGGCACTCAGAGAAGGAAAAATCTTGCCTCCAGGAGCTGCAGTACCCCCTCTCCCAGTGTGGCTCTGCCCAGTGGCCATCATTAGGATCAAAAGTCACTACACTCCTTCCATCAGGCCAACCCTCCTGAAGGGAAAGGAACAGAGAGGATGAAGCACAGGGAGACTCAGAAATCCCAGGGGACCTTCTTGAGTAGCAGGGTGGGCAGTGGGGGCATGGGTTTGTGGCGGAAGCTTGCAGTTGGAGCCCCTGGCAGATGAGGCGGGCAGGAGCAGCAGGAGGAACCTGGTTCTCCACTTTAGACAGGGGGATGCAAGCCTCCAGGCTTCAGTTTTTCCAGCCAGAAAAGAGAGTTGTTTCTCCAGCTTGGCCCTGGAGTTAACTACTGCCAATTGTAGTTAAGAGCCTTTCCCTGCTGATTCTGGCCTCTAAGCACTGAGGACATGAACTTGGCCTTCTCTCTCCTGACCTCTGACTCCCAGTTTCCTCTGTAGTGGGGTCAGGGAACAGGAAATAAATCCTGAGGGAGGGTGAGGGTCACTTAAGTCACTTGTGAGGTTGGACTGCAGGAGAATGGATGGATACTAAATTAGAAGGACTTCCTAACCTAGCAGGCTGTGGCCCTGCAGGGGTTGGTCACATCCCCAGTGGGAAGGGGAATCCTCTCTCCCAAGATCGCCTCCTTCCTGGGGTCAGGGAAGGGGTGTGTGGCACAGAGGGGGCTAGACTCCTAGACACTGCTGGGATGCTCTTCCCCACCAGTTTCACGAACCCACAAGCCACCTGTCCCATCACAAAGCCACATAGAATCTCTGCAGGAGGGACCACCTTCTGGTGACTACCTTTCCATCGCAGCCCTGGCCCTAGGCTTCCTGCTTGGTGGAGGCAGTGGGGTAAGATGAGGTGGGGAATAAGGAAGTGTCTGTGAAAGGATAGAATGGCAGTGGGTGGCAGCTGTCCAATTGTGGGGGAAAGGCATGGAGAAGACAAACATTTCCACAAACAAAAAGAAGAAGGAGAAAAATATTCCACTAGGAAAAGCTGGTGGCAAGGCCCACCTTTTGAGTCCTTTATTCAGCCCTCAGATGCTGGGAGAGACCCAGACATGTTGGAAAACAGCAGCCAGTGGAATGAAAGCTTAGGAGACCGAACTCTGTGATGGAGGGCTGATTAAAACAAATAAAAATGTCAGGGAGTATTAAGGGTTTAAAAAATAAATAATAAATTGATGTGATAGAGAGTTCTTGGGGGCTGTAATAGATGGAGTGGTCATTGGGGGGTGTCTCTAAGGAGGTGACATTCGAGTTGACACCTGACAGCCAAGAAGGAGTCAGCCTTGGGCAGAACCAGAGGGAAAGCTTTCTAGGCAGAAGGCACGGCCAGTGCAAAGCTTGGTGGATTTTGAGCGAGAGCAAGAAGGCCAGAGTGAGTGGAGCGAGACTGGCCAGAGCCGGGGTCAGAGAAGTGGCCAGATCATGTGGGGCCTTGTGAGGTAAGGCAAGGAGGGTGAATTCTCTGCTAAATGCAAGGGAAAACCACTAGAGCATTTTTTGAGTAGGGGAATGATGAGATCCAATTTATGTGTTTAAAAGATCTGGTTGCTGTGTGGAGAATGGATTAGAGGTGCCAGCGTGGAGGCTGGCAGGGAAGGTCAGTTCTGGGTTGCTGCAGTGTCGTCCTGACAGCTGCTGACGGCAGTGGAGACAGAGGGAAGAGCCAGATTCTGGGTTTGGTTTGGAATTCGAGCCAGCAAGCCCTGCTGACAACTGGATGTGGCTGAGGGTCAACGGGGGGAGTGGAGATGACGTTTGGGCTTTTGGTGGGAGCAGCTGAGAGGCTGGTGGAGCCTCACTGTGTCTTGTGTGGACTGCATTCTTCATTCATCTCCCTCTACTGCCAGCCTGGGCCTGCCTCGGCAAAAGCTGAAGGACAGTGTTCATTCATGGATTCCCACAAGAGGTGTATCTTGAGCTCAAGTCAGGCCCCTTCTAGTCCCCAGCCCTGCCCTCTCCAGACCCTGCCCAGCTTCTGACAGTCAGGGGAGACAGCTATCCTTCCCTCCAGCCTGCTGAGGCCTCATACACTGCTGCCCAGATGTGGGGTGGACATGAGGCGCCCTGGAGAGCTTGAAAGTCTCTGAGTAGTGAGGCGCTCTGCAGGAGGATGGGGGCCACGGTGGGAGCATTCCTGTCCAGGGGATGGAGTCCTCGTCAATCCTTGTACCCAGGAAGGCAGGTCGTGATAGACCCTTGTCATTGTGGAGGGTGATGAATGACAGATACTACTCAGGAGCCTTGGGCACCTGGGCGAAAACACTGCCAGAAGATCCCCAAGAGTGCCTATGCCTGAGGGTCATAGTTTTCTTCTGAAGGTCCTGCACGGTGGAGGCTCAGACTGGTTAAGTGACTTACCAAAGGTCACAGCAGTTTCTCAAGCAAAACCTCAGGTCTCATTTGTCTTGCTCTGGGCATCTTGAGATAAAGCCTCAAAGTTCTAGGCTACACAGCTCTGCTCTGAGTCACCAAGCTCAGCTCACAATTCTCCATTCCCTTCTAGCCCGATCCTCACTTGCTTCTAAGCCCTTGCCCAAGCCTTTCCTCCTGTCCCCAGTGTTCTTTCTATTTGCTACCTGCATCCCATCTCTCCCTCCTCTAGAAAACCATTCCTCCCCACTCACATCTGCCTGGATACCCCCATGTGTTGCTCCCTAGGACCCAGCTGGTGCCCCCACTGCCCTCACATGCCCTTCTGCATCTGGGGTGGGATCAGAAGCTGTGGATGGCAGCTCCATGCTGGTATCCCCTCCCCCACCTTGGAGCCCCAGTCTGTCAGCAGTGATGGATGCTGGGCAGCAGTCCCTTGGAACGGATCCTGGATCTAAAAGCCTCACGAAGCCATCCTGGGCGGGAGGCGGGGGAGGGACACGGGGGTCCCCCAGAGCCCGGCTCCCTGCCATGAATCAGGCGGCCGGCAGAGCCAATTAGCGCAGACAAGAACCCGGCGATGAATCATGAGCCCATTAGTCAGGCCAGCTTGCCCCTTCCCTCCAAATGGGGAAGGGGGGGTCCTTCCTCCCTTGGATGGTCCTCTCTTCCCCAGAGCACCTCCCTCTCAAAACTGCTGAGAAGACCCTTGACCCTCGTATCCCAGAAACATGTCACTGGCAAGGTAGAGGGCACTGGATGCCCCCAGATGGGACACCCCCACCCCCCACCACCAACCTGACTGGTTCAACCTGAGAAAAGACCTGGTAGGTGACCCCTTAGCCTGGCCTTTCCCCCTTTTCTCCATCCTCCAAGGACAGAGAGCTAGACCTGAGTTTTCAGGTTACAGGAAAGATGAGTCCTGGATGGCTTCAGACCCAAGTCAGCCCCCAAGATGCAAACCTGCCCCTCCTCTGACAGAGGACGAAGTCGAAGGGCACAGAAGTGCTCGTCAGAGACCCAGATCAGGCAGCAGACAACCACACCCAGTCAGCCCGGCCAGTGCCTTGCTGTCTCTCCTGAGCCCTCGGGAGTCTCTATGTTGACGTCAGTCACAGCAGGGCTCAAAGCTGGACTCTCAGGCCTGGTTGGTGATTGGCCTCAAGTCCATGTTGGGCAGCGGCAGATGAGGAAGGGAGTGAAAGATCCTCCAGACACTCTCAGGGAGGATTAATTGGAGAACTAATAGTGGCAATGGGCGAGTCAGAGAAGGTGGGGAGAGAAACTACCAGAGCTTTGGCTGCCAAGTGAATTTACAGACGAGATTACTAAGGTGTAGAGCAGTTAAGGGACTTGTCCAAGGTCCCAGAGCAAGAATGTGGGAACCGGATTTGGACCCCAGCCTGGCTGATTTCGGTGCTTGAGCAACTGTCCTCTGAACCACATCTGAGACTCTGATTCTGTCCTGAACTTGGTCTTCTTTAGCTCCCTGCCTAGTTGACATCATCAACCAACTGTCTGGTAGGGGCCTCGAACTCAACATGTTGAAGTCTGAGTTCATTATCCCTCACTCCTCAACCCATTCCTCCCTCCTGAAAAAGGGACCTTCAGCCATGGCTGCCCAAGCCAGCACCGTGGGGCTATTGCTCCTTCTTCCTTTTCTCCCTCCGTGTCTGACCAGGAATGAGAGTATGGAATCTGGTCCATTCTATGCAATGGGCCTGTCACTACTGGGCCCCTGCCCCAGCTGTGAAGCAGTGGGGTGGCTCAGCCCCAGAGCCCCTCACACTTGCTCAATTCCAGGACCCTCTCAGCAGGCTTCCAGCCCCTCCACCCGCACTCAATTCCTTCCTCCATGTTGCTCGCAGGACGCACATCTCCAAATAACAATCTAATCTTTCACTTCCTGCTTTAAAAATGTTGGCTCCCATAACTTTCAAGATAAAGCAAGTGGGTCCAGGACTTCCCTTGGTGGCTCAGTGGTTAAGAATCTGCCTGCCAGTGCAAGGGACACAGGTTTGATCCCTGGTGGGGGACAATTCCACATGCTGTGGAGCAACTAAGTCTGTGTGCCGTAACTACTGAGCTCTGCTGCAACTACCTAGCCTGCACACCTAGACCCAGTATTCCTCAACAGGAGAAGCCACCACAATGAGAAGCTCACACACCTCAATGAGCTAAGTAAATCAACTAAATAAAGCCTGCATACAGCAATGAAGACCCATTGTAACCAAAGTAGATAAATAATTAGGAAGTGGGTTCAGCACACTTGTCTTTTAATATATATATATTTGGCTGCCTTGGGTCTTTGCTGCTGTGGCATACAGAATCTTTTACTTGCAGCATGTGGGATCTCTAGTTGCAGCACGTGGGATCTAACCTGCATGGAAGATGTGAAGTCTTTACCACTGGACTACCAGGGAAGTCCCCAGCAAACCTTTCTAAACCCACCTCTGACCACCTCCCTCTCACATCTAACAAGCTTCTGGCCACATGGGATTGTTCCCCTTGCCCGGATGTGCCAAGGTTTTCGCTCCCCTTTGCTTTACCTCCCACTGTACCTCTGCCCAGAACACTCCTTTCCCCACCTCCACCTGGCAAACTTGTACTGTTCCTTCTAGATCAGACAGATGTCATCTTCTCAACGCAGCTTCCCTGCCCTGCTCAGCAGGATGAATTGCTCCCTCCTCTGTGCTCCCACAGCACTTTGCTCAAACTGCTAGCCCAGCACTTCCACACCAGCAGATCCCTTAGCAAGTATCTGCTCGTCCATTCCTGAGAGGAGGGGCTGTGGCTTGCTCAACTCTGCTCCCTTGATGGGGTCTGGGGCATTAGAGATGTTCAATAAAGGCTTGAGAGATGCTGGAGGGCTCACCTCTCACTTTTTTTCTCTTGTTTCTAACTTCCTGTTCTTCTGGCCTTGCTCCCAAGCTGAAACCATCCAATTCAAGGAGTTTTGCTGGAAGGCAATCCTGACAGTTGGCCATGGTCTGCATGACCCTTGGAACTCAAGTACCTGATCTGGACCAGAAAACAAATTGCAGTCAGCGGATCTGACTACAAAACTTGAACTACATCATTTCTCCTCTGTGGGTCTCAGTGTTCTTTTTTTTTTTTCTTTTAATTTTAATTGGGGTAACTTGATTTATGACATTAAAATAACATTATATGAGCTTCATGAGTACAGCATTGTATTTCTACTTCTGTATACTCTACAATGTGCTCACCACCAGAAATTTAGTTTCCATCTCTCAGCAAACAGTTCATCCCCTTTACCCATTTCACTCTCCCCTTGACCCTTCTAATCCAGTAACCACCACTGGTCTCTGTCTATGCTTGTCTTTGTTTGATTTGGTTTGTTTATTTTATTTTCGTTTATCAGTTTTTTTTATATTTCACGTGTGAGTGAAATCATACCATATTTGTCTTTCTCCATTTGACTTATTTCACGTAGCGTAATAACCTCAAAGTCCATCCATGTTGTTGCAAATGACAAGATTTCATCTTTTTATGGCTGAGTAGTGTGTGTGTGTGTGTGTGTCTGTGTATGCATGTACCACTTTTGAAAATTGAATCATCATCAATTTGCAATGTTATATTAGTTTCAGGTTTATAACAACGATTCAGTATTTTTATAGCTTATACTCCATTTATAATAATTGTAAAATATTGGTTATATTCTCTGTGTTGAACATTACATCTTTGTATCTCATTTATTTTATCCCTATTATTTTGTGCCTCTTAATCCCCTACCCTTATTTTGCTCCTGCCTCCATCTCTCTCCCCACTGGTAACCATTAGTTTGGTCTGTATATCCTTGAATCTATTTCTGTAAACATAACTGTCAAGTCTATCCATGTTGTTGCAAATGAAAACATTATGTTCTTTTTTATGACTGTGTACTAGTCTATTTTTATATCACCACATCTTCCTTATCCATGTACCTTTCGTCTTTCTTTTTTAAAAAGCTTTTTATCTTTCATTGGAATACAGTTGATTAACAATGATGTAAGAGTTTCAGGTGCACAACAAAGTGATTCATTTATACATATACATGTATCTATTCTTTTCCAAACTCTTTTCCCATTTAGGTTGTTACATAACATTGAGCAGAGTTCCTGGCGCTATACAGTAGGTCCTTGTTGATTATCCATTTTAAAACAGGTTTCTTGGCCACATTGTGCAGCATATGGGATCTTAGTTCCCTGACCAGGATGGAACCATGGCCCCTACAGCAGAAGCGTGGAATCTTAACCACTGTACCACCATGGAAGTCCCTGGCTGTCCATTTTAAATACAGCCATGTGTACATGTCAATCCCAAACTCCCTAACTATCTCTCCTCCTCACCCTCTCCCACCTGGTAACCATAAGTCTGTTCACGCATCTTTTGATGGACATTTACATTGCTTCCATGTCTTGGCTATTGTAAATAATGCCACGATGAGCACAAGGGTGCAGCTATCTCTTTGGATTAGTGTTTTTGCCTTCTTTGGATAAATACCCAGAAGTAGAATAGCTGGAGCCTATGATATTTCTACTCTTAGCTTTTTGGAGAAACTCCATACTATTTTCCATAGTGGCTGCATCAATTTATACTCCCACCAACAGTGTCTGAGGGTTACCTTTTCTCCACAACCTTGTCAATACTTGTTATTTCTTGCCTCAGTGATCTTATGTTAAGTGAGGGTATGAGTAGAGGGTGATGACATTTCTAAAGACCCTTCCAGTTCTGATGTCATATGAATTTATTGCTTTATGAGTTCATGGCCTGTGGAGATCTCTGGATCATTGGCAGGATATGTGAATGAGAAACAAGAGCTCTGTCTTGAGGGTGGATCATTCAGGGAGGTGGTGCCTAAGAGAAAGAGGGATCAATTGGAGAGAAGGTCAGGGCAGACACTCACTGAGAGGATGGCTGTAGCTCTCCTGATTCAGTTAACTGAGGAAATCAATGGTCTGGCATGAGGCAGGAGCCAGGGGAAAGCCTGGGGGATGGAGACTCTCAGGGAATGAATGGATGGGGGGTGGCATCCTTCCTGCAGCCTCTCTCAGGGCTGACCCGAGGTAACTATAGACAGAACAGGGCTGGGAGGGCTGGAGTTCAGGGAAAGAGCGATGCACCGGGGAAAATCTGCTATTAGAACTGGTGGTGGGGAAGATGGGGAGAATCAGAATGCAATAAAAATAAAGAGAACCTCATGGCCACACATTTCAATGGACATATGATTTGGGAGACAAGGCCTCCACAGCAGTCAACCCACAAACCAGACCTGGGATCTAGTCCTGGCTCTGCCACTGGATTGTGGTTGTAGGACTTCGAGCAAGTTCCTATTTGCTTTTGAGTCTCCATTTCCTCATCTGTAAAATAATGGGGTATTCTTCAGATGAACTTATCTACGAAACAGAAACACACTCACAAAGAGAACAGACTTGTGGTTGCCAAGGGAGGGGTGGAGGGGGCAGGATAGATTGAGAATTTGGAAATAGCAGGTGCAAACTATTATATGGGCTTCCCTGATGGCTCAGTGGTAAAGAATTCACCTCCACAATGCAGGAGACACAGGTTCGGTCCCTGGTCAGGAAGGTCCCCTGAAGGAGGAAATGGCTACCCACTCCAGTATTTTTGCCTGAAAAATCCCATGAACTGAAGAGCCTACAGTCCAAAGGGTCACCAAGAGTCGGACTGAGAGACAACTGAGCACACACAAACTATTCTATGTAGAACAAATAAACAACAACGTCCCATTGTGTAACCCAGGTAACTATATTCAATGTCTTGTGATAAACCATAATGGAAAAGAATATGAAAAAGAATATATTAGGTTAACCAAAAAGTTCATTTGGGTTTTTCCATAACATCCTACAGAAAAACCCAGCCTAACTTTTTGGCCAACCTAATATATACACATAACTAAATCACTTTGCTTATAGCAGAAATTAACACAATGTTGTAAAGCCACTATATTTCAATAAATAAATTTTAAAAATAGTAATAATGGGGTGTCCTTGACCATCTCTGAAGGCCATGAGCGAGGCCCACTAACCACATGGTCTCGGGGTCCTGACAGCCTCAGCCCCCAACCCCATATGCTTACTATCTTCAACCCCTTGACTCGGGTGTCTAATGCCATGTTTGGGTTCTTTCCATGCCTGGCTGGCTTTTCCAGGCTCCTTCCCAAAGCAGCCCCTGTTCCCCTCTCTGCTTCCCTCCTTCCCCCTTCCAAGCATGCCTTCTAGCCTTTTCAAGATCCTGGTTTTTTAATCAGTCAGCTGGCACAGCCAACTGATTTTTACTTTCACAGTCAGGCTGGTAGGAGTGCAGATTGTTATATGCCAGTCTGATCTCCTGCCTGTCCCCTCCTCATGTCCCTATGGATAGCAGCCTGTTCCCCTCACCCGCCCTCCACAGGAGGGGAGGACAGCATTGGGTATCCTGGGGGAGCAGGGAGAGATGGGCCCTGGTGGTGGCAGACAAGAGGGAGGGTGAGAAGCTGAAACAAACCACTCTCCCACCATCAGCAGCCTCAGGATGACATACTCCTTTTGATGGGGCAGAAAGGAGGTACCAGTGTTAACCCAGAGCCTGGAAGGAGCCATTCCCCCAGCAGGAAACCCCAGACCCACCACCTGATGGGCCCTTACCCACTCCCTCAGAGGCTGTTAACATCCTTCTTTATGGGTGTGGGGATGTAGCCAAGACTCTCGCCTCATTTGGAGCCTTTGTACTTCTCCCAGTGCCCAGCGCCTGCCATGGGGGATTGACCTGGCCCCCCTCCACGGGGACTACAAGTGAGCAGCCCTCAAGCCTGGAGTAGTTAGGCATTCCGGTGGGAGGAGTGCACACCCAGTCTGATGGGGGCAGGTGACAAATGGAAGAGACATCCTCCTCTTCCCACTTCCGCTGACAGATGGAAGAGACAGACAGTCCAGCAGGAGAGCGCTGAGTAAGGGCCTCAGGTGGACTTCCTGGAGGAGGGGGCAAGGAGAGCACGGAAGAGCAAGGCCAAGGAAAAGAGGAAGGGTCAATGGTGAGCCTGGGAGAGGGAAGAGGGGCCTACCAAGGAGGTATGGGTGTTTTCATCTGGTGTATGGGAGGGGTGGTAGGTGGCTGGGCAGGAAGGTGGGCAATCTCAGAGATGAGGTGGCACTGCTGAGTCTCAGTTGACTTATCTGTTAAAGTGGGCCCCACACCTGCCTCCCCAGTCCTGAGGATTAGCCGAGACTCGGTCTGTAAGACCCTGGCTTGAGATCACACCCCTCCTCCCTCACTTCCTGTCTTTCTTTCATCCCCTGAAGGGGCCAAGCCTCCTGGTTTCTCAGCATCTGGCCTCCTCTGGAAACATCTGAGGTAAGGCTCTGAAGGAAGGGCCAGTGGAGGCTGGGACTGGCGGGGGACGGGAGGGGAACCGGCCGCAGGAAAGAGCGGAGGTTCATCTTCCTCCCCCCCAACCTCCCTGAGGCCTCATTCGGCACAGATTTGCCCTTAATCTCCAGTTCCCTCAGTCTCTGCCCCAACACACACCTGTTTTCTCTCTCAGCTCCTCCTGTGACCTCTTCAGGCCCCGAGTAGGGCCTCTGCTTTGCTTTCTCCAGCTTCCCCTTCAGTGGCTGCCACACAGTGAGTCCTGCAGTTTTGTTTGCAAAAGTCTAGCCAATTTTGTATTCTACTCCGTAACATATCCGTGTTGTTCTAAATGCAATTATTTTCATTTTCAGCTAAATTACCAAACTTTTCCTTGAAAAATCTTTGACTGAGAAGGAATTCGTGTTTCACCCCTTGGCTTTGCCCACTTGAGGCACTTGACCAGGCCCTGTGCCCGGATTTGTGCCACGCCATAGGGCTCCACGGGGACACAGGATGCCCAGACAAAGGCCCCTGTCCAGCCCCAGGGAAAGATGGCATGGACTCTGGGGTGAGAGGGCCCCAGGAACAGCAGACTCTAGCCTGATGGGGCTCTGGGGAGAGTCAGAGTTCCTACTGGGGTGGGCAGGTGTCACCTGTGGCAGGAGAAGGAGCTGGTCCTCTTGGGGTTTCATCTCACTCCCTCCTGCTTCAGGGGCAGAGCTTTGGGCTCCTAAAACATCCCCAAAGAGGACTTCAGGGATCCTGACTACAAATGGGACCACACAGGGGTCTCATTTGAGACTCCAGAAGCCGTCTTTCTTCCCAAATTGATCCATTCTGTTTCCAGGGTGTGGTCAGCAGGATACTGCCCTCCCCCAAAGATGTCCACCTTCTGTCTGATCCCTAAAACTGTGAATATGTGACCTTCCATGGCAAGAGGAACTTCGCAGGTATAATTAAGTTAAGGATTGTTTGACTGGGTTTATCTAGGATTATCTGTATGAGCTCAATATAATCACAAGGGTCCATATAAGGGAAAGAGGGAGGCAGGAGGGTCACAGACATGTAAAGATAGAAGCAGAGGTTAGAGGGATGTGAGGAAGGGGCTATGAGCCAAGGAATGTGAGCAGCTTCTAAATGCTAGAAATGGCCAGGAGACAGATTCTCCCATTTTGAAGGGTGCAGCTCTACTGACAATTTTAGATTTCTAACCTCTGACCTGAACTTATATTTTTAAAACTACTAAGTGTGTGGTGATTAGTTGCAGCAGCACTAGATAACCAAATGCTAATGAATTACTGATTATACACAGGGATTTCTTGGCTCAAGTGGGGACTCTGATGATCCCCTCCTTGAGTTCTTTCATCTTTCCTCCCCCAGCAATAACTGCACACCTCTTTTGCATCGGGCACATAACAAAGTGACTGTCCCAGCCTTTGCCTTAGAGCAGATTCAAGCTTAATAGGACTACAGACAGGCAAGCACATGAGAGCCAAGGGTGAAAGAATGGGAATTTATGCTACCTAAGAGGAGGGCAGAGGGGAAGGACAAATTAGGAGTACGGTATTAACAATACACAGTGCTATACATAGAATAGATAAGGAATTACAGGCTTCCCTGGTAACTCAGCTGGTAAAGAGTCTGCCTGCAATGCAGGAGACGCCAGTTTGATTCCTGGATCGCGAAGTTCCCCTGGAGAAGGGATAGGCTACCCATTCCAGTATTCTTGGGCTTCCCTGGTGGCTCAAACAGTGAAAAATCCGCCTGCAATGTGGGACACTTGGGTTTGATCCCTGGGTGGGGAAAGATTCCCTGGAGGAGGGCAGGGCAACCTGCTCCAGCCTTCTCGCCTGGAGAATCCTCCTGGACAGAGGAGCCTGCCAGGTTATCATCCATAGGGTCACAAGAGTTGGACACAACTGAACGACTAAGCACAGCACAGCACATGGGGGATGACACCCAATATTTTGTAATAATTTACAATGGAATATTTGGAGAAGACTCTTAAGAGTCCCTTGGACAGCAAGGATTTCCAACCAGTCCATCCTGAAGGAAATCAGTCCTGAATATTCATTTGAAGGACTGATGCTGAGGCTGAAACTCCAATACTTTGGCCACCTAATGCAAAGAACGGACTCATTTGAAAAGACCCTGATGCTGGGAAAGATTGAAGGCAGGAGGAGAAGGGGACGACAGAGGATGAGACGGTTGGATGGCATCACCAACTCAGTGGACATGAGTTTGCGCAAGCTCTGGGAGTTGGCGATGGACAGGGAGGCCTGGTGTGCTGCAATCCATGGGATTGACAAAAGCCAGATACAACTGAGAGACTGAACTGAATTGAACTGAACAATGGAATATAATCTGCAAAGAAAAAAAACAGTCAACAACAATCACTATGTTGTATACCTGAAAGTAACACAACACTGTAACTCAACTATACTTCAATTAAAATGTAAAAAGAGTGGCTTTTAGGGAATAAAATGGGGGAACAAAAGATGCAACCTGCTTGGGGACAGGAGCTGCATGAAAGGAGTGAGTAGGTGAGCTCCAATCCTAAGTATCCAGCTTTGTCACCTGGACTAGTTGCTTGTCCTCTCTAAGCCTCAGCTTTCGTATCTGGAAAGTAGGACAAATTACAATACTTACCTCCTGGGATTGTGAAAATTAAACAGTGGTGGACAGATAGTACTTGGCATAGAGCCTGCCACATACATAGTAAGTGCTCAGAAAAGGGAAGGCTTTACAGAGGAGCTAGAATTTGAGCCCAGAACTGAAAACCAAGTAGGAACTGATTGGATAAACCAGCTGGAGGAAGCTGTTCTGAGCAGGAAAACCGCAGTGGGGCAGGGGACATGGAAATTTCAGGGGCAATTGCAATGAGATTCAGGAAGCTGGAGTGAGAAGCAGGAGAGACGCTTGGAGAGCAGGCAGGAGATGAATGGCTGAGGGTTCTTTGTGCAGTTTCTAAGGCTGATTTTATCCTGAAGCCAACAGAGAGCCACTGAAGGTTGCTGAAGACGGGAGTGACCCAATCAGATTTTATGTTGGAAAACAAACCTGTATCCTGAGTTGGTTCCTAAGAAAGAAAAGAGTCTGGGCGAGGGAATCCATTCAAATTCAGCCTGTGGGCACAGGGAGGAGATGGAGAAGGAAATGGCCACCCACTCCAGTATTCTGGAGAATCCCATGGACAGAAGAGCCTGGCAGGTTACAGTCCACGGGGCTGCAGGAGTTGGACGTAACTTAGAGACTAAACCACCACCACAGGGAGGAGAAGGAGTTTTCATTGCCTCCAGTTGTGAACCCAGAGAACTCCGAAGGGGAGGGGGCTTCAGGATCTTAGCACGTCAGAGGGCAAGACCTGGATATCCATTGTCCTTATGAAGTCCAACCTACTCTAACAGCCATGACAGCTAGATGAACATCCAAGCTGGATGCAGAGACTTAGGTAGAACTGACAGTCCCCCACATAGACTTTGCAGAGGGATGGTGAAGGGAGTCTTTGTTCTTATCCAGTTTTCCTGGGGACCTGATTGCTGCCTGACCTGCCTGGGGAGGGAGTGCTGTGTTAGCCCATTTCCCTCTAACTGGAGCTGCAGAGTGGGTGAGGGACAGGGCAGAGCCCGGGAGAGGGCAGGATGGCAGTATTACTGTATCTGCTCCCTAGCCTAACTGAATCTAAGCTGTCCTCAGTGCCAATGGATTGGCCTTTTGACAACATGATAGACTAAAAATAAACTAGGCATTACAGCTTAAACTTTGGAACCAAGTCTCCTGACTTGAGTTTCAATGCCCCAGTGATGTGGTAAGCTGACTCCAAATTACTTCTGGGGATGAATGCTGAGACCATTTTTCACTCATCAATGAAGGTGGAAAAACAACAAAAGACCACCTGACTTAATCTCAAATAATTTATTGATTCTTGAAAAGAGGAAGGAGAGGAAGCCAGCCAAAGCCACTGGCTGCCATTTGAATAAGTCATCAGGACCCTTCTGATATTGGACATGTGGTTCAATTTGTGCACTTAGCATCTTCTGCCCTAGAGGAGAGTTCCTGATGGGTCCTCAGCTTCCCACGCTTGACTGCAAGCTCACTGAGGACAGAGACTGTGGTTTGGCATGGTGCCTGGCTGGCGGGAGAGCTCTGCTCCTCTTTTGCACACTGTTGATTCAGTCTCCTAAGTGCTTTCTCTGCTTCTGTTTCAGTTCCTTCAGCCGACCAGTCTTCCCTAAACACAGCTCAGATCCTCTGTTGTTCGGTTACTAAATTGCGTCCAGCTCTTTGCGTCCCCATGGACTGCAGCACACCAGGCTCCCCTGTCCTTCGTCATCTCCTTGAGTTTGCTCAAACTCATGTCCATTGAGTGGATGATGCTATCTAACCATCTCATCCACTGCTGCCCGCTTCTCTTCCTGCCCTCCATCTTCCCCAGCCTCAGGGTCTTTTCCAATGAGTCAGCTCTTTGCATCAGGTGGCCAAAGTATTGGAGCTTCAGCTTCAGCATCAGTCCTTCCAAAGAATAGTCAGGACTGATTTCCTTTAAGATTAACTGGTTTGATCTCCTTGCAGTCCAAGGGACTCTCAAGTCTTCTCCAACACCACAGTTCGAAAGCATCAGTTCTTCCACACTCAGCCTTCTTTAGGGTCCAAAGCTCACATCCGTACATGACTACTGGAAAAACCATAGCTTTGACTAGACGGACCTTTGTCAGCAAAGTGAAGTCTCCACTTGTTAATACACTGTGTAGGTTTGTCTTGGCTTTTCTTCCAAGGAGCAGACATCTTTTAATTTCATGGCTGCAGTCACTATCCTCGGTGATTTCGGAGCCCAAGAGAATAAAATCTGTCACTGCTTCTACTTTTCCCCCATCTATTTGCCATGAAGTGATGGGACCGGATGCCATGATTTTTTTTTTTTTTTTGAATGCTGAGTTTCAAGCCGGGTTTTTCTCTCTTCCTTTTTACCCTCATCAAGAGGCTCTTTAGTTCCTCTTCAGTTTCTGCCATTAGAGTGGTATCATCCAGATATCTGAGGTTGTTGATACTTCTCCCAGAAATCTTAATTCCTGCTTGTGCTTCATCCAGTCCAGCATTTTGCATGATGTACTGGGCATATAAGTTAAATGAGCAAGGTGACAATATACAGCCTTGTCGTGCTCCTTTCCCAATTTTGAACCTGTCCATTGTTCCATGTCCAGTTCTAACTGTTGCTTCTTGACCTGCACACAGGTTTCTCATGAGGCAGGTAAGGTGATCTGGTATTCCCATCTCCTTAAGAATTTTCCATAGTTTGTTGTGATCCACACTGTCAAAGGCATCAGCTCAGTCAATGGAGTGAAGTAGATGTTTTACTGGACTTTCTTTGCTTTATCCATGATCCAGTGGATGTTGGCAATTTGTTTCTGGTTCCTCAGCCTTTTCTAAATTCAGCCTGTATATCTGGAAGTTCTTGGTTCACATACTACTGAAGCCTAACTTGAAGGATTTTGAGTATTACTTTGCTAGCATGTGAAATGAGTGCAATCACGCAGTAATTTGAGCATTCTTTGACATTGCCCTTCTTTGGGATTGGAATGAAAACTGACATTTTCCAGTCCTGTAGTCATTGCTGAGTTTTCCAAATTTGCTGGCATAGTGAGTGCAGCACTTTAACAGCATCACATCTTCTAGGATTATAAATAATTCAGCTGGAATTCCATCATCTCCACTAGCTCTGTTCATAGTAATGCTTCTTAAGGCCCACTTGACTTCACACTCCAGGATGTCTGGCTCTAGGTGAGTGAGCACACCATCATGGTTATCTGGGCCACTAAGACTTTTTTGATATAGTTCTTCTGTGTATTTTTTTCACCTCTTCGTAACCTCTTATACTTCTATTAGGTCCTTACCATGTTCCCCATGAACTTCAGCTTAATGAGTAAGAAAGCATATGGATTAAGACCCATTTTGCAGATAAAAAGCTAGAGATTCAGGAAGACCTATTGGAAACCTCAGCTGGGAACCAAAACCTCTTCTCCCCACAGGCCTTCACAGAAGGCCTGCTCTGTGTCACAGGGGGGTTCTGATGCCCAGTCTGGCTGCCTCTGCCTATGTGGCACTGTAGTTCCCGATCCTCTCAAGATTCTGACCCTCCCCCAGCCAAGCCCTCAGCTGTGGACTTTCCCCACAGCAGGGTGCACTTGAGCTGGTTCCTCAAACTGCAGCCTAGGAAATCCTTCCTGCACTTGAACTTCCATATCTGACAGGTTAAGGCTGGTTCCCCCTGGGGGCCTCATTTGAGTGGGGCAATGCTCAGGGAGGATCAGGATCTTAGTTCCTTCCCAAATGCCAGCATGTGAGCAGAAGACACAGCACACCCTACACCATCAGCCAAGCGGCGCTCACTCTAGGAGCACCATCTACCCAGGGTCCTGGGAGGAGCAGGATGGGAGCAGGGAGCCAAGTGTACAGCTCTTCCAAGGCTACTGATGCTAGCGATCAGAGTGAGAGAGGAGGAAAGATTAGCGGAGGAGGGGGCCCAGAGGAATGAGCCCACCATCTTTTTACTGGGAGTCTGGAAACTGACAGGAAGATGGGATCCTGGAGGCAAGTACTGCATGGAGTAGAGCGCAGGGATCACCTAACACCCAACTTGCCGTCAACTTAAATGAGTAAATCCCAGCTGTGCCAGAGAGAGCTGACAAATCCAGCTGTCCCAAAGCCCCTTCTAAATGTCCCTCCTCCTCTACCTCCTACAGGAAGGCTTCTCAAATCATCTCTGCCCCACCAGAATGTCCCCCGCATGTCTGCCCAGCTCCTGTACCTAGACCCTTCATCTATTTCCTGGGGGTGCTCTGTCTCCATTAAACATGGACTCCAGGCAGCAGGCCAATGTCCATGGCCTGTCAGGCTGTGGAGATTTCTGGAGAACATCTCTTCTGCTGGTGTACAGTACGGGATCCTCTTTGAAGCTACGTTCCAGGCCAGCGCCAGCTTCAGAGATCAGCCCTCCTCTCTGCCAGATCCTAACTGTTCTGCAGGTGTTTACAGCCTCTGCCCTGCGCTCCTGGCACAGGGCCCTCCACCTGAATCCTGTGTCCTCTTCATCCCCTGCCCCTGCTGCTTACTAACTTTCCTCTGGCCCCACTGGCATCAAGCAGTCTAACCTATGTCATGCTCACTGTGGTGTAAGGTGCACCTCTTCTTACCTTCCAGGTTCTGTAAGGGTATGGATAGCTTGAAGGGTTGGAGGTAGATCCAAGGTACAACTATCCAGTGGGGGGGAGGAAGCCATGGTATTCTCAGAGTTCACTGTCATGCCTTCCCGAGCAGAATTTTGGTCTCCATTAGTTCACTCAGTGCCAGAGAAAGCAGAGCTGCTGCTCTCTTCTTCACAGGTGGAAAACTCTGCAGACAAAAATCCAGGAGTCTTCCTTGTTGCCACCCTCCTCGCCTTACTAATTCCCTGCCAACTCCTAGTTCAAGCTGGCATCAGTTCTTACCTGAACTACTGCCAACACATTCTAACAAGTCTCCTCATCTCCATCCTCATTACCCCTAGTCTGCAAGCCAACCTGTGATGCTGTGCTACCTCACCAACACAGCCCCAAAACATTCTCCAACACTTGCTTGGAGAGCAGTAACAGCTGCAGTAGGTTTGAAACATGACTCAGAAGACCTTGCATGGTCAGTTTTGGCCCACTTCTCCCTCTATCTGTAACCTTTGCTCTTTGAAACCCAGCCACAACCACCCTCTCGAAGCCCCTTTTACATACTCCCTTCTACCACAGGGCCTTTGCATGTACTGTTTTCTCTACTGGGACTATTTTTCCATTTCCTCAGCTTGAGCATCACCTCCTTGAAGAAGCCCCTTAGTTTTCCTGGCTGATGAAACACCCCATATATATTCTTAGGGCATCATGTTCTACCTTTCCTTTGCACTGGCCATGTTTGTTATTCTGACCGCCTTTGTGTGGCTATTTGAATGTCTACTTTCCACTAGACTGCACCCTCCATGAGGGCTCCTCAAACGCATGGCCAGCCTCGTTAGGCTGTTGTCTCTTCCTGAAACCACTGCCTCAGCCCCGTGGCTCACTTCCTCACCTGCAAGACTCTGCTCATCTTCTCACTGGATCCTCCTCCGCTAGTGTTATTGAAATTTGCACTCCTTCCCCAGCCCCACCCCTTGACCTTGCTCTCTCCTCCTCCCTCATGCATTTACAACCTTTTAACTGCTCCACAATTTACTTATTCTCTCTCAAAAGAAAGCAAGCTCCATGGAGTAGGAAAAAATTATCTGTTGGTTTGATGATATATTATCAGCATCTGGGACAGCGCCTGGCACATAGTAGGTACTCGATACCTATTGATAAAATAACTTACGGAGAGGGTATAAGTGCCACTGAGAAATTAAAAATGGGATGGAAACTCAATTTTCCAGGCTCCTCGGTCAGCCAGGGCTGAGGAGGCCCAGAGTGGCGGCCTGCTTGGAGTAGTCACCCAGTGTGCCAGGGACAGACCTGTCCTCACTGTCACGTCTGTCCTGCTCTCCCTCCCCCAGCCCTTCAGGGTCTTCTCTGGGTGATTGTGCTCTTGGCATCTGGCATCCATCAGTCCCTTCCAGAAGCCTCTGTGTAACAAAGGGTTTAGCTAAAGTGATCCCAGATTGGGGACAGGCCACAATGTGGAGGCAAGCTGACCCTGTCTGCCCCTGCCCTGCCCAGAGCTGCTGGTCCACTGGCTTCACTGCCCCCAACACCCCATGGGCGTGGAGGAGGTTTCTGCCAACCACACACAACTCCTGGCTCCAGATTCAAGGGAGGAGGAGGGGAGCTAGCAGGAGAGAACAAGAGCAAGCAAATGGGACCTGACAGGGTCTGGGCACCTCGGGCAAAGAATATAAATAAAAATCAGTAAATATTTAGGGGAAATGGAATGGGAAGAGGGAGAGGGCGGGGTGGAGGGGATGTGTTGGATTTCCAACAACATCTGGAGGGCGGCCCCCTTCACATCCTGCTCCTCAGCATATCCCGCCCCACATGGGGGCCACGGTGTGAGGGAGGTGCTCACACCAGGCACAGACATATACATGGGTGTGTATGTCTGCGCCTGACTGTCTGGATTTGTGTATACATGGGGGTGAGTTTGATGGTCTGGAGTGTTTGCCTTGCACACAAGCCCAGCCTCCTAAATCCCCACATGAGTGCTTCCCTCTGGGTCACTCCTGTTTTGCCTTCCACAAGTCCCTTCTGTGAACCAGGCGATGGGCATTCTGGGATGAAAAGATGGAGTGTCCTGGGGCCTTCCTTCACAGTCCCGTGATTAAGACTCCACTGGAGGGGGCAGAGGTTCAATCCTAGTCCAGAAACTAAGATCCCACATGCCATGCATCATGGCCAAAAAAAAAGAAAGGTAATGTCCCTATCCTCAAGAACCTATAAGCAAAAAGATGATGACAACACACAAGGAGGGCCTTGACAGAAGTCAGCTCAAGGGCTATGAACTCAGGCCAGGGCACAGTGACATGGAGATCAGAGAGGGCTTCCTGGAGGAGGGGGATTATAAAAATACAAAGGGACATGGGTGAGAAAGGATGTGTAGGAGGGGAGGCTTATATTCAGGGAGAGGTAAGAATATAGAACATCTATGGGCAAAGTGGCAAAGAACAATGGTGCAGAGGGCAAAGAAATCTGGCCCAGCCCCAGGAGGAAATCCAAACCAAGGACATAACTGTGTAACCAAAGGCATGAAAGGTGCCAGGCTCTGCCCTCCTTCCTTCTCTTCCATAACTTCCAGATGAACCTTTTCCTGGGCAGAGATTATGTCTCTCCGTTTTTCTGTAGCCTCCCATGGCAACCAACCCCAGGCTTTGTCCCCACTCCTGCTCAACCCGGGGTTTGTTATTGTTTAGTCACTAAATCATGTCCAACTCCATTGCAATCTCATGGACTGTAGCCAACTAGGCTCCTCTGTCCATGGGATTTTTTCAGGCAAGAATACTGAAGTGGGTTGCCATTCCTTTCTCCAAGGGATCTTCCCAATCCAGGGACTGAACCCACATCTCCAGCGTCTCCTGTACTGCAGGCGGATTCTTTACCATTGAGTCATGGGAAAAGAAGCATATCTCAGAACCCGGGAGCCTAGAGTGTCTGATTAGTCGTACTCCATCAGTTTCATAGGGGAGGAAACAGAGGCCCGGAGAAGGGAGGTGACCTGCCCATGGGTCTGTGGCAGTAAGTGGTAGAAGTGCGGGTAGAATCGAGGGCCTCTGGCTCATGTAGAAGGATGAGGTTAGGGTGGTCCTCATTGCTTGCCCCACTTCAGGCTCTGTCTTGGGGACTCCATCTGCGTCTGGGCTGTTGGCAGATTCTGTGGGATAACCAGTGTCCAGGGTGCCTGCATGCTTGCCCCCCACTCTGCTTGCTACTTCAGCAGACACCCCTGATGTCTCTTGCTGTGGCTCTTAGTGCCTGGACATTGGATAGCTCATAGTCAAGAGGGAGCCCCTGAACTGGAGATGGACATGCCAGGATCCCAATTATGCCTAGAGCAGGGGGAAGTGGGAGAGGCCCCAAGCCAGGTCCTTAAGAGAACCGAGGACAAAATCTTATAGCCCATAAGCAAGGGGATGGCGACATGTATTTATTTACTTAACCACTAGGTTGTAAGCATCTACAGAGACCTGGCTCCTGAATACACAGGGAACAGCATGGAGCAAAGGAGTCTAAAGCAGTTGTTTTCAAACTGTGCTTTGTGGACACCCCCACCCCAAAGACGCTGCCATGGGGGATGGGAAAAGGGGCTTGAGGAAGTCTCTGCTTCCCATCCCACCAATCCTACCACTTCAATCAAAATAGTTTCCACTTTCATTTTAATCAGACTTCTAGGAAGATTTCATGTGAAGGCTCCCAATATCATTGGAAAAGAAATATTGAAAACCACTGCTCTCCCAGGGCACAGAAGACAAGATTCCTAACCCCCCAAGTCCAAACAGAGGTCACTACTGGAATTAAAGAAAGCTCAGAATGTCTGCTTCTCACTTCAGAGCAGTGACTCTAGTGTCCCAAGATTGCAGTTAGACCCTAGGAGGGACTTCACAGGTATTCCAGGCTTTGCTCTGGACTCCAAATTGGGTCAACCTCTCTCCGCAGGACCTGCCTCACTGCACCGCTGAAGTCGCATCAGCTAAAAATGCAGGGTCTTTAAAAAGGGCCCGAGGATTGGAGTGTCATCCTCCCGCCTCCTACTTCCAAACCGGGAAACAATTGGGCCCTTTGTCCAACAGGAGGATGCCCAAAGGGTGAGGTCACCCCCTACATGGCTCTCTTTGTCTGAGAGCCAAGGAGACACCAAGGCTAAATCCAGGCACCATCCCCTGTCCCCAAAACCCTGGAACACCGTCCCCCCCAAGAAAGGCTTTCCCAGGGACACAGGAAGGAGCACTAGCAAGTAGGGAGGCAGGAGGCAGTGGTAGGGGTGCAGAAGGTTCGACACGGGTACACTCAGGGCATGGGGCTGAGGAACAGTCCCAGCCTTACGGGTGACACTTCCTCACAAGGATTTCTAGAGTGGCTTGATCTATAAAGACTGTTCCAAACTCAAAAGGAAAACCTGAGAAGTCTGATCCCAAAGGCCCCAGTAGCTTGCCTCAACATTCTACCAGGAGGCCTTTGGGAAGGGAGTGAACAGGGAGTCGCATAGGCACTGTCAGGGAAGGCTTTGAGTGAAGCCGAGAGTGTCTGGGGCCCAGAGTACAGGAAAAGCTGGGGCTGCGGATGGTAGGAGAGCTTGTTTACAGCCTGGAAGGGCAACAGAGCCCGAGTCTGAAGTGCTGAGATGGGAGAAGCTGAGATGAGAGGCCTTCCTGGGGCTCTACTGTCAGGAGGGGGTGAAGGAGGATGAGGGGGACAAGAGGGCTTTTATGAGGAGTTGGAGGACACGTCCTCATGGTGTTGCTGGACACCAGGATGGGAATCAAAGGTGCTGGGTTCTAGTCCTGGCTCTGCCTCTAACTCACTCAAGAGCTCCAGGCTGCTTCACTCCTCTGGGTCAGTTTCCCCGATCTGTGCAACAAGACCCTTCCCGAACCAAAGTTCTAGCAGTCCCAACTCAGATATCCTAGGAAGCAGAGTGTGGGGGTACAGATCTGGCGCACAGGCAAAGGGGCTCCTTGTGGTCATTGGATGAGACATGGCCAACCTGGCAGGGCAGGAAGGTGCCCTCCAGGGCCTCAGCTATGGGAGAGGCTGTCACAGGGATGGAGGGGCAAAGCTCTGCAGGAGTCAACCATGACAGATGCTGCCAGGGAAGACCCTCGTGCCATCAGTGGAGAGTGTGGCTGTCCAAAGACCACCAATGTTGGCAGTGTGGAGGGGTGGATCCACCCGTGGGGCTGAAAGGACCGCCCAGAGAGGACCAAGAGCATGCTGGGTGCAGGGGCCAGTGACAGGACAAGGGAAGGATTCTCGGACTTTGGGAGGCCCTGCCTCCTGGCCCCTCCTCACTCCAGCCATTCCTGTCCAGACCCCACCCCATCTTGGTGGAATGTTGTGTGAACTGAGAGTAGTCACTGCTAGGGTCAAGAAAGGGAGGGTCACCAGGGACTAATTGCCCTAAATAAATGAGCAATTAAGGCTGTTACAGGAAGAATCCAGACCCCTCCAGCCACCACCCTGAAAGATCACCATGGCAACCACTGCTGGCCCCACCCCAGAAAAGGGTGAACCACTTGATTGGCCCACATGGCTGTCATTCAGACAAGGGTAGAGGGGGTGTGGCTTCAGTTAAGGAAAGGTGAAAGGGAGGCAGAGGGATGGCTGGAGTGACCTCTGACAGAGGATTCTGGGTGATTCCTCCCCCGTCAGTGGGGAAGAGAGGAAGTCTGGAGTACACTCTCTGACAACAGCCTGCAGATCAGTTGCCCCTGAGGTAGGGGTGGGGGTGAGGTGGAGGGTAGTTGCCAGGGGAAGTAGACCTTGCCAGGCGTTCATCTCCTCTCAGCACCCCGGCCCTCCCCCTACACTTCCTGTAATGGCGTCTCCAATGGGGAGGCCATTAGTCCTGCTCAGGGTAGCGCCTAAGTACTGTGGCTGATAAATATAACATGAGCTCATCGATTAGAATCCTCTAGTCCTGCAGCAACTCGGCTCCCTAATGGCTCCCCCTCCCCTCCACACACTGACTACCCACCCCGCCCCCACACCAAGCAGTTCCTTGCTTACTTGGGACTGTGAGGCAGCCGGTGCTCGAGAAGAGCGAGGTGATCGAGATAACACCCAGAGCTCAGTCAGAGGTAAGCTACCTGGAGACAGGCTGGACCAGTCTGAGTAAGTCTGGGCCCCAAGACACCCCAGGAGCTTCTTGTCATTTGGGGAGCAAAGGAGGAATGACTCTGTCCAGCACACAGGACACAGTGTAGAAGGCTGAGGGCTCTGCCCTCAGTGGGGTGGCTGGCACAGCTCTCCTGAGATGGGGCTCTCCTGGTGACTGTTAAAAGAGATATGCAGTGAGACCAACTTATACCCTGTCACCACATCCTCTTCTCCTCTTCGCCACCTCTTCACCACCACCACCCTGGCCATAACTGTCCAAGCCTAGCGCAGCACGCCCCTCTCTGTTTCCCATTCTGATCCTCCCAGCTTCATTTCACCCATCTCCAGATGTGTCCATACTCCCTTGTCAGATTAGGAGCCCTGAGCACACAGGCTGTGTCTCTTCCCTTGGTCTGGGACCCCCTAAGCAGCCAAGACATTCTTCTCTATGGGAGGGCACTCTGGAAGTCTGGAGCTGTCTTCCCAAACCCCGAAATCCAGACTGGGAACTGCAGACAGTGGGGTGTGCCCTCCATAAGGTAGTCAAGACAATTAGACCGTTGGACTTTGTTAAGCATAATTGCTAAGAGCTGAAACAGCAAAGCCAGTACAACTCTGCACACCTCCCCCCGACCTGAGACCCCTCGAGTCTCTGACTGGCTGCTCAAAGACTTCTGGAAGGCCTTGGCAAGAGGCACAGGAACAGCTCCTGCCTGGGCGCCAGGGGGGGCTGTGGTGAGTGTGTGGGGGCCCAGGCAAGGGAGGGGGCTGTGGTTTTGGAGACTTGTGTCTCTGGGCAGAAGCTGCCCACAGAATCCTCTAACAGGAAGACTGAGCCAGGCTGGCTGCAGCCAGGAAGTTAATCCTTAATGTGCCTCTGGCCTCACTGCTGTGCAAATTCACCACTTAAACACTCCAGGCTGATGGGGATGAGGCCACAGAGCTCACACTCCTCAGGGTGGGGCTTGATACCGCAGCAAGCTGAGTTTCAGGGATGCTGTGTATGTTACGGAGGTGCCTGTCTGCTGCAGTGGCTTCGTACGAGAGCAGTGGGTGTGCCAGAGGCCAGGAGTGGGTTTGACTCTTTTTCCGCTGTACTCGCAGCCACACCTCTGTGCCTCCCATAAGCCTCTGGTAGGCACTCCAACAAAGAAATGTGGTTTCTTTGCAGGTTAGGATTTGAGCATCATTCTTCTCTCCTACATGTCTAGTTGCAGCTGTAAAGATTGTGGCTAGATTGCAAGAGGAACTTCCTCATGTGTGTTGGATGGGAGACTAGAGTAACCATCGTTAAATTTCTGAAAGGGAAGTTGACTATTGTCCTAGCTCCAGCCACCATAACAAAATACCACAGACTGGGGGACTTAAACAACAGAAATTTATTTTCTCACGGTTCCGAGGGCTTGAAGTCCAAAATCAAGGTTCTAACCATTTTGGTTTCTGCTGAGACCTCTCTTCTAGCTTGTGGATGACTTTTGTTTGGTGCATGCATGCAGGTGGCCAGGAAAATGACAAATTCTCTGGTGTTTCTCTCTCTTTTTTTTTTTTTGAACTATTTTCACATTCTCCATCTCATTGACTTTTTTTTTCCTCTCTCTCTTTTTTTTAATTAGTTTTGCCATACAATGACATGATATCGCCATATCATATGCTCCCCCTCCATAACCCCCCCCCCCTCCCTCCCCCCTCCTACTCCCCATGTACCAGCCCCGAGCATCAATCCTGGGCTGGCGATTGATTACACATATGATAATTAACATGTTTCAATGCCATTCTCCCATATCATCCCACCCTTGCCCTCATCCACAGAGTCCACGAGTCTGTTCTATACATCTGCGTTCCTTTTGCTGTCTCACATGCTGGGTTCTCGTTACCGTCCTTCTAAATTCCATATATATGCGTTAGCATACTGTATTGTTGTTTTTCCTTCTGGCTTACTTCACTCTGGATAATGGGCTCCAGTTCATTGGTGTTTCTCTTTTAATAAGGACACTAATCCTATCAAATCAGAGGCCCACCTTATGACCT
Source organism: Antilocapra americana (assembly GCA_007570785.1). Taxonomy (NCBI): domain Eukaryota; kingdom Metazoa; phylum Chordata; class Mammalia; order Artiodactyla; family Antilocapridae; genus Antilocapra; species Antilocapra americana. Next base: position 18,021,286 of record ML664177.1, on the reverse strand, counting down.
CATTTAACCTCAGTTGTCTCCTTCCAGGCCATATATATGTAATCTCCAGATATGATGACTTTAGGGTTAGGGCTTCAACATACCAATTTCCAGGCGAGACACAATTCAGTCCATGGCACAGGGTGAGGCATCTCTTTCCTTGTTTTTCCCCACACTATATCCCCATTTGGGGGGATGATCTAGCTCAGATCTCCGCTTCCAACTGTCTCCCACCCCGTCCCACCTTCTGGGAGGCCCACACTCCCAGTCCCACCCCAGTCCCTTCTTTCCCAGCCTCTTCTGCGCCAGCTCTCTGTGGCCTGGACCTAGGGCAGGGCAGCAACGGGCCTGTTCCCTCAATAGATTGAATTCAGCCCCCAGCCCAGGCTATATTTAGACTCGTGCCTCAAACACTGGACAAAGCCACTTTCCAAGGAGCTGGAGGGGACAGAGTTGAGAGGGGGCTGCCCTTCCTGCCCCTTCCCCTTCCTGATATGGATACCCCTCCGTTGCCCTTCTGGAGTTACCAGGAATCTGTTCACAGAATCAGGGTCTGGGACTTTGTGTGACTTGCCTTCTATTTCTAGTTTCCGCCCTGGAAAGGAAGTTCTGAACCCCTTGCTCCAGTCTGAATGGGCACGTTCTGGAGCAATTTTCCTTTCATGTCCTCACAGTGATCAGATCAAATCATTTCAGGAGTGGATGGATGCCCAGGCCCTGTTCCTAATAATTCTTATATAATTGGTCTGGGATGAGTCCCTGGCATCCTTTTTTTTTTTCTTTTAAAAACCTCCCTGTGTGTACTAAGTCACTCCAGTCATGTCTGACTCTTTGCGACTCTATGGATTGTAACTGTCCAAGGGATTCTCCAGGCAAGAATACCGGAGTGGGTTGCCATGCCCTCCTCCAGGGGATCTTCCCAACCCAGGGATCGAACTCACATCTCTTTATGTTTCCTGCATTGGCAGGTGGGTTCTTTATAGCTAGCACCACCTGGGACCCTAGGTAATTGTAAATGTGCAACCAAAAGAAAAACCATCCTGGCCACTTCAAGTGTGGTTCCTGGATTGGCAACATCAGCACCAAAGGCGGGGGTGGGGTGGGGGGCGGAGGCTTATTAGAAATGCACATTATTAGTCCTCACCCCAGCCTGATGAATCAGAATCAGTATTTTAACAAGATTCCCAGGGGATTCTAAAGCAGGCTGAAGTTTGAGAGTCACTGTTTTAGAATCTTCCACTGGAAGTGGGCAAGACTCCAGGTCTGTGCTTCTAAGTTATTTAGGTAGACAAGGGTTTCAGTTAGGATGAGCAGCAAGAGGTTATGATGCTCACTCTCCCTGTCTCTGCTCTATTCTTAGGAAAGGGTTCTGACTTGGGGAGGGTCCACCTCTCCTAGGTCCAAACCATGATTCAGAATGGTTTCTAGGTCTTTCCTTCACTCTCCCATGTGTCCTCACACTCATACATGTGCGTGTGTGCACACACATACACACACACATAAACACATTCCAGATCTCAGTCCACACCCCTAAGGCAGGCAGGATCTCCACAGTCTATGCTTGGAGAGCCCCAGAAGTGTGTCTTGACTCTCATTTCCACAAAAGAGCTATCTGCCTTCTCCTTCAGCATCAGCAAAGGGCTCCATATTTCCTGTGTAAGAAATCCCAAGGGTCCCCAATTACCAGAAAGTCTGTCTCATGTCCAACCTATCTTCTCAGGCTCTGCTTTCCTAAGCTTGTCTTATGTCTTGCCTTACCTAAAACCCTCAGTGGTTATCCCTATCCTTAAGAAAGTCTGTTGCTAAGTGGTGTTGGACTCTGCAACCCCATGGACTGCAACCTGCCAGGCTCCTCTGTCCATGGGATTCCCCATGCAAAAATACTAGAGTGGTTTGCCATTGCCTTCTCCGGGGGATCTTCCCAACCCAAGGATTGAACCAGGTTCTCCAGCATCTCCTGCATTGCTGGTGAGTCTTTACCACTGAGCCACTAAGAAAGCCAAGTCTGGGTTTCATCATGGTCCTAGTCATGTAAAAGACTTACCTCCTGCTGCTCACCTACCCTACACCCAACACTAGAGCCAGATCCAGCGCCTGCTGCCTGCCAAGCACACACTGCTCCTGCTCCCTTGATGATGCTCCTTTTGTGCAAGAGCATTTTGCATTTGCTGTTCCCTTGCTGGACTGGCTTTTATCTTTTCTTTGCCTGTCTCCCTGACAGGTTCCTATTTATCCTTCCAGTCCCAGATAAGGTCAGCTCCCCTGGGAAGCCCTCCTCAATATTCCAGGCACAGTTAGTAGCTGTTTGTATAGACCCTTCTCCCAGCACCTATTATATTCTCTGCCCACCTCTCTCTCTTCTACTAGACTCTTCTAGGGAAGAAGCAGTCTCATTCATCTTTGTAAGTCTGGCATCTTAGCCCAGTACCTGGCAAGGAGCAGAAGTAATAGCTAACATTTATTGAGTGTTCATTCTGTACTAGGTACCATACAAACCACTTCCTATATATTATATCATGTATTATTCACAACAGCCTTACAAAACAAGTACTTTTATCATCTGCGTTTTATTGATGTGGAATCTGAGGCTCAGAGAGGCGAAGCAACTTGGCCAAAGTCACACAGTGAATCACGGCAGAGCTGGGATTTGGACTCTTGTCTGTCTGACTCCAGGGCTCACATTCTTCACTGCTGCGCTCTATAGAGCTCCTTAGATGGATGATGGAATGTATGAATGAACAACTTAATGACTCCCGTGTAGGAATTTCTAGGAGTCCAACCTCTTCATCAACACATCCTTCTTCATTAGTACTGATCTCATCTTTCTATCCTCCTTGTTACCTCCACCAGCAAGAATCCTCTGTGGGAGTCAAGTGGCCATTGGTCCTGGAACCACTGGCCTGGCACAGGGATTAGGGTATCATTCCCGAGCTTCTGCTTCAAGTGGATGGCTCTCAGGGGTCACACAGCTTGGGTCCAAATCCTGGCTCTTCTCCTTCCTACCTGCATGACCTTGGGTCATGTCTTGGGGACAGTGATGGTCCTCAGCTGTCAGAGGACTAAGTGAGGTGATGTCATAGAGGTCCAGCCCGTGGGGATGGCTCAGTTCACTTTAGTGGTGAGCTAAGGCCTGAGGGGAGATGGGGCTGCTGGGGGAAGGTGGGCTTCCTGGTTCAAACATTTTCCTCCTGCCAGGGGTAAGGGACGTGGCTATCTGGACACCCATCTTGATGAGGGAAGAGGGTTGTCACATGGTGTTGAGATTCCTTTCCTCACACTGAGCAGAGTTGAGTGAAGCCATCCCCACTCCCTCATTGATCCAAGAAGACCTGAGGGGAAGAGGGGAATTTTGAGAATGATGGAGATATTGTCCAAGAGGTGGTCCAGAGGGCTGGGGCTGGGGCTGGGGATGCAGAGAAGGCAGCAAGGATGCCCTCAGGGCCACCACACACTCCAGCAGGCTCTCTCCGCTGGGTGGCTGCCTGCCCGGCCTCCCCCCTCCCTCCACAGTGCTATGGTTGCTATATTAAAACCTGGAGGTGACCCCTACCCTATCCCAACCTCATGCCTTCCTTCTTGGCCTGATTGACACCATTTCCCGGGTGGGCACCAAGAGGCAGAGAGCAGGAAGAGGGGACCTTTGTCCACTCCCCCAGAGGCGACAGCTCTTTGGGTCAGGGCCCGGCCGAGGGCCCGATGCCCAGCCCCCTCCCCTCGTCCTTCCCTGCCCCATGAGGAATGTGTCCTCAGAGGCTCACCAGCTTGGCGGGCGGCTCCAGTTCACAGAGGGGGCTGTGTCCTGCCACCCATCCCCTCTGAAGCCCCCATTGTCAGGCTGGGGGGGTTGGGGGCAGGCCGGGAGCATGTCTCAAAGGCCTAATGTTCTCAGAGGTGGGAAGGCCGAGGGGCCTCCCGGAAGGACCGGGCTGTGGGACACCTGGCTCTTCTCGCCTCGGCTCCAAGCCCTGGCTGGCCAGGAAGAAGGGTGCCCAGAAGTAAGACAGTGGTGGGAGCCTCCTTGGTCTTTGTCAACCTTGTGCCAAGCTGTTCCCTAAGTCTGGCAGACAGGCTAGAGGGGATTAGAAAAGCAAAACAAGCAGATGGTTAAAGTAATACAAGCTAACTTTATAAAGTCCTACTGAGGACCAGGCATCCTGCTATGGGTTTTACAACCATCACAGCCCACCTAGAAGTGGATGTGATTATCAGATGAGGAATGCCGCCTGGAGATGTCAGGCGACTACCCGAGGTTACACAGGCAGGGCAGGCAGAGCGGGTGGAACCCAGGCAGCTCAGTCACAAAGCCCACGTCTGCAATGGCTATGGGAACCAGAGCCAGATGATGCCCTTTCAAACCCCAGTGCTGTCCCCGAGGCACCTCAAAGGAGCCCACAGCTCTCTCGATCACAACTGAAAACACTATTCTAAGTCTTCCCCCAGGATCCTGTCCTCAGTGGGGTCTCCAACCCATGGCTCTTAGATTAGTCTTAGATTGCTTTAGTCTGGGACTCACTTGAGGGCAAAAGACAATGGACTCATCTGCCCACCAGCCCACCTTTGCTGCAACTCCACCAGCTTCTATCGAAGGCCTCCAGGCTGGGAGGAAAGTACGAGTGCGTGTTTTCCAGGGTCTGGAGGCCAGCACTGCTGGAGGAAACGGGGGCCCTGAAAGGAAAGCACAAGATGTCACTGATGGTTTTGATAAAAGCAACAGGAGTCACTCATCAGACCACGTGTGGTCCTTTTCAAAGCCCTCTTTCTAGGGACCCCTCCCCCACCCCAGGTTTTGGGCCAGTCTTAGAGCTAGCAGCTCTGGCTTCTGGCTCTTTAGGACGAAGTCAAAGATTTCAGTTGTGAGGGCTCCACTCGAGTGTGGGGGCAGCCAAGAGCCCCTGGAGTCCAGCACGGTGTGTGAGAGGTGCTGCTTCCATCTGGGCAGGCAGGCATCACTCAGCACACAGCTGGCAAGCAGGCACGGACCAGGGCGCATTGCCAAGCTGGGGAGGGGGTGAGGGACCAAAGACCAAGAGGTCCAGAACACTCGCTGTCCAGTGTGGGAAGAAGACCCCCAGCAGTCCAGGGTGATATGGACAACATATGTGGGGCCTCCTCCAGGGCAGGCCTTCCATGCATGGGCACAGGGGTGCTCCGGGACAAGGGGAAAGGTAGGAGAAGTGCCGCCATGAGGTTCAAAATCAAGCACACCTGAGGGATTATCTCCAGCATGTGGAGAAGGGTTTACGGAATCCAGGATGACTCCCTGGAGCGGCAGGCTTTATCCTGAGCTTAAATGGATCAATAGGATTTGGATAGAGTTAAATACATTATGAGAAACGCTGAGCTGGAAGAAGCACAAGCTGGAATCAAGATTGCCGGGAGAGATATCAATAACCTCAGATATGCAGATGACACCACCCTTATGGCAGAAAGTGAAGAAGAACTAAAAAGCCTCTTGATGAAAGTGAGAGAGAAGAGTGAAAAAGTTGGCTTAAACCTCAACATTCAGAAAACTAAAATCATGGCATCTGGTCCCATCACTTCATGGGAAATGGATGGAGAAACAGTGGAAACAGTGTCAGATTTTATTTTGGGGGGTTCCAAAATCACTGCAGATGGTGATTACAGCCATGAAATTAAAAGACACTTACTACTTGGAAGGAAAGTTATGACCAACCTAGACAGCATATTAAAAAGCAGAGACACTACTTTGTCAACAAAGGTCCGTCTAGGCAAGGCTATGGTTTTTCCAGTAGTCATGTATGGATGTGAGAATTGGACTGTGAAGAAAGCTGAGCGCCGAAGAATTGATGTTTTTGAGCTGTGGTGTTGCAGAAGACTCTTGAGAGTCCTTTGGACTGCAAGGAGATCCAACCAATCAATCCTAAAGGATGTTCATTGGAAGGACTAATGTTAAAGCTGAAACTCCAATACTTTGTCCACCTCATGCGAAGAGTTGACTCATTGGAAAAGACCCTGATGCTGGGATGGATTGGGGGCAGAAGGAGAAGGGGACGACAGAGAATGAGATGGCTGGATGGCATCACCGACTCGATGGATGTGAGTCTGGGTAAACTCCGGGAGTTGGTGATGGACAGGGAGGCCTGGCATGCTGCGATTCATGGGGTTGCAAAGAGTCGGACACGACTGAGCGACTGAACTGAACTGAACTGAAATAGAATTTGGATACAGGGCTTTCCTGGTAGCTCAGCTGGTAAAGAATCTACCTGCAATGCAGAAGACCCCGGTGTGATTCCTGGGTCCGGAAGATTCCCTGGTGAAGGGATAGGCTACTCACTCCAGTATTCTTGGGTTTCCCTGGTGTCTCAGACAGTAAAGAATCCACCTGCAATATGGGACACCTGGGTTAGGAAGATCCCCTGGAGGAGGGCATGGCAACCCACTCCAGTATTCTTGCCTGGAGAATCCCCATGGACAGAGGAGCCTGGCAGGCTACAGTCCATGGGGTCGCAAAGAGTCAGACATGACTGATCAACTCAGCACAACACAGAGTTAAATAGGAAGGGGATTCTAGGTAGAGGGGACAAGTTGGTTGGTGCCATTTTGGCTAAACTAAATCAGTAGGTAAAATAAACCCTAGCCTAGCACAGTTGTTACAGGAGGGTGAAAGGCACATTTACAGTTCTGGCTGAGGACCTAGACCTGAGTTTACATCCAGCCTCAGTCATTTACTAGCTGTGTGTCCTTCGGCAAGGGACTTAATCTCTTCCAGTTTCAGTTTTGTCATTTGAAGAATGAAGTTAATAATAGGGGCTTCCAGCTAGGATTCTTGGAACACAAAACAAGTGGGCACTCAGTGACACCCATGGTAAGGGCCCAGCCAGTGTCAGTTCTTGTGACAATGGCAACAACTCCTTAAGAGACAAAAACGGATCCCCAAGCTACTCTGAGCCACAGAAAATATGTGAGGTGCCCTTTGCCTGCCCCTCAACAGGGCTATCAAGGAAGGAGATGACTCTTGGTGGGTTCTACCCTTAGCACATGGTCCCCATGGATGCCTCCTGCTTCTAATCAGTCAATAAATCCCATGGATTCCTCTAAAATGATTTTTCCACTCTTCCCTCCTCTTTACCTCCAACCCCAAATCAGTAGCCTGGTCTAAGTGCTCTGTCTTGGTCTCTCCTCACCAAACCTCATCCTCCTCATGGCCTCCAGAGCAGAGCAGATCTGGCCTCTTGCCTGCTGAAAAAACATCCATGGCTCCCACTGCCAGGAAAATGAAACTCAGCTCCTTAACCTGGCACCCAAAGCCCCTCCTCCACAATCCAGCCCCTGCCTGCCCTTCCAGCCTCCTCTCCTACCACCCGCATGCCAGACCCTCCAGTTACACTGGGCCACCACCTCCAGGTACTGGACAGCCTTTGTACAGCCCTGCTGTGGAACCCTCTTTACAAGCAGCCCTTGCCTTACCCTCTGCCTGGAATGTCCCTTCTCCCTTCTCTGATAGCTAAATCCTAGACAAGCTTCAAGGAACTATCAGACAGCTCACCCCCCCTGGAGCCCTCCCAGACTCTGTTCCCCAGCAGGATGGCTCACTCAGGGCCGTCTCCTTCTGCAACTGGGTGTGGAACATGGTTGAAGACTGGGGCCGCTCTTCGCAGTGACCCAGAAGACCTGTTGGAGACCACTCCTGTCAAGGCAGAGACCACTGCTGAGAGATGCTCCACTCTGCACCCCCCTTGGAATACAGCAGGGTGGGGCTGCAGAAACCTCCACGGAGCCTTGGCATGGATGCCAGCAGCCCAGATAGAGCCCAGGCAGCAGCCTTGGCACAGCTCCGCTGCCGGAGATGAGGGTGAGACAAACAGCAATTAGCCAAGCACAGGCTGGGCTCTCAAGGCTAATTACCAATTAGATGGGGCCGGGCGATTAGCGACATGAAAGAGACAGTCAGCAAATAGTCACTGGCAAAGCACAGCGGAAGGCTGGGGGTGGTGTCTGTTCCTGCAAGCCGGCCTGGCCGCCTGGTGGTCAGTGCAGCCCTGTTATAGGGGAGGAGAGAATTTCCAGCCACTTAGGGGTTGAGTTTTCTAGGGGGGTTGAGCTGATTTGCCTTCTTTTTGATTTCCAGAATCATCTTCCCAGAGGAACTCATAGCCTGTGTTTCTAGGGGGTGTGGGGTAATGGGTGATGCATGATTCGATACCCTTGGCCAGATTAGCCCGGGAGGACCTTGCAGCAGTTTGGAGCCTGTGCCCAGTAGGCTGCATTTGTGTCTGGAGCTTGCCTGGCATGGCCGGGCTGAGGAAGGAGCAGAGTGCGAGGGAGGGAGGCCAATAGCTTTCTTCCTCCTATCTCTTGGCTCAGCACTTGGCTACCCTCTCAGTCTCCTCTGCCCCCCTCCCTGCTTGTCTGCTCATTTTCTCTTTCCCTTTCTTTTCTCCTCCCTCTTGCCCCCTGTGTCTCCATCACTTCCTCTCTGGCTCGCTGACTCTGTCCTTGTCTCTGGCTCCCTGGGTCTCATCCGCCCTCCTCCCTGAGCCCCACATCCCACAGGCCCTGCTTCCCTTGGGGTGGGGCCTCTACCACTGCAGGAAGGATTGGGACCAGGCAGAGATGACGACTTCTTGGCCACCAAGACCAGGCCAGTTGGCTGAGCTGTCTCGGATGCTGCTGCTGCTGCTGCTAAGTCGCCTCAGCCGTGTCCGACTCTGTGCAACCCCATAGACGGAAGCCCACCAGGCTCCTGTGTCCCTGGGATTCTCCAGGCAAGAACACTGGAGTGGGTTGCCACTTCCTTCTCCGATGCATGAAAGTGAAAAGTGAAAGTGAGAGTCGCTCAGTCGTGTTCAACTCCACGACCCCATGGACTGCAGCCTACCAGGCTCCGCCATCCGTGGAATTTTCCAGGCAAGAGTACTGGAGTGGGGTGCCATTGCCTTCTCTGATTAACCTTGGCAGCGCCCATCAAGAGCGCACCCAGACAGGACATCAAAGCACCTGGGGTCTCAGCCCAGTGTGGGTGGAGCTCCAGGGGACGACCCTGCCCCCAGGGACAGGTGCCACGATCCCCTTGAAGTTGCCATGTCCGGAGCCCACCCCCGACCCCCGGAAGGTGGGGAGATTCTGCTTCAATAGCTCCCGGAAGGAAAGAATAGAGCATCTGCTGGCAGGAATGTGGAAAGAGGCGAGAAGCTATCCTGAAGGCAGACTGTGTGTGTGTGTGTGTGTGTGTGTGTGTGTGTGTTGGGGAGCCTTGTGAGCAAGTGGGCCCGTGTGAGCAAAGATGGCAGTGTCTGGGCTGCAGCTCATGTGCATGTTGCACGCACCAGCCCCTCCATGTGCACTGCTGTGTGTACCAGCCCCTTGCCCCAACAAGCAGCCCGGCGATTCTCCCTGACTCCCTCCTACTGCGGTCAGAGAGCCAGTGACCAGTCAAGTGGTCCACATCTCTGGGCTCTGAACTCACCCCTCAGCTATGCCCCCAGGACAACGGGGCTCTTTCTGCACAAGATGGGCACGAGGGACTCTGGCATGGACTTGTGACCTGAGGGATAGGGCTGCCCCAGGGCATATCCCAGCCTTGGTCACACTTGTGGACATTGACTGGCCTTGAGCCAGGGTGGACCAAAGAGAAAGAGAGGTTCTCCTGCCTGCCTGTCCCAGAAGGCTCCCTGGAGGAGAGGTCAACACTCCCCTCCAGCTCCTTGACGCGCCCATGTCTCCGGTCCTGGTGGGTGGGCCTGGTAGGTGATCCTGCATGGGGCTCCCCGCTCAGTGCAATGGGGAGCCTGAATAGCACCTGCCCTGGAGCTAACAATGTCCCAGAACACCCACATGCCAGTCCCTGTGGGTCAAGAGGAAGGAACCAAAGGTAGTTTGGTGGAGAGACACCGCTCAGCTGGGCACTGCCCTGGGAAAAGGAGATGTGTCCCCAGCCTCCAGGGAACCTCTACTCCGAGGAAGGATTTGGCTCCTGCCCTCTCCTTGTTAAGACCCCTCCCCCTCTCAGAGCCCCCGGCCCTCACTGGAGGAAGAATCAGTCTGCTGGGACAGTTGCACCCACACATCACAATACAGAGACCAAGAAGACCCAGGGAGATGAGCCTGGTGACTGGCTTTTGAGGTGGGAGGGACTAAATAAGGACCCTGCCCATCCCACCTACCTCTCCCAGAGGACACTAGGAGAGCTTCTGGGCAGGGACTGTGGGCAGGGAATGTTTGGGCTTGGGGAGACAGCCGGTTGGGGCTTAAAGAAGAGTGGAGGGTGCAGGGAAGAGCTTCTGGGGTTACTCTCCTCTCATGATCAGGAGCATCTCAAAGATTGATGGGAGTAGCCAGTCTCATCCCTGAGGCAGCCCAGCACAGGAAAAGCCCAGGTTTTGCCCAGGTTTCTGACTCGCGCCTAAAGCCCTTTCACATCCTCTTCCCTCTTCCCCGCAGCCCACACCCCCGGGCGCCGGGAGAGATCAGTGGGGGGCAGGAAGCGAGGTTCCAGCCCTCGGCGCCCTCCGCGGGACAGCTGTTCTGCGCAGCTGCTGGGGGCTCTGGGGGCTGCGGCGGATTTGATTTGTTTCAGACCCCAAAATAGCCCTCGTAGCAGGAAGCAGCCCCCTCCCCTGACCCCTCCAGGACTCTCCATCCGGGGGCTGAATTGACACCTTGAAGGTTCTGCCCCGCCCTCCCCCTGCAGTCACCCTCTGGTCTCGAGAGACCCACTTCATTTCTCTCTCCTTAGCCGTCTCCCCTCCTCCAGGAAGTCTGCCTGGACACCCCCTCCCCCCACCGTGCCTGCAGCGGCTCTTTGCCCACACACGATCCCCAGCCAGGCTCTTGGGAGGTCGGACGCGGGGGAGTCTATGGCTGAGGGCCTGTGGCCAGGCACGGGCGGACTGCGGAGGGCACACAAAGACGCGGGCTGCCCTGGCCTTTGATGAGTAATCGCCGTTCCCTGGAGCCACGATTCCACTCGGCCCCTTGCCCCCGCCCCCCTCCAACTCCTCAAATAAGACTCTTTTTTGTTCTGAGGACACAATGCGAGAAAATGTCACCCAGGGGGCGTGCCCCCTGGCCCCAGCCCTCAAAACCGGAGCTCTTAATCACCAGACCTCCTTCCTCCCCAGCTTGCCTCACCAGCAGCTGGCTGAGCTGGGGGAGGGGGTGACAGTAGGGGTAGGGGGACAGCTACCACCTTCTGGGGTTAGACTTACTCCAGCTTGACTGCCAAGCCGGTCACTTTCCTCCCTCCCTGGATGCGGTGCTGGCACCAGTTCCTCACAAAGCCCAGTTTTGCTCAGTTCTCAGCTGCCATCCAACCTGCCCAAGTCCCCCAGCAGGGAGAATGTCAGCTCATAAAAAATGCACAACGTGAGAGTTAAATTTTATTTGGGTTAAATTTTATTTGGGGCAAAATGAGGACTGCAGCCCAGGAGACAGCACCTCAGATAGCTCTGAGAAACTTCCAAAGAGGCTGGTCAGTATATATGCCATTTTGGTGAAGCGGGAATACCTGCAATCAAGCACATATTTTTCCAGAAAGTTTCTGCTAGTCATGAGGAGCAGTTGTCACCATGAAGGATTTTAGTACTTTTCTAGATATGAGAAGATACAAGAATTGAGCTCCTGAAATTTGCTCCTGAAAATATCTAACTCCCAGCACAGAGTGCCTCATTTCTGCTCTACCCTGAGCTCCTTTCAGGGTCTGAAGGTTAGCAACTACAGCAGCGTGTGACTTAATCCTTGTAGAGGTAGATGATAAGTGTCCATGGCAAGTGCCAGTTTGTAGTTGACAGAGAAGAGCCTTGAAAACGCACCAAAAGCCCCAGAAAGGGGCTCTACCAGAGAACGATGCCAACACGTTGATAAATGCTACAAAGAAGTAAAAGAGCATGACAGAGTGATGGTAGGGGAGGAGGGTAGAGGTCCTCTCCAGCAAGGCTAGAAAGAGAGCTTTCCATGCAAAGGCCCTGTGGCCTGTGATGGTATTAAGAAGTAATTTGGAGGGCCAAAACTGCCCCCTCCATTATACCCCTAAGCATCCTTCTTCACCTGCCCCAAATAAACGCGGTCTAAATAAGAACAGTGCTTGCTATGCACACAGTTGCTAGATGGTCCCTGTCCAAAAGCATGACTGCTCCCAAAACCCTTCTATATTGAAATTCTGGAAACTTCACTGCTGCTGCTGCTGCTAAGTCACTTCAGTCATGTCCGACTCTGTGCGATCCCAGAGATGGCAGCCCACCAGGCTCCCCCGTCCCTGGGATTCTCCAGGCAAAAACACTGGAGTGGGTTGCCATTTCCTTCTCCAGTGCATGAAAGTGAAATGTGAAAGTGAAGTCACTCAGTCATGTCTGACTCTTCGAGACCCCATGGACTGCAGCCTACCAGGCTCCTCCATCCATGGGATTTTCCAGGCAAGAGTACTGGAGTGGGATACCCTCGTCTTTTTGTTTATTGGAATATAGATGTAATGTTGTGTTAGTTTCAGGTGTACAGCAAAATGATTCAGTTATATTATTTTCTCAGATTCTTTTCCCATATAGATTATTATGGAATACTGAGTGTAGAGTTCCCAGTACTATACAGTAGGTCCTTGTTGATTATCTTTTTTACATACAGTAGTGTTTATATGTTCATTCAAAACTCCTAATTTACGCCCCACGCCTCTTTTTCTTTTTTAGTCCTCACAACTCATGCACCAAATCCACCCATCTGATCTGCTCTCCCTCCCAAACCTACATTGACCTGCCCACTTCCTCTGCCTCCACTGTCACTCTCCAGCTAATACCGTTGGGGATCTGGGCCACTTTGGTGGCCTCTATCTGGTGTTCCAGCTCCACTGTGTCCCCTATGATGCATTTTCCACAGAGGAGACAGAGCAATCTTTATGAGGTGAAAATTAGATCATGTCACACCCTTGCTTAAAAATCTCTGAAGACTTATTGCTTTGAGAATGAAACTCAAATTCTCCTTTATTGGGTTGGCCAAAAAGTTCTTTGGGATTTTTCCATAAGCTGTTACGGAAAAACCCAAATGAGCGTTTTTGTCAATCCAGTAGAAGCAGGGAGAATGGAAGATTCACATGAGAGAAATGTTTGTGGGTTCTCACTGAGTATGAGGGAAGACATCAAGAAAATAGTCAAATCAGAAGGCTGAGGATGATGCTACTACATCAGTCTAAGAGTGTGAGCTAAATAATTAAATTTGTGGACCTGAGATTCAGTGGGGAAAAAAAGAAATCCAAACTCTTTTATTTTGATCCACAGGACCTAGTGGGAATGGCCTCCCCAACTTTTCCCACCTCGTTTCCTACCACTCCTGTCTTTCCTTTTCTCAATGGGCTCTAGCAGAGAAAAAGGAAGATTTCAACCCAGCATGTGATTCCCCAGGCCATTCATATATTTATTCATTCATTCAGACTCTGGTATTGAATCGCTGCCACACATCAAGCATTGATTAGATATGGAGATACAGAGATAAACAGGGGCTTACAGTCTAGTGGGGGAGGCAGACAGATAGTAGAGATATGCCTGGGAAACTGGGAAAGGCTTCACAGCTTTGAGATCAGACTTCAAGGAGGAGCCCAAGTTCACCAAGCAAAAATCAGGGTCAGAATTTTCGGTTGAGGGGGTGATGTCCGCCGAGGCAATAACCCTGAAAGAACGTGGGCTGCTTGGTGGGGTAAAGGGTGGTGTGGATGGATCAAGGAGCATGCTGGGAAATGCACTTGGCTGCAGAAGCAAGGGTCAGACCATGAATGGACTTGGATGCTCGTTAGGACTTTGGATTTATCTTTAGGCTACAAGGCTACAGCCAAGATTTTAAAGCAGAGATGTGCATAATCAGATTTGTGTTTTAGAAAGAGCTCTCTGGCAGCAATACAGATGGATGATAGATTAGAGAGGGGACAGACTGGAGTCAGAGAGACAGACCAGTTCCGGAAAGAAATAACATAGGCTGAACCAGGGCAGGGGTGGCAAGGGAGTGAGAAAAGGGCACATTCCAGGTAAGACTGTCTGGACTTTTGGTGAATATGAGAAAGTAAAGCATGAGACGAGACAGGTTGATGCTGATACCCACACCTCAGGTCAGGGTGATTGGCAGAGTGGCAGGGCCGCCCCTGGGAGGAACAGCACAGAACAAGAACAACTTAGAATCGGTGTGGCGGGTTCAGCCTGGGTGCATTCAGATGCAGGCAGGGGGGTCTGGCTGTCAGCTGGGAAGGAGGCTGTGCTTGCAAATGAGATACTGACAGAGAGAAGCGAGGATCTCAGCGTAGGTTCCCCAGTCTCCCAGGGACGATGCCTCTCACAAGAGTCCCCTCCCCAGAGGTCTGTCCCTGAATTGGGGGCTGCCGAGGGGAAGTAGGGGCAGGACGCTCTGCACCGTGCACCTGCAGAAATTAGGGAAGGCCAGGGGTCCAGGGCAAGGGGCAGTGCTGGGAACCACGAATGGTAGGAGCCCCATGGTTACGGAATCCTTTCTTCAGCTGTAGCAGAGGGCCTCAAAAATCACCCAGCTGATCGGATCCTCATGTCTTACAGATGGAGAAACTGAGGCTCAGGTGGGTAGAATGGCCTGGCTAAAACCGCCCCCCAAGTTGCTCTTCCTTTGGGTTGGGGGGGGTGATTAGATTTGCATTTGATTTATGCTCTATCTGCCCATTTCCACAGAACCTGGCACCCCACTCCCCCCACCACCCTGAGTGTGACAGAGGAGGCAGCCAGAGCCCAGGCCAAGGGGAGGTGTGTCTGTCAGGCCTCTGGGGCTCTCAGAGCTGAACGCTCCAGCTCCCTAGAGAGCGCCACCCTGCAGTCCACTCGAGGACACTGGCTCCTCCTAGTGGTCACAAGGAGCACTGCTCTGGGTCCCAGGTCAGCGTGGAGTCCCAAGTCCCTGGAGCATAGGACCTCAGTTCCCTCTGACCAATCTCCAGAATGGGCCCAGCCCCTGTTCGTCATTCCCCAACAGAGGACTGCAACTGTAGGACATTCACTCTCCCCTAGCGAGACCCTCTCTCTTCCAGGCCAGACTCCTAGGCCATGGCTGATGTGTCTCCATGGCTTATAAACCACATCCCACCCTGTTACACCCTGATACTTTTGCCAGATGCAAAGCTCCTCCGGGCACTAACCATGCTTACTTCATCTCTATTTCTTCAGTCTGTGTGCCTCAAACGTACTGTGTGCTCAGTGAATGGCCACTGGGCTCAGATCACCTCCTCTTTGCACACACTCCCAGGACCAGCACCTTCCTCTTAGTTTCAGCTCATCATGAAGCTCCCCTTTAAAAAAAACCCAGATTACTCTGCGTGGCTGGTGCCAGGTCCCTCCAGGCTTCAGGGGGAATGGAGAAGCACCTCCCAAACCTGCATCCAGCTGTCTGTAGGGGTCTGTACTGAGCCCCCAGCCCTCCAGGCTCCAGCCTTCCCTGCCCGCCTCCCTGACTCCACCTCAGAGAGTGAAGGTGAATCAGAGATGTTATCAAGGCTTTGTCAGCACTTCCCAGACCCCATCCTTCTCTTTTTTTCCACATGGTCTTTTAAAAATTTAAGATTTTTGCTTACTCAACAATCCTGAAAAAAAGGAAAAGAAATTTTAAAAATTTTTAAATTCTGAGGGAGGGGAGGTGGTGTCATTTTCATGATTTTTTCCTCCTTTTTTATGTAAAGAGTCAGCTGTGTGCGGCATCCAACCAGGGTGCAATGTTTTCATCACTCCTGGCTGTGCCTGCATTTCTGAGGAAGCGAGAAGAAAAGGTCCTGTGTGAGGGAGGCATCCTGCCCTGGGGACAGGGTTGGATGTGATTATAGCAGCAACTAACATCTGCAAAAGTCCTGAAGTGATTCTGTGCAAGACTTTTGAACATGAAAGGTATATTCTCCCATGTCCATTTAGCAGAGGAGGAAACTGAAGCAAATATGTTGCTCAAGGTCACAGAACTGGCAAGAGTGACAAAGCTGGGACCTATGTCTCCTGATTCTCAGTTCACTGTCTTTTCTCTCCAAGAGAGCTGCCTCCTCTACACAATCTATGACCTTTCAGAGACCAAGGAAGGGAGGGGAATATTGCTACCAAAGTTCCTTAAGAGCCAGAACCTCAAGGAGTGGGTGACCCTACGTGGTAGCTGTACTACTGCCAGAAACCCAGCCCAAAGCAAGGCAGGAGTGAGGAAGAACTACTTCGATTTCTATTTCACCCCACCTTCTACCAGAGCCTCCCACAGGCATAACTTACCAGGAAATAGTGGGCAAACTGGGTTGATATACACAGAATGACTGGCCTCCCTACCTACAGGCAGGACAGAAATGGATCTGGGATTAAACTAAGATGGACCAGCACACTCGGATACACTTAGTGTTACAGGAGTCTAATGTGGTGCCTGATACACAGCAGGCATTCAAGAAACACATGAATACATAGAATAGTTAATAATATCTATCCAGTGAAGTGTTCAGCTCAGTTCAGTTCAGTCGCTCAGTTGTGTCCCACTCTTTTCGACCCCATGAATCGCAGCACGCCAGGACTTCCTGTCCATCACCAACTCCCGGAGTCTACCCAAACCCATGTCCATCGAGTCGGTGATCTCATCCAGCCATGTCATCCTCTGTTGTCCCCTTCTCTTCCCACCCCCAATCCTTCCCAGCATCAGGGTCTTTTCCAATGAGTCAACTTTTCGCATGAGGTAGCCAAAGTATTGGAGTTTCAGCTTCAACATCAGTCCTTCCAATGAACACCCAGGACTGATCTCCTTTACAATGGACCGGTTGGATCTCCTTGCAGTCCAAGGGACTCTCAAGAGTCTTCTCTAACACCACAGTTCAAAAGCATCAATTCTGCGGCATTCAGCTTTCTTCACCATCCAACTCTCATATCCATACATGACTACTGAAAAAGCATAGCCTCGACTAGACCAACCTTTGTTGGCAAAGTAATGTCTCTGCTTTTAAAAATGCTATCTAGGTTGGTCATAACTTTCCTTCCAAGGAGCAAGCGTCTTTTAATTTCATGGCTGCAATCACCATCTGCAGTGATTTTGGAGCCCAAAAATAAAGTCTGACACTGTTTCCATTGTTTGCCAATCTATTTTCCATGAAGTGATGGGACCAGATGCCATGATTTTAGTTTTCTGAATGTTGAGCTTTAAGCCAACTTTTTAACTCTCCTCTCTCACTTTCATCAAGAGGCTTTTTAGTTCCTCTTCACTTTCTGCCATAAGGGTGGTGTCATCTGCATATCTGAGGTTATTGATATCTCTCCCTGCACTCTTGATTCCAGCTTGTGCTTCATCCAGCCCAGCGTTTCTCATGATGTACTCTGCATATAAGTTAAATAAGCAGGGTGACAATATACAGCCTTGAGGTAGTCCTTTCCCTATTTGGAACCAGTCTGTTGTTCCATGTCCAATTCAAACTGTTGCTTCCTGACCTGTATACAGGTTTCTCAAGAGGCAGGTCAGATGATCTGTTATTCCCATCTCTTTCAGAATTTTCCACAGGCTATTGTGATCCACACAGTCAAAGGCTTTGGCATAGTCAATAAAGCAGAAGTAGATGTTTTTCTGGAACTTTCTTGCTTTTTCGATGATCCAACAGATGTTGGCCATTTGATCTCTGGTTCCTCTGCCTTTTCTAAAAGCAGCTTGAACATCTGGAAGTTCACGGTTGACATATTGCTGAAGCCTGGCTTGGAGAATTTTGAGCATTACTTTACTAGCGTGTGAGATGAGTGCAATTGAGCAGTAGTTCGAGCATTCTTTGGCATCGCCTTTCTTTGGGATTGGAATGAAAACTGACCTTTTCCAGTCCTGTGGCCATTGCTGAGTTTTCCAAATTTGCTGGCATATTAAGTACAGCATTTTCACAGCATCATCTTTTAGGATTTGAAATAGCTCAACTGGAGTTTGATCACTTCCACTAACTTTGTTTGTAGTGATGCCCGCTTGACTTCACATTCCAGGATGTCTAGCTCTAGGTGAGTGATCACACCATCGTGATTATCTGGGTCATGAAGATCTTTTTTGTACAGTTCTTCTGTGTATTCTTGCCACCTTTTCTTAATATATTCTGCTTCTGTTAGGGCCATACCATTTCTGTCCTTTATCGAGCCCATCTTTGCATGAAATGTTCCCTTGGTATCTCTAATTTTCTTGAAGAGATCTCTAGTCTTTCCCATTCTGTTGTTTTCCTCTATTTCCTTGCAGTGATTGCTGAGGAAGGCTTTCTTATCTTTCCTTGCTATTCTTTGGAACTCTGCATTCAGATGGGAATATCTTTCCTTTCCTCCTTTGCTTTTCGCTTCTCTTCTTTTCACAGCTATTTGTAAGGCCTCTTCAGGAAGCCATTTTGCTTTTTTGCATTTCGTTTCCATGGGGGTGGTGTTAATCCCTGTCTCCTGTCCAATGTCACGAACCTCCATCCACAGTTCATCAGGCACTCTGTCTATCAGAGCTAGTCCCTTAAATCTGTTTCTCACTTCCAATATATAATCATAAGGGATTTGATTTAGGTCATACCTGAATGGTCTGGTGATTTTCCCTACTTTCTTCAATTTAAGTCTGAATTTGGCAATAAGGAGTTCATGATCTGAGCCACAGTCAGCTCCTGGTCTTGTTTTTGCTGACTGTATAGAGCTTCTCCATCTTTGGCTGCAAAGAATATAATCAATCTGATTTCGGTGTTGACCATCTGGTGATGTCCATATGTAGAATCTTCTCTTGTGTTGTTGGAAGAAGGTGTTTGCTATGACCAGTGTGTTCTCTTGGCAAAACTGTATTAGCCTTTGCCCTGCTTCATTCTGTACTCCAAGGCCAAATTTGCCTGTTACTCCAGGTGTTTCCTGACTTCGTACTTTTGCATTCCAGTCCCCTATCATGAAAAGGACATCTTTTTGGGTGTGAGTTCTACAAGGTCTTGTAGGTCTTCATAGAACCGTTCAACTTCAGCTTCTTCAGCGTTACTGGTTGGGGCATAGGCTTGGATTACTGTGATATTGAATAGGAAGATTAAATAATAACCCTTAACATTTGCTGAGTGCCAGTGCTCCTCTGGAGAAACCACAAACATGATTTAAAATGGTCTAACAAACGCCTAGATGCAGAAGGTGCTCATTAAGCATGCCTCCCTCCCCTCTCCCCTCCTGAATGAGTTCAGTTTAATCAAGCAGGAGCCTGGGGAGCACTGTTTGAAGCACTGCGTGGTCTAAGCACAGGGCCCTCAAAGGGCAATCAGCGTGGCCTCCAGAGGTTTCAGGGCAAGGGGGACCAACAAGCCAACACATGAACGATCCAGGGCTGAGGCGGCTCCCTTCTGCACGGAAGACAGGGTGCTTCCAGGTCCTGCTGCAGCACAGAAGACCCCTGAGAGGAAGAGAAGGAGCAGGGGACCGCGACTGGGCACCTCCCGCAGCAGGATCTGAGAGCTGTTGCCGAGGGAAGGGAGCACTGGGACAGGAAGACGGCCCGACCCACTCCCATCCCCAAACCCCCAGGCCAGTCCCCAGCCTCACTCCCCTTTCACCTCCATCTCCACCAGAAGTGGCCCCAGGTTTTTCATCCCTCTTCATCCCTCCAATGGACCCAAATCCCACCCTGGCCCCTAGTCCTCCCGGCCCTCCCATAGGGCCCCCTGGGGCTCCCAGCCTGTGACTGGCAGACTCCCTTCTATCTTCCCCTCTGTCGGGAACAACTGGTCCCACGTGGCAGCCCCTCCTGAAGCCTGTTCAGTTGAAGGCTTTTCTTCTCTCACACCCTGAGCACCTTGCAGCTTGGAGGGGAGACAAGAATCCTTGCTTTCAATTTCTTTTTTCCTTCTTCTCTTCTTTATTGAAGCTCCTGCAATCCATCTACCTTGCCCCCAGCTTGTCACTATCTGTTCCTTAATCCACCTCCCTGAACCTCATCCTCACCAGAAACTACACCTCCTCTGAAATCTCTAACTCCAAACGCCACCTCCTGTCCTTCCACCTTGCTTCTCAGGTCCTGTGGTGCCCACACTTCAAGCTCATTGAGACCTTCTTGTCAAGTACCACTTTCTCACTAGCCATTAAGCCCTTCCTGACTCCCCTCCGCTTTTAGCCCAGCCTGGATTCTGAGGTCCACCCCTGGCAGTCCCTCTACCCACCCTTCTCCTCTTTCTGCTGTCATAACCCACAGGGCAAAATCCCAACCCTGGAAGCAATTAGCCATCCACATTCCTCAAGCCTGGCGTGAGTAGCTGGCCCTGGCTGCAGAGAATCTCGACGCTGAGCAGGTTCCTGGGTATTGATGCTCACAGACCTCAGTGGGCTTGACTCTGCCCAGCTGGCCTGCTGTGTTTCTCTGGTAGCTTTGCTTTCACTACCCAAGACATCTCTTTGCTTCCTTCTTCTCCTCCCGCCTCTCAACCAATGACCCTACATGTATTTAACTGAGAAACCATCTGACCTGACTGCCATTTCCCACCACCAAACCCTAAACTTCCTGCATCCTGCATCACACCGTCCGTCCTCCTCCTCTCGGCTTGAGATTGCGATGCCTCCACCTGTACTCCTTGCTTTTCCTAAGACTGCTCCTTCAGTGAACTAGCCTCTGGAATCATCATTTCTCACCACCTGGTAATTTCTATCAGTAATTTCTATCAGGACTGAGTAACTCCCAGGGGTGAGGGATTCCCCCTCTCCCCACATCATTCTCCAGCTTCTACCTCATTTCTCTTCTCTGCTTCCCCAAAGAATTGTTGACACACTCAGTTTCCATTTCCCTGCTTCCTATTCTGTTTTTCTTCCCTCATGCTTACAAAGAATAGTTAATGACAGGAAAATTCTCATAAAAGAATGTAAAGTGGATATAGGCTGGATATAAAGCTGCATATTCTGTCTCATTCCAATTATTTATACATTAAAAATGAAGGAAAGAGCAAAATTCTAACAGTGGTCATTTGTGAATGTTGGGATTAAAGGCGATTTTTGTTTGCTTTGGATGCTTTCCTTTTTTCCTATTTTCTTCAGTAAACACATTTTACCTTTTTATAATCCAAAAAAGTAAAATATATATGAGAGAATAGAAGCCTCTCTTTAATTAAAAGTCTATTGTGTCTCTGCCTAAGTAGAATATATGTCTTCTTGTACTGCCAAATCGTCACAGCTTTTTATCTTCTGTAACTATTTGTTAGAAGTTTAGGGAGACAGCTTTTGCCATATATTCTTATGTATGCTTTCTCCTTTTCACCATCTTTCTTTCTTATTCTTTTAGTTTTCATTTTAATCAAAGATATATATGGACATAGTTAAATAATTCAAAGAGTTTCAGAAGCCTTACAAAGACAAACAGAAGTCCTTGTATCTTTTCTTTGGGTATTTTCCTTCACGTTTCTAAATCACATGCTTGTAGAACTATTTGCTGAATGTTTAGTTGTCAGTATTACTTATGGAAGTTGCAGATTTAGCTCATACATACACATCATCTTCATTCCTCGCCTTCCCAATAAAGGTGCCGTCTCACCTTTTATGAGATCATTAAGTGCTTGTATTATTAAGACTATGAGAATGTTCTTCACATCGAGCCAGTTAGTGTACTATGATACTATTTCCTACCTTGGAAAACTTCATTTTCTCTGGAATTAAACTTGCCTTTTTAGAAATTTTGCTTATTTTCTTTCTTTTTTTTTTTTTTTTTAGAAATTTTGCTTGTTTTCTATGTGCTTATTGCTAATCCCCACACTCTGACAAAAATTAAAATCTTCTCTCAGTATTTTCAAACAGATTTTTAAATTTTTACTTGTTTATTTATTTTTGGCTGTGCTGGATCTTAGTTGCTGTGTGGACTATTCTCTAGATGTGGTGCCAGGGCCTCTCACTGTGGTGGCTTCTCTTGTTGCAGAGCATGGGTTCTAGGCACACAGGCTTCAGTAGTCGCGCCTCTGGGCTCCAGAGCACTGGCTTAGTCGTTGTAGCACGTGGACTTACCTGCTCTCCGGCAGGAGGGATCCTTTCAGCCCAGGGATCAAACCTGCGTTCTCTTCAGGCAGATTCTTTACCACTGAGGGAAAGTGAAAGTGTTAGTTGTTCAGTCGTGTCCGACTCTTTGCGACCCCGTGGACTGCAGGCTCCTTTGTCCATGGAATTCTCCAGGCAAGAATACTGCAGTGGGTAGCCATTCCCTTTCTCCAGGGGATCTTCCTGACCCAGGAATCAAACTTGGGTCTCCTGTATTGCAGGTGGATTCTTTATCATCTGAGCCACCAGGCAAGCCCCAAACGAAATATTTTTCTCACAATATTCTCCCTGGAGCCCTGCTTCCTCCTGCTCCTTTAACCACCATTCTAGAGATCCCTTTGGCCTCTCTTGTGGTTGGATCTCCTATTTCCTAAATCCTTTAAAATTTTTTTCTCCTTCTTTTGCTGAAATACAGCTCATCCCTAAGTAGCTTCCTGAGAAATGGTACATGGAAGGTAAAAAATTTAAGATCTTGTATTCTGAAAATGCCTTGATTTCTCACATGTTCAGAAGGCTGCATATAGAATACTAGGTAGCAAATCAGTTTCCCTTAGAATTTGAAAGCCTTGCTCTGTTATATCCTAAGTTCCAGTGAGACTGGTAAAATGTTCATGACATCCATTCCAATTCTTTTCTCTCTGGGAGCACTGAGAATCCCCTTTTTGTCCTCATCGTCCTGAAAGTTCCTGATGATGAGTGCTGGTGTCAAGCTCTCTTTTTCATTTGCTGTGCCCTCCTGGTTGTGATCTTTTAATCTGAAATTCATATCCTTCAGTTCACTATGTTGTCTATTCATCACATCTTCCTCCTTTGCTTTCTCTGTCCTTATTTTCTGCAAATCTTATCAGTAGATGTCAGACCTGAATGGATTCTCCAGTCTCTTCTCTCCTACTACCCATCTCTATCTTTTGTTCTATTTTCTGGGAATAATTTATCTCCCAGTTCCTCTATTGAATTTTTTATGTTAAATTTCATCTCAAAATTTTAATCTCCAAGAGCTTTTTAATGTTTTCAATGACACATTCAACAAATATTTACAGAGAATCGAGCATATGCCAGGCATTCTTCTAGGTGACAGGGATCTAACAGTGAAGAAAGACAAAAACCGCTGTTTTTAGGAGTTTATTTATACTCTATTTCTTTGAAAAACAACAACAACTCTATTGAGGTGTAGTTTCCATGAAGTAAAAGGAACCTATTTAAGTGTGATTAAATGTGGTCAACTTTGTCAAATTAATACACCCATGTAACCACCACCACAATCAGGATATAGAAAATTCTCACCATGCCAGAAAGTTCCCTTGAGTCCCCTTCCACTTGATCATCCCCTTATCCTGGGCCCAAGCATCCACCAATCTGCTTTATGGCAATACAGATTAGACTTACCTCTTCTTGAGTTTCACATAAATGGAATTTTAAATTTTCACTCTTCTGCACCTGGCTTCTCTCACGAAGAAAATGGTTTCAGACTTTTCTATTGCTGCTGTATCAGTCATTTCGTCTCACCGCTGGGTAGTATTCCACTGCACCCCGCAGATTTCTACCTATTCACCTTGTCACCTTGTGACCACAACCTTGTGGGGCTGTTCCCAGTTTGAGATTAGGAACAAAGTTGAAATAAACATTTGTACACAAGCCTTTGTACGGACATAGGTTTTTGCTTTTTTGGAATAAATATCTAGGGATGAAATCGCTGAATTGCATAGTTATATGTTGAAGTTTATAAGAAAATGCCAAACAGTTTTCCAAAGTGGTTGTACTATTTTACAGTTCCACCAGCAGAGTCCAATTATTCTACATTCTTTCCAGGAGTTGATATTTTTAGGCTTTTTCATTTTAATCATTTTAGAGGATGTAGAGTAGTAACTTGTTGCATTTTAATTTGCATTTCCTTGGTAACTAATCTTCTCATATGTTTGTTAGCTTTTTGATGCTAAGAAACTTTGATGAAGGATCCATTCAAATCTTTTGTCTATTAAAAATTTTTTTAAACTGAGTTTATATTCTTGTTCTTGAGCTGTAAGAGTTCTTTACATGTTTTGGATACAAGTCCTTTGTCACAAAAATACGTTGCAGATATTTTCTCCCAATTTGCAGCTTAAATTTTTTCCCTAACAGTCTGATTCAAAAAACAAAAGTTTAAATTTTAATGGAGTCTAATTTATCCATTTTTTTCCTTCTATGATTTGTGTCTTTTGTGTCCTATGTAAGAAATTCTTACCATAGTCTTGAAGATTTTGTCTTGCTTTTCTTCTAGAAGTTCTATGAATTTGGCTTTTATGTTTGAGTCCATGATTCACTTCATGTTAACTTTTGTGTGTGGAGAAGGATTAAGGTAAAGTACTTTCATTTTTCCATATGGATATTCACTTACTCCTGTGTCATTTTTTGAAAAGACAATCCATTGATCATTGAATTACATTGTCATCTTTGTAAAAAAAAAAACTGATTACAGATGTGAGGGTTTATTTCTAGATTCTCTGTTCTGTTCTGTTGAGAATCAACACCACATCTTCCAGCTTACTGTAGCTTTATGGATAAATGGATGCTATATCCTCCATATACACTAAATCTTCTGTGTTTTCTTTTTCAGAATAGTTTTGCCAATTCTAGGTCCTTTGTAATTCTATTTAAATTTTAGAATTAACTTGTCAATTTTTATCCAAAAGAAATTTGCTGGAATTTTGTTTGGGATTGCTTTGAATCTATAGATTAATGTGAGGAGAATTGATATTTTAATAACATTGAATTTTTCTTCAATGAATATGGTGGATCTCTCCATTTCTTTAGGGGTCTTTTAAATTTTTTCTTAGCAATGTTTGTAGTTTTTATCAGACATGTGGTATTGGATTTATCCCTAAGTATTTCATTCTTTTTGATTGCTATTGTAAGGGGTATTTTTAATTTTCAATTTCCATCTTTCAGTTTGTTTATCAACCTTACATCTTGCATCCTTGCTACACTCACTTATTGGTTCTAATTATTTCTTTCTAAAATGTTTAGGATTTTCTTCATATACAATAAACAAAAGCAGTTATGCTGTATCTTTTCCTATCTGTATGCCTCCTATTTGTTTTGCTGTGCCTGTTATAGCTTTGTACTGGCAAAGACCTCCTAATATTGAATAGAAGTGATGGAAGTGGACATGTTTACCTTGACCTTGATTTTAAGGGAAACCACCTTTCATCTCTACCTATTTTTCTTAATAGCATCTGCTCTCACTTCATGCGTCTTTCATGGTTCTTTGCCTTTACTTGAGGATAATCAGGTATAGTGTTGGTTGGTTAGTTGGTTTAGATTTTCCATGCTCTTTGCCGTGTTTTTGATTCTGCCAAGTTTTTTGTTTGTGTTCTTTTGTTTTTGTTTTGCTTAGTTGTTTTTG
Source organism: Antilocapra americana (assembly GCA_007570785.1). Classification (NCBI taxonomy): domain Eukaryota; kingdom Metazoa; phylum Chordata; class Mammalia; order Artiodactyla; family Antilocapridae; genus Antilocapra; species Antilocapra americana. The sequence goes on along the minus strand of ML664177.1, from coordinate 17,995,996 downwards.
TTTGTTTTGCTTTTCTTTTTCACTTTACGGCTTTTTCAAATGGACTTACATCACTCTCTATTCACATCTGAAAGTGAGGTACTGCAGACTGCTGATTAGTCCCCAAATACTTTCTTCCTGATACTTGGCTGCCCAGCTAAAAGATACATTTTCTAGCCTCTTCTGTGACTAGATGAGGTCATGGAGCCACGTTTCACCAATAAACTGAAGTGGAATTTCTATGTGCTGCTTCTGCCTCATATGCTTACAACAAAATTGCTGCCCTGATTTTCCTCTGTTTTCCTTCCTGCAAGCTGGAACACAGATGGCCCATGATTAAATGAAGACAATCTTTTAGGGGATGACAAACCAGTGAAAGGAAACTGGGTCTGTGAATGACCTGTGGAACAAAGAGAAACTAAATTCTATCTTCTTTAGTCCACTGTATTTTGGGGTCTCCTTGGTATAGCAAATCAAACTCTGCTCTAACTGATATTCTAGCTAATGCAAGCACTGAAAACCTGGCTGGAAGCTTCACTGGTGTGAATGTCCAGGAGTGAGTTTCACTCCAAGACAGTGGCTCTCCAGGTGTGGTCCAGATAACCTGGGGGTCCTTGAGGCCCTTTCAGGGGGTACTTGAAGTCAAAATTATTTTCATGACAATACTCAACTATTATTTACCTTTTTCACTGTCATTCTCTTCTGAGTGTCAGCAGAGTTTTCCAGAGGCTACATGACCTGTGATAGCATAACAGAATGAATGAAGAACCTCAGATTTGCAAAAATGTAAAACACTGCCACTCTTCTCATTAAATATTTTTACCTGAAAACTATAGTTATTTTTCATAAAAATATATTGACACAGTTTATTGTTATTTTTAAATGAGAAAGTAAATATTCTTTAATTTTTTCATTTCAATCTTGAATATGTATAATCCATCTTTTTTTAATTTGATGTATAGTTGTTTTACAATGTTGTGTTAGTTTCAGGTGTATAGCCCAGGGATTAACATATACCTGAAAAAGTATATGTATATAAATAAGTAATATATATATTTTCCAGATGCTTTTCCCTTGTAGGTTATTACAAAATATTGAGTATAGTTCCCTGTGTTACATAGTAGGTGCTTGTTGGTTACCATTTTATATATAGTAATATGTATATGTTAATCCCCAAACTCCTAATTTCTGCCTCCCCCCATAATTCATTTTTAAAAGCTCTTTGGAATACTTAACAACTTTGAAGAACACAGAAGTTCCTAAGATCAAAAAATTTAAGAACCATTGCACAAGGATGACCTGCCAAGGTTCTTTCAGTGGGGATTTCCACCTGTTAGGATCTGTGGGGTTTTCTTCTGCTTAGAAACCTTCAGAGACCTCTCACTGCACTTAGAACCTTTTTAGAAAGCCTGCGTCTGGGGCTTGCTTATTTCACCACTGTCATGGCAGGTAACTCTCCCAGTCCCATTCACTCATTATAGTTCGACCACACTGGGTTCCTTCAGGGCCCCAAGGTCCAACCTGCCTGGAGGTCTCTGCACAGTAGGGAAACAGCTCCATGGTGGCACCCTGGCAACCTTACACGTCTCAACAGAGTCCATATCAGCAACGCTGGAACCTCAGTGAAATTTGTCTTGCAGAACACCACGTGATCCTCCTGTGACAAAAGAGAGGCTGGTGAGGAGCTGCTGCAAGGCCACTTTTTACTCATTTCCTTATCTACCAGGAAAGCTGTCAGGAGATAGTTTCTCCTAGCCTTTGGGTTGCTGAGGTCTGAAGCTTTCTGTCTCACCCACCCCACCACTCCGTTAGGGCGCAGGCTCCTCAGCAACAGGGCGTCCTAAACTCTGGCCCCATTTGTTTCTGTGATGCACTGCTCAAAGGTCATTAGGAGTTAGCATCTTCGGCTACTCTTCCTTTTGGTGTCTGAATCAGTAATAAGCTGTCTGAATCTAAAAAGGGCTCCTTGTCTCTTTACCGGCCAAATCTCCCTGCCATGCCATTCCTTGGGCTGGACATGTCAATGTTATTCTCTCTTCCCATCCCTCCCAACCTTTCACAACTAACTTTTTTACTTCTTGCTGTAAACGTCATCTCCTCGTGGAGCCCTCCTTGACTAGCTGGCTCAAAACAGATACATTGTATCAGACACGGTTGGTCACAGTTCCAATATCCATTCTTCCTTGCATCCTGTTCCTTGCTAACAAGCAGCCTCATTTTGATTTTTTAGCATATTAGGCTGTCATGTAGTGGAAGAGAGGCCAGCCCTCTCCAGTTCCAGAGGCTGACTTTTGGCTCATCAAATTCCAACACTGTAATGCTCTTCGTGTGCCAGTGACTGTTCTGTAAAGGGGCAGATAACACAATTCTGCCCAATAGCACATGAGTGGAAGTCTGGTTGGGTGCTTTACTTCACTCATCTAAAGGGACCAAAAACATGACATACCCTTTTCCTGCCTTCTGGCCTTTGGTTACTGTTGTGTGAGAACGTTAAACTTGAACCTTCTACAGTCATCCCGTGTCCTTATGGGGACAAGCACAAGGATGAAAGTCAACGCCTGAAGATGGCAAAGCTGAAAGATGGAAACATTCTGAGTCGCTGAGGGCTTGGTGAGCCACTAAACTAACCAACACCAGACCAGCTCTCCCCTGGGACTGGTTAGTTGATATATTTCTTTACTGTTTAAGTCAACTGAGTCCACTCTTCTGTTACTTGCAGTACTTCCTTACTGATTAATCACTGTCTTATTGTCTGCTTATTACCTTCATGAAGCTAGTCAAAATTCCGTATCATTTATTCCTTTGTGTACTTCTCTTTTGTCTGAATACACCACTCTCCCTTCATCCCGTAGTGTAAATTCCATGAGGACAGGGGCCTTCTTCCATCTTCTTCATCACTTATCCCCAGTGTCTAGCATGATACAAAAGGCTTCCAATAAACATGTGTCAAATGAATGAAGAAAGAGTTGTTTTTCTATAATCACTTGCTTTAGCTACCATCCTTCCAATTATGGCACTGATCCTGGAAGTAGAATCAACCTCTTTTTGGATATTAATTACAGATTGCACAGTCCCACAGCTTGGAAAAGCACAAGCTATGATTTAAGGCATATCTGCCATTTACCAATTGTGTGACTGTAATCAAGTTACCTGGCTTCTCTGAATCTCCATTTCTTCAGCCTGTCTAACTCAGTGAAACTATGAGCCATGCCATGTAGGGCCACCCAAGATGGATGGGCCATGGTGGAGAGTTCTGACAAAATGTGGTCCACAGGAGAAGGGAATGGCAAACCACTTCAGTATTCTTGCCTTCCCCAAGAACAGTATGAAAAGGCAAAAAGATAGGACACTGAAAGATGAACTTCCCAGATTGGTAGGTGCCCAATCTGCTACTGGAGATCAGTGGAGAAATAACTCCAGAAAGAACAAAGAGAAGGAGCCAAAGCAAAAATAACACCCAGTTGTGGATGTGACTAGTGATGGAAGTAAAGTCTGATGCTGTAAAGAGCAATATTGCTTAGGAACCTGGAATGTTACATCCATGAATCAAGGCAAATTGGAAGTGGTCAAACAGGAGGTGGCAAGAGTGAACATTAACATCTTAGGAATCAGAGAACTAAAATGGTCTGGAATGGGTGAATTTAACTCAGATGACCATTATATCTACTAATGTGAGCAAGAATTCCTTAGAAGAAATGGAGTAGCCATTATAGTAAACAAAAGAGTCTGAAATGCAGTACTTGGATGCAATCTCAAAATGACAGAATAATCTCTGTACATTTCCAAGGCAAACCATTCAGTCTCACAGTAATCCAAGTCTATGCTCCGACCAATAATGCTGAGGAAGCTGAAGTTGAACGATTCTATGAAGACCTACAAGACCTTCTAGAACACCCAAAAATATGTCCTTTTCATAATAGGGTATGGAATGCAAAAGTAGGAAGTCAAGAAATACCTGGAGTAATGGGCAAATTTGGCCTTGGAGTACAGAATGAAGCAAGGCAAAGGCTAATACAGTTTTGCCAAGAGAACACACTGGTCATAGCAAACACCTTCTTCCAACAACACAAGAGAAGACTCTACACATGGACACCACCAGATGGTCAACACCGAAATCAGATTGATTATATTCTTTGCAGCCAAAGATGGAGAAGCTCTATACAGTCAGCAAAAACAAGACCAGGAGCTGACTGTGGCTCAGATCTGACCTCCTTATTGCCAAATTCAGACTTAAATTGAAGAAAGTAGGGAAAATCACTAGACCATTCAGGTATGACCTAAATCAAATCCCTTATGATTATACAGTAGAAGTGAGAAATAGATTCAAGGGATTAGATGTGATAGACCGAATACTTGAAGAACTATGGATGGAGGTTCGTGACATTGCATAGGAAGCAGTGATCAAGACCATTCTCAAGAAAAAGAAATGCAAAAAAGCAAAGTTTCTGTCTGAGGAGGCCTTACAAATAGCTGTGAAAAGAAGAGAAATGAAAGGCAAAGGAGGAAAGGAAAGATATTCCCATCTGAATGCAGAGTTCCAAAGAATAGCAAGGAAAGATAAGAAAGCCTTCCTCAGCAATCAATGAAAAGAAATAGAGGAAAACAACAGAATGGGAAAGACTAGAGATCTCTTCAAGAAAATTAGAGATACCAAGGGAACATTTCATGCAAAGATGAGCACAATAAAGGACAGAAATGGTATGGCCCTAACAGAAGCAGAATATATTAAGAAAAGGTGGCAAGAATACACAGAAGAACTATACAAAAAAGAAAATAATCACGATGGTGTGATCACTCACCTAGAGCCAGACATCCTGAAATGTGAAGTCAAGCGGGCCTTAGGAAGCATCACTACAAACAAAGCTAGTGGAAGTGATCAAACTCCAGTTGAGCTATTTCAAATCCTAAAAAATGATGCTGTGAAAGTGCTGCACTCAATATGCCAGCAAATTTGAAAAACTCAACAATGGCCACAGGACTGGAAAAGGTCAGTTTTCATTCCAATCCCAAAGAAAGGTAATGCCAAAGAATTCTCAAACTATCACACAATTGCCCTCATCTCACAAGCAAGCAAAGTAATGCTCAAATTCCCCAATCCAGGCTTCAACAGTACATGAACCGTGAACTTCCAGATGTTCAGGCTGTATTTACAAAAGGCAAAGGAACCAGAGATCAAATTCCCAACATCCGCTGGATCAAGTGAGTTCCAGAAAAATATCTACTTCTGTTTTATTGACTATGCCAAAGCCTTTGACTGTGTGGATCACAACAAACTGGAAAATTCTGAAAGAGATGGGAATAGCAGACCACCTGACTTTCCTCTTGAGAAAACTGTATGCAGGTCAGGAAGGAACAGTTAGAACTGGACATGGAACAACAGACTGGTTCCAAATAGGGAATGGACTACGTCAAGGTTGTATATTATCACTGTGCTTATTTAACTTATATGCAGAGTACATCATGAGAAACACTGGGCTGGAGGAAGCACAAACTGGAATCAAGATTGCCGGGAGAAATATCAATTATCTCGGATATGCAGATGACACCACCCTTATGGCAGAAAGTGAAGAGGAACTAAAAGGCTCTTGATGAAAGTGAAAGAGAGTGAAAAAGTTGGCTTAAAAGTCAACATTCAGAAAACTAAGATCAAGGCATCCAGTCCCATCACTTCATGGCAAATAGATAGGGAATCAGCAAAAACAGTGACAGACTTTATTTTGGGGGGCTCCAAAATCACTACAGATGGTGACTGCAGCCATGAAATTAAAAGACGCTTGCTCCTTGGAAGGAAAGTTATGACCAACCTAGACAGAATATTAAAAGGCAGAGACATTACTTTGCCAACAAAGGTTCATCTAGTCAAAGCTATGGTTTTTCCAGTAGTCATGTATGGATTTAAGAGTTGGGTGAAGAAAAAAAAAGAGTTGGGTGGTGAAGAAAGCTGAGCGCCCCGGAACTGATGCTTTTGAACTGCGGTGTTGGAGAAGACTCTTGAGAGTCCCTTGGACAACAAGAAGATCCAACCAGTCCGTCCTAAAGGAGATCAGTCCTGAATATTCATTGGAAGGATTGATGCTGAAGCTTAAACTCCAATACTATGGCCACCTGATGCAAAGAACCGACTCATTGGAAAAGACCCTGATGCTGGGAAAGATTGAAGGCGGGAGGAGAAGTGGACAACAAAGGATGAGATGGTTGGATGGCATTACCGACTCAATGGACATGAATTTGAATAAACCCTAGGAGCTGGTGATGGACAAGGAGACCTGCTGTGCTGCAGTCCATGGGGTAGCAAAGAGTCGGACACAACTGAGCGACTGAACTGAACTGAACTGAACTGAAATAAGACTGTGTATTTATGAAGCAAGTGGTTCACAGTCAGTGTTCAAGATGTATTTCTTCTTAACACCAACATGCACACCTGGCTGGAAGAAGAGCTGAAAGGGAAATGCCTTGTGTAGCAATAAATTGGATCCACTCCTGAAGCTGGTGTCCCAAAGCTGCTCTTCCCTAATTAAAAACAATTATTTATTATAATTAGAGGCTAATCACTTTACAACATTGTGGTGGTTTTTTGCCATCATTGACATGAATCAGCCATGGATGTACATGTGCTCCCCATCCTAAGCCCTCCTCCCACCTCCCTCCTCATTCCATTCCTCACTGTTGTCCCAGTGCACCGGCTTTGAATGCCCTGTTTCATGCATCAAACTTGGACTGGTCATCTATTTCACATATGGTAATATACATGTTTCAATGCTATTCTCTCAAATCATCCCACCCTCGCCATCTCCCACAGAGTCCAAAAGTCTGTTTTTTATATGTGTGTCTCTTTTGCTGTCTTGCATATAGGGTCATCATTACCATCTTTCTAAATTCCATATATATGCGTTAATATACTGTATTGGTGTTTTTCTTTCCAACTTACTTCACTGTGTATAATAGACTCCATTTTCATCCACCTCATTAGAACCGATCCAAATGTGTTCTTTTTAATAGCTGAGTAATATTCCATTGTGTATATGTACCACAGCTTTCTTATCCATTCATCTGCTGATGGACATCTAGGTTGCTTCCTGCCAGGGTCCAGCCCCGGCGGGGTCCGGGGGTCTTGAGGGATGAGTGGCGGCGGAAGAACTGAGCTGAGTCGATGTGTGGTGATGAAGCAGTCTCTCTTTATTGCTGTTAGTTTTGTGAGGTGATGGAGAAGTCTCTCCAAAAGGAGATGGAGAAGTCTCTCACTTTATTTCTGTTAGCTTACAGTTTTATAGCCAAAAAACACCCCCATTACATCACAACTATTTTATGCAAACTTTTGTTTTTTGCCTACCATCAACAACTTTAACATTAAGCTCATTTTCCTTGCAAAAGGTTGGATTTCTGCATAATCAGACTTAACAATAGTATGTTTACCATTTGAATGTCTCTAGCATACCTTTATTTAGCATAATTCGGGCAAATATTCACTGTCTTACAATATAGCCTTTTCAGCAAAGATAAAAATCTTGCAACTTATCCAGGAAACATAGGGCTAGAATCTATCTCAAAGAGAGGGGGTTGTAAAAAACTCACTTTCCATATCTGAGAGGGAAGAAGGCTGTAAATGGTTACTTTACTTTAAGAATGTATGCATTTCTTTTGTCCCCGGAAACGGTGTGCCTCTCCACTCATCTCTGAATATTCAGGGATTGACACAGGAAGCCTCCTGCCAAATGTTCTCTGACAAGGTGCAACTATGTAGAAGCTAGAAAGAGGGGCTTAAGCTTGAAACTGTTTTATTCTATTACCCTATATTGGTTTTTACAAGGAAAGAGAAAAGAAGACAAAGAGACAGTTTAGCAGCACTGCTTTAACAATGAAACCCTATTAACCTTACAACTACTAAAAAGAATTCCTATGTCTACACTACCCTAAAGCAATCAGTGCCTCCAACTATGCTGGCCAGTTATGAGCATTCCTAAGTCCCATTCCAGTCTGGTTTTTTCAAGGAAGGGAGCATCCTCCGTGGAGTGGTCGGGGGGAGTGGGATGTGGAAAGGTGACCCAAGTACGAGCCCTTCTGGTGGTGGCTTTGCCATGACCCCCAGAGAACTCTTGGTAAACTCCCCAGTAACTAGTAGGAGGTGTAGTAATCTATTTAAATGTCCCTTATACCTCCTTTGTCCTCGGGAAAGGGAATCTGCCTTCGCGGATCCTCTGAGGGAAATAAGGTCTGAGGGAATTATCTCAGGATGAATTTTTTCTAACTGGGACTGACCTACTGAGATGAGCTAATGTTCAGAGCATAAACAGAACTTCCCAAGAAAAATACCAGGAGGGGCCTTGCCTTGGGATGCCCCGAAGGAAAATCCACTTTGCAGTTTCCTTCTCAGTCTCGTGACTTTGTCATCCGAGTGAGGGGGCATCCTGACGGCTCCCGGCAGCTTCCATATCCTAGCTATTGTAAACAGGGCTGCGATGAACGTGTCTCTTTCAATTCTGGTTTCCTCGGTGTGTATGAACAGCAGTGGGATTGCTGGGTCGTATGGCAGTTCTATTTCCAGTTTTTTTTTAAAGAATCTCCACACTGCCCCAATGCTGCTCTTCCCTAATTTTTGCCTCAGCACAGTTAAATTCTTCCCAGATACCCCCTCAGTATCATTATCCTTTATCCGCCCCATCTCTCCACCTACAGCTAGCCCAGGTCCACACAGTGCCCTCATGTCACACGAGCTTTCCTGTTGCTTTTGCTTCCCAGGTCACAGAAGGGAAGTGAAAACAGGGCTTAGACCTAGAAGACGTGTGATCCAGTACAGTCTGTCTCTGACTAGATGAGTGACCCCAAACAAGTGATTTAACCTTTGAACTTTGACTTCTTTATCTGTAGAACATAAGGGGTTCTAAGGATGCTCATGTGGGATGTTGTAGATACACAGACTTGCAAGTTCTAAACATACAAAAATTGGTTTCTTTTCATATTATCAGCATTCCTGCTAGTGAGATGAGAGCAGAAGCAGACAATTCTAAGGCTATTCTTGCAGGATTCTGGAGCATCCTGCCTTGCGTTTCCTGGCCACAGTCTGCCTAACCAGCCACTTCAGTGCTCTTCATTATTCATTCATTCAATAAATACTTATTGAGGGCCCACTGTATGCCAAGCATTGTAGTACATTCTGGGAAAAGAACAATGAACACAGTAGACTAAATATTCAGCTCTCATGGAGTTTGCATTCTGGTAGGCAGAGGAAAAACCTGTGGGCACTTAGGGTAAATACATACTACCTGAAGAGTGCTGCCATGCATATCTCTGGCCCTTTGGTACCCCGCTGGTGCCAAGTGGGGACAAAGAAGAGAGACAGAGAGGAGAGGAATACAGAAAAAAGAAGTTGAAAGAATCCAATCATACTAGAATCCAGAAATGGGCCTGATTTCATTAAAACTGAGTGTCCATATACCACTTAGCTACCTCAGTTAAGAATGCAAAACAACAAATCTAATTATGAGGAAACATTAGACAAACCCAATACAGAACATTCTTTTTTTTCTATTTTAATATAACAAAAGGCAAGGAAGCCTGAGGACAAATTAAGAACACTAAAGAGACGTGAAAAATAAATACAGTAACTAATCTTGACTGCTTTCTGTATTGAGTGTTGAGGGGAGAAGACTGCTATAAAGTTCATTATTGGGTCAATGGAAAAAATAGAATGCAGAAGGTAGATTAAATTTATTCAAGCTATGTAAGAGGATATCCTTATTCTTTGAAAATACAAAGAGAGTGGAAAAGGGGAGGCAGGGAGAGAAGGAGGGAACAAATGATAAGATGTGAAAATTAATAAGCAGAAACCTCATTTTAAATTGAGTCAGGAGGACAGAAAGGGGAACTCTCACAACCTACCAACAGGTAGAGACTCAACAGGAAAAGACAGCTTTGCATCTCCAACAGGAAGGTTATTACTTTAGTTTCCAGCTGCTGCTGCTGCTAAGTCGCTTCAGTCGTGTCCGACTCTGTGTGACCCCATAGACAGCAGCCCACCAGGCTCCCCCGTCCCTGGGATTCTCAGGCAAGAACAGTGGAGTGGGTTGCCATTTCCTTCTCCAATGCATGAAAGTGAAAAGTGAAAGTGAAGTCGGTCAGTCATGAGAGTCTTAGCAACCCAGTGGACTGCAGCCTATCAGGCTCCTCTGTCCATGGGATTTTCCAGGCAAGAGTACTGGAGTGGGGTGCCATTGCCTTCTCCTTAGTTTCCAGCAGAAGGAAGGAAAATTTTCTCCTTGCCCAGAAACAGCCCAACTAATAAGAGACTGTCACAATTGAGACAATGAAAAGCCACACTTTCAAATTCCCAGTTTCCTCTAATTCTTTGTTTATGACAGTTCATTCCAAGTCACCCTTCTCCACTAAAAAACAAATGTCTTCTTCCTTGTTCTGCAGGGTTGCCTGTGGGTTGCCATAGATTGCTCACCTAGAATAGCAATTCTTTGCTGTTCTCAAGTAAATCCAATTTACTGATAAAATAACTGGCTATTTTATTGCTTTATATCAAAAAAGTAAATGGAGCAAATTGTTAGCAGTAGGCGAATTTGAGTAAAGATTACACATCTTCTTTGTACGATCTTTGCAACTTCTCCAAATAAGACTTTTTAAAAAATGTGTCCATGGAACCCAGATTTTAAGCTCAATCCCTTTTTAAAATTGTTGCATGACCCTGAATGACTCCTTTTCTCTCTTTGCACCTCATTTTCTAGTTCAGATGGTTTCTAAGGTTCTCTCTGACTCTGGCAATCAATGTCCTACATCTCAGGTCGCTTCTAGACAGGGCTTTGCAAAGAAGAGAGCTCCTCTGTCTCTCCGTCCACCAGCTACTTCACAACCTTATCTGCGTGCACACCCGCCTTCTTTCATCAGCCATAAACTTGTCCTTGCCCATCCCGTCCACCAGCCAGCAGACCCAGCTACTCTTTCTGAGGGCCTTAGGGCTCATCTTCTGGTAGCCTTCAGCTTCAGTTCACAACAAACACGTGCATTTATCCCCCAAGAAACTACAGCCCCCAAAATGCTTTGCCGCAGCCTCGGCCTTCAGTACCACCAAAGACGAAAGGTTTTTCAGCGCTTGTCAGCCCCTGCATGGCATTTTGGTAATTGTAGTTCATCTGCGAAGAGCCTGGGAACAACAGTAAGGCAGCGAGCCACCCTTCCCAGAATGCATAGCGCTCGTCCCCACCAATCCGAAGAGCGGATCTTGGAAGTAGGGCGGGGACGTGGAGGAGCTGTCCGGCGCACGCGCAGTCTGTGTTTCTGGGGAATTAATGTGGAGGTCAGAGTGGAAGCAGGTGAGAATGGTGAGGAGCAGCTGTGGTCCGAGTCCCGGCGCTCTGCAGTCCCCCTCTGCGTTCCCATTCGCCTCAAGTTTGGGCGGGCAGGGTGTGTGCCTGGGTCCGCCTCGTGTCGGAGGGGAAGGGGGTGAGCCTGGGAGGAGCCAGGAGTTGCGTAGAGTGAGGTAGGTGTGTATGGGGGCAGGGTGAGGAATAATCCAGAAGCTATTAGAAATGGAAAGGCCGAGGAGTCAAGACTGGGCGTCCTGATCACTGGAATGGAATAGTTAAGTGCACGGATAGAGATGAAGATACTCAGAAATTGAGGCCTGAGAAGGAGAGGGAGAGGCTGAAGTCGACGACGACGATGGGGCGGGGAAAGACAAAGTTTAAGTGATTGTAGAGAGGTCAGCCGCGCTCCTGCCCACCCCGCTTCTGCCCCCAGCTCCACCTGTTCCAGGGCTGTTGCTCACGGTGCAGCTGTTTAGTGTCTTTTTGGCCCTGTTATCTCTCGTGAGTTGTTGGCCCCAGAACGTCTTCCAGGGCCTGCTTCCATAATAACAAGTCATTCATTCTTAATACCTGATGTTGAAAACCGTGGTGAGGAGTTAAGCTGTGTCTTCTAGAATTAGACCTCCAGGTTCTAATCCTGGTTGCCTCCTTCATAGCTGCCCGATCTTAGGCTTCTCTTGTAACTTGACCTCTCTTTGTGCTTCAGTTTCCTAATCTGTGTAGTCCTCTATTTAATAGGGGTTGATGTGAAGATTAAATACACAAATTGCTGTTAGAAGACTGCCTCTTTTAGAGGTTAGCTGCTACTGTTGTTTTGTTGTTGGAATCACGTCCTTTTCTGAATCAAAATCGCACAGAACCAACCCCACAGCCTCTCTTCTGGGGCCTGCAGGTCCAGGAGATGAGAGACTGTTTTGGTATGGTGCTAAGTTTTCTGTGGGTAATCCAGCCCATGCCTCCTTCCCGTTTTGAACCAATGCCCCAGACGCCATTTCTTCAGTAGTAGAAAAAAAAAGCAGTGGAAAAAGAAGATCAGAGGAATTGATTATACACTTTTACAAGCTGCAGAGTGTTATTTATGAAATGTCTTTCAGTTGAAGATTTAGAGCTCTTAGGAGTGGGGCAATAAATAGCTAGCTTGAGAAATGCATGTGATGCCTCAGAGAGGGCTTCCTCTGAGGACTGGGGATTGAGTTGTTTGGTTTGTTTTGTTTTTACCCCCTTAGGTGTGAGTGGGTCCAGCCAAAGGAGACATGGCTGCTAAAGTGTTTGAGTCCATTGGCAAGTTTGGTCTTGCCTTAGCCGTTGCAGGAGGTGTGGTGAACTCTGCCTTGTATAATGGTGAGGCACGGTGGGGGGGCGGGGGGATGGGGAGGCGGGTCACTGACCTTTGCCAGAGGATTTTCATTGGTCTGCCTAGTCCATGTGACACTCCTGTTGGCAACCACTTGCTGTGAATATATTTGTGACCGAGAAGGCTCACCTGCTGCCATCCTGCACCCTATGATGGCCTTGTCATCAGAACCTCTGTCCTTATAGCCATAGGTTCTCTCAGAGCCTTTATTTACAAAGAGCCTCCCAACTTAGTTGGGTGTCCACCTTCTCTTGTTAAAGTGAGCTACATCAGTATGTCAGGATTTTGCTGGCCAGTTGAAATGGAGAGTCTGTTCTCTTCTGCCTGTGTGGGGAGTAACTCAGCAAGGGCTTTAGACCTTTGGTGACCTTGATCTGAGCAGAAACTTTTGCTCTGCTCTAGTTGAGTTGTTCCTGAGAAAATATCTTTGAGATGCATTGCCCAGCTTTTAACAGCGTAACCAGGCTTTAAGCTGCCTTTTGGGGACTTTGCTGGCAGTCCAGTGTTTAAGACTCTGTCCTTCCACTGCAGGAGGTGCAGGTTTGGTCCCTGGTTGGCAAATTAAGATCCTGCAGGTGGAGCGGTGTGGCCAAAAATTTAAAAAATAAAAACAGCTAGGTTTCTTTCCACTTTCCTGTGTGACCTTAGGCAAGTCACCTTCCCCTCCATATATTGGTCAAGCAGCAGGATTGAACTAGTTTATGTCTAAGACGTCTCCTGCTTTGATATTCTCTTAACTTTTCACTGTTGGAAAGCAGCAGTAGATTGACGCATCTCACGCGAAACTGACAGCAGGAGGATTACTTTCCGAGTGAAGATACTGGACCAACTGTAAAGTCCAAAATGACAGAGACAGAAAGCGGCTGATCAGAAAAGCCTGCTCTGCTTCTGTGGCCCAGCTTTATACTCTGATCTTTTTGGCCACCCTGCGTGGCTAGACTGTAATCACCATCATTAATTTCTCTCTGAAATTAGCAAGACAACTCTGAAAGCCCTTCAGACTTTAGAGAAACCAACCTGTTGGAAAGAAAAAAATGAGGACTTCCAAATTTTAGGATTGTCATAGGGAGGGTGCTGCTTCTGGGAACATTAAATTGGAACCAGGATGGACTGTGAGATTTAGAAGGAAGTTTTGGGATCTGGTTCCTAGGAATGTGTTGGTGGGAGTTCATGGGTGGAGTGGGTTAATCAGAAAATCAGCAGCCAGTTGTTTTAAGGAGGAATAATGCTGAGAATAGATCCTGTTACCGAAGTTCTTGGGAGGACACAGGGCAGGAAGTGATTGCTTTATTTTGTAGCTGTTAAGAAGCCTCTGGAGTGCTGAAGTGTGGGAAGACAGAGCAAGAGACCTACTATATGAACAGAAAACACCAGGGGGCTTTCAGACGCGATCCTTTTGGTTAAAGGGTGAGGGGATTTTTCTGACCCATTGTTCTCCTTCATTCCCAGTGGATGCTGGGCACAGAGCTGTCATCTTTGACCGGTTCCGGGGAGTGCAGGACATTGTCGTAGGAGAAGGGACTCATTTCCTCATTCCTTGGGTACAGAAACCAATTATCTTTGACTGCCGCTCTCGGCCACGTAACGTGCCAGTGATCACTGGTAGCAAAGGTGAGTCTCATCTGTCGGTCAGGTAAAGTAGAGTGTGTGGAATGGGTGCTGTGGGATCCAGAATGGGTTGAACTTCCCTAAATATTTTTCCTGAAGTGTTTTATGTGGCTACAGAGAAAGAAATATACAAGCATGCCTCAAGAGATATGAGTTCAGTTCCAGACCCCTGCAATAAAGCAAATGTTGTAATAAAGCGAGTCACAAATATTTTTGTTTCCCAGTGCATATAGATGTTTATCCCATACTATATCCTATTACAGGTACAATAGCTTTATCTCTAAAGAAACAGTGTACATACCGTGATTAAAAAATACTTTATGGCTAAAAATTGCTAACCGTCATCTGAGCCTTCAGTGAATTATAGTAGTAACATCACAGATCACCATAATGAATGTAATAATACTGGGCAAACTTGGAATATTGTAAGAATTACCAAAATGTGACTCAGAGAGACTTACTTGGTAGTTAAGAATCTGCCTTGTAACGCAGGGGATACCAGGTTGGTCCCCAATCAGTGAACTTAAGATCCCACAACTAAGGCTGCACATGAGCCATGACTAGAGAGTCCCTGTATTGCAGCAAAAAATCCCGCATGCCACAACTAAGACCCAAATCAGCCAAATAAATATTTTTTAAAATGTGACACAGACATGAAGTGAGCAGGTGCTGTTAGAAAAATGGTGGTGATAAACTTGCTTAACACAGTGTTGCCCCAGACCTTCAATGTGTAGGAAATACAGTGTATGCGAAGCACAGTTAAATGAGGTGTGCCTGTATATTCAAGATACACGCACAACTGTACGAATTTAGAGAAATAGATATATTTCAGTAGTTGCATAGCCATCCAGTTTTAAAGAAATCTGAATGTGCCTCTGCTGTCTCTCTCAGTTGACCCTTCCCATCAGTTCTTGTTCCCCCAGGGTGACTGTAAACTGATCTCCAGCCGATGTGTTTGCCTTCACAGCTGACTTACCCTTTGCCTTGCTTTCCAAGGCCTATGTTTCCAGCAGTGATGCCCTCACACTGTTACCTCCTGGGCCACGGCCCACGGCCCTGGGAGCAATCTGGTGTCCAACGTGCCACTGACTCCCGAGTTGGAGCCGGAAATGAATTGCTATCATGGTTCTCCCCGCCATCGTACACACAGAGGTGCACGGCAGTAAATGGAGCAGCAGATGCTGGCTCGGCTGTGACCCTTCTGTGCGGGAGGAGAGGCTCGCGTGGGTGTTGCTGGTCCTCGGCAGATGTTTGCTTTCTATAGTAGTGTCAGGCTTTGTGCTGGGTCGGAGGGTAGGATAGTTCAGTGATGAGTAAAGCGGGAGACTTTAGGAGTTTGATCTAGCTAGGGACAGACGTGGACAGGCGTTAAGAATGGCGCGTGGTGAATGCAGCATGTAGGGGAGCAGAGGGGAACTGAGGAACGGGTGTCTGTGCTGGTGCTTGAGAATGAGAAGTGTGTTGGACAGGGGAGGAGACAGGGTGTTGTCTAACCTGTCCTGTTTCTCCCAATGAGGGAGAGGACGAGCCTCCTATAAAGGGTCTGGCCTGCCTACTACATCAGAGGAAATCAGCAGCAGGGTGGGGTTCATTAAGAAACATCTTATTTTAACTTAAAGGCCTTAACGGGCGCGTGTGTAATCATTTCCCATTCTGGTGCCTGGTTCAGAACTCATCTCCTGGGCGCTTGGTCCATATTGTTGATGACTACAAGCAATACCTCAGCTCCAGGCACACCTGGATCATCAGGGGAAGTTGTAATTCCCTGGGTCCTTTGACTGGTAATGAGAAGTGGCCTCTCAATGAGTCTGATAACCCCTCACCTCTGTTGCATATTTGACAGAGTGCTTTTATATCTGTTTCCTTCTTGAGTTTTCCCCAACAGGCTTGGAAAGCAGATGATATCACCCCTGTTCTTACAGATGAGGAACTAAGCTGAGAGAGGCTAAGGTTTAGTGAGGCCTTGTAAGAAGTAAACATCAGAGTTAAGGCGGCAGCCAGGCCCAGGACGGCTAGTCCAGTGGACCCACAGTCACCTCTCCGAGGCATACTCCCGCCTTAAGCCACATTTACCCAGCCTTGGAGAGGCCTTATTCTAGAATTCTTGGTGTTGGCCTATCTCTTTGCTTAAAATATTCAGTATTCCAGAGATTTCATGGCACCCACTAGACCTATAATCTGAATTTGCTCATGTCAGAGGGCATTCAGGACATGGAAAAGCTGTCATCACCAAAATCCTTTGAGAAGTTATTAGCGCTGGTGCTCTGCTGGGTTCTCTTTATATAAATTGTAGCAGCTTTGGCATAGGGGAGGTCATAGGAAGCCATGTGATTTGTATTTTTAACTCCAACATTTGTGCCCTGCCCTCAGATTTACAGAACGTCAACATCACTCTGCGCATCCTCTTCCGGCCTGTGGCTAGTCAGCTTCCTCGCATCTTCACCAGCATTGGAGAGGACTACGATGAGCGCGTGCTGCCGTCCATCACTACAGAGATCCTCAAGTCTGTGGTGGTGAGTGAGCAGGGCCTCGGCCTCGAGCCCAGCCCCCAAGAGCACGCTCAGTGGCAGGAAGAGCTTGGTGATGACTGATTGGGATTCTGCTTCTTTGCAATTATGACTGGCTCCTCTGCCTTCCCTTGGAATCAGGCTCGCTTTGATGCTGGAGAACTGATCACCCAGAGAGAGCTGGTCTCCAGACAGGTGAGCGATGACCTCACAGAGCGAGCAGCGACCTTTGGGCTCATCCTGGATGATGTATCCTTGGTAAGGGTCTTGGGGAGCCTCTGGGGTAGAGGGATGGAGGTGCCTGGCTCCATTTCTGGGTAGATACTGTGAGGTCCTACCATCCGCTTTCCTTGAAGAAGACTTGAAAACATGGAACCTTCTTAGTGGTATGATATAGTCTCCTTGGGTTTATTTTCAGATGAGGATTCTTTTACCACCCCTGTGCCACAGACATTTCTATTTTGATTTTTGGTCCTACCCAGGTGGTCCCTAGCCACTAGGTTTTTTACCTTCCGCAGACTGAGTGTTCCTCCCAGCTCCCCAGAAAGTGTTGTCGTGTTTACTTCATTTGATACAGACAGAAACTACCTGGTAGAAACTAGGGAGCAGCTTGAATAGTCTTTTTCTCCCTCGCACAGACCTCCCAGCCTGACCCTTGGGAATTTCCTAACACCTAGGGTTTGAAGTGCAGTGACGTGAACTCTGAGAACTCCCCATGAAAGGTGACAGAGTGTAAATGAATGGTTCTGTCCCCCAAAGCCTGGTATGGGGGCATCTCTGAGGCATGAGTTACCCTCTTGAGACTGTGTGGTCTGTGTATTTATACGACATTGAATGCTGCAGTGCAGACAGAAAGCAATACAAGCAGGATAGCATTTCAGATCAGGGAGGGTGAGGGAAAGGGGTCGTGTTTCTGATTCTCTGGGAAAAATCATTTGGAGTGATTTGTTCACGTAGTGAGGTAGAGTGTTTCCTGTTCTGTTCTCCTGTGCGTCGCTGGGGAAAGGCACCGTTTCCCACTCAGCATCTGTGCAGCTGTTCAAACAGTCACCCTGTGCACACCCATCGCTCAGCCCAGGGCACTGCCTCCGTGGAAGGCTTTTGGGTTCCCTCTACTGGCAAGACTCCAGGCTGCAGCCACTTGGCCCTGGAGACCGGAGCAGTTTCTCAGGCCCTCCCACTTAGCGTTAATGTAAACACCTTGAGCATGAGAACATAGTAAGTAAAAACCTAAGGAGAACCTTGGCATTTTGCTAAAATTTAGCCACATAGTCCATTCGGGGGAAATGCGGGTTGACCACAAGAAACAGTGTCTAAGAGGTGTGAGGAGAAAATTAGGTTTCATGAGGAGTTTGCTGCCTTCAGCTGGCCCTTCTGGAAAGAAATTTTATTCCTTAATTGTGCATTTCATTTTCATTTCTCAGCATTGTATTTTCTTCCCCAAACTTTGAACAGGAGTCCAGAAATAGAGCAAGCAAGGTAGAACAACTGCATTTTAAGAGTTAGGAGTGTTAAAAATTCTGAAAAGACAATGGCCTGCAATTTACTCTCCAGAAGAGGTTTTGAGCTGCTTATTTTTTTTAAAGCAGAGGTTGGGAAAGTAGGGGTGGAATGAAACAAGTAGAATTTGATAGCAAAACCCATACTATTCTCCCCTTTATTCTTCCTGTTTAATAAAAAACTTCGATAAATAAATAAATTAGACTAGACTTTAGGAGTGCTGAGCTCTGTTCCCATTGTTTGCACTTGGTCACTTATGTTACTAAGGAAGGCGTATGCATAATCAGAATTTTAAACCTTCACCCTAAGCAATAACCTTTACCTGCTTTCTCTTTTAAACCCTTTACCAGAAGCACTTGCTCATAAGGAATATTGTGATTTGCAAAATCATGATTTGAAAGTCTTACTTGTCTTTTTCCTGTTTTGTGATGGAGATGCTGTGAGAAAGCAGTGGACTGGTTAATCTATAAGCAGAGAGCC
The DNA here is from genome assembly GCA_007570785.1 of Antilocapra americana. Classification (NCBI taxonomy): domain Eukaryota; kingdom Metazoa; phylum Chordata; class Mammalia; order Artiodactyla; family Antilocapridae; genus Antilocapra; species Antilocapra americana. The sequence goes on along the minus strand of ML664177.1, from coordinate 17,977,262 downwards.
TCACACTCTTGAATCCCTGAGAACCAGCTGCATGCCTCACTCTCAGGGGCTCAGTTTTCCATCCGGTCTCTCTGGGGGCTTTGAACAGGCCATCAAAGGACCTTGGAAGAGCGTTTGCTGGTGGTGGAGGTCCTGGAACCTACAGTTCTCCCCTAGGGAGGTGGTCAGTTGATAGACATCTTCTGGTGCCCGTGGTCTGTTTCCTACCTGAGGATGACAGTGATGTACAGGGGCACTTTGGGCAGCTGAGGATTCTGGGCTGTGAACTCAGTTTGGACACGGATGTGGAGGTGGAAGGGTGTTCTGGCCTCATGTTATCTCCAGCTGCTAGAGCCATTCCTGGCCTCTTCCTCCAGCCGCCATGGGGGCTCTGCAGCAGCGCTGTCAAAGCAATTACAATGCCTCATCTTGCTCTCCCTCTCTCCCCTTAGACGCATCTGACCTTCGGGAAGGAGTTCACAGAAGCAGTGGAAGCCAAACAGGTGGCTCAGCAGGAAGCAGAGAGGGCCAGATTTGTGGTGGAAAAGGTGAGTGCTCAACCAGATGGCAGGAGCCTCTCTCCCGTTTCTCCTGTGCTCAGCTGCCCCATTTGCTGGGTGGCCTGGAAATTCATCATCTGTCATCTCTTCTTCCGGGATCATCGGAAGGGGATTGAGAGGACTGTACTCCTGCAATTGGTTCCAGAGTCTTTAGGGTCTAGTCAGGGATATGTGAGGTTATGTTCCTAAATCATTGAAGACTAATTTCTTTTCCACGTCCCTAAGATCAAAAACACTCTCCCACAAATAAAAATGTTTCTTCTGGAATATTTTCAGCTTCACTGAGAAGTCATTTTTAACCGTGGTTACACAGTGAAAGCTGACAGCCTAAAGGATCAAACGTTGCACCAGATACACTATTGTCGCTGGATTTTTTTCAAGCACTAAATCCATCCAGATGTGTCAGAATGTGCAGGGATGCAGTGGATTTGCACAGGGCCTGGTCTTCCAGTCTTTGCAAAGGTGTATTTATTTCCTGTATCTCCTTCTCCCCACCACTAATACACTTGGATTTTTATTCCTAATCCAAGATGTCTTAGTTCTTAGAATCAAGCAGAGAGAGATATATGGGGTAGACGTCTAACTTCAGAGAATATAGACTCCGTGTGGGTGGAGATTTTTTTTTCTTTCTTTTTTCTGCCTCTCTCCAGCATCTAGAACATGTCCAAAACCATGCCTGAGGTAGATACTAAGTATCCATAAACAGTCCTTGAGTGAACAGCCCCAGAGCCTCAGTCAAGCAGCTGTGTGTTAATCTCAGGCTCTGCACTGTTCTCCTCCCACCGGTCTGAAGGTCCTGCATGGCAGACAGACATCATCCTGTTGATAAGAGCTGGGAAAGCCAGGAGGTCTTGTCCTGAGTGCCCAAGTTCCGGGTCGGGAACCCCTTCAGCCCACACCTGAAGGAGCATCCTGCGCCTGTTGCTTCTACTTGGCTGCACTGGTTTTGATGAAAGTCGCTTTGACTTGGGCCTGGAGGGAAAGATGAGGATTGAGTCTACCTTTCTTTCTCTCTTGCTCTCCTGGGCCTGGGATCCTCCAGGCTCAGAGTAGGTGGCTGGCCTCAGTTGCTGTTCATGTTACCGAGGACTTTGAAATAAGACATTTCTCTATAGAGTCGACAGAAGCGTGTCCCTGTAGTAGTGAGCAGTGGGCATGACGGGGCAAGGAGGATTCAGTGAGCAGTGTTTGTTGAGCCCTTCTGAAGGGGGGTAAAATCCCAGATCTCATTCAGGACCCAGCGAGGGTGCCAGACTCAGGCCTTTTGAGGCTGTAGCCCGCCATCCACGCCCCAGGGTGTCATCTTGGTCTCTGCCTCCACCCTTGCAGGCTGAGCAGCAGAAGAAGGCAGCCATCATCTCCGCAGAGGGGGACTCCAAGGCGGCGGAGTTGATTGCCAACTCGCTCGCCACTGCCGGCGATGGCCTGATCGAGCTGCGCAAGCTGGAGGCTGCGGAAGACATCGCATACCAGCTGTCGCGCTCACGGAACATCACCTACCTGCCCGCCGGGCAGTCGGTGCTCCTCCAGCTGCCCCAGTGAGGCCCACACCTCCTGGACCATCTGGACCACAGCCCCGAAGTTGCTCAGCACCACCTTCCTCCTCCTGCCCCAGAAATCACTGTGAAACTTCATGATTGGCTTAAAGTGAAGGAAATAAAAGTAAAATCACTTCAGATCTCTTAATTACTCAATCAGATGAAGCTCTTTGATTCTTTTCGTTTACCTCCCTACCCAAAATTGCTAAGTGCCTACACAGACCCGCTTGGCTCCTGTCTCTGGGGCCGGCTGGTGCTCCTGCCCAGGCACTGACAGTTGGCAGAAGCAAGGCAGGGCCTTGTGTGTAGTGGCCTGGGAGTCAGTGGGAAGCCTGAGTCAACCTGTAGCCTCCAACCGACCCTTCATTCGGGATCTAAGGAAGATGGCCCACGCAGATGAATGGTGAGCACAGGCCTCAGACTTCTCCAGTGGTTCCTGAAGAGAGGTGCTGGGGAGGGTCAGAGAGGAAGCGGTCCATCTCTTACCGTAAAGCTGATGCTCTAACTGCGGGACCGGCGGAAGCAGGTGTGTGCAAATGGCATGGATTGAAGACTCTGCCTCCGTGAGGGTGGGTGGGCCTGATTTGATTTGCTCTCCCCCTGCCCCAGAGTCCTGGAATGGACTTGAATAGAGAGAGCAGGCCTGGACAGAGATGAGAGTCCTGTGGCCTTCCTCTCCACCTCCCACCCTCATGTCTTAAATACCCGGTGGATTTCCAGCTTGAAGGATTGCATCCGGCCAGAGCTGTGCGGGCCTGCCAAAGACGTGTTCATCCAGTGTTCCTGGCTCCCTGGTTCAGAGACTGCCCTTCTAGAGGGCTCTGTGCCTGTGCCTTGAAGGAAACAACCATGGGAAGAAGACAGACTATGTGTAAACTGCTATCAATAAACGACACCCAGACCTTCTAGCTCAGTCTTATGGGTTTGTTTTGTTTGTTTGTTTGTAGGAGCCATGGGCTCAGGACAGAACATTCCAGCAGTCTGTGTGTGCACGTTTATATCACCAGAGAGGACAGACTCTCCAGCAGGGCAGTAAATGCTTTGGTTTCAGAAAACACTGGGTTGCTGTGTTCCAGATCCATCCCCAGGCTGAAATGAATCAATCCGTGGTGTCAAGTGAGGTTTATCATGACATGGGTTCTTAGGAGGTAAGACTGGATGGAGGTTTGTTTGCTTCGTTATCTTTGAGTTGGGAGTAGTAGGCACGTTTACCGAAAGAGGGACTGACATAAAATACACTGTGCCAAGCCCTCAGTGCGCTCTGGTTAGACTGACACATCGTAGATGGCTTCAGGTGCCTTGCCTGTCATGGGATTATATTGCTTATTATGCTTTACTTTGACGTGGAAAGGCCTTGGTCTTTGAAGGGCGGGGGGAGCGGGGGCAGGATTGAGAAGTCAGCTATGCCAGTCACCCACCTCAAATCCTTTCAGGAGCAAAATGGAGACAACAGTGTACAGTCAGCACCCACGTCGACTGTGCTTTAACCTCTGCTCTCAGTTTAATCCCAGGCTCACCACCTGGCCATGGAGAGCGGCCTCTTAAGAGGACTCTGCAGGCTGGTCTGTGACCTGGATTCTGCATTTCCTCTCCAAGAGTGATAGGGCCAGCTGTCAGCTGGGAACGGGGACAGATGCACCGATTCCGGGTGGGCTGGGGACTGAGTTCTCCCGGCACTACACCTGGCTCCCCTTCCAGGGCCCCTCCGCAGGGATCACATCCCTTCCCACCACTGTGAGCATGCTGACAGGAGTGTGATGGGCTCGTGACCCTCAGCTGAACTTCCCACCGAAGCTTCATTCTGATGCTGAGCGAGCCTCGTTCAGCCCATCACCTCACCACCTCCCTGGCATCAGTTATCTCAGGATAACTCTTGCTACTTGTGTTTTTTCTCTGTAAGAGTAGCAAGGCCTGCAAGTGGTGAGGTGCCTGAACTCAAAACGCGTGGAAGACTGGAGCAGAAAGAGCTTGCCTGCTAAATAGGTTCCAGGCCTGCTTCCACTCAGCGGCCTTCCTCCTTTCCTGCTGCTTATTGCTCGGGACAGCCTCGGGGGGCGGTGCAGGAGGCGCCTCTCTTCCCCAGGCCCTTTTTAAAAGAGCAGTTTGTTTCTTGCATTTGGCAGGAGATTGGATTTCCCACCCAGGTGTGTGAGGGGAGCCCTCCCCAGCTTCTGCGTTCTTTCTGCCTCCAGGTCAGCTCTTCAGCAGCAGGCAGGCCAGTTCCTGCTGATTTTGTCTGTAGACTCCCTGCCAAGGATGGTGCCAGTGGTAGCCCAGGGCCTCATTCTGCCTTGACTTCCGCCAAGTAATTCTTTTCACAAATGTTCAAGGGCTGTTAACTGACTGCTTAGCCCCGGAGTCCCCTGAAGGCCTCCGAGTTTCTCCAGACACTGCCACAATGGGCTTTTATCAGCTCGGGATTCTCTTGGCCTTGGATCAAAAGCCCTGTCCTGTCCTGACCAGGGAGGGGGCCGAGTGTCTTCATCCCTGTCTCCTTTGGTCAGGCTGAATAGTTCCCTTGTTTGGGCCCTGAACTGGAGAACTGGGGAAAGGAGACCTTCAAAGGTTGCTGCATTTTATACAAGTTCTGCTGGTGTGGACCAAAGTGGGAGGAGCTGTGCTGTCATCCCCAGGTGGGTAAATTTGAAAGAGGGAGAGACCATGGAATATTGTCCAAGCCTGGTATAGCAAATGCTCTTCTAATGAGCCGGTGGTCCAGCCATCGGCAGGGAAGAGTGTTTAGGCCCTCCTTTGACCTTTGCCATCTGCCAGCACTGTGGGCAAAGCAACCCATCCGGACTGAAAATAACCTGGGTGAGATAGTCACAGGAAGCTGTAATTGATGTCCCTGCCTTTCCTTGGCCTCCTGTTCATCCTGCACACTGTTCCAAACTTCATTTTTCTTTATTAATTTTTATTGGAGTATAGTTGCTTTACAATGTTGTATTCGTTTCTGCTGTATAGCAAAATGAATCAGCTATATGTATACATATCCCAGGTGGTGCTAGTGGTAAAGAACCCTCCTGCAATGCAGGAGACATAATGAGACATGGGTTCAATCCCTGGGCCGGGAAGATACCTGGAGGAGGGCCTGGCAATCCATTCCAGTACTCTTGCTTGGAGAATCCTACGGATAGAGGAGCCTGCTGGGCTACAATCCATGAGGTCACAAGCAGTTGAACATGACTGAAGTGACTTTACACACATACGTATATATATCTCCCCTCTTTTTTAGATTTCCTTCCTGTTTAGGTCACCACAGAGCATTGAATAGAGTTCCCTATGCTATACGATAGGTTCTCATTAGTTTTCTATTTTATACATAGTAATGAATATATGTCAACAAACTTCATTTTTCTAAGTAGCTCTCTTCCCCTTCCTCCTCAAAAACCTTCAGCAGCCACTCCTCCCTTGGTTGAAGTGAAGTGAAAGTTGGTCAGTCATGTCCGACTCTTTGCAACCCATGGACTACACAGTCCATGGAATTCTCCAGGCCAGAATACTGAAATGGGTAGCCTTTCCCTTCTCCAGGGGATCTTCCCAACCCAGGGATCAAACCCAGGTCTCCCACATTGCAGGCAGATTCTTTACCAGCTGAGCCACGAGGGAAGCCCAAGAATACTGGCGTGGGTAGCCTATCCTTTCTCCAGTGAATCTTCCCAACCCAGGAATCAAACCGGGGTCTCCTGCATTGCAGGTGGATTCTTTTACCAACTGAGCTACCAGAGAAGCCTCCCTTGGTTAATAAAGTGCAAATACCTTGTTCTGGCATTCAACGCCCTCCCCTCACTGCCTTTCCAGTCCAAGATACTTGACTGCTTACCGTCGCCTACCTACCTAGTGGCCCCCATGGGATGGAGAGTGCTATTGGAAAATGCAAGTGGAAAGGGGCAGCTGCTACTAGCATTAGGTGATGGGGAGTGGAGGTGGCGGGGACACTAGAAAGCCTACTTCATATGGGACAGATTCACACGACAAAAGTTGTCCCTTTGAAAACACACACCAAACTGAGTTCCTCGCCCGTCGGCGGATCTCCCACTTTCACTGCACCCCTCTGCTCACAGTGTCACTTCCTCCAGTCAGCCCTTCTCCTACATTTCACAAGTCCAGATGTCCCCCATCTGTTGTAGCCACGCGTTCTGGGAAACAAACTCAGAAGGACGATGCAGATAGTGGAGTGCAGTTTATTACACCTACGGGCCCAAGGCAGAGTCTCCTCTTAGCCAAGGACCCCAGCCAGTTTCTGTGAAAACCTTATATCCCTAAGCATACGTGCCCAAACCCACCTCCCCAGATTTCCTGAAACTAGCCTGAACAAAGGAAAAGAAAGATACAATCAAAGTTAACCCCTGATTCGTATGCCTTAAGCCTGGGTAGTTAACAATGGACAATTATCAATAGGCCTGTGGTCATACCCCAATAAGCATAATAGAATTTATGATTCTATTCGGTTACCCAGATAATTAGGGTATTCTTTTAGGCGGAAAGTCGAGGTACAAACTCTGGGGCTCTTCCATGGGGTGTGGGGGTCTGGTCTTCCAGTTGGGTGTGTCGTTTCCATAGACACTGGGCATGTAGCTCCAAGTCCAGAGTCCAGCCCACGATGGAGTCCTGCTTTCAAAATGGAGCCTGTTCTGTTTCCTCCTTCACATCCTCTGAGTGCTAGCTCGGATTTTCTCTCTAACACACACAAACTTGCCTGATCCACAGTCCCAAGAGGCCCTTCGTGCTTTTGGGGGGCAGGTGTGTGTTCTCCCTCCAGCCCAACAGTTAAGGAGGGCAGGATCCTTAGGTGAGTCAACATTTCCCCTTCCTCTTCTTTCCCCCAGCTCCTGTGACCTTTTCCCCCAAGTCAAACATTCCTGGCTGTTGGTGGGGGTTACTGAATGTGTGTCAGTCAGATGAAGAGATGAAGAATAGACATACAGAACTGAGGTTAGAGGTGAGGTGAGGGCTCCCCACCCCACCCCCATTATATTAAGTAGCCTCAGGCTGCTCTGAAGCAGGGCAGACCGACCCATCCACAAAGGTCCCACCACCCTCTCACTTCCTGTGGCCTGCCTGTGCAGACTCTCCTCTCCCTCTCCTCTGCCCACAGCTCACCCTCCCTTGCTTCTCTCTGGAGCACCTCTCCTCTCACCTTCCTCTTTCAATCCCGGTCCATTTTTGTCTCAAGCCCAGCTTAAAATCCTTCTTCCCCAGGAATTTGCCTGTGGCTGCCCTCTTCCCACCTTTCTTTACACATAAGGTCTCCTTTTATTCAAAAGACTTTAGCTCTGGAACTCTGGCAACAGAGGGGTTGAGAATTGAACAAAAAAAGGAGTGAAGAGGCCTGTCCCAGCTGGTAGAGGCTGGGATGCTTTGGCAAGGCCCAGGTGCACATGGCTGGAAGAGAGAATGGAAATGTACTGGCCTGGGGAAGCTAGTTTAGATTTGAAAGAGGACAACTTTGCCCAGGACGCTGTGTGGAGAAGGAGGAGGGTGTATTTCCAGCATCCTCCAATCAAGCTACTTTGGAAGAGAGAGTAGAGCTAAAAGGGCAAGGCTATTTTGAAGGAACTAGAAGCTGTTGTCATCCAGGGAAGATCAGACAAACCATCTGGATTAGCCGTAAAAGCCTTTTATTGATGACAGGCTGGGACCATCTAAATTTGCCTGAATGAGCTGCAAACATTCGGGTTAGGGGCTGGCAAAATCTGGCGTGTAGGCCACATGCCACCCACTGCTTATTTTTGTACAGCTCATGAGCCAACAGTGGTTTTCACGGGTTTTCAATAGTTGGAAAAAATCAAAAGAATACTATTTTGTGACACACGAAAAAGATATGAAATTCAACCGACAGTGTTCATAAGTAGAGCTTCGTTGGAAAATAACTCTGCACGTTTGCACTACAACAGCAGACTTGAATACTTAAAACTGAGATTACATGGCCTGCGAAGCCTAAAGTATTTATTGTCTGTCCCTTTATAGGAAACATTTGCTGACCTCTAATTTAAGGAGATTAGATAGCCTTAAAAATGGGGTGAACCTTGAAATTTGGAAGTCTCAGGCCTGAGGGCTTTATTTCAGATACAATGTAATTATCACCCAAGTCCTTGCCTGTGGCTGAGGCTACAGTGAACTGGGAAGCAAAGTAACATTGAGGCCCTGGCACACAGACTTATAACACCAGCTGTCTCCGTGGCTGCACATGGTTCTGAAATAGGCAGAGTGGGAATGGGGTAGGAGACAGATGGGAATTAGGTGACTCCATAGTCACCGAGGGGTCTCAGGATCTCCAGGCCTGGGGTAAAACCACTTATTTTCCATTTGTCTGCCCTCCAGGAGGGTTTGCTGCTGGACTGTCCTTTCCAAGCCAGGTGAGGCCACAGCCAAGGAAGGGAGCCTGGTGCAGCAATACTTCAGAGACGGGGCCTCTGGGACATTTAGCCGCTGGGTGGGAGAGTCTCTTGGTTAAGACAGTGTCTATCCTGGACAATCAGAGACCCCAAGAGAACTCACAGATGTTCCTCACTGTAGATTGTGCCAACCCTGTTCCCCGCCAAGCACTGAAGAACAGAGGAGGTTGCCGTCTCTGGCTAACGATGGCCTCTTTATCTCACTTGCCTCTGCCAGCCTCTCGGTGTGAAATGCTATTCCCCTCTCCCATGTCCACAACCCTCCAGCTCACTCACTTCCTTCAGGGATCTCCACTGCAGTCACAACAGCACAGAATTGAGCAGGTTTTCAGGGCCTCAGGAACAGCCCCTTCATTTGGGGGAGGAGGGGAAGAGACTTGCCCAATATCCCACAGGATGCAGGTGGTAAGGCCAAAGGTGGAATCCAGCATCCACCCTCCGTCTAGTACTGTTTCTATCCCATCTCTCAGCTTCCAGGATTCTATACCCAGGAGCCCCTGTCCTGTAAATCCTTGGCACTCACGGGTGTGCAAGTGTGTGTGGGGTCTTCGTTCCCTTTGTGGGCTCACTTCCATCCCCAGCTAGACCATAGCACTTGGAAGGCAAAGACAGAACCTATGCCTTCTCAGGCCCTCATGCCAGGGCACTACATTCAGCCTTGCTGACACCGTGAAACTCTGAGCTGGCCTGGAAGTCCCAGGTTTCTCACCCCAGAAGACAACAAAGTTTGTCAAAGATTGTGGGTTCTAGGATCAGAAAGATTCGTGTTAGGATTCTGACTCTGCCACTTACTAGTTTGGGAGACCTTGGGTAAATTACTCATCAAATTTAACCATCCTTTATGTCTCATCAAAACTAAGGACACAAAAACCTACATTGCAGGGTTGTTGAGGAATAAGTGAGATGACAGATGTGAAAATGCTCAGCACAGAGGACATGCCCCAGATCTCCTCGTTCCTGTCCCTATTTGTGTTCGAAGGGGCTGCCTGCCTCTCCCTAACGTCAGATATTAAAAAACTTACTTGGGCATCTACAGGCCCCTGATTCGAGGCCAGTTATTGAAGAGGAGGCATAGGGACCATCATGGGTCTGCCCCTGGATTGATTCAAACAAGAAGATGTTGGAGGAGTTGAGTTCCAGGCTCCTCCTCCCCGGAGCCCAGATGTCCTGAGGTAGGAGGCTTGATCTAGCACTCAGAAAGCTGTGTTCAGACCTTCTTTATTTGAGATTGGGGGTACAAATTGGCTGCACATATTCCAAAATGTGTTTCATACAAAGGATTTGCACAAATCTCTTTATATCTCCAAGTCTCCATTTCCCCATCCTTGCAATGAGGGAGTAAACAGCTGTTGGCCAACTGAACTCAGGGGAGTGTGGAACGTGTCCCCTGGGGCTCTGAGTCCCTCCTTTCCCTGCTATAGCCACAGCAGTGTTGAGTTTAGCAGTCTTACAAGAAGGCCTCAGTCACTTAGTGGTCTTAAAGGAAGAGATCCATGGCTACAAAATCTTGAAATCCACTGTCCTGTGGAAGCTGTTTTCAAAGGTTCCTTCCATCTCTCAAGTCTGTTTCCAGGCCCAGCCCGGCAAGGCTGTGGCCTCTCTTCTCCACCAGGTGGCAGCAACCTGCCTGCTGCTGCAGGTGCCAGGCTGTGTTGACAAGTACAAGATGTTCAGAAAAAGATCCCAGGGAAAGGACCAGGAGGATGTTAGCGCCAGCTAACATTACCCTTAACCAGAGGGTAAGTAAATAGATAGAGGTGACCCTCTGCAGTCAACTTCCTGATATAGAACCCCCTGGGCATCTGCAACTGTAAATATACCAAATGTTCTGTCTGCCCCAACCACCAGCCAAACTGGTGCTACCCCTGTCTTTGCCAGGTGGGAGATCACCACTAGTTCAGCTTTAACTCTTTGTAAAACCAGACAGGCTCTTATGGTGATGGATACTCAGGCTTTGGGAGCCTGAGGTTAGTTTGGAGGAATTAACCAGTTTTTAATGAATTAGTGAGACACAGAGGGGACATCACATTCTCCTTCTGCGACCCCAAGAGTTTCCTTCCAACTCCCCAAACACTCATAAGGAAAAGCAAAATAAAATCTGATAGTCTTAGGGGTAGTTTGGACTTTCACTGCATGGATGCTCTGTGAATGAAAAGGACAAGCGTCATATACACAAGATGGTCCGTTTACTCATCCAACAATGATTACTAAGTGCCTACTGGGTGCAGTCTGGGCTAGATGCTTCAGGGGACCAGAAAATGAGTCAAATACAGATCTTTTACAAAGAAGTAAATACAACTTAAGTCAAATGACAGGTGATCGGGTCTTGTGTATTGAAGTCATATTGTGTATCTTCTTCTCCCTTCAGATTTCTGTTTCTTATTGTTTGGTTCAGGTCAAAAGTTAAATGATGAGGCCATGAAATGGGAGGAGAAGCAGGGAAATGGAATGGTTAAAAGGAAAACAGAGACAGTTCAAACATTTGCCATAGGAATCCATAAAGTAGAGTACTGAATTGGCTCCGCTCTTACTGATGTGTACAGATCTTAAAGCAAAGCATTCTCCCCATCTCCTCTGGTCAGTTTTTCTGGAGAATGTGTGATCCTAGCTCTACCCTGTTCAATCTTGCAAATGCACACTACCTGACTCCTTAAATTGGCTTAAAAATAATACTTATTGCTTTGATATTTTAATTTCATTTGTTTATTTTTTTTGGCTACACGGCATGTAGGATCTTCCCCTATCAGGGGTCAAACGGCGTGTGCCCTATAGTGGAATCACAGAGTCCTAACCACTGGACTGCCCGGGAAGCTTCGTATTTTTTATTTTAAATGATACAGAGAAGTAAAAAGAATTAAACAGAGTAAACCACAATCCCAGTGCCCACACGTAGTGTTTTTTAAATGTTATATTTAATATCATATATATATCACTTAAAAATGAAAATAGCACAGGAAAATAAATAGTGAACAGTGAATATCTTTCTACCACTTTTCTCCCACAGTTGCTTTTCCCAAAATAATCACTGTTAGGTCATTTAAATTTCCTTTAAGAAAACAAAAAGTCAAGCATTCAGGAGCACATCCATCTCTAAGCCTATATGAATATGTTCTCTGCTGTCCTGGTTATTTACAGAAAAGGGATCACGCTCTTCCGTATCTGACTGCTTTCATTTACTTTACTATCTTGGACATCTCACCACAGTAGCACAAACAAATCCACCCCATTCTTTTGAATGGCTGCAGCATTTCCCCTGAATCTATCATATTTTGTTGTCACCAATTGGCTTTTGAATGACTTGGTGGTGGTTTTTCATGTATTTTGTTGTTGCAAACAAAACCACAATGTACGCAGCTCCATTTTTCAAAGGGTCCAGTGATCTCTGCACACGGTTCCCCCCTAGGGCAAAAGAGATGTGCCCAGGGTCATAAGAAATCATCTTTGGGGTGGGGTATTACTTGAGCCCTTGGAGCTGCCCAGAGGCTTCATTTTGTGAGTGTGTGACTCTAACTTCTTTGGAGAAGTCATTACTCCACCTCCTGTCCCTGCCAAGCTGGCATGGCTGCTGCCAGGCTGGCCATCCAAGCACGGCTGCCCTGGACGGGTCCCTGCTCTGGGGTCCCAGCTGGCTGAGGGCTTCCTGGGTTGGTTGGCGAGCTCCCCAGAGCTCTTGGCTCAGGCTGGGGTTGCTCTGCTTAGCTGAGGTTCATGGCTGCATGTTGCCGCTCTGAGATTTACAAACAAACAGGAAGCCAGAAGCCAGGCCACTTCCTCCTTGCTGGGGCTGGTCCCCTGTCCTTATCACCCAGTTGGTCCAGAGGGGAAGGGGCAGCCCAGGATTCACAAGGCAGCTGCTGGGCAGAGATGGTGGGGAATTCTGGTCCCACTCCCAGATGAGCTCCGCAGCCCTGTGTACCTGTTTGCCCAGCTGGGACAGCCCTACTGAGAATCAAAGTTAGACTCCAGCCTCTCCCTCTCAAGAAGTCTTTTCTGATAAAGCCCACCCCTGTCTGACTTCCCCTTCTTCTTTGATTGTGAGACCGAGTTCTTGTGAACTTGCAGTAAGCAGCTCTCTGGGTGTTTGTGGTGGGACAGCTCTCCCCTCGAAGGTGGCACCAACCTCTTCTGTCTTTTCCCAGCACCCACCCAGCATGGCACTCTGCTCTTGGGGGATGCCCAATAAATGTTTGTAGACTGAATGACTGATCAACTCCAAAAGGGGTGCCAGGGAACAGGAGAGGCAGGACAGGGTTGTAGTCCCAGCTCATGGTGGGACTTGAAGGCTTTGCTGCGTCAGAGCAGACCGGGGGGCAGCTGGCCAGGGGGAGTGCTGGGTCAGTTAAGAGAGTGTGAAGCAGAGACGTGGTTGGGGCTGAGGCTAGAGATGTGGGCTGCAGATACTCTGTCAGGTCTTCAAGGCCCAAAGGCCCATTTCCAATCAGTAATCAGCTAGTTACTATATAGATTATATGGGTAGGGAGGTGTGGGGAGTCCCTGTTTTTTAAGGAATTCAAATTTTTAAAGCACAGTCAACATAAAAACAGGCTTCCCAGGTGGCACTAGTGGTAAAAAAAGAAAACCTGCCTGCCAATGCAGGAGACACAAGAGAGGCAGATTTGATCCCTGGGTCAGGAAGATCCCCTGGAGGAGGGCATGGCAACCCACTCAAGTATTCTGGCCTGGAGAACGCCATAGACAGAGGAACCTGCGGGGTTACAGGCTATAGTGTCGCAAAGAGCTGGACACGACTAAAAGCGACTCAGCACGCACACATGCACAACATAAAAACAATGCTGAATATACTTTTAATCCTTCGTGGTGACTCAGAGGGCACAGTGGGATACTGCGCTGCCTGGGGCGGTCCTTACGCCTATCAATTATTTAGAGAACATTAGCCGTGGGCCCAGCAGCCTGCAGTGAGTCACTGTCAGTTGCTTTAAAGAGAATCTCAGCTATCAACTCATTTAGTTGCCACTATTCTCTTATTTAAGAAAGCTGAGCACAGAAACCAAACTTAAAAATAAACAATAACTGGGAAATTCTAAAAGCCCAGTTATCTTCCTTCCCTTTGCAGTTGTTTGGTCTCCCTATAAAAGTTTCTCTTTTAGGCACCGGCAGGGCAGGGAAGCCGGGGCAGTGGGTTGGTTGGAGGCTAATGAGGACAGAGCAATGGGGGACCACGCTGGGGCTGAGGCAGAAGGTGAAGCAGGAAGCGTTGTCGGGAGGCAGAGACTTCGGACCGCACAGGAGGGCAGAGAGGGAGTCAGAGCTGCCTCTTCAAAAATGTGGAGACAACACAGATGAGGGACCAGCAGCCCCTGACGCTTCCTAATGAGGGTCACACAGGTGGACCGAGAGCTGACCCTGGGGGCCTGGTGAGGCTCCAGTGTGAGTGATCCTCACCTGGTTCCATAGCATCCACCCAGCATCGCAGGACGGGGAGGGAGTCAGCTCCCTACCTGCCCTGCACAATTTCCACAGCTTCACTGAACAGCCCATTTAGGGTGTTTCCTCTCTAAGTGGAGAAGGGAGAGCTTAGGAGAGACGGCTAAGGGTGAGGGCTGAGGCTGGGCTCAGCAGGGAGGCCACAAACTGTAACCCCCATGGTTGGCAAACCATGCCAGCAGCCCCACCTCGTCCCAACCGGACAGAAAGAGGTGAGTGGAAACCTCAGGTTAAAAATACCCAGTCTTCTTGTAAAGAGAAAGAAGAACAGGAAGGAAGTGTGGGGAAGCAAGGCAGAATAGAAAAAAAGCCCCAGAGAAGGAGAATGAGACGTTAGTAATGGCCGGAAGTTGATCAGGTAAAACAGGTGGGGAAAGCCCCCCAGGTGCCCGAGGGGCTCGTAGGCAGGGTTCAGGCAGACATTCCCAGAGAAATAATTTGGATCCACTGAGACCGGGGCTCAAATCCCATGCAAAGAGCCTTGGCCCAGGAAAGCAGTGCCCCCAGGGTCAGTGGAGCAGGGGTGACCAGCGGGAGACTGGGGAGAGAGCCACCTGAGCCACCAGACCCTCAGTCTCACCCCTGGGCAGGGTGGAAGGGGGTTCGACTGGCCTTGGGAACAGCACCCGCTCTTTTGGGGGGAAGGGAGAACAGTGAAAGGGCTGAGTGGGGTGGCATGGCACTGACCAGAGGTGCCCATCACCCCTGTATCCAGGATGCTGAGTCTGACGCCTGACTCAGCTGCTTACTAGCCCTACCATCTGGGACGACACATAACTTTTCTGTACTTCAACTTCCTCATCGGTAAATGGAGACGCCAAAAGGGACAACCTCATGATTAACTGAGCTAGTGTGCCCAAGGCTTCTAGAATAGTACCTGGTACTTACCCGAGAACTACTTTTTCAGCATTAGCCACTGGGGACTGGAGTAGGAGACAGTGCAGGTGATGCATGGGAAGAAGTTCCCAATGCCTCATGTCCAGGGAACAGCGCTTCACAGAGAGCCAGCACCACACCAGGCTAGGAAAGAAGGGAAGGAAGGAGGGGAGAGAAAAAAGATAGATGTAGCCTAAGCATTCAGGAACCAATGGCTAACAATACAGACAGCTAATCACATTTCAGCATAAAACAAAAGCATTTCGTACCAAGTGCTAGAGCACATGAAGATGGAGTAACTTCCCTGCTTTCAGTGTTTGGAAGGTGCTGGGCATACTGGTCTTAGAGGTCAAGTAGAGTAAGTCAGCAGGCTGAGAAGGGAGCATGGTATTCAAGGTATGACTCCTGGGTGAATGCCTGGGGTCGGGAGCAGAAAGAGTGGCTGGGAGTGACCAGCTTAGAAGGGTCAGCAGGGCCTAGCCATACAATCCTCTGCTGACAGGTGGAACTTCACCCTTTAAGTCCGAGGCATGTGGAGAGGCTAGGAAGGGAGGGAGAGACCCAAATCAGACTCACGTATTTGAAAGAATTCTCTGGCAGAAGTGTGGAGGGGAAATGAGAGGGACCAAAACAGTGGCAGGGAGGCCAGTTGGTTTAGTGGCCCAGCAATGGTAAGGGCCAGAGACACCAAAGGCAGGGCCCTTACAAAGTGGACTAACGGGGGCAGCGATAAATTAGGAGTTTGGGAGTAACACTTACGACTGTCTACAAAATAGAGAAACAACAACGGCCTACTGTAGAGCACAGGGAACTCTAGTCAATGCTCTGTAATAACCTATATGGGAAAAGAATATGAAAAAGAATGGATATATGTATATATATAGCTGAGTCACATGCTGTACACCTGAAACTAACACATTGTAAATCAACTATATTCCAATAAAAAATAAATGTAAAAAACATTAGTAAATAAAAAATATAGTACAGCATGAGGAATACAGCCAATATTTTATAATAACTATAGATGGAGAATAGCCTTTAGAAACCGTGACTCACTATAGTGTACACCTATAACATACAAGGAGATCGAACAAGTCAATCCTGAAGGAAATCAATCCTAAATATTCATTGGAAGGACTGATGTTGAAGATGAAGCTCCAGTACTTTGGCCACCTGATGTAGAGGTGACTCATTGGAAAAGACCCTGATGCTGGGAAAGACTGAAGGCAGGAGGAGAAGGGGACGACAGAGGATGAGACAGTTGGATGGCATCACTGACTCAGTGAACATGAGTTTGAGCAAGCTCCAGGAGATGGTAAAGGACAGGGAATCCTGGTGTGCTACAGTCCATGGGGCTGCAAAGAGTCAGACATGACTAAGTGACTGAACAACAACAACATACTAGGTAATATGTTATGGAAAGACCTGAACAAACTTTTGGGCCAACCCAATATAATATTGTACAGCAACTATACAATTAAAAATAATCATAAAGTAAAAGTACTGCTCAAGAAAACAAAAGAAAGAAAGTGGACTAGTTTGGGAGGATGGCAAGGAGGAAAGAGAAGAAATGACCCTGGAGTTTCTAGTCTGAGTGTTTAGTGGTGTCCTTATCAGAGATGGGGAAGAAAGGGAACAAAGTAGGCTTGACAGAGGTGGTTTAGGAAGGGTGAGCTTCAGGGAATTCCCTGGCAGCTCAGGGGTTAGGACGCAGCGCTTTCACTGCAGAGAACCCAGGTTCAATCCCTGGTCTGGGAACTAAGATCCTGAAACCCCCATGGGACGGTCAAAAAGAGGGAGAAAGAAAAGAGTGAAGAGTGAGCCTTCCCTGGTGGTCCAGTGATTAAGAATCTGCCTGCCAATGCAGGGGACACAGGTTCGATTCCTAGTCTGTGAAGATGCCACAAACTGTGGAGCAGCTAAGCCCATGTGCACAACTACTGAGCCCATGCTCATGAGCTGAAACTACTGAGCCCACAGACTACAACTAGAAAATGTCTGCCTGGAGCAATGAAGACCGAGGGCAGCCAGAAATAAACAAACAACTAAAAATTTTAAAAAGGGTGAGCTTGAGGTGGCTAAGATAGCCAGGAGAGGCTTGGAGATGGAGGGAATGGTAGTTCAGTGATGGAAATGAGGTGCAGTTGCAGGAGACTTCCTTTAGACTGAATCAAGCAAGTTGGGACGTGAAGCCAGAGGCCATGGTAGACACCAGGGGGCTGCTGGGAGGCGTGGAGGCATGTCAGAGGGACTGACACCAGAAGGACTGACACCAGAGGGCTGACAGCAGAGGGGCTGATCCCAGAGGGGCTGTTACCAGAGGGCCTCAGACCAGAGGAGCTAATACCAGAGGGGGGTAACACCAGAGGGGCTGACAGGGCTCCCCGAATCCTTAGCTCATAGCTAGAAAACCACAAAGTATTAATAATCACAGTTTCCATTGCGTGGTTAAATGATGTTATGGATTATATTATCCAACTTGAACTAAATTAACTTCACAAAATAGACATGGGAATTAAAATAATTCCTGCAAAGGAGCTGCAGGTTAAAGAGTTCTGTAACTCAGCAAGCACTAACACCAGCACACAAGAAAGGGGCACCGCTGGTGCTTCTCACAGGAGCTCTTGGTCAGCCCCACTGGGAGGGTAACACAGGGACAATCTGATCAGGTCTAACACAATGGCGGCCACCGAACGTGCTTTATAATTTGTAATTATCAAGGTCACTGTTTGAAATGTGAATTACACTTCCTACCATTGTTAAAAACAGACCTCACCCAAGTGTATTTTGTATCTCGAAATATAATGATAGTGGGTCGTGTGTATGATTTGTAAGTGATTGAACTTATCTTAAGGGTGCATTCTCAAAATTTATTACTGATGAGATATAACTTCTCAGTATGAGAGCTGTCATCTCACTCAGGCTTTGATTTTGGGGAAATTCTTAAGTCATAGGTTCCAGGTCCCAGGTCAGGAACAGGTTTCCTACTTTAATCAGTTCCACACATCTGAAATGCTACATATTGCATTTACCTCTTAGAACAAAGGATGCTTGTACTCAAAGTGTGGCCCCAATGGCTCACTTTTTCATCGCCTTGGTCCTTCTCTTCCTTCTGGAGATGAGGGAAAGATTAGTTGAGCTCCCTGGAGAAAAGCATTAAGTAAATATAAGGCGTTGCCAAAGTTACGTTACTATTAATATTATTCACAACACTAAACAGGCAGCAGCAGTGAATGCTGCTCCAAGGTGTTCTCATAAGGATCCAGCTGAGAGGTTTCTAAACATATCCAACCACTCATCTCTTTACAACACTTGAATCTAGGGGCCCTGCTGGTGTATGAGTCCCATGGGGCATGGAGACTGCTAGGGTTTAGAAGCCCCAAAGGGATGGGATTGCTATTCTCTGAGGAGGGAAGTGCTCATCTCCTTTGAGTCAGAATCCAAGACTAGACTGGACCAGACTGGTTGAGGAAAGCCTTCCACCTATTGACCCAATGCCAGGGAGCTAATGCCTTTTCCGGCCGCTTGGGTACCTGCATCCCACTGCCCCCGAGGAAGCTGGGGAGAACACATGCCTAGAATTTTATGTTAAAATAACTACTTTTACTTTTTCAAAGCACATTTGTGTGGGGAAACTAATAGGGTGGGGGTGATTATTTCCCACAATTTATACCCAACACACTTATCAAGCACGTGTTGTGTATGCAGGGTGCTACACAAGGCACCAGGAGGACCCAGAGATGGAGACTCCAGCACACTGATGATTCAGTGAGCAAATTGAGATCTGCATGTACCATGGTACAGGGTAGACTCAGGGACTTGAGGCTCAGACAAAGAGGAGCAAGCGTTCTAAGGTGGGTGGGGGGTCAGGCACAGTCATGGAGGTGATGTCCCTGGCTTGGACCTCAAAGGCTAGGAAGGTCTGACAAGGTAGAAACAGAGCAAATGACAGTTCCAAAGAAGGACAGAAGTTCTGGAATGGGAAGGCATGGGATCTGCATGACCAGCAGTGAGGAGTCATCTTTGGCTGGCATCTGGAGAATGAACAGTGGGGTTGGAAAAGTGATTTAAAACCAGATTTTCAACAGACACATGCTGGACTACAAGAGTCAGAGTTTATCTGTAGTGAGCAAGGGGCAGGTGAGGTAGTGGACACAGAATGTCGAAATTAAAACAAAATTCGCCCAGGGTCCTATGGTGAGTTAATCTGTGGCCCAGCCAGGACTTGAATGCAGATTTATATTGACACAGGCAAAGCTCCTAGACCTGACGCTAACCAGACAGAAATGGGTCTGTGGGAAAGTGCTTCAGGCCAGGGATGGCCAGATGCTTCTCTGGGAAACCCAGGAGCCTGAGTTTCCAAGGAGCCGGGCGTCCTACCTTCGACAAGTGGGTCTTGTCGAGCTCACTCTTCCCATGGGGCTTGAGTGAGCAGGTAGCTGGACTGCAGTCCTTGGCAACCCGAATAGGTTGGGCTGGGAATGGCTGAGTATGGGATCACTGCAATAAAATGAAGGGAGAGGAGCCCTCAGAGTGTCTCGGGGTGTGGGGAGCGCAGGGCGTGGACCTCGCATTCCCGGGTGGTTGAGACGCCACAGCTGATGATTATCATTATTATTCCTGCTCTGGCTTCTCTGAGCTTTCATCCTGCAGGACCCTGCCTTGCTGGCCGGGCGTCACCAACTAGCAAGGCCTCCTGGGGTAGGGCGGGGCGGGCAGGTCTTGGCTGCAAGGGAACACAACACTAGTTTGGGTTTCTTCCCCAGTGTGACCAGGGAACTAACTTCCTAACCCTGGAACCAGGGGCAGACTTTCTCAGGGGGGAGTGGGGGGGGGGAAACTAAGGCATGGAGCCAAGGAATGATTTGACCAAGATCCTAGGGGTCCTCCCTCTCCTGGCCCTACTCACCAGACCAGGTTTATCCTTCCCCAGATGGGTCAGGTCCTGTCAGCCTGGAGGGGAGCCAGGGAAGGTGAAGGTGTGGATGCTAGAAGAGAGAACTGGGTCTGGGCCAGGATAGCAGAGCTGGTACCCTCCTTGCCAGGTGCTGCGGGCGTCATGAGGTCAGACTCCTGGTTTGGCGTCTCTCTGGAAGGACCCTCCTTATGGGTGGATCAACCCAAGCCCCGGAGGGAGGCCAAGGCCACAGACGCAGACCTGCAAAATGCCAGGTTCTCTCAAATCAGACACTACATTCAGCACCTGGAGAGGAAGGGCCCAAGTCTCATAAAGATGGGCCAGGCCAGGGGCGGAGGGCCAGCCGAGGCTCTGAGACAGGGAGAGGGGCATGTGTACACACACACGTGCGCTCGCTAAGGCCAGGCTTCCAGCAGCGGCGTGTCCCTGCCTGCCCAGAGGAGATCGAAGAGCAGAAGAGGTGAACAACAATCTGACGACTGGGTGGGGGGCTGAGTGGGATCTTATTGGCAGTGAGAACCCCCAGGAGAAGGGAGGAAATGGCCTGATCAGTAGAGGCTGAGACCCAGCTGGTGCCACCAAGAGAGCAGTGAGCTCTGGGAATGTCTTCTGGCTTAATGCAGAGGTGGGACCACAGAGGGCAGGCTGAGAAGGATGGAGAGAGAGGATAGTAAACACAGCTGTGGAAGCCTCCACAAGCTCCCGCATTCTCAGTGACTCCCAGAGCCAGCCAACTACCCAAGGACTCATCATGTACTCAGTCTCGTCTGACTCCCTGCGGTCCCATGAACTACAGCCTGCCAGGCTTCTCTGTCCACGGGATTCTCCAAGCAAGGATACTGGTGTGGGTTTCCAAGCCCTTCTCCAGGGGACCTACCCAACCTGGGGATTGAACGCACGTCTCCTGTGGGTTGGCAGGCAGATTCTTTACCACTGAGCCACCTAGGAAGCCCGATTCATTCATTATCAAGCATGTATTAAGCAGCTGTGATGTGTCAGGTGCTCTGCTCTGAGCTGTGGCTTTGATCCTTAAGACATGGCCTCTGCCTTCAGAATAAAGACAAATTTTCCTACTTGGTTTCATCCCCACTCCACATCGTACAATACCAGGATCCTGGGCTGAATCCTGAGGCATCTTCCTCTTTGGCCATTTTTGACCATGACTGCAACGGCTTGCTTCTGTTCCCACCGCCAGCTCTGAGTTCACACAGGAGCAAGGCTCACTAGAATTCCTACCACTTTCTTGACACTCACCTAGCTAAAATATTCATCCTTCAGTCACAAAAGTCATCTCTGGAGCTTGCCACTGTGATTAGACTTCTCCAAGATGTACTTGTTCTTCAGGTGATCCTACCCTCTTCCAGATCAAATACAGCCTGCAAAGTCCCCACTCCCAGGGGTCACCTACAGCTGGGAAAGATTGAGGGCAGAAGAAGAAGAGAGTGTCAGAGGATGAGATAGTTGGATGGTATCACTGATGCAATGGACATGAACTTGGGTAAACTTCAGGAGGTGGTGAGGGACAGGGAGGCCTGGCGCGCTACAGTCCATGGGGTTGCAAAGAGTTAGGCACGACTGGGCAACTGGAACAACAACAACACAGCCCCCACCCGCTTGCCATCTCCTGTGGGTAACCTAAAGAACTCGCAGAGGTTCCCTGTTGCTTAGCAGATACAAATGGAACATTTAGGAGCCCTCCCACACATTTCTAGCTTCTTTTATTATAACCCAACAGTGTCCCTTCTCACCACCAGCACACTCGTCTTGTAACTCAGTAGCTGAGAAAGAGCAAAGAGCTCTTTAAGAGAACCACTTCCACGTTTATAGTTGATTTATTCAACAAATATTTACTAACAGCCACCCTGTACCAGGCACTGTGACGTATTAAGATGGCTCTGATGGTGACTAGGGCAGATACGCCGCCTGTCCTGGGGGAGCCCAAGAACAGACAGGATAGGCAAGACAGACACTACTAATGAAGACAGAATGGGATTGTGTGATCAGACTGGATGACCATCTGGGGTTCCTGAGAGTCTGGGCATTTCCACTGTGGCTGCACAGATCTCTTTTACTTCCTGCCTGAATTTTTCACAGAGCAGAGTGTGCTTTGCTGGGGAGGAGTGGAGAATGTGCCAACAGGATGTCTACATGGTAAGAGCCCAAAGGCATCAGTCCCCATTCTGTTCTCCCCCCTTCCCTGGGGAGGAGGTCCCGCCCTCCTTGAATTCAGTCTCCTAGGGAAGTGACACAGGAAGCAGGGACGGAATTAAGAGCTTAAGAATTCCACGTCCAAACAAACCATGAAAGTGAGAAGGGCTGCAAAAGGCACTTCCCAATTTCACCGTGCTGGGAAATACCAGATCCTGCCACTTCTCCAGAAAGCAGCCACTTTGTTAAGCGTGAAATTCACTCTCCTCTGTTCTCTGACTATATCGCCCATGAGAGGTGGTGACGTTGTTTCATTTTGAAACTTGTCCATGAATGAAGGCTCTAAGCTCTTATGCAGTTGTTGGATGTTGAGTCAGTGCTTAACCACTATAATTGGCAGAAGAGTCCTCCAACAATCTAACCAAGACGAGACACTGCATATTCCACTCGGATTGCTTGTCCACTGCTCTCTGTGGAATGGGGAAAAGTTATGAAGTATCCCCTACTCCTAATGTTTTCAGAAAACATCTATAAAACTGACAAAAGTAAAAGGGTTTCAGAGCTGATGACCCTCACTCTCTGTAAGGGTCAGGATCCTGTGCAGAAACGTTTTAGGGGACGTGATGGTGGGGTAAGAGGGTAGGGGCAGAGAGCGCCCATATTCTTGAATATAAGCATACTGGGTGCTTCCCCGGGCCTTCTTGTGGGTGGGGGTCTCTCCCCATTTGGTGCCTCCATCATCTGGTTGTGGAACTGGAGTGGGCCCTAAGAATGTTGTGGAGGTGGTGGGTGGGGTGGGGCTGGCCTGAGCAAGGCAGCAGCAGAGTGTTCCTTTTTAGATGTGCCTGGCAGAAGTGAAAGTGGTGTGAGCACTAAAACAAGAAAAGCATCAGAAGAAAACTTTCAAAAGCCACTGCCCTAAGTCTGTGGGGGTTTCTTAAACCAACAGGCAAATCCCTACATTAGAAAGTTTCTTTCCCTCCATCTTTCCTGCCTTGCCCCTCCCCCTTTATTTCCATCCTTCCTTTTGCTTCTCTTTCAATGGAAATACCTTCTTCCTCTCTTCCAGCCTCAATTCTACCACCTTTTCAGGTCAAGCTAAAGGCTACCCTCTCACACACCTTTCCCATCTAGTCAGTCTCCGGCTGTCCACTTTCTCTGAATCTCTTGGTAGGCCTCCACAGTGTCTGGTGCTCCCCAGCTGTTTTGTGTACAAGTCTTCTTTCTTCAACCAGGTGGAAAACGTCTAGAGGGCAGGGGCCATACCTTACATTTTAGAGTCCCTCAGCCCAGAGCTGGGTATCTAATAGGGCTTTACTGAGACTTCACTTGCCCTTTGCTTCTCATTAAACATCAGAGAATTCACACAGGAAAAGAAAAATAATAAAAGTGAATAAGCCTTCATTTGGGTGGAGTTGACAACCATTTTATACATCAGAGAATTCCTACTGGAGAGAAGTCCTGTATCTGATGTGTCTGTGGGAGAGCCCTCGGGTGAGTCTGCAGGCTTGGAAGCCTCACCTGACTCAGTGTTCTGGAACTCAGTTACACAGAACGTGATGTGGGGAAACCTTTGCTCAAGAGACCCAACATTGGTGTGCACATTACAGAGAAGTGATGAATCCAAAGAATGTGGAAAACTTCCCTCAAGACCTTTACCAACCAACATCAGACGATTCACCTGAGTCAAGAGCAGGGTGGATGTGGGGGGATACAATAGGATGCAAAGTGGCCACAGCTCCTGTCTCTGTACAGCTCGTCTCTGATCCATTTCTCAGGTGAAAAAACTGAGACTTGGACAGGAAGCATTTTCTACCATAGGTACGGCTGGAATATCACAAAACTTTGATTAGCGCTATTTAAAAAAAAAAACAAAACTTGAAACACTTTCAGGTCTGACTTTCTTTGTCATTATTTCTCACCAGGGAAGGGAAGGGATGACGTCCTGAAACACTTGTTACTGATGGTGAAATGGGGTTGGAGAGGCTGCATCAGGGTATAGGCACAGGTCAGGATAAGAGTTCTGTTCTCTGGGGACCTTTCTTTGATGTTCTGGGGACCATGCTAGGTGCTAAAGGAGATCAAAGCTGAAAAGAGAGGTCCTTGCCCTCAAATAGCTCATAACCCAGGAAGGGAACAGACTGGTTCTTACAATCTGCTTTAATGCGAGTGAACATGAAAAACAGCAGAGGCATGAGATACAGGAAAGGAGTCCCACGTTCCTTTGGGGTAAGTAGGATAAGCCTCACAGAGGAGGTATTGTTTTATAATAGCTGAGACATAAAGGATGAGGACTTTGCCAGACAAACAAGTGAGGAGAGGGTGTTCCAGGCAAAGGCACTGACATAAGAAAGGGTATGGCTGTTGAGGATCGTGAAGCAATTCAACCTGTAAAGAACGGTGAGGGTGGCACAGGGGTGGGGTGGGCATAAGCTAGCCAGGCAGTTAGACGGGGGGAAGATAACATGAGGCCCCTGAATGCCCTGCAAAGCAGTTCAGATTTCCCTTTAAGCAATGGAAGCTGAATTTCCTACTGCTGCTCTAACAAATTGCCACAAACTTGGTAGCATAAAACCACACAGATTTATTATCTAACAGTTCTGGAGGTCAAGAGCTTCACTGGGCCAAAGTCAAGGTGTCAGCAGACTGTGTTCCTTCTGGGGGCTCTAGGAGAGAGTCAGCTCTTTGCTTATTCTAGTTTCTAGAAGCTGCTGACATTCCTTGGCGCTTGTCCTTCTCCCATCTTCAAAGCCAGCAATCACACCATTCTGACCTCCGCTTCCTGGTCACTTCTCCTCTGACCCTAATGTTCTTGCCTCTCTCTTCTAAGGATCTTTGTGATTCGATTGGACCCACTGGATAATGGGGCTTCCCTGGTAGATGGGAAAGAGTCTACGGGCAATGCAGGAGACTCAGGTTCAATCCCTGGGTCAGGAAGATCCCCTGGAGAAGGAAATGGCAACCCACTTGAGTATTCTTGCCTGGGAAATCCCTTGGGGTCCATGGGGTCGCAGAGAGTCAGACACAACTGAGCTACTTCACTTTCTTTCTTTCCTTCTTTCACTGGATAATCCAGGTGAAGGTCTTCATTTCAAGATCCTTCACTTAATCCCATCTGCAAAGTCCCTTTCACCAGCATAAAGTAATATATTCACATCTTCCAGGTTTAGGATGTGGACACATTTAGAAGGCTGTTATTCTGCTTATCACAGGAGCCATTCCAGAATTCTGAGCAGGAGCGTGGGGTAATTCAAGTGTGATAGTACAGCATCGAGGTTCAAAGAGCAGCTGTAGGAATCTGACCTCCTGGATTCAATCCTGACTCCATCATGTAAGACCTATGTGACCTTATGTCACTTCCTACTTCATTTCTCTCTGTCTTTGTTTTCTCATCTGTAAAATGAGAATACCTACCTCAAAAGACAGTTGGAAGGATTCTGCAGACTAACAGAGGTGCAACACTTAGGACAGTGGGAAGCACTCAATACGGTGGGGACATCTTGGTGCTCAGTACAAGCTAAGAACAGCAATCTGGGCAGGAAAAAGATGGCAGTCAATGCCATGCGGAGCAGAATGTAGCTTCTAGGGGACCCATTTCCACAGGACCATCAACACGATAGGAAGGAGGTTTCCAGGTGGCGGGGGATTCTGTGGCACAGAGGAATCATGCAGGCCCTCTGAGTGGCACCACTTTGCTCAGTGGAATTCTCACCTTCTTCCTCTCTGCTGGCAAAATGAAATGAGGGAAAGAAGTTGCACCAATCTGTTCCTATCCTTAGGTGGGATTCCGTCTGTGTTGGATAATATTAGTGTGTAGGTGATGCTTTGTCTTAAGCTCTTCCCTGAGATCCCTTGACCAACTGTTTGATTTGACATGGAGCCAGTGAAAGACCTAGCGACATCTCAGCCACATACCCAGTATGACCATGAGTGTGCTTCTGAGTTGATGGACAACTGGTTTGGGGCCTCTTCTTCCCTGTCTTCTCTGTCCTCATTTTTTGGTACCAATGAACCTGAAGCTATCAAAGAAAATCTCCCCTTTCTGTTGCTTTTCTCCCTAGAGAACTCTAAAGGAGCAGTTATGGATTGCCTAGAAGTTTACCTGCAAATAGATAAAATTCAGGACACCCAGTTAAACCTGTATCTTCAGATAAACAATGAATGATTTTAGTATGTCTCAAATGTTACTATATGTTTAGTAATACTTTAAAAACCAGATTATTTGATTAACCAATAATAGGGAATATTCTGTTCCCTAAATTCATCATATAACAATTTATGTTCTTTGATTTAATCTACAAGCGAGATTGGTATTCAAGCCCTGAAAGTTCTCGTACCTTCTGCAGGTAGACATTCTCTGTACTAACACAGGGAAAGGAGGGAAGACTATTTCCAGAGCGATAGCAAGGGTCCAAATAGTGAGGACTGGTCCCTCTTATTTCTCTGATATGGATGGTGATAGCTGTGATAGTTTCTTTTTTCTGCCCAACTCTGAAATTCAGAGAAGCTCAGTTCTTGCTCTGTATTGCACCTGCCCTCTACATTAATGGGAAGGATCATCCCTGCTGCTCCAGGACCCAAGGATGACCAGGACACCCATTCTGCTTAAGTATACTGAGATTATTTTGTCTATATTGCTGTCTTTGATCTGGACTAGGATAATGATGATGACTCTCACCATCTATGGTGAAAGTCTGCCTCTGGATTGGGTGTGTATAATTTGCAGTCACTGTTATATGAAACGCATAAATGAAAGAACAGCTGAAATCTGCAAGGTGAGTCATTGTTGGCACTAGGTTTGCTCAAGGTTTGGCTCTCAGGCTCCATCCCATGTAACCCCTCCAATCTAGAACAACCCTGCTTTTTTTACTCACCTTGAGCCCTCGAAACTTCGGTCTGTGGCAAGGAGGTGGGGGGTAAACACCTGAAATCTTCCAAATTACCTGTTTGCAGGCTGAGGCTCAGCCCTGCCACCAGTTAGGGCTTCAAGCAGATGATCACTTCCAGGTCACTCCCTGGTCATCTGCAGCCACTCTCCACTGCAGCATATTGTTCAGCCTGGTGCTGTCAGGTGGGACTCGAGTTCTCACATCCAAGTTGTTTGGACATGTTTTGATGGCTGGTTTCTACATTTCTGTACCCACCCCCACTTAAGCATCATTTCAGAAACTCTAAGTAAATGCAAAAGATTATAACACTTGATGAAACAGGAAGGAATTTTACCCCCTCTGGATGTGAACTGACCCACCCAGCTGAAGGCAGGAGACTTAACCACACAGGATTAACTGTGTTCTCTAACACCTCCATTACTTCTAGAAAAAGTGGCCCTGAGGGGCCAGGGGAATTAATGACTTAATGCCTACAAAGCTCTAGGAACAATTTGCTGCAGATAAGTTCTCATTATCCTTAATTGTTGTTATTATTTTTGTTATTGTTGTCCTTAACCCAACTCCTGTGAAAAGCTGCCACAGCTCTGTTAGTGACCTCAGGTCAGGGGTTTAATGAATACCTTTTCTGAATGCCAGAGGCCCCAGGCACCATGTTCCCGCCCCCGCATCCAGGCTCCACCTCTTCGGAGCTCCGCCTTCAGGGTCCTGGCGCCCTGGCAGATCTTCCCAGGCCCTATCTGAGGGACTCCATCATTCTTCAGTCCCACAAACACTCCAGCTCCCACTGCTCCCAGCTCCAGACACTCGCATCCCTTTTGCCACCTCTCCCCCATGTAAACTCACACACTTCTCTTGGCCTTGTCTCCCCTTTTCTGCAGTTTTCTAGCACCCCCAACACATTTGACTCCCAAACTGCTCTCCAGAGCCAAGGCTTTTGAGGATCACGAAAGTTAAGAGAGGGTTCCCTGAGCCCTATCTTTCATCCTTGCATTCCCCATGTCCTACACTGCATCCCAGGTCTTCAGGATTGTTCCTCAGGTGGCGAGGCCGGTTGGGTGGGTTGGCTGGTTTAGGGTTACGGAGTTTGGCACTAACTCACAGCCCCGTGCAGCTGCCTTCTTTAATTAATTACTTCCAATTTTTGAAAAACCATCTCTTCATTTGGACCTCAGTGCATGCCTCTGGGGCACATGTCACATCAATTACACGCAACAATTAAGTCTGCTGCCTAAAGAAGCTGTGAGCCTCTTCAACAACCCAAACGTAGTTGGAGCCTAACTGCTTTAGATCACTCAGCTGTACATGGACCTTGAGGCAGAACCCCCAGGGGAGGAATCGAGCCGCAGCAGTCCACTTAGGAATGGAAGATGTTCTCTTGTTGTGGGTCCCTGCCCGGGGCCACCCACGTTCCCTAATGCCAGGGTTCCTCTTGGCCTTTGCTTAAACAGTCAGGAAGCTTAGGTGGTTTCTCTAGGGTAGTAACAGTGTCTCTCAAATTCCAAAGCCCCCCTCTCTACTGTCCTAACTGGCTATCTTGAGTGGATAAAGATGAATCTGAGGCCCTCACACAACAGGATGGGGACTAAGTTAATCTGTCCTTCCATCCATAGAGATGGTAGACATAGGCTTAACTAATGCTTTCACAGTGGTTTGAATTAGGAAAACGGTCACAGGTGTTGCTTGAGGATGGAGACAATTTCTTTATGGTCCTTGATTCCCACCTTGCATGACAGAAACTTGGTAGATATTTCAGGAAGGTTCATAGAACGCTGAAGACAAAAAGGGGAAAGAGCATGCAGTACATCTACAAACAGTTTTCCATGTGCAAAGCAAGTAGGCAGATGGGACTGGCCTAAAACCTTAGCCTCATTAACACTGTCCTTTCTACCAAACTGGAATTAAACAAACAAATAAACAAACAAACAAACACATTAGTAGGCCAGGTAAACCTGGCTTTCCTTATCTATTTAACTCATTTTTTTACTGGCATATGTGAGTTGCCTGGGAGTCTTTTTGCCCTTTTATGTTTGCCAGAATCGTGGCTGGCCATTTGAGTCCAAACTTCCAGAGAGCAGAGACCACATGTGTTCCATTTGCTTTGTATGGTGTCCAGCAATGGGCTGCAGTACAATATCATAGACAAGTCCTGGACTTGGACCCTGGAGACCCAGGATTTCATTCTGGCCATGTTACCCTTAAAATCTGGACCTTGTTTTTAATATACTGTTTTTAAAAAATGAGCAGAAACAAACATTTTCTGCCCTTCCTACCTTCCAGTGTTGAGGGAAGAATTAAGTGAAATATTGCAAAAGAAAGATTTGTAGAAGTTGTCACATAAGTGTGTTTTTAAAAAAAATTATATGGAGAAAAAAATGGCAACCCACTCCAGTATTCTTGCCTGGAAAAGTCCATGGACAGAGGAGCCTGACAGGCTGCAGTCCATGGGGTTGCATGACTGAGCATGTGTGCATGAGGGTGGAGGGAGATGGGTTGATAGCAATAAACTGGTAGAACTAAAAAAAAAAAAATTATAAAATGCATTTTGATGATAAGGACACCAGAGTAATCATGACCCAAACTCTGAGATGTTTCAGATGGAGAAGCTGATGTGTAGAGACCACAGCTGTATGGAGCTCTGAACCAGATGATGGTCCCAGGCCATGCAGCTAAATCAGCTGAGATCAAAGTGGCCAAGAGCCTCAAGAGCCTCCCTCATCTTTATCCCCAAAGCAAAAGAGCGCCACTCACATACCTGACCTTTTAGTGAATTCTGGCATTTGTTTTAACTTTTCATTGGAATTTTAGTGGGGGGTGGTGAAAGCTGAGAGGGCACAGAATGAAAGCATCCATGGGCCTTATATACACATACACACACAAGTGCACACACACATGCCCCCTGGCAGACAAGCCAAGAGTCCAGCTTTCTGGGTTGTCTCTAAACATTATCACTTAAGAAAAAAGGAGCTACCAAAGGGAAGTCCAGGACAGCTTTATCCATTCTGTAAAAGGGGCAGTTTCCTATAGTAAGGGCTTTGAGATGAGAAATTGGATAGTAACTCTTAGGAAAGGGATGGAATTACAAGGTATTAGGGAACACAGTCAACTTTCTAAAGGACAATCCTAGTTATTACATCTGAAAGGCTCCAAGAGCCATATAATCCCCTCTTCTTACAAAACCTCAAAGGTGGAATGATTGAACAAAGGTCACAGCACTACAAGTATGAGGGCCTAGGAAACCCCGAACAGAACTCTGGCCCCAAGTCTGGTGCAATACATGGGGTAACATTAGTCAATGGGTAGGCAGGGAGCCACAGCCACTGCCCCTCCACGTGGAAAGAACTAGTATTGACTAGGGCTACACCCCTGGAAACTTGGGGAGCAAAGAAATGCAGTGAATCGGGAGCTTGTACCAGGCTGTCCAGCTCACTTTACAGGAGCCAGAGAGCGCTGCTGCTGTTTAAATTAAATCTGCAAGGTTTTCAGAGCTGTCAAAATATACAGAACTTTTTACTAAAATTTTTAAATTAAAAAAAAAATGGTGGGAGTTCCCTGGTTGCCTAATGGTTAGAGTTCTGGGCTCTCAATGCCATGGCCCAGGTTCAATCCCTGAGGAACCAAGATTCCACGAGCTACATGGCATGGCCAATAAAAGGGTGGGGGCAAGGGAGTTTTGCCGGTTTTGGCTGATAGCCTTAATGCGATAGTGAAGAATTATCCAGGACCAGGAAACCAGGATGACAGAAGTCTCATTTTCCAATAAGGCCAGACGTGGGTGCTAAATATTGCCTGTAATGACTGCCAAGCAGAAGAAGGGAGGTACTGAAACTAGCAAAATGATGAAAGCACTTCTTATGGTAGGTTCTCAAGGGGGAAGAGTAAAGGGAGCAGAGGAACTAGGATCACCATGCCAGGCTCAAGGCCTTCCAAACTACCTGTCACCAACGCTTCACATACACTGGTCAAGTCCCAAGTGCCTGGAGACAGTGAAGAGGGAAAAAACATGAAATAAAGGAGATACGTAAAACTGAATATTAGAACTATTGTCCTTCACATGGTGAGGCTACTTGTTTTCACTCCACAGGAAAATGCAGCCATTTTTCCAAAAAGGCATGTTAAGCCCTTGAGAGGACAGCATGTTGGGAGTCAAAGACTGAGTCCTGCCCTGCTTCCATTGTCGACTGGGCTGGGTGACTTAGGCTGAGCCAGGAGACACACCTTGGCTTGAATTGCCTTCATTGGGAATAATACCAGTTCTGCTTGCATCATGGGGTTGTTGGAAAATCTGATAATGTATATAACCTGTCTGCAAAAACCGTAAAGCACTCTTCAAGTGGAAGGTGATAATATTACTATTCCAATGACTAGGAGCCCTTCAGAGGTTTGGCCCGTGGGTAGAAACTCCTAGACACTTGATTCTTCAGCCATCACTCTGCATACTCCTCTTCCAAGAGGCAAAGTGGGAGAGGGGATGGAACAAATGTCCAAAAACGCAAAGTTAGACATCTCAGTGAGATGTTCTAGGCTCACTAGCCTCCATGGATGCCAACATTTTTCTCACATTGAATCTAAGTTTTTCCTTTTACTACTTATACTTGTTTCCTCCTGTTTTTCTTGAAGATTTTCTCTCACCTGCTTCAATATGACATTATTTTTAGTGTTTATCCACTGAAGACACTCACTATTGAAGAACATGACCCAAAGTTGCTAAATTATGATCCCTGGAGTCCAAGTGTAATAAAAACAAAGCATCTATCTTGAGAAGTAGCCAAGGATAGTTAGCCCTGGAACCCTTTTATTTATAAAGTTTCAATCTCTTCCCTTTTCCCAGACTCAGGTCATTTTATTCCCTTCAGGAATTTTTGGGGGTGCAATTTTTGGAGAAGTAGCTGCATACGTATTCAAAATGTTGAGAGCTCAGATTTAGTGCAAGAACATTTATTAAGTGTAGTGTAAGAATAATAAAGAATTCTAATTAAGATAAAATTTGGAAAACATCAGGGAACTTAGGTTTATGGTGGGAAAGGTCATGACTTGGTTCTACTCCACTGGAGGCCTTTACTTTGCCTGGTTCATTTCCCCTCCCTGTACTCCAAGCGCTTTCAATTATGGACAGCTTCTCTTGGCGATGAACTTGGATAAATGCTACCTTGTTAGCTAATAGTACCATTAATTATATTAATGATTAATAGCTAATTAGTCATGATGCTGTAATGCTTTAATGGAGGCTTCCTTTCTTTCGGCAGCTCCATGTCTCAAGCACAATCGCGCACACGCGCGCGGGCGCCCGCCTGCACGCGCACGCACACACACACACACACACACACACACCACAATCCCCTTCCCTATTTCTGGCCGCAGAACAAGCAGGGTTCTAAATTTGTTTTTCTGACAAGTCTGGGCGACCTGTGCATTTCTCGTTTTTATTAGCTGTCCCCATTCATCACACAAATAACCCACTACTGCTCACATGCTGTCTTTTTTATTCCTGTCTTCTGTCACCCACACCGCCCTCCACTAACAAGGGGGCAGAGTCAAGTTGGTTTTTGTTTGTTTACCTTATAAACCAAAAAACCTCCTTGGCTTCTACGCAACCTCGCTCGGCCCTACTTTTCTACTTCGGCCCCCCGTCCGAGCCGCACTTTCCCCAACCTGAACCCGCTCTCTTCTTGGTGGGACGCCCCCGTTCCCCAGCCCAAAGCCCCCTCCCACTCCGCGCTCTGGCTTCCTTCGGCAGCCACGCCCCCAGACCCAAGGCGGGCGGCGCGCACGCGCATTCCACGACTTTACCTGGGCGCTCGGCGGTGGGCGGAGCAGGGGAGGCGGGGGTGGAGCGGGAGTCGGCGGTGTGCGGGAGGCGAAGCGCTCGCGGGGTGGCAGGAGGGAGAAAAGGTGCGCCGGGGCCGGCCCCGAGGGCTGCGCATGCGCGCCGCCGCGCCCCGCGGCCGGGATGCCAGGGGGCGGGCGGAGGGAGGTGTCGGGCTCCCTGCCGGGCGGGCGGGGGTGCCGGCGAGGGACGGGGCCGCGGGCGCGCGCGCGCTCGCCGCCGCTCGCCCTCCCTCTCTCCCTGCCCCCTCTCTGCACACACAGCCACACACGCACACCCCCTCCCCTGCCGCCCGCCCCGCGCGCCGCCCGCCCCGCCGGCCCCGCTCGCCCTCGCGCGCTCGGAAGGGAGTCGCGAGACGTCGGAGCGGCGGCCACGTAGCGCTGCGGCGGCGGCGGCGGCGGCGGCGGCCGAGGCCGGGTCTGCGGAGCGGCCCTGAGGACGGACGTTGGGCGGGGGGGAGGGGCCAGCCCGGCCGGCGGTTGTTACTCGAGCGCCGCGGCTGCAGGCCCCCCGCCGCAGGGATGGACCGCCGAGGCGGCGGTCGGGGCGGCGGAGGCGGAGGCGGCCGGCCCGGGTGAGTAGGGGCCCCTGCCCCCCACGCACACGCCGCAGTCGCGGCTGCGCCCCCGGCAGCAGCCCTTCCTCCCCGCCGCCCGCCGAGCCGGCGGGGGCGCTGGGCGCCGGGTTAACCCTTCGCCGAGGCAGCTGCGTGCACTAGGCCGGAGCAGCCCCCATCCGGCGGGGAGGCCCCGGGCGCTGAGCTCTTCTGGTCCCGAGCCTGGCTGGAGGCGCCTGCTTCTGTCCCTTCGCCCCCTCTTTCTCAGACCCGGGCTGGGCTCCAGTTTTGCAGAGTGCGCTCGCCCGGAGGCCCGAGGGGAAGCTGGGGTTGCACGGGGTAGCGGGCAGAGGGGAGGTTTGCCCCGGTCCTCCTTCGAGCATTCTCCTGCCCCGCAGCTGGTGGCTTGCACCCACTGCCTCCCCTGCCCTGCGGCTGCGCCCAAACCACCAACCCCCGGGAGTATTGTGCCGCCTGAGATAAAAATGCATCTGAGTGTACACCCGCCCAATACTCACCCAGAGGGTAATGCAGACCTTTCTCCACCCCCACCACAGCCTCCCCTCCAATCAGGCACTGCTTAAGATTCTTAGATGGGAGCCGCTAAAGGTAGTGACACCCCCGTTACATCTGCACAGAACATGTTCATTGTCGAGGAATGTCTCCGCCAGAAATGATAAATACCCCTGCTTCACCCTGGAACACTGTCTTCACGATTTAAGATCCCGTCTGCTCTTCTTGAAGAGGGCCAGTCTTTGATCACATCTAGCACATCCCTCCCCCACAACAAGCGCGCGCGCGGACACACACACACAGACACACACACACACACACACACACACACACTTCCTGATTGCTGAACAGTCCCTGTCATCGCGGATCCATTGTCAGGAATGGCTTGTGCCAATCAAAGGAATGTGCTTTTCCTTTGGAGAAGGGTGCTTTCCACATCCATGTTCTCAGGATGTTGCTGTGTGAATCTGTCTTTGATTGT
Source organism: Antilocapra americana (assembly GCA_007570785.1). Classification (NCBI taxonomy): domain Eukaryota; kingdom Metazoa; phylum Chordata; class Mammalia; order Artiodactyla; family Antilocapridae; genus Antilocapra; species Antilocapra americana. Next base: position 17,943,134 of record ML664177.1, on the reverse strand, counting down.
CCTCAGGTTGCCTCTGTGTTCAAGTAGCATCTTTCCAGTGTTTCCCCTATATACATTACATCTACCGTGGATCCTCAGTAATACCTGAGTGATGGGTTTTTTTTTCCCCCAGTTCATTACGTATGGTGTGTGGGAATTTCATTTTTTTTAAAATTTCGTTTGTTTTGTTGTAATTTTTAACATCCGTGGTCAAGGTATAGTAAATATATAGGGTAATATTTGGGGACGAATTTTTTTTTTTTTTCTTTTCCAGAGATGGCATGGTCCGTATTGTTCTGGGAATGGCGAATAACACATACGTTGTTGACAACATGTGTGTGCTTAGGGAATGAAGAGCTGCTGTGGCTGGCGTATGAGAATGTGTGTACTGAATGCTGGTTGTGTTCCCATGTAGGGCTGATTTGAGAGTGGTGAGCTGTCCTGTGATACCTGTGATAGAGCTGGCGGGCATCTGGGATGTTTGTATCAGGACTGTGCATGTGTGTTCGGTTAGATACTGCCTTTAGTATAATTTTGTTGAAAATGTACACTGTGAGTTTTTGGGATTCTGAAAATGTCTGTTTGAGTGGTTCCTAACCTCTCTTTGGAGTCATGGAAGCCTTTAGGACCCTCTTCTAGGGGAAATAGACACTCATAATTTTGTGTGCAATTACAGTCATCTTGAGCCTGGTCCTGGGTCCTGAGGTTAAAATCTGTATTGAAAGGACTTTGAGTTTTGTGTTTTGCTTTCTTTCTTTCTTGAGGATTGGCATCACTTTGGTCCTGAGCAGTAAGCAACTAACTGGATGAAATATGTATCCTTGTGTTTTGTTCTGTAATTACAGTGAGTTAGGTATTTGTAAGGTATCATTTCCCTATCTTGCAATAAAGAAATGTATGTGAGAATTTCAGAAAAAGTTAAAACTGGAGTCAGAGTAACTGGTCTCAATGCGTCTAAATGTGCCTTGCACTATCTTCTAAATGTAGCAGATTTCAACAGCAGAATCAGTGGTCTGTTTTCTAATGCCTATCTGGAATCATTTTATGTTGTTTGAGGTTGATCTGATCTCTTAAAGGAAGGCCTTATCTTTCCCATGGTAGAGTACCTACTCTGTGAAGATTTTTCAACTTTATTGAATGTGATTTCGTGTCTTTTTTTCAGGGTGATGTTACCATCAGAATCATCCATTTTTAAATTTTGTTTTAATGGAAAGATTTTAATTATAATTAGGAAATTCACTTTCCACGTTTAAAATCTAGAACTAGGTATGAATGTTGCCCCATTCTACAATAAGCAGGGAATAAATATCAACTATTCTTGTTTAAATCACCTTGCCCTCAGCCTTTGCCTTTTGACCATATCTCAGTCAGGAGACTGTGTGATAGTGTTATGATGGGCAGTGAGATAAAAGAAACAGGTCCCCAGCTCTCCAGGAGCTTGTAATTCTAATAATATTTTTCGCTTACAAAATCCTTTAGGACTTTCATATTTTTGGTATTTTGGAGTTTCTGAGAGACTAAGGAATTTATGGTATTAACAGCGTTTTGGATGGCAAGGGTGCCTTGGAATCTTGCATAAAACCTGTTTCATTGACCTGAAGAATAGCATTTATTGTAATAATTATGCAGTATACCCTGTGAAGTTTGAAAGCATGCTGAGATTGCAAGTATTGCATTTTTATTATCTAATAAACATGATTGAGGTGGCTGATATTGCAGGTTATGTTTTGTTTTTCATGTCGTGCCTAAAGTTTTACTGTCAGAAATTATTTGCCTATCCTAAGCCCAAAGAATTTCAAAATTGCAAATATGTTACTTTTCTTTCTCAGTATAGTATTATATGACAAATCATTAAAATTTCAGGAGACAATGTGCTTCCTTGAGTTAACATCACAGAGCCTCTTCTAACCAGTCACTTACCTAGGTAAACACCCACACACCACAAAGCAGCTGATCCTATAACTCATGCGGCTGTAAGAACAGCATTCTCTCTGCCAAATTCAGAGCTTGGAAGCTGGAAAACAATTGCATAGCAGTGGAACTAGGAGTAGTGGTGCCGGCAGCTCACTCTCATTAGCACAAATGGCTTGCTGTAGTTTTTTCAACGCTCTTCTTCAAACACCCTTCCCTTAGGAGGTTTCGGATCAGCAGCTTCTACTCAAGGGAAACAGCACCTACTTTCTGCAGCAGTGGCCTCAAGATGTGATGCGTGACACCCAGAGCTGTTTCCATTTCTGCTCTCAGTATGGGAAGTAATCTTGTAGTGTGGTAAGAAAATACTTTTCAAAAAAAAAAAAAGAAAATACTTTTCAAGTCTGTAGAAAAAAGTTGATTAGTAATGCTGCTGGTGTGATTTTGTTTTTGAATGTCTGAAGCCTTTCGAAGAAGCAAACTTGTAAAAACTGTTTAAAAACAAATCACCCTTTTCTCAAGAGCCTCAGAAAATTTCACCAAAACGTGAATATACTCTTGAGTTTCATTTCCCTTGTTCTAAAAAGTCAGTTGAGAGACAACCAAAAGCAAAAAAGAACTCAACTGGATTTTCTCGTATTTTGAATCATAGCCTTTGGAACTAAAGGAGGTGACTGCATTTCCTCGCCAGGAATTCCTGAGTCTTATGCTACCGTTTTAGGTATGATGCTTTTCTCATTTATTGTCATCATTTCAGACAGCGTTTTGATAAAATGATTTTGATAAACAGAATTTATTTTAATAAAAGTGAATTGGTGTTGGAGTTAGTGACTTTAGCTGAGGGAGGATCAGGGAGATGGTTCCTTGGAGCCAGGCAGAACTAGGTTTGAATAAAGCTCCACTGCCTTTACAGCATTGGACTAGTCACCTTGACCTGTCTATAGCTGCAGTTTCCTCATCAGAAGAATGGGGTTTGTTATGATATTAGAGACAATACATATGAACTTCTGGAACACAGGCACATATACACATTAAAGACTCAGTGGTTGGACTGGAGTGATGTGGGAATGAAACTACAGATCATTCTGGCTTAGAGGGTTTAGAGGTCTGGTGCTGCGATCTGCATACTTTAATTTGTGCCGATTTGAGATGAAAAAATTGCAAATATTTAACTTGGTGCATACCTAAGTCTTGCAGGTGCACTGTGCTTGTTGGAACTTTGATTTGTTGCTCTATGGCTGGCTGAACTTGGTGGAGACAATAAAACTTAGCTCCAAATTCAACAGTGTTACCCACAGGCTGTGCTTGTTTTAAGCCTTTTCAGAGCTTATGTGGTAAAAGGGGTGTTTTAGGACACTAATGTAGCTCAATGAGTTCTGTGTCCAGAGTTGAATCATGTTCAAAGCTTTGTGTAAGTTTTCATAGTTAATGCAAGTCATAAAGTGCTTGGTGGAATCAGTGAAGACATCAGATGCTTATTTTAGTTAATCTGTTTGTTTATATAGCAGTTATCTTTGATATTTGAAAACACTTATGAACTTTTTTTCTTAAAAAATTCTCATTGCTCTTCTGAGGTTTTGATCATAAACTATATTAGGGCTATAAGTTTGCCTAAGGCATTTTTGCTTTGATGGGTGAAGGAAAGAAAAGTAAGGTCCCTTTACCTGTCAAATTTGATCAGCTCTCCACTTTAGACCTATACCTTTAGGTTGTGTCTACAGTTCCCAGCATTGTTTTTAGTCAAAAAGGCAAGTTTATGGTAAAATACATTATTTTTTTTTTAAATGTCAACCCACTCCAAGTACTCTTGCCTGGAAAATCCCATGGACGGATGGAGGAGCCTGGTAGGCTACAGTCCGTGGGGTCGCAAAGAGTCGGACACGACTGAGCAACTTCACATACATAAACATAGTTTAAGAGACTGGTTACTTTGAAAAGGAGATTCAGGGCACGTATACAGTTTTATTCAATACACAGAACTTTTAAAATAGGGTTTCTTGAGGTCTATTGAATTAAACTATTCTGTCATTTTTGCAGAATATCACTATGGTAAGTCCATAACCCAAGAGTTAGCTAGAGACTTTGCAGATAAGGTAGGTGCATCAGTCATGCATTAGGAAATAGCTCAAGGGAATCTGCTAAGCCTTATTTTCTTTTATTATTAAGCCACCTAGGGGCTTGCCCATCAGTGGAGTCAGTCACTAGTATTGGATTGCTGTTAAAGAGGAATTGGCAAGTAATGGTCTTAGACTCACCTTAGACTTTGCAGAACATTTGAAAGAAACTTAGCCTTGGCCAGAATGTATAACAGCAGCATTTATGCTACGTGAATCCACTGACTAAACAAGGTTTAGATGATTGAGTGAACATAATTTTTTCTCAACTATAATACCTTTTGCCAGGTAAACTTTTTTTAGAAGGGGTGCTGTTTTGTTTTGTTTTGTTTTTTTTCTTCTGTCTAGTTTACTGGAGTCAAATGACTCAGTAGATGGCTTGTTGCTTTTGTCAGTTTCTTGATAGGCCAGTCAGTGTGTGGTGAGAAGGGATTGTTGGAAGAGAATAAGAATGGAAATAATGCAAAGAATGGCTCCTGAGCATGATTTTTGGTCTTTACCATGGATATGATGGTATTAGAGAATTGTAACTCTACCTGGATTTCACCAAGATAGGCAGTGTGGGTAATTCCTTTTGACTTCAATGCTAGTGTAGAATATAATCTTCAACACATTTATACTTTGCAGCTTTGTGATTTAGATTCAGTTTGGGGGATTCAGTGGAATATAACTTCTTTTTAAAAATAATCTTTAAAAAATTTTTAATTTATTTTTGGCTACGGTGAGTCTTAGTTGCTGCTTATGGCTTTCTCTAGTTGCATTGAGCAAGGACTGCTCTAGAATTGCGGTGCATGGGATTCTCACTGTGGTGATTTCTCTTGGGGAGCAGAGTCTCTAGGCACAGGGGCTTAGTTGCTCCACAGCATGTGGGATCTTCCTGGACCAGGGATTAAACTTATGTCCCCTGCATTGGCAGACGAATTCTTAACCACTGGACCACCAGGGAAGTCCCAGAATATAACTTCTTAATTATACTGTGTGAGCTATAAAATGAGATTTATAATTAGGCTCTTGTAAATTGTTTTTACCCTTTTGAACATATCATTTTAATATTAGAATAATATCAGTGGCCTATGAATATTGAAATACAAAAAATAATACAGTAAAGTTCTGTTTTGTTTCTTGAGGCAGTGGCAAGGAGAGCATTTGTGACCTCAGTTTTGTAGATAAATATAGTTTTTTCCCCCAGTTCCTTTTAAAACTATGTCCCAGCTGCCCATGGACTTTTCCTATATTAATTTACTAAGAGCTGGAGTTTGAACAAAAAAGTCTTAATGATCTGGATAACCATGATGGTGTGATCACTCCCCTAGAGCCAGACATCCTGGAGTGTGAAGTCAAGTGGGCCTTTGGAAGCATTACTACAAAGATAGTGGAGGTGATGGAATTCAGCTGAATTATTTCAAATCCTCAAAGATGATGCTGTTAAAGTGCTGCACTCAATATGCCAGCAAATTTGGAAAACTCAGCAGTGGTCACAGGACTGGAAAAGGTCATTTTTCATTCCCAAAGAAGGGCAATGCCAAAGAAGGTTCAAACCACCACAGAATTGTACTCATTTAACATGCTACAAAAGTAATGGCCAAAATCCTTTAAGCTAGGCTTCAACAGTTTGTGAACCAAGAAATTCCAGATCTACAAGCTGGATTTAGAAAAGGCAGAAGAATCAGTGATCAAATTGCCATCATCCATTGGATCATAGAAAAAGCAAGAGAATTCCAGAAGAACATCTTACTTCTGCTTCATTGACTACACTAAAGCGTTTGACTGTGTAGATCACAACAAACTGGAAAATTCTTAAAGAGATGGGAACATAAGACCACCTTACCTGCCTCTTGAGATATGCAGGTCAAGAAGCAACAGTTAGAACCAGGCATGGAAAAAGATTGGTTCAGAATTGGGAAAGGAGTATGTCAAGGCTGTATATTATCAACCTGCTTATTTAACTTATATGCAGAGTACATCATGCAAAATGCCTGGCTGAATGAATCATAAGCTGGAACCAAGGTTGAGGGGAGAAATATCAATAACCTCATATATGCAGATGACAACACCCTTATGGTAGAAAGCAAAGAGGAATTAAAGAAGTAAAGAGCCTCTTGATGAAGGTGAAAGAGGAGAGTGAAAAAGCTAGCTTAAAACTCAGCATTCAGAAAACAGATCATGGCATCTGGTCCCATCACTTCATAGCAAATAGATGGGAAAGCAATGGAAACAGTGACAGACTTTATTTTCTTGGACTCCAAAATCACTGTGGATAGTGACTATAGCCATAAAATTAAAAGCTGCTTGCTCCTTGGAAGAAAAACAATGACAAACGTAGACAGCGTCTTGAAAAGCAGAGATATTACTGTGCCTCTAAAGATCTGTATAGTCAAAGCTATGGTTTTTCCAGTAGTCATGTATGAATGTGAGAGCTGGACCATAAGGAAGGCTGAGTGCCAAAGAATTGATTCCTTCGAACTGTGGTGCTGGAGAAGACTTTTGAGAGTCCCTTGGACAGCAAGGAGACCAAACCAGTCAATCCTAAAGGAAATCAACCCTGAATATTCTTTGGAAGGACTGATGCTGAAGCTGATGCTCCAATACTTTGATCATCTCATTCAAAGAGCCAGCTCATTGGAAAAGACGCTAATGATGGGAAAGATTGAAGGCAGGCAGAGAAGGGGACAACAGAAGATGAGATGATTGATTGGCATCACCAACTCAATGGACATGAGTTTGGGGAAACTCCAGGAGATGGTGAAGGACAGGGAAGCCTGGTGTGCAGCAGTCCATGGGGTTGCAAAGAGTTGGACCTGAATGAGTGAGTGACTGAACAAGAGTTTGAACTTACCTTGCCTGAAGCATCCTGAGCTCTTCAGTTTTCTTCAGCAGACCAGGCATACACACTAAGCATACAAAGTTATTTAAATTAACTCAGTAAATGTTTAGGAAAATCCTAAATCCTTACAGTAAGAATTAGATAAATAAATTAGTGTATATTCATGCAATTGAGTAAATTTTATATGGTTACAAAAAAGAGTGAAGAAACTATGTATTATTGTGAAAAATCTCTAAGCCATATGTAAGTGTAATACAGTATGTACTCATTTGAGTATGGCTTATAAGATTCACTCATATTGTGTGTAACAATACTTCATCTATTCTCATATAATATTTCATTGTATACATGCATTATAATTTATTTCTCCATTCTACCATTAATGGACATTAATGGATTGTTTCTGGTGTAGCTGTCGTGAGTAATGCTTCTGTATTCACTATATTTCTTTTGTACTTAAAATTTTTCATCCTTGCAAGTGTATACTAAATAATTTTTCTGATTTAAAAATTATATCATTTCAAATGGCTGCTTTCCTCCTGTCAGATTGTGGTAAACAACTTATACACTTATGCATCCATTCCAACTTGTCAGGAATTGACACTATATCCAAAAGATAGTTTTTTCTGCCTTTCAGAATCCCCTCAACCTTTTCATAACCTCAAATAGAAAGTTAGCTTTTTTTCTTTAAAGATGACTTGTGTCTGTAAGGTCAGGTGGCCCAGAGAGTCCTAAAGACATGTCCCCAGAAGCCAGCTGTTGCAGGGTTGGACTCTTCTAAATCTAGAACTGGTGTTTATCTAATTCTCTGTAACACTGTTTCTCAAACTTCTGGACCATGAGCCACAGAGAGAAGCAGTATATGCATGCCCACATGTATTCCCTCACATACCACCACCTAAAACTGAAACAAAGCTCCAGAAACAGTGCTTAGCCTTACCATCTGTGAGACAGGCTGTTATTTTACACTATTTTGTTTGTAAAAATCGGGTTGGGACAGACAGTTTGAAAATCACTGCCCCAAATAGAACTTAACAAAAAGTATTTTCTTGATGTTGATGCTAAACAAATGCTTACTGGATTAAATGGGGATGGGAGGAGTGATAAAATGAAAAGCTGTGCTTAATGGTATGAGTTTGAAGTATTAAGAAACGTGGCATAAAGAAAATCATGATATTTATGACCTTGGTTATCACATTATTGTTGTTTGGTCGCTAAGTTGTGTCTGACTCTTTTGAGACCTCAGGGACTGTAACCCACAGACAGGCTCCTCTGTCTGTGAGATTTCCCCAGCGAGAGCACTGGAGTAGGTTGCTATTTCCTTTTCCAGGCTATCTTCCTGACTCAGCAATTGAACCTGAATCTCCTGCATTGGCAGAAGGATTCTTTACTGCTCACCCTCACCAGGGAAGCCCAGTTGTGGCATAAAGAGAGTTAATTCTTAAAGATGAAACTCTGGAAAGGTTAAAATTGGATTCTCATTTTGCCTAGCATTTAAACTATGTTCTTCTAAAAGATGGGCCACCTACTGTTGCTTAACAAACACACATACAGTCAAGCACTGGCTACCTATTTATTCATTGTTATGTAGAAATTAATGCACTAAGAAATATATACAAACAAATACATATAAACATATACAAATGTAATATATACAGCATAACCTTTAACACAAAGTGTGGTTTAAATAACGATTTATTTGTGTAAAATGGTTACAGGATAAAAATACATCAAGGATTCAGTAGTGAATTTTTACCTCTGTGTGAAAATCAGACTCCGGGTTTGGACTATATTTCAGAGATAGCTCTGTTAGAAAAGCAATCATCAGAACCTGGTTCAATGGAAGGACAAAACTTAAAAGTCTTACATTTCCATACCCAAAGTTATATATACTGTGACTATGTCTGCATTTTTATTTATCTGCCATTTAATCCTCAAATAACCCTTTGAGGTAGGTATTATTATCCCCATTTTTCAACAGGGAAATTAAGACAAAGTGAGGTTATGTAACTTGCCAAAGTGAATGTATTCTTTTCTAGGTATTGAGATTTTGTAGGAAAAGACCCATCAAATGATTTTATTTTGCTAATTGAAAAATTAGTTTTAAAATTGAATTTAAAAATCTGTAAATATTTCTGGCTTTTAGAAGCCAGAGACTATGTAAGTAATTTCATTAAATTGTCATTAAAAAAAATATTTTGGCCATGCCATGTAGTGTGCAGGATCCTAGTTCCCCGGCCAGGGATCAAATCTGTGCTCCCTGCAGTGGAAGCCTGAAGTCCTAACCACTGGACCACCAGGGGAGCCCCTGTTTTAATTTTTAAATTAATGTACAGTAAAATTGATATTTGGGCATATGTACAGTTCTTTGTATCAGTACCGGTATAGATTCATGTTTCCACCACCACGTCAGGATACAGAATAAGTCCATCACCCAGGACTCTTTCCTGTAATCCCTTTGCATTGGTACTCTCTCCCACCCTCCACTCTGGCAACCATTGATCTCTTGTCCATCTCTATAGTTTTCTCTTTTGGAAAATGCTATGTAAATAGGATCAGTCAGTATGTAACCTTTTGGGACTGTCTTCCTCCACTTAGCATAATACCTGTGAGATTCATCCAAGTTGCTTTGGGTATCAACAGTTTGTTCCTTTTTATCACCAAGTAATATCCCACTGTGTGGTTATACCACAGATTGCTTATTCATTCTTGAAGGGCATGTGGATTGTTTCAGTTTGGGGTGAATATAAATTGTCCTTTCTCTAGAATAAACACCCAGGAGTGGGGTAGCTTGACAGTAGATGTGTGTGTTTGACTTTGTAACGAACCGCCAGACTGTTTTCCAGGGAGATGGTGCCCTTTTGTATCTCCACCAGTAACATAGGAAAGTCTTGTCTGTTCTGCATCTTTGCTGACAGTTGAAACTGTATTTTTTTATCTTCACCGCCCTAATGGGTGTGTGCGTGAAAGTGTTAGTTACTCAGTCATGTCCAACTCTTTGCGAGCCACCCACCAGGCTCCTCTGTCCAGGGAATTCTCCAGGCAAGAATACTGGAGTGAGTATCTATTCCCTTCTCCAGGGGATCTTCCCGACCCAGTGATTGAACCTGATTCTCCTGCATCTCAGGCAGATTTTTTACTGTCTGAGCTACCAGGGAAGCCTGAGTCCTAATGAGTATGTAGAAATAATTCATTTTGATCGTTAGGACCAGAATCTGGGTAATAGACCCAGCTATGCCATCAACCAGCTGTTGACCTTACAGGAACCATTTAACATTTTAAAGCCTCGTTTTATTTCTCTCAAATAATAGAGATTATTGAAATTATTGTAAGTTCTCCTGCAGCTCCCCAATTCATTGGTATGGAACCATAAATCCTTGGCAACAGGACAGATTTGTGTTGCTTGTGCAAAAAAATCTATTGACTGATCTAAGCTAAGGTATAAACACTATAAACAATATATGTCTATTTGTAAGTAGAATCTATGTGAAATAACTTGATATTTATAATTGTAATTTAGCTCTAGCTAAGCATAATAATACTGAGATGTGTCTGCCATGTCTATAAGCTAAAATTATATTGCTAATGTTGCAGTTAATGTTGACAACCTGGAGTGTTTAGCTAATGTTGGATGTTTTCATAATAGAACTATTTCTCAGCTTTATAGGGCTATTGTTTACAGTAAGTTCAGTAACAAATATTTTACCATTTTCAGTCATGAACAGGGGACCATTTTTTAAAAATTACGTATTTGGCTACTTAGTGTCTTACTTGAGTAACAAGTTGCTTCTATAGTGTTATGAAGAATAGTTTATTATTTTTCTAAAGAATTATACAGGCTTATCCAAAATTATTTAAGGATTACAGAAAATATGAAGAAACAAAATATCTCCTTCATCTTTACCCCATCCTAGGTATCTCTGAGTATGAGCATACATATGCATAGTTGTATGTGCGTAGTTTTACATAGTGGGATTGCGTGATCCCATTCCCACATGTACTTTACTCTTATTTTTTCTCATGTGGACATATTTCTGTGTCAGTTAATATAAACCTACATCATCATTCGAATGACTGTGTAGTATGCCAGGATCTGTGTGTATCATTATTTATGTTTCAAGTTTTTGTTAAATTAAGTAGTGCTATAAAATGAATACCTACCCTTGTATACATATCTTTTTATACTTGTGTTATCATCTACTAATGAGGAATTCTCAATAGCTGGGTCCAAAAATATGCACACTTGACACTTAGGAAAATAGTGCTGAGTTGCTCTAATGAAGGTTATTCCATATTCACATAGCATTCTGGTCTGCATTGGCCAAACCAGCTGATGTCAGAAGTCAGGTTATCTTGGCATTAGCCAGTTTGGGATTAAGCCATAAAACATATCTGTACATGTTTGTAGGTGGATCCTGCTGAGGAAACTCAGTCCATTTGGTAATTGATAGTCTTTAGCAAGTAAACCTGAAAATGCTGAAAAACATCAAAGTTAAAAAAGCAGTTTTTTAGGGAATTCCCTAGTGATCCAGTGGTTAGGACTCTGAACTCCCACTGCTGAAGGCCGGCAGTTCAGTCCCTGGTGGGGAGCTGAAGTCCTGCAAGCCATGTGGCATGGGAAAAAAAAATTTAAAAAGCCCTCACTTTTGAGAAAAACTGATAAAGCAGTTTGTTTTTTTAATTCAAAGAAAATCTCTCCATTAATGTGGTTACACCTCAATTTGTACTATCCCTGTAAGTTCTCTTTTTTAAAATTAAAAAAAATTAAACTTTGGAATAATTTTAGATTCACAGAAAAGATGCAAAACGGGTACTTTTTTTTTCTTTTTTAATTTATTTTAATTGGAGGCTGATTACAATGTTGTGGTGGTTTTTGCCATACATTCACATGAATCAGCCATGGGGGTACATGTGTTCCCCATCCTGACCCTCCCTCCCACCTCCTTCCCCATCCCATCCCTCAGGGTCATCCCAGTGCACCAGCCGTGAGCACCCTGTCTCATGCATCGAACCTGGACTGGCAATCTATTTCACATATGATAATATACATGTTTCAATGCTATTCTCTCAAATCATCCCACCCTCTCCTTCTCCCACAGAGTCCAAAGTCTGTTCTATACATCTGTGTCTCTTTTGCTGTCTCACATATAGGGTCATCATTACCATCTTTCTAAATTCCATATATATGCATTAATATACTGTATTAGTGTTTTTCTTTCTGACTTACTTTGCTCTGTATAGTAGGCTCCAGTTTCATCCACCTCAGAACTGATTCAAATGCATCGTTTTTAATGGCTGAGTAATATTCCGTTGTGTATCTGTACCACACCTTTCTTATCCATTCGTCTGCCGATGGACATCTAGGTTGCTTCCATGTCCTGGCTGTTGTAAACAGTGCTGTGATGAACATTGGGGTACACGTGTCTTTTTCAATTCTGGTTTCCTCGGTGTGTATGCCCAGCGGTGGGGTTGCTGGGCCGTATGGCAGTTCTATTTCCAGTTTTTTAAGGACTCTCCACATTGTTCTCCATAGTGGCTGTACTAGTTTGCATTCCCACCAACAATGTTAAGAGGGTTTCTTTTTCTCCACACCCTCTCCAGCATTTATTGTTTGTAGACTAAAACAGGTGCTTGTATAGCACCTCATCCAGTTCTCTTTTTTCTTAAGATGAATATATATGCATTTATTTCTTGGTTATAAAAAAGAAAGCCTTAGGTTAAAATATATACTTAAAAATGTTAGAGTAACACAGTACCACTAATTGCCTTTAGAAATATTATAAATGCGGTTGATAATCTTCAATAACTTTATAGTCTTGTGGCTTATGGAATAATGGTAGAGTTTAAGGTCTAGTACTTTTATTTTTACTTTTATTTTTGTTTTTTCTATGACTGTGTTTCCGTTTCCTAACCTAGTTCTCATACAGAGAGTTTTACCTAACAGCCATTAAAATAATATAATTTAGTCTTTCACATTACTCTGAACCTAAATTGAAAACAAATTATTATTTAAAAGGCAATTACATATCAATATTTGAGCTTATTTCTTGCTCTACATAGATTTTAAAAGTTGAGTACTTTATATTAGAGAAATGAATCTGTAATTATTTTTAGCTAAATTCATTGTTATCTTATAGTTGTTAGAGCAGGTAAAATAAAATGGTAAGAACATTAATGTTGGTACAGTTTTATTGTATATTTGGCAAACTGAAAATTAACATTTGAAAATTACTTCACTGTGTTGACATTTTATTCACGTTTAGTTATAATAAAGGTGGAATATGAAAATATTCCAGATGATTATATCTTATGAATAAAGTTGAAAATCATATAAACACAAAGCATAGTAATAATTGTAATATTTGTGTAGGATTTTGGACATGAACTTGAGCAATCTTCAGGAGATAGTGAAGGACAGCAGGGGAGCCTGATGTGCTGCAGTCCATGGGTTGCAAAGAGTCAGACAACTTAGCAACTGAACAACAACAGCAATAGGATTTTGAGATACTTTTCTCATATATTCTTTTTTAAAAATTTTAATTAAACTTTATTTTTGTTGAAGTATAATTGATTTATAGTGTTGTGTTAGTTTCAGGTATACAGCAAAGTGATTCAGATATTTATTTTTATCTTTTTTCCCTTACACATTGTTACAAGATATTGAATATGGTTCTCTTCCTCTAGTTCTGTTATTGTTAAAGTCTTACATACACTAAGAAACCAGTGCTGGTACATCACTGTTGCTTAACTCCAGATTCAGTTTAGATTTCACTAGTTTTTCAATTAATATTCTTTTTCTGTTTGGAAACATCCTAAATCAAGCTTTAAAACTCTGTACTATAAAAACTTGAATATCTGTTCATAGATTAATTTTAGTCATACATTGTATATTTGTACCATGTATAGTGTATCTGGATCTCTGTATTTATCTAGATAACGTTATAGTGTTTTTGACGTTATTATCTCAGAAAGTTATCTTTTGATGTTCACAGATGTCTGCCCAAGGCCATATTAGGGTAGGTTTGAAGGTCTTTTTCCCCCACCCTTCTTGTGTCCATGCAGAAGCATAATTTATAATATGAGTAAGTGTAGTTCTTGCACAGTGATACCCTTTTCAGTCCAGTTACAAGTCCCTGTCTCCAGGAGCACATAGTTATCTTTTGTTTTACTAAGAAATTAACTTGTGCTGGATGGTTGCACTGTCTGGCTCTGAGAGAATATAAATATTAAGTGGTTCTTAAAAGAGAAGATGATGCTGGTTTTGCAACAGAATACCATTATAAGTCAGTTTTCATCCCAGTCCCCAAAAAAGGCAATGCCAAAGAATGTTCAGACTACCACACAATTGCACTCATTTTGCATGCTAGAAAAGTAATGCTCAAAATTCTCCAAGCTAGGCTTCAACAGTACGTGAACTTCCAGATGTTCAAGCTGGATTTAGAAAAGGCAGAGGAATCAGAGATCAAATTGCCAATATCTGTTGGATCATAGAAAAAGCAAGAGAATTCCAGAAAAACATCTGCTTCATTAACTACTCTAAAGCCTTTAACTATGTAAATCACAACAACCTGAAAAATTCTTAAAGAGATGGAAATACCAGACCACCTTACCAGCCTCCTGAGAAATCTGTATGCAGGTCAAGAAGCAACAGTTAGAACCGAACGTAGAACAACAGACTGGTTGAAAATTGGTAAAGGAGTACGTCAAGGCTGTATATTGTCACCCTGCTTATTTAACTTATATGCAGAGTACATCATGCGAAATGCTGGGCTGGATGAAGCACAAGCTGGGATCAGGATTGCCAGGAGAAATATCAATAACCTCAGATATGCAGATGACACCACCCTTATGACAGAAAGCAAAGAGGAACTAAAGAACCTCTTGATGAAAGTGAGAGAGGAGAGTGAAAAAGCTGGGTTAAAACCCAACATTCAGAAAACTAAGATCATGGCATCCGGTCCCATCACTTCATGGCAAATAGACGGGGAAACAATGAAAACAGTGACAGACATTATTTTCTTGGGCTCCAAAGTCACTGGGGAACGGTGACTGCAGTCATCAAGTTAAAATCTGCTTGTCCATGGAAGAAAAGCTATGACCAACCTACACAGCATATTAAAAAGCAGAGACATTACTTTGCTGACAATGGTCCATATTGTCAAAGCTATGGTTTTTCCAGCAGTCATGTATGGATGTGAAAGTTGGATCATAAAGAAAGCTGAACACAGAAGAATTGATGCTTTTGAGCTGTGTTTGGAGAAGACTCTAGAGAGTCCCTTAGACTGCAAGGAGATC
Source organism: Antilocapra americana (assembly GCA_007570785.1). NCBI lineage: Eukaryota > Metazoa > Chordata > Mammalia > Artiodactyla > Antilocapridae > Antilocapra > Antilocapra americana. Next base: position 17,928,011 of record ML664177.1, on the reverse strand, counting down.
AAACCAGTCAATCCTAAAGGAAATCAACCGTGAATATTCGTTAGAAGGACTGATGCTGAAGCTGAAGCTGCAATACTTTGGCCATCTGATGCAAAGAACTGACTCATTGGAAAAGACCCTGATGCTGGGAAAGATTGAGGGCAGGAGGAGAAGGGGACAACAGAGGATGAGATGGTTGGATGGCATCACCGACTCTATGGACATGAGTTGGAGCAAGCTCCCAGAATTGATGAAGGACAGGGAAGCCTGGCATGCTGCAGTTCGTGGGGTTGCAAAGAGTCAGACATGACTGAATGACTGCACTGAACTGAACCATTATCAGTGGGGTCCTACTTGGGTATCTTTCACTCTTCACTTGCTAATGCAGAGAATCCCTCCTGAGGCAAATTGTGGCATCCAAACTCACTATATTTAAATGATTTATTGAAACAGTTTATGGAAGAGGCAAAAGAAATTGGCAACATCACATGGGTATGGATTTTAAAAATCACTTTCCTCCCAGCTTAAACAAAACTGTTGAGTGTTCCATTAGCTTACATGTCCTTTTAAAAGTAAATAAAAATCTTCCTAAGCATTCTTGGAAACAAAAGTCATAGTCAAGAAAAGCTTCATGAAGGAGATAGGTACTTTTGAGCTAGGTCTGCAGTGGTGCCTAGAATTTTATAGTCACATAGGCCGTGGTGGGTGGAGTGGTGGTGTTCTAGGTAGAAGCAAAGAATGACATAACCAGAGGTTTAGAAGTGGAAAAAGTCAGGGTGCACTTTAAAAATAGCATGACAACAATAGGTAGGAGAGAAGGATTTGGGGAGCCAAGTCTGAAAAAGTCAATTGGGTCAGGTGGAGGGCTTTGGAACACTTTGCTAAGGTATTGAACTTGATTCCAAGGCTCTAGAAGCCAATAATGGTTTTGTAGATGGGGAATGACATGATCCAAATTCTTTCGGAAAATGTAGTTTAGAAAATCTCTGTGTAAGGTGATTTTAAAGAGGGAGGCAGAAAGACTATTGTAATGTGTGTATGAGATGATTAGGGCCTGAACTCAGAGGTTATGTTAGCAGTTGGAATAGGGAGGGCATGTCAGTTTTTAAAAACAGGACTTGTTGGTTCATTAGGTATTGGGGTAAGGTAGAGGGAACAGCCCAGAATGAACCTGAAGTTTGGATCCTCAGAAACTAGAGCTGCTTCATTTGGATCTTCCACATAATTGATGATAAAATAAGAACTTAAAATCAATGACATCCTAGAACTGAGGAAAATTATGTAGTCTCCTTGTTGACCTCTTGATGAAAGTGAAAAGGAGAGTGAAAAAGTGGCTTAAATCTCAACATTCAGAAAACTAAGGTATGGCATCCAGTCTCATCACTTCATGGCAAATAGATGGGGAAACAGTGTCAGACTTTATTTTTGGGAGGCTCCAAAATCACTGCAGATGGTGATTGCAGCCATGAAATTAAAAGACGCTTACTCCTTGGAAGGAAGGTTATGACTAACCTAGAGAGCATATTGTAAAACAGAGACATTACTTTGCCAACAAAGGTCCGTCTAGTCAAGGCTATGGTTTTTCCAGTAGTCATGTATGGATGTGAGAGTTGGATGGTGAGGAAAGCTGAGCGCCGAAGAATTGAGCTTTTCAACTGTGGTGTTGGAGAAGATTCTTGAGAGTCCCTTGGACAGCAAGGAGATCCAGCCAGTCTATCCTAAAGGAGATCAGTCCTGGGTGTTCACTGGAAGGACTGATGTTGAAGCTGAAACTCCAATACTTTGGCCACCTGATGCAAAGAGCTGACTCATTGGAAAAGACCCTAATGCTGGGAAGGATTGGGGGCAGGAGGAGAAGGCTGGATGGCATCACTGACTCGATGGACATGGGTTTGGGTAGACTCCAGGAGTTGGTGATGGGCAGGGAGGCCTCATGTGCTGCGGTTCATGGGGTCGCAGAGTTGGACACGACTGAGCGACTGAACTAACTAGGTATATATCAGAATGAGATGAAGGTCTAAAATAATTTTTTAAATTTAACATGTAATAAAAATTAATAGAATGACATTAAGAAAATAAAACCTGGAAATGATACACATTTTACAAACCTGTTGCCATGTAGGAACAATAATATGTTTCTTTTTGCATAAATATGTAACCATATAATTTATTGTTCAGACTGGGAGATATGTGAGAGGGGCATTATTAATAATTACTCTGGGAGAAACAGGTATAAATCAGGACTGTATCACCACACTGTTTATAAACTAATTGGCAGTATTGTAAGCTTCCAGAGACCAGGGATCATATTAGCATGTTAGTAGTTACATCTGTGGTAGCTCACATGTGGTAGGTGCTCAGTAAATACTTGTTGAGTGTTACTGAAAATCTGCTGGTATTTTGAGACTTGGTTTAGATTTAAATTATGTTTGCACTTTCTTCCAGCTTTCATCAACACTTGGCGTCTAAGGGATCTTATACACTGAGTCTGAATAGATTTGATGAATTCATTTAATTTTTAAATTTAGGATCTGTTGTTCTGTTTATTATAGAAATAATACATGTTCATTGTAAAAATATTAGAATATGTAGATTACGTCTTTACCAGCAACTCTCACCTCTACTTCCCCCCAAAAAAGTCATCTATCTTTTGATTATGGGCTTCTCCAGTGGCTCAATGGTAGAGAATCTGCCTGCAGTGCAGGAGACTCAGCAAGAGATCCCTGGGTGGGGAAGAGTCCCTGGAGAAGGAAATGGCAACCCACTCTAGTATTCTTGTGTGGGAAATCCCATGGACAGAGGAGCCTGGCAGGTCACAAAGGAGTCAGAGGTGACTTAGCAACTAAAGAATAACAGCATCCTTTGGATTTTAGTTTAAAGGAGAAAAGAGCATAGCAGTTATATACTCAACTAGTTCTTAACTCTCAGAGTCCCTCTCACTCACCATTTAGCCAGCAGACCTTAATTTCCTTTATTTATAAAGGAGAGTTATATGCATTTGGCAGGAACTTTGTAATTCTTAGATTGATGTGGGGTTTTGGTTGGGGGAGGGGGTAGCTGGGGAAGGAGGAAGCAGTTACTTACTTGAACAATAGTTATGTGATTGAAACTCTTAATGTTTCTTAAAAGTATTGCCAAAAATAGTTGATAGAAATTTTGCATTGATGTGAACCAGTGTGAAAACACTTTGATTTTGGTGAGGGAAGTATATTTAAAGATATTACAATAAAAATCTGCCGGAGTCCAGCTCCGGCGGGTCCGGGGTCTTGAGGGATGAGTGGCGTCTGCGAAGTACTGAGCTGAGTCGGTGTGTGGTGATGAAACAGTCTCTCTTTATTGCTGTTAGTTTTGTAAGGTGATGGAGAAGTCTCTTACTTTATTTTTGTTAGTTTACAGTTTTATAGCCAAAAAACATCCCCATTACATCGCAACTATTTTATGCAGTCTTTTGTTTTCTGCCTACCATCAACTTTAACGTTAAGCTCATTTTCCTTGCAAAAGGTCCGATTTCTGCATGATTAGACTTAACAATAGTATGTTTACCATTTGAATGTCTCTAGCATACTTTTTATTCAGCATAATTTGGGCATATATACACTGTCTTACAAGGTAGCCTTTCAGCAAAGATAAAAATCTTGCAACTTATCCAGGAAACATAGGTCTAGAATCTATCTCAAAGAGAGGGGGTTGTAAAAACTCACTTTCTATATCCGGAAGGGAAGAAGGCTGTAAATGGTTACTTTACTTTAAGAATGTATGCATTTCTTTTGTCCCTGGAAAAGGTGTACCTCTCCACTCATCTCTGAATATTCAGGGATTGATAAGGAATATCAAAAAACAGCACACGGGAAGCCTCCTGTCAAATGTTCTCTGACAAGGTGCAACTATGTAGAAGCTAGAAAGAGGGGCTTAAGCTTGAAACTGTTTTATTCTATTAACCTATTTTGGTTTTTACAAGGAAAGAGAAAAGAAGACAAAGAGACAGTTTAGCAGCACTGCTTTAACAATGAAACCCTATTAACCTTACAACTACTAAAAGGAATTCCTATGTCTACACTACCCTAAAGCAATCAGTGTCTCCAACTATGCTGGCCACAGTTATGAGCATTCCTAAGTCCCATTCCAATCTGGTTTTTTCAAGGAAGGGAACCTCCCCTGTGGAGTGGTCGGGGGAGTGGGATGTGGAAAGGTGACCCAAGTACGAGCCCTTCTGGTGGTGGCTTTGCCATGACCCCCAGAGAACTCTTGGTAAACTCCCCAGTAACTAGTAGGAGGTATAGTAATCTATTTAAATGTCCCTTATACCTCCTTTGTCCTCGGGAAAGGGAATCTGCCTTCGCGGATCCTCTGAGGGAAATAAGGTCTGAGGGAATTATCTCAGGATGAATTTTTTCTAACTGGGACTGACCTGAGATGAGCTAAAACATAAACAGATGAGCATAAACAGAACTTCCCAAGAAAAATATCAGGAGGGGCCTTGCCTTGGGATGCCCTGAAGGAAAATCTACTTTGCAGTTTCCTTCTCAGTCTCGTGACTTTGTCATCCGAGTGAGGGGGCATCCTGACGGCTCCCGGCAAAAATCCACATTACTATTTGAAATATCTTCTTCAGCATAAACAGGTGAAGAAGAATTTGTCTTGGTCATATGTCCGTAAGGCTTTGACTGAGCAACCTGGTCATGTTGGCTTGCTTATCTTGATCACTCATTGGATTTGGGTTATGAAAAAAGGTATTTAAAAAGAAAAAATTAGGCAAATAAATATTCAGGGTTTTGACTGATTACATCTATTTATAGCACATATATTGTGAAGAGCTGTGGGTTTTCTTTAGATTAAGAAAAGCATCATATAAAAATCATCCCCACGTAAATGTTTCCTCCACCCACTCATTTGTCTGCAAGCCAGGAGTCTGTTCATTTCCTCTTGGGCTCAGTGCCTTTGCTGTTCATAAGCTCATTTTCTAGACATTCCAGTGCAGTTAAAATATAAATGTTTAAAGTGTGTATTGTTACTAATTTATTTTCTACCCTCAAAGTAACCTCTCCCTATAACCTCTGGTTATAGGGAGATAGTGCCTTGGGACAGGTTGTTCTCTCAGAAATATGGATGTTTGGAATTTTTGTCTTACTGAAATATGCACAATCATTCACAGCTCAATATAGAGGACCATGTTTTGGGGAAAAGGAACTAAGAATTCTGTGTCGAAAAACCTTTGTATATTTGAACATCTTCCACCAGCTTTCTCTGCTCAGGTTACCCCTGACCAATTATTGAACTACAGAGCAAATAGTCAGGAATAATTTTGTGTGATGCTGAGGGATTTTTGCTCCTCACAAACACATTGTTAAATTGCCACATGTTTTATGGCTTGGCCTTGAGCTAAAATTTTAGTGTTTTGTCACCAGTAACTAGCAGAAGTTGGTCAGTACAATACATGTATGTGTGTGCGTGTTTGTGTATGTGTTTGTTCGTAAGGAGTGTGCTTTTCTTTCCTTAAACTGAACTCCTGAGATGAGTTTGACTTTTCTTTTCTCCACTACTTTACCTGTCATATGACATTTAGTGAAAAAAGTATCTTTCTTGAAAGCTGCAGATCCCTTAAGGGCAACAAACACTACACTCAAAGTGAAACTAGGTTACTGCTTCTGCAACATGCCGTGGTTTGTATCAAAAGCTGTTTTGGTCTTAACTTTGAAATTATTCCTTTTTCTTTGAAGTGGTCATATTTTAATTTGGAGTGGTTTTAAATTTTAGAAGTTTCTGAAGTGAACATTACAATGTTTTAGTATTTTTTATGTGGTTGTTGTACACAAGTTTATAGAAAGCTTATCTCTAGACAGCATATTTCTTCAATAGGACCAAAGGGGGAAAATACTCAAGATTTGAGAATGTATTAAACACTGAAAGTGTTTTAGGAGCATATTCCAAATGGTTTTAGGTAGTTGTGTTATAGGTTTCCTTCGCTTTTAAAATATCTGAGCTTTTTTGATTTAGTCCCTGGTGTTTTAATATTGGAATTACTGTTTTAGTATAACCGAGAGAAGATTAGGTACTTTTCTACTTTTCATTTATTTACTGTTACTATTTATTGTGGTAGATGATTTTTTTAAATTTTTGGTTGATATGTTCTGAAATGAGGTGGAGATTAAGTTTGTGACTTTATCATAGTTTTTCGTCTGTATATAATTTTTTAAAGCTTAATAAACTAACCTACTATAATGAACTTCTAAAATCTTTTCTGGTAGTGGTTTCTTTGTGGTAAAAGGTATCCCTTTCCATCAGCGTTTAGACACAGTCAAATCTCTCCCATCTTTGAAAACTAAATCAAACTTTGTGTCTTTTTGGAGTCCCTTTTCAGTCTCCCTTCCTTAGCTGCCATCCCTCCTCGTCTCAGGACAGGCTGGTTAGTCGAGTAGGCCCCACAGCTAGGAGTGGAGGCTCTAGAACTCAGCCCGAGTCTGAGCCCTCAAGCATTACCCAGTGAGTCCTGTACCTACGCACCTTCAAGTTGCAGGCTTTTAAAGCAGACGTTTCGCGTGTCCAGTCTCGTAGGTTAGCTCACCCGTCTGGTGTACGTGTGGCCACACATTGTCCTGTGCGTCGTCCTTGCCAAGCGGTTGTGCTTTTGTGTGCTGACTGTACAGGACTGTACGGAGTACAGTAGTGCAGTGTATCTCAAGCCCAGGATGTCCTGAAGCAAGCGTAAAGGCAGCAGTGATGTAGCTGGTACTACTGTACTGTATTATAAGATTTAAAATTTTTTCATGTTTGTTTTTTTATGTATTATTTGTGTGAAAAGTATTATAAACCTGTAACAGTATAGTGCTACATAGCCGATTATGTTAGTTGGGTACGTAGGCTAACTTTGTTGTATTTAAAAGCTTATTGGATTTCCAAAGGGGTTCTCAAAAGTGGAACTCATTCATATGTAGGGGATGTATTGTACTAATTAACTCAAGACGCCTGTTTTTTCCAGGGAGAAGGAGGCTGTGGAAGGACAAGGGGGCCTTCACGTTAAGGAATTATTCAGCCGCTAAATTCATTGGTTGCTTTTCTCTGTCTTCAGTTCAGTGCAGTCACTCAGTCGTGTCCGACTCTTTGTGACCCCATGGACTGCAGCTCGCCAGGCTTCCCTGTCCATCACCGACACCCGGAGCTTACTCAAACTTATGTCCATCAAGTCAGTGATGGCATCCAACCATCTCATCCTCTGTCGCCCCCTTCCCCTGCCTTCAATCTTTCCCAGCATCAGGGTCTTTTCCAATGGGTCTGTTCTTCACATCAGGTCACCGTCTTACTCAGTGTTTTTAGCAGTATTTGATACAGCCGACCAGTTCTTCTTTCTTGAAAAAAAATTCTTTTTAATCTCTTAGCTTCTGTGTGTTGCAGTTTAGCATTTTCATTTTATCTCAGTGTTAATTTTTTCACTGTTGCTTGTTGGCTTTTTCTCCTCTGCTCTTAGAGTGCCCTAAAGCTTTCTTTTCTCTATCTATCCTGTCTTCCCAGTCCTCAAATTTAAATTCCTTTTGTATGCTGCTGCCTCCAAATTATGTAACTCCATCCTGACTTCTCCCCGATCGCCTGTCCAGTTGACCACTTGACGTCTTTGGGTGCATGGCTAGCTTGCATCGCAAACACGATCGTGTAAATTAGGGTGCCTTAGATATGGAAGTTCAAATTGTCTTAAGCCATCTTTGATACTTTTCCCTCTTTCCCTTTTGGCTGCTCTGGGTCTGTGTTGCTGCCCGGGGGCTTCCCTTAGTTGCCGTGAGCGGCAGCTACTCTGCATGGTGGTGCACGGGCTCCTGACTGTGGTGAATTCTCTTGTCGGGGACCACAGGCTCTAGGCGCATGGGTTTCAGTAGTTGTGGTGCTGGCTCTAGGGTGCCCACTCAGTGGTTGTGGCATGCAGGCTTAGCTGCTCTGCAGCATGTGGGATCTTCCCAGACCAGGGATTGAACCTGTGTCCCCTACGGTGGCAGTGAATTCTTATCCACTGTACCATTTGGGAAGTCCATTACTTGTCTTTGTTTATCCTTCACATCTGATGAGAACATCCTGTTGATTTTCCCTTTTTTGGGGGGGGGAGCGCTCTGCCACTTTTAGTAATACCTGTATCTCTCAGGCCTATAGTCAGACCCTTCCATTTTCTGTCCCTGCCCTAACCACATTTGTGAGCTTACAACCCCTGGTAAGATCTCTCTGACTGGGCCTGAGTGTACTGCGCTTCTTCCTGACGACACCCTTACTCTCCTCAGCCTGTGTTTTCATTTCCTCTCTGCTAATTGAGATCCCCCCATCCTCCAGGACCTCGCTTGGATCTCATGCTCTTCATGGGGTCTTCCATAGCTGTGCATTCTACATCTTTCTTGACCTTTGAAACAGTTATGTGGTACCTTTAAAAAAAATAACATTTGTTTTATTGAGCAATTGTGACTTGTTTTTTGTTCTTGCCCTCCAAACAAATTTAAGCCTATAAAGATTGGGGTCAATACAATAATTGTTTGAAGGAATAAATAAATATCTTCTCCTTATATTAGACTCTTGGTACTTTGTGTGTAGATGACAGATGTGAATGAAGAGTAGAGTGCTATAACTAGACAGAAAACACTTGTGTATAAACCCATTTGACCTATAAACTTTGCCTTTAATAATCAGGAAAAAAAAAGTTAAACTTTTCTCTCCTTAGAGGAGGAAAGGATATCCGGGCATTCACAAATAAACCCTGTATTTGAGTAGCAGCAGTTTTGGTAGAGTCCCATCACTTCCAAGACTGACTCACTGGATGTCTCGTGACAACTCTTTAACCATAACTCAGTGTGGTTAGGGTTACAACCCACATCCCAGTAACAACCTATTCTCTACATTCAGCTGTACTTCCCAAAACAGCAGGAAGAGCCATTGGCTCAGTTTGCTACCACATGTCTCTACCTTTTTGACACAGTTGTGGCATTGCTACCTGGTTTTGTTTCACTCAGCCTACAACTAATTTTTTTTAAAGACCATTAAAAGTAAAGTAGCAATGGATATGGCAGGTATCTGAGGCTTCATAGATTTCTTCTACATCCTATTTGGCATGTTGTCTTAAATGCCTTCTGATCAAGGCTGAGAATTGAATCATCCAAGGAATGGTGTTAAGTATGGTCATCTCTCTCTCTGCTCTGAAAAAGTGTGGTGGACCCGGTGTTGGTTTTGGAATAAGTTACCTGTGCTGTGGTTCAGGCTATGGGCCAGTCCCATTTAGTGTCATACTCCTTCAAGACTGTAGATAGTATATACCCTAACTCAGGCATCCTCATCCTGAGATTAATAAACTAATTTTAGTGTTCAGAAAGTCAAATGGATATTATGGTAAAAGCTAGAGAGCCTAACTGAAAAGTTAAGGGAGGTTGTTTTTTTATATTTGGTTAGTACAAAAATTTTTTTTTAAGTATGATCTGAATGCAAATTCCTAAACACAACTTTTAAAAACAATGCTGCATGCAAACATGGAAGGGGCATCATGAGAGTGGCAAGGGGAGTATAAATGATAGCCCTTCATGTTGAAAAGATTGGGGTTACTGTGCAGCATTAGGTGACCAGATGAACTAGGCAAGAGAATGGAAAGAAATAATAGTACAAACAGTAAGTGCCACTGGTGGAAGGGACGCCCTTAAATATGTAGATGAGAAATCTGAGGGTTTGAAAGGTGAAATAACCTGCCCAGCGGTATGGAAGAGCCCAAAATAGTGCCAGTTTAAATCCCATGACCTTATCACTGTGGGTGGTTTTAACCTATCCATTCAGTCTTAATGCGTCACTGCTGTTAAGAGTCCTGTTTGTCACTTATGACCTATCCAGTGAATCAATAATGTCATTTTTATATAGAATACCTAATTTCATCCTTTGGGCCATCTTTGAAGTATTAGTGTCCAGATAGCCCATTTCATCTCTTTTATTTATTTATTTGTTTTCATTCCAGTCCCAAAGGGGAATGCCAAAAAATGTTCAAACTTCCATACAATTGCACTCATTTCACATGCTAGCAAGATAATGCTCAAAATCTTTCAAGCTAGGCTTCAGCAGTATGTGAACTGAGAACTTCCAGATGTACAAGCTGGATTTAGAAAAGGCAAGAGGAACCAAATATCAAATTGCCAACATCTGTTAGATCATAGAGAAAGCAAGAGAATTCCAGAAAAACATCTACTTCTGCTTCATTGACTGCACTAAAGCCCATGACTGTGTGGATCACAGTAAACTGTGGAAAATTCCTAAAGAGATGGGAATAACAGACCACCTTACCTGTCTCCTAAGAAATCTATATGCAGATCAAGAAGCAACAGTTAAAACTGGGCATAGAACAACAGACTGGTTCAAAATTGGGAAAGGAGTACATCAAGGCTATATGTTGTCACCCTGTTTATTTAACTTATGTGCAGAGTACATCATGCAAAATGCCGGACTGGATGAATCACAAGTTGGAATCAATATTGCCAGGAGAAATATCAGTAACCTCAGATATGCAGATGGACACCACCCTAATGGCAGAAAGCCAAGAGAACTAAAGAGCTCCTTGATGAAGGTGAAAGAGAAGAGTGAAAAAGCTGGCTTACAACAGACGAATGGATAAAAAAGCTGTGGTACATATACACAATGGAATATTACTCAGCCATAAAAAAAGAACATTTGAATCAGTTCTACTGAGGTGGACGAAACTGGAGCCTATTATACAGAGTGAAGTAAGCCAGAAGGAAAAACAACAATACAGTATACTAACACATATATATGGAATTTAGAAAGATGGTAACAATAACCCTGTATGCAAGACAGCAAAAGAGACGCAGATGTATAGAACAGTCTTTTGGACTCTGTGGGAGAGGGCAAGGGTGGGATGATATGGGAGAACTCTGGAGCCTACCCAAACCCATGCCCGTTGAGTCAGCGATGCCATCCAACCATCTCATCCTCTGTCATCCCTTTCTCCTGCCTTCAATCTTTCCCAGCATCAGGGTCTTTTCAAATGAGTCAGCTCTTCACATCAGGTGGCCAAAGTATTGGAGTTTCAGCTTCAACATCAGTCCTTCCAATGTACACCCAGGACTGATCTCCTTTAGGATGGACTGGTTGGATCTCCTTGATGTCCAAGGGACTCTCAAGAGTCTTCTCCAATACCACAATTCAAAAGCATCGAGTCTTGGGCGCTCAGCTTTCTTTATAGTCCAACTCTCACATCCATACATGACTACTGGAAAAACCATAGACGGACCTGTTGGCAAAGTAGTGTCTCTGCTTTTTAATATGCTATCTAGGTTGGTCATAACTTTCCTTCCAAGGAGTAAGTGTCTTTTAAATTCGTGGCTGCAATCACCATCTGCAATGATTTTGGAGCCAAAAAAAATAAAATCTGACAGTTTCCCCATCTATTTACCATGAAGTGATGGGACCGGATGCCATGATCTTTGTTTTCTGAATATTGAGATTTAAGCCAACTTTTTCACTCGTCTCTTTCACTTTCATCAAGAGGCTCTTTAGTTCTTCTTCACTTTCTGCCATAAGGGTGGTGTCATTTACACATCTGAGGTTATTGATATTTCTGGCAATCTTGATTTTAGCTTGTGCTTCATCTAGCCCAGTGTTTCTCATGATGTACTCTGCATTTAAGTTAAATAAGCAGGGTGACAATATACAGCCTTGACGTACTCCTTTACCAATTTTAAACCAGTCTGTTGTTCCATGTCCAGTTCTAACTGTTGCTTCCTGACCTGCATACAGGTTTCTCAAGAGGCAGGTCAGGTGGTCTGGTATTCCTCTCTCTTGAAGAATTTTCCACAATTTATTGTGATCCACACAGTCAAGGCTTTGGCATAGTCAATAAAGCAGAAATAGATGTTTTCTGAAACTCTCTTGCTTTTCCGATGATCCAGTGGATGTTGGCAATTTGATTTCTGGTTCCTCTGCCTTTTCTAAAACCAGCTTGAACATCTGGAAGTTCATGGTTCATGTATTGCTGAAGGCTGGCTTGGAGGATATTAACTAATAATAATCAAGATACTTACATTGATAGCCATTTTGAAAAAGGACTTGTACATTAAATACAATAACTGTTTCATAAATAAAACCATCTTTGGTCAATGCTAGACTGAGAATTCCTAAAATTTGTATTTTGTTGTTATGTTCTTCTGATTGTTTTTAATGGCACTGAAAGTGTTCATGTGTCTAGGACTTTGATTTTATTGGAAACAATAACAGTGATACAAAACTCTTACTCTTCTTTCAAAAATAACTCCATTGTTAAATTATATTCTTCTGTCTGTAGGTAACATTTATAAATTAGACTGAATAATGAGAAAGACGTTGTGAAAATAGATGGTCATCACCCAGGTCCTGCAGTGTAGCCTACTTAGTGTTTAGTTTCTTTGACCTTAGGGAGGGAGTTACTGGTGAAAGTTAAGGTTGCTTAAGCCGACTATGTGATGAGTAATGCACTTTAGTTTTTATTGTCTTATATGGGAATGTGGAGACTGTTGATGCTTGAACGTAATCAGGTAGTACCTAGGAGAAGTACCTCTCCCTTGTCCTCTTCTGCTAGCCTCACTTGCATATTACCAAGGAACACAGTGACAGTCGCATATGTAAGAAACCACAGTGCAATTTTATTTTTACAGAAGGTTTGTTTAAAATTGGAGGTGACAGGCATTTCTCAATTTAATCTCTTACAGCTAATAGATTAAATGGACCACTTAAAAAATAATTATTTGACACATTAAATTTTGTTAGGTAAGACAGCACTAAAATTAGTTACATTTTTCAACTATATGAAATATAGGCATCTGAGAATGCTTTATGACCTTTATGTAAAATATGGTCCAGTGATATATATCGTTTGAGGTTTTGTTTGTTGTAAAGTTGCCTTTTATGTGTTGGTGTTGGTAGCTTTTCTAGTGTAACCCAGATCAATTTTGTGAGCACCTTTAGAAAGTAGGCACTTCGTTAATGTTTAACAAATGTATGATAAATGTGCTTTATATAATATGTGAAGTATCATATAAATGTGTGTAATTACCTCCACTACCGTATATGTTTCATAGATCAGAGAGTAGAATTTACCAAGTTTTGCAGTTTGTTTTCTTAGCTCCCATCTTCCAGACTGGCAGATTGAGACATAGATTAGTAAATTTAAGGATTGACAATACCAAAATTTAGGCTGAAAATGAACCCTAGTTATCAGTCTCATCATTAAGCCTGTTTGATCATGCATTCTTTGCCATAATAGTATGGCTTTGTTTTATACAAAAGAACAAGAACAGAGGGGCCTAAATGATTCTTACTAATTAAAATTATGTAGCAGTTTATCATCTTAGGTAGTTCAGACCGCTGGTGGACACCACAGGGTCAAGTCATCCTTCAGTATCCATAAGGGGTTGATTCCAGAACTCCCATGATAGCAAAATCCAAGGATGCTTCCTTGGATATAATGGTATACAGTATTTATATAACCTGTGCACATCCCCCTGTAGGTATCTCTAAGTACTTATGTTACTTGTACTAGGTATATACAGTGTAAATGCTATGTAATAGTTGCCTAGGTGCTGCAAGTTCAAGTTTTGCTTTTTGGAACTTTCTGCAATTAAAAAATCTGTTTTTCTTTTTTTTAAATTAATTCATTTATTTTAATTGGAGACTAATTACAAGATTGTAGTGGTTTTTGCCATGCACTGACATGAATCAGCCATGGGTGTACATGTGTCTCCAATCCTGAACCCCCCCTCCCTCCTTCCTCCCATCCCATCCCTCAGGGTCATCCCAGTGCACAGGCCCTGAGCGCCCTGTCTCATGCATCGAAGCTGGACTGGCGATCTATTTCACATATGGTAATATACATGTTTTAGTACTGTTCTCTCAAATCATCCCACCCTCACCTTCAAATATATTTATTTTCAATGTGAAGTTGGTCGAATCTATGGATGTGGAACCCCTGGACAGGGGGCACCAACTGTGTACTGAAAGGTTTCTTAAGATTTTTTCCCCCAGTTTTATAGACATGTAATTGACACACAGCACTGTGTAAGTTTAAGGTGTGCAGCATAATGATTTGACATATATACATCATGAAATGATTACCATAAGTTTAGTGAATATCCATCATCTCACATAAACACAAAATTAAAGAAATAGAAAAATTTTTCCTTGTGATGAAAACTCTTAGGATTTACACTCAGCAACTTTCATGTATAACGTATGGGAGTGTTAATTATATTAATCATATTGTATGTTACTTGACTATTTTTTAACTGGAAGTTTATGCCTTTTAACCACCTTACCCAGTTCCCCCTCCTCCCATGCCCTACCTCCGGTAACCACAAATGTGATCCTATTTTCTCTAAGTGTGTTTGTTTGGTTTTGACCTATAATTGACCTAAAACGCTATGTTAGTTCCTGGTCGTACAACATAGTGATTTAGTATTTCTATGAATTTCACCACGATAAGTCTAGTTACAAATATGTCACCATACAAAGATATTACATAATTATTGACTATATTCCCTACACTGTACCTTTCATACCCATGATTGATTTATTTTGTAACTGATGGTTTGTGCCTCTCAATCTTGCTCTCCTCTCCCCTCACTCCCCACCCCTCTGGCAGCCGCCTGTTTGTTTTCTATGTCTGTGACTGTTTCTGTTTTGTTACGTTTGTTCACTTGTTTTGTTTTTAGATTCCACATGTAAGTGAAGTCATATAGTATCTGCCTGACTTATTTTGCTTAACATAATACCCTCTAGATCCATCCATACTGTTGCGGATGGTGAGATCTCATTCTTTTTCATTGTTCTTGTTGTTTAGTTGCTAAGTCATGTCCAACTCTTTGGTGACCCCATAGACTGTAGCCTGCCAGGCTCCTCTCTGCCCATGGGATTCCCCAGGCAAGAATACTGGAGTGGGTTGCCATTTCCTCCTCCAGAGCATCTTCCCAACCCAGGAATTGAACTCACGTCTCCTGCATTAGTAGGTAGATTCTTTACCACTGAGCCACCAGGGAGGCCCATTCTTTTTCATGGCTGAGTAATATTACTGTGTGTGTGTGTGGTGTGTGTGTGTGTGGGGGCGTGCGCGCGCACGCATGTGCACACATGAGCACATGTGCATATACACTGTATCTTTATCCATTCATATATTGATGGGCCCTTAGGTTGCTTCCTTTTCTTGATTATTGTAAATAATACTACAATGAACATAAGCATTTTCTTCAGATAATTACCCAGGAGTGGAATTGCTAGATCAAAGGTAGTTCTGTTTTTAATTTAATTTGAGGAATCGCCATACTCTTGTTCATAGTGGCTGCTTTCACAAATTATTTTTAAGAAAAAAAACAGGACATGGTAAGATTTCACTTATTTTAGGCCTACTGAAAGTAGAACCTGCTATATTAGATTTTAGTGTGAACATGATTCTTAAACTCAGTTTAATCACTAAGTAGGGAATTAATTATCTCATAAAGAATGCATTCTTGTAAAGAACTCTTTAAAATTGCCATTTGGATATTTTAAATTTTAGTCTGTACTAATATAGGATTTAGGATAAAATTGTGTTTTCATTTTGTTTTTGTCCTAATACCTGATATTATCTTACTTTCCTACTTTAGTTTTTTCTACTTCATTTATTTACTTATTTTAAATTTATTCTATTTTGCTTAATTGTATATTTGTTGTACCGTGTATATCTTGGGCTTCCTGGTCAGCTCTGCTGGTAAAGAATCCTCCTGCAATGCAGGAGACCCTGGTTTGATTCCTGGGTTGGGAAGTTCCCCTGGAGAAGAGATAGGGCTGCCCACTCCAGTATTCTTGGGCTTCACTGGTGGCTCAGACGGTAAAGAATCCACCTGCAATGTGGGAGACCTGGGTTCAATCCCTGGATTGGAAAGTTCCTCTGGAGGAGGCCATGGCAACTTACTCCAGTATTTTTGCCTGGAGAATGCCCATGGGCAGAGGAGCCTGGCGGGCTACAGTCCATGGGGTCTCAAAGAGTCAGACCCAACTGAGCAACTAAGCACAGTACATATATATATATTTCAAAGATATACTCAAATATAGGTCTCCAATTGTTATGATATAATTTGACCCCTCAAACAAAACTAATTATGTTAGTTCCTTCTTGGAAAACCTTTGCTCTATCTTGTCATCCGTGTTAACTACAAACTCTTCAGCCCAGGGTTTAAGGTTTGTCACTATATGGCAATAACTCACCTATCTTGCCATCTCTCTGTTGCTCAAGCCCTATATTCCAGTAAAACTGAACAACTTATACTGTCTCTTGTTCAGGAGTATACCTCACTGTTAGTGCATTCTTATTTCCCTATGCTAGAGATGACTTCTTCTGTCTTCATTTCTGCCAGTCTGAAACCTGCCTGCCTTTCAGGTTTTCCTGAAATGTACTGTCCTTCACAGAACTTTCCTGATTTTACCACCTGAATGTAATTTATCTTCCAAACTTTGAGGTTTCTACTTTTTAAATTCATATTAAACATATAGTTAGTAGTTGTTAAATAATTACTTGACCATCCAAAGACTTTTGAGATTAGTTGTGATTTGATAAATGTGTCACTAACGTACTTTCCCAGTAAGAAAGAAATGAATAGCCTTGAGCAAAAGCAGGAAAGCTTTGACTAAAACATCAGACCCTTGCTATCACAGACCCAATCTTGTCCATTCTTCCTAATGAATTATTTTTCGAAAGAACTTTGGTGGGTACGTATTTAACTCTCCCTCCTTTTTCCTTTCCGTTTCTGGGTGGCTTTAGTTTTGGCCTGAGCCTTGGAGGTAATTGTACGCTTTAGAAACCTCTCCTTTCAGCAGGACCAGGGTCTGGCAGTACAAGGGTGGTTTGAGCTTTGGAAACAGGTCAGGGGCCAGGGCTCTGAAGGAAGTGGAGTAAGCAGAGTTACCAGATTGATCCATCTTACAAGGTTGCCTTTTCAGCTTGAAGACTCATCCCAAATAGAATCTTTTTAACTTACAAGGAGAATGCACAGGTACATATTTTAGTAGAAAAGGAAGTTAAATTTGTTGAAATTAACTGAAAATTCAGGGAACAAAATTAATTATTTTCCTTTTAAAACTAAATTCAAATAAACGCTCTTTAGAAGTGCATAAATTTATTTTGTAGTCCACTTGGGGGGAAATGGCATTGAAAAAAGCACATTCTGGAAGCTGTACTTTACTATCTAAATGCTGTCATATTTTCTAACTTTTTTTTTTAATTTCATTTTCTTCCCGATAGCTGGTCCAACTTATAGAGTACCAGGACTGACTGCTTTTCAGCTTGTGTACCCCTGACATACATGCATTTTCCCCGAAGTTATATACATTAATTATAACAAAACTCTAAAGAATGACCCACTTTATTTTGGAATTTATTTTATGACACTTTAGAAAATTATCTTTAAGAACTGATGGACTTATGCTATTTTAATACTATAGAATGGCTTTAAATATCAGTGAAATTTATTTCTCATTTGCCTCTTCTGTCTATCTTTAGTTTCTTAGAGCTCAGTATATTTACTTAGTCATCTTAAAAACTAAGTTAAGATGATTTGTAACAGGTAAGTTTGAACTCTTACTCTGTAAGTAAGGATAGAACTCTATCCTCAGGTACACATGAAAAGTTGGATAATGGAACATGGAAGGTTTTAATTTCCCTAATGTGGTTTTGGTTTTTTAAAAGTTATTCAGTTGTGCCCTTATGAGATATTTTTAACTTTTCTGGAAAGAAAATAGAGGAAGATTATCACCAAAACTCAGACAAGGGAAAAGGTGCCAAAATCAAACGAAGAAAGTAAAATGTGAGCAGAAAGCCCATGTGTGTTTCAGAGTGAACCATTAGACTGCCTCATATATTGTAACAGTGTCATTTATTGATGTTTTTATGAGCTTTCCTGATTTTATTAGTTGTGAGATGTCACTTTCAGTTTCATATGAAAATCCATATATGTATTGCTAATTTTAGTAGGTAAGTTGTGTTCCACTCTTTTGCAACCCCATGGACTGTAGCCTGCCAGGCTCCTCTGTCCATGGGATTTCCCAAGCAAGAATACTGGAGTGGGTTGCCATTTCCTTCTCCAGGGCATCTTCCTGACCCAGGGATCGAACCTGTATCTCTTGTACTGCAGCCACCAGGGAACTCCCATGTATGTGTACATCGTTAAAAATAGAATAAAGCCAAAAAAGGAGGGGAGGGGTATTCCCTGGTGTCCAGTGGTTAAGATTCAGTGCTTTCACTTCCAGGGCCCGGGTTCAGTCCCTGCTCAGGAAGCTCAGATTCCACAAGCCATGCACCACCCCCACAAAAAAATAGAATAAAGCCCTTTAAGTCTAATTTTTTTTTTTAAGAAGGAAAAGTCTTATTTTCTAACTTATTAAGTAGAGAATTGATCTCATCATCTTTGTGATTTTTTTAACTTTCACCTAGCAATTCTGTCTAGCTTAAGACCGAAACCATTGATGTATGTTTTATATATATATATATATATATTCATAAAGAACTGCATTAGCTATGTTGTGTTACAATAACAAACCATGTCCCAACCTGGTTCACTAAAACAATGAAGGAATTTTTTTTCTCACTTCATGGCCATGGTAGATCAGCAGGGGAGCTCTGCTTGTGTCACTCAGTGATCCAGGCTGATGGAACAACCAGCTGCCTTCTTGTACTCTACTGGTCATCACGCCAAGAGGGAAATGAAGTCCAGAGGGTCTCTCATTACCTCAGAAGTGACTCACATTGCTTATTTCACAACATGATGGTTCCATGTAACTAGGCAGGGCCAGGAAGCATAACATGCCTATGCCAGGCAGACAGCTGAAAATATTTGATTAATAGCACCATTCTTTTGGCCACCAGTTAGTTGATCTACTTTCTCACACGGGAAAAATATACTCACTTCCTCCCCTGGTAGGAAACCCTAAGTTCCTATCCAATCATGGCATTAAGCTTGAAGTCCAGGATCTCTGAGTGGATGCAAGGACGTGATCCTGAGTTTGTGAGGAGATGACGCATAGTTGTCTCTACATAGGGCCCAAATGTTGCTCTTTTTGATCCATAGACCTAAGAAAAAAATTGACAAATGACTGGCTGCCCTCACAAACAATGTACAGTGGTGACTAGTGGCAGGATGATTTAAAAAAACACAAAAACTCCCATTTGAAAAGGGGAAGAACAGGAGACATACAGCCAGTACTGAGGTCCCTCTGAGCAGTCATTGAGGGGACCCCTCCAGGGATGGAGAATGTTCTTGAAGAGTTCCCAGATTTGCTCCTTAACTCAATTGTCTGCTCTTTCTTTGCTCCCTGGCTTCATCTTCTTGATCCTCCTCCTCCTTCCTCCTTTTTTCCTGTTATGTTCCTTGGCTATATCCCAAATGGACAATGAGGAATATTTCCCCTTAAGGGGGTGAACAGCTTTTTTTAATCCACTTCCTGCCATGGATGCTTGGGAACCCAAAAATCATTTTTAGAAGTCTTGAGTACTTCCCTGGTGGTCCAGTGGTAAGATTCTGTTTCCACTGAGGAGGGCATGGGTTTGATCCCCTGGTCAGGGAGATTCTGCATGCCACATGGTGCGGCCAAAAAGAAAAAGTCCTGAATAGTCACAGCCTCTCAAGTGTAGGCTGGTGGTTCTTTTAGCGGTATAACTCTCAGAAACTTGGTTGGCTTTTTACTTACTTGTTTCTAGTCAACTCCATGTGCCCTAGCCACATCCACAATTCTTTCTAACCATACTTTATAGATTTGTTGTGTGGCTCAGCCTTATTGGTCTCATACTTCTTTCTTGACTTAATTTTGAGTACAGGTATCTCTGCTATAATGCCATATATGCTTTCCTGAGTTCTGCAAAATTGCACACTAAAATAAACTGGGCTTATGGGAAAAAATAGGATTGTGCACACTCAAAATCTGTGGACCACTGTAACCAGTGCACTGATGAAAACAAATCTCCACTGGCGTATGCAGTCAGCATCAGTTGGCTGAAGCTTTACAGGCTCAGTCTCTGGAATACTTGTTTCTTCCTCTGAGACTGGGGTCTTGAAGACTTTCACTTACAAAAGAAACTCATTTCATTACAGTAAAAATTTGATCTGTGGTGTGGTGTATGATTCAGCAATCAAAAACTTTCTTCTTTAAACACAGGAGGAGAAACATACATCCTCAGCTTCACCAGATATAAAGTGGAAAATGCAGTGGTTCGTGAAGCAGCTGAAACAGCCACGACTTGCATTAAAGGAAGGTACATAAGTGGGATGTTTAGCTTTTTTCTTAGTGTTTTCATATATTGCTAAGGCTTTCTTTTAAATTTGGGAAAGCTTTTTCCTGGTTACTTCCAACAAGAGAAAAGTGCATATAAACCAACTTAACTTTTGTGTTATATTGACATCATTTCCTTATTTACTAATAGCATTTGAACTAATTCACATCAAAGCAACATGCTTGTAGCAAAACAGACTAAGAAGCTATTTTGATGAGAGTCTTTTTTTAAGCTGTTTTATTCAGCAGTACCTTAATCAATTAGGAGGTTTTATCAGTGGTTGTAAAGGCCAAATCTTTGACTTGATTCTCGCCTCAAGACTGAACTCGAATCAGCATTTGTAGCTCAGAGACCTTTTCAGTTTTGGGTTAAGTACTTGATTCTTTTTAACCCCACAAATCGCTGGAAACTGATGAATTCTTTTCTGAATTCATCCAATAATTTGTTAAATACAGTCAGCAGTAACCAACACAATCTCTTAATGGTCCATTTTCCCACTAGAGCTATAAATTCTCAAGGCATATTAGCTCTCTTCACCACTTCACACTATGAGCTGCTATCTTTTTGGCCTCTGGTAAGTTTTTCCTTACCTCCTCGTCCCTAGCTCCGCAGCCTTCACCATATACTGTAGGTTTCTTGATGAGACAGCACCACACTTCTGGATTCCACCTGTATCAGCCAGGAGAGACCCAGGTTATGCTGCAGTAACGAACAACACAAGATCTCAGTGGCTCTGGAAACATGTTCTCCTTCAAGTTAGATAAAATACAAAAAATTTTAATGATCACTGTACTGTGCATATCCTGTGGGTCATTTTGTTGCTCAGGGTCCTAGGTTGATAGAAGCCATAGCAGTCATCACTTGGAGGGTTGCTGGTCGCTGTCAGTGTGGGGAGAGGCCTGGAGGGTCTCATGTTGCTCTTCTGTGAGTCACTTCTACTCAACTGGACTGGCTGAAAGTAGTCGTGTGGCCCCGCCCAGCTACTGGGGAGGGGCAGAGGCAGAAAGTACAGTCAGGTGTCCAGAAGGCTGAGGGCCAGGATATTTGGGAAGAACACATTAGTGACTACCATAGAGGATATCCTTTCATTTATTTTTCTTCATGATTTTGTTCTATTCCTATTTTTTGCTGGTTAACTGAATTTTACTGTCTCTCTTCCCTTGCTTAATTTGAGATAATTAATGTGGGTAAGTTTTATTTACTGGTACTTGTAGTAGTTTACATTATTTAAGAAGTTTGGGCAATACAAAATAAAGCTGCTGTGATTTTCCTACTTATAAGATACAAAACTGATTAAAAAGCTATATAGTTACAGGAAGAGTTTAAATTATTTTGGAATGTCAGTTGTCATAGTGGAAATAAAGCTTTGGAGTCAGGCAGGCGTGGGGTCAAATATTGCTCCTGTCATTTAACAAATGTGTGATCTTAGACAAATTATTTAACCTCTCATAGGTGTAATTTCCTCTTTTATAAATACAAAGAAGTACATATATATATGTATATATATTCAGATGTCAAGTAAAGCACGGTGGCATTTATCACTGCTCCTTTCTGAAATTCTACTAAAAGGAAAGTAAAATACATTTTTTAAAAGTAATTAATTAATTTATTTGGTTATGCCACACGGCTGATGGAATCTTAGTTCCCCAACCAGGGATTGAACCTGGGCACTGGCAGTGAAAGCACAGCATCCTAACCACTGGACTACCAGGGAATTCCCTAAAATAATTTTTAGAAAATGGAAGAGAGACCGTAGCAGAGGAAGGATAGAAATAGTTGTGAATTACTTATTACAATCATAATAATGTAAGCAAGAAATACTTTACAAAAAAGTGATACAACTCTATTGGGAGGATGAAAGGAGAGTTGGGAGCAATAAGGTAAGAAAACTATAGTGGGAGATAAGTGGTAGTGTCTAAAATTGGGGGGAAAATTGTCAAGAAATAGAAATATCACAGGGACTTCGCCTAATGGGAAATCTGAGACTCTACATGCCATGTGGCACAGCCAAAATAAAGAAGAAGAAATATAACTGCTGGGGTCCAGCCCCGGCGGGGTCCAGGGGTCTTGAGGGATGAGTGGCGTCGGCGGAAGAACTGAGCTGAGTCGGTGTGTGGTGATGAAGCAGTCTCTCTTTATTGCTGTTAGTTGCTGTTAGTTTTGTGAGGTGATGGAGAAGTCTCTCCAAAAGGCGATGGAGAAGTCTCTCACTTTATTTTTGTTAGCTTACAGTTTTATAGCCAAAAAACATCCCCATTACATCACAACTATTTTATGCAATCTTTTGTTTTTTGCCTACCATCAACAACTTTAACATTAAGCTCATTTTCCTTGCAACAGGTCAGATTTCTGCATGATCAGACTTAACAATAGTATGTTTACCATTTGAATGTCTCTAGCATACCTTTTATTTAGCATAATGTGGGCATATATGCACTGTCTTACAAGATAGCCTTTTCAGCAAAGATAAAAATCTTGCAACTTATCCAGGAAACATAGGTCTAGAATCTATCTCAAAGAGAGGGGGTTGTAAAAACTCACTTTCCATATCCGAGAGGGAAGAAGGCTGTAAATGGTTACTTTACTTTAAGAATGTATGCATTTCCTTTTGTCCCTGGGAAAGGGAATCTGCCTTCCCGGATCCCCTGAGGGAATTATCTCAGGATGAATTTTTTCTAACTGGGACTGACCTACTGAGATGAGCTAAGGTTCAGAGCATAAACAGAACTTCCCAAGAAAAATACCAGGAGGGGCCTTGCCTTGGGATGCCCCGAAGGAAAATCCACTTTGCAGTTTCCTTCTCAGTCTCATGACTTTGTCTTCTGAGTGAGGGGGCATCCTGACGGCTCCCGGCATATAACCACATTGTTTAGAAATATAAAAGTTAATACAGGGGGAAAGGGAAGAGGAACAGCTAAAAGAAACACTTTTGTCTCAGGTAAAGGGCTCAGATGGGATGGAATAGGCAGAGGATGGCTGCTTTTGTTATAAGCCTTGCAGTATATTTGATTTATAAAACTGCGGATGCTTTTTTTATTAGTGATTACTTTGATGAAAGATTTAAAAAATAAGTTTAAAAATCAACCCCAAAGTTTTGTAGTGGGCATTAAATAGAAATAATAAATAAGGAGCACCTCTCCAGTGTCTGTGCACAGAGCAGGTATTCAGTAAGTACTGGTTTCCTTCCTTTTGTTAATTAGGCAGGGTATATGCCTGTAGTAATATTTATGTGACTCAGAAGTTAAGTGGTTGGCTAAGCAGCAATGTGAGGTACGTCACAAAGCAAATTATGCACCCTTCTCATCTTTTTTTTTTAATGGAGGATTTTATTTTTCCTGGAATCATATCAGCTTTATGGTTACTGTTTCTTAGAATTTAGACTTCTGTGCAGCTGGCACACGAAAATCACCAGGTTATTGAGTGTCTCTAGAGAGCTATGCGTAGAACAAATTTAAAAATACCTAGCAACTTTGAAATTACTCTAATAAACCTGAAAACAATGATATCTATACCTAGATTGTAAATTATTTAAGGCCAGGATCTCTCTCTCTCTTTTCTGTTGTTATGTCAGTTAGCTGCTTTATTTTTCTGGTCCACAGTGCCTAGACCACTACTACCTTTGTTCCTTAAGCTCTCACTGTGGTGGATGGTGGTGTCTGATGTTGAAAAGAAAGCCAGCCAGCATGAGGTTCTTGTGTATTTCATGGACCTCTCACATATTGTGTATCTAGACTGTAAACTCCTTGTGGACATGGACCATATATTCTGCCATGTCAGTATGTCCAGGATAATCACTGCTATGCAAAAACAGATGTTCACTAAGCATCATTAAGTATGTAATGAATACCAGCTAAGTACTGGTAGTCACTGTACTAAGCTCTAAGGATATCTCAGTGAATGAGACAGATAATGACTCCTGCTGTCTAAGAATTTACATTCTAACAAAATGTTCGTTGAAGTCATGTAACGCAGTAAAATGATGGCCCACACTGAACCATTTGAGAAGGATAAAGAATTGTATATATGAAGAGTTTAATCATTTAAGGTATGTTTGTTGTATGATGTCAGGGCATGCTATAAAAAGGAAACAAGAGATATCTGATCTTTTTTCTCTTTGCTTTTCTTTGCAGATAAGATGCTCCAAGTCACTTGCAGCTCTCTGCAAAAGGAAAATCACTAGTGCTCTGCTCTTGCCATAATACCAAACCTTTTGACTTATGCATTGGTGCTGCGACACACTGGAAGAATTGCACACAGGTTCCAGGAATACCGTTTTTTCCCCCCCGTTTGAGTGATTCTCCGTGGATGGAAAAAGATTTGAGTCTTAATAATTACCCTGTTTTAAGCCTATTCTCTGTAGTCTGAACTGCATAATAAATTAGGCCGCTTACTAATGAGCCACACAGCCGGCCCTTGTCAGGAGCTGGTTGAAAACCGTGCTGTGCACGTAGCAGGAATGGCACAAGAAGATAGCCGTCGTGGTCAAGTGCCATCTTCCTTTTATCATGGTGCCAACCAAGAACTCGACCTGTCCACCAAAGTGTACAAAAGGGAATCGGGAAGTCCTTATTCTGTGTTAGTGGACACCAAGATGAGCAAGCCACATCTCCACGAGACAGAGGAGCAGCCTTATTTCAGGGAGACAAGAGCAGTGTCTGACGTGCACGGTGTTAAAGAAGACCGAGAGAATTCTGATGACACAGAAGAGGAGGAGGAGGAGGAAGTCTCCTACAAAAGGGAGCAGATCATAGTGGAGGTAAACCTTAATAATCAAACGTTAAATGTGTCTAAAGGGGAAAAGGGTGTCTCTTCTCAGTCCAAAGAGACTCCTGTTCTTAAGACAAGCAGTGAGGAGGAAGAGGAAGAGAGTGAGGAAGAGGCCACGGATGACAGCAATGACTATGGAGAGAATGAAAGGCAGAAGAAAAAGGAGAAGACGGTGGAGAAGGTCAGCGTTACGCAGAGGAGGACGAGGAGAGCTGCCTCTGTTGCCGCAGCTGCCACTTCCCCTACTCCCAGAGCCACGAGAGGTCGTAGGAAGAGTGTAGAGCCACCTAAGCGTAAGAAGCGGGCCACAAAGGAGCCCAAAGCACCAGTCCAAAAAGCTAAGTGTGAAGAGAAAGAGACTCTGACCTGTGAGAAGTGCCCCAGGGTGTTTAATACTCGCTGGTACCTGGAGAAGCACATGAACGTTACTCATAGGCGCATGCAGATTTGTGATAAGTGTGGCAAGAAGTTTGTCCTGGAAAGTGAGCTGTCCCTTCACCAGCAAACAGACTGTGAAAAAAATATTCAGGTAGGTCTTATCACCACGAGGGCAAACTTTCCAGGATAGAACCTGGCTGTTTCAGGCTTACCTGGTATCTGCCCAAGAGGATAAATTCAATAGAGGCTGAAGGGACAGTTTTCACCAGTTTATCTTTTTTTTTTTTTTTTTTTTAAAGCCCCTGCTTTGGTATTTTCAAAACCAGGCTTAACATTTTCTTTCAAAAGCATAAATTTAACTGACGCTGGACTAGTGGGAACCCAGGTCCATTGGAAAGGGGAATCTGTTATGGGTGATTGACAAGGAGGTTAAAGTCAGCACCGACTTGGCACTGAGATTTACTCTTGTAAGACATGTGATGTAGTTCATTCTGGTGTCTTCGCTGTCAAGGTGGGAGATATCAAGTAGAAGTCAGGAGTAGCGAGGTCCTTTTCTAAGGTTTGAAAGGATGCCAGGTTCTAGTGCAGCTGTTGGGGACAAAAACCATAATGACTCAGACTGGTGGAAATGGAAGATCTCCAGGAGTGAGTTTGCTTCTAAACCAGTGGAGAGATGACAGCACTAAATTTGTCAAGAGGCTAATAAGCTCATGGGAATATGCAAACTTTAAAGGAGGCTGAGCTGATTGAAAATGTTGCCCACCTGGCGGTAGGCTTATCTACTGTGTAGTATTAAAGTAACAAAACACGGTATTCAAACCAGGTTGGTGTCTTGAAAGGACTGTATTATGATAGGTTAAGAGGTGTGCTAATTACATCATGTTGTGTAAACTATGTTATGTTGAGCTATATTGATTTGCGCATGTAAGTGATAGTAACAAATATGAATATTCATTCATAAAGGTAAGTCTGTTAATGTCTCCAAAAGATGTGTGAAATAGAGATTTCTTGTACCATACTTAAGCTGAACTTCTTGTAGAAGTTGAAATCGTTTGGTTTCAGTGTGTTTCTTGGAGTCCTCCTGATTTGGAATGTTCCTTGTTTTTCATTTTTCTTTCTTGTTTTTAATCAACAACTGAAATCATTACTTTAAAGAGGTTTTTTAAAAAATAGAAATTAGGGGCTTCCCCACTGGCTCAGCAGTTAGAAAATCTGCCTGCCAATGCAGGAGACGTGGGTTTGATCCCTGGTCCAAGAAGATCCCACATGCCACAGCTATCCCCGTGTGCCGCAACTCTTGAGCCTGTGCTCTAGAGCCCCTGAGTCACAACGAAGCCCGTGTGCTGTAGCTCCGGAAGCCCTTGTGCCCTGGAGCCCGTGCTTTGCAACAAGAGAAGCCACCACAGTGAGAAGCCTGAGCACTGCAGCCAGAGAGTAGCCCCGACTCGCCACAACTAGAGAAAAGCCCACGTAGCAACAGAGACCCAGCACCGCCAAAAATAAATGCAATTATAAATAAATATATATATGAGTTATATTTGCTGAAAACTCACTGCATTTTGATTCATCAGTTGTGACTTGATCTCGGACACACACTTGGTAAATAAAAGAAGACTGAATCATGGCGCTTGTCATTCAGTACCTACTGGTGCCGGAGCTTGGTTCTGAATTGGTTGCCAACAGTTCAGGCCAGAGGAAGAGCGATCCTGTGCTGCACCCTAGGGGCCAGACTTAGTTCTGTAATGATTCATTGCTGAAAAGGTATCTCTTGAGCTTGACCCTTGTATAGTTGCTTTTTTTTTCTTTTAACTTTCCTTCATTAAGTACAGAAGGGGCTTTCTTGATAGCTCTGCTGGTTAAGAATCCGCATGCCAGTGCCTACCAGTGCAGGGGAAGCGGGTTCAATCCCTGGGCCAGGAAGATCCTCTAGAGGAGCAAATGGCAGCCCACTCCAGTGTTCTTGACTGGGAAATCCCATGGACAGAGGAGCCTGGCAGGCTGCAGTCCATAGGGTCCCAAGGAGTCAGACACAGCTTAGCGACTAAACAGCAACAAGAAATGCAGAAAAGAACACATTTAACAAATGCTTTTTGTGTGTGACTGTATTCACTATTCCTCTCCATAGTTTCATTTAAACTTATTGTTGTGGATTCTGCTGAATGATCTTTTTGCATTTCTAATCCTGATGACCTAATAACAAGTGAAAATTAAAGCTGGGCTCTACAGAGTGAATAGCTTATAGGGTGTGTCTGTCCTTTCCTCCAGCAGTATCCAGCCAGAGGCTTATCTCTGTGACTCTTCTTGGTCCTCATTTCCTGAAGAGACAGTGTGTTCAGAGTCTTTATTAAATATTTGCAGCAAATAACAACTTTTTCCCTTATGTATTGCAGAGTCTGATGGTTACCTAGAATTTCCTAATACTATTTTTAAGCAGAAGTATTTTATTTTGATACATGTTATGATATCCTAGACTAGTAATGATGCATAATACACGGCAGTAGGTGGATTGCCTATGTCTCCTACAGATGCCTGTGTGAGATCTGGATCTGAGCTCCTCAGGAAAAGGGAGGATACCAGCAGCTGAGGGGTTATGTTAAATTCTGCCAGAGGGACATGTTTAATAGAGAAAATTAGGAAAGTATAGTAAAATCTCAGTAGTTTGTGTTAATGAAGACTCTGAATATGTTCACTAAGCTACAAAAATATTGTTATTCTTCTGTAGATCTACAACCATTCACATATGATTTGCTTTATCTTGCTTTTATGTTAATTTAAAATTAGTTTGTATTCTCTGGTAAACACGTATTAACTGCCTAGTAACCCACATGTAGGAAACAGCTACTTACGGTGATCCATATTTTAAAAAAAACAAGACTTGAGGGTTCTTTTCAAAGGTACAATACTAGTTTGATAAAAGCAGTCAATTCTTTGATATGAGTGGAACCTTGCATTTCTTTTTGTCTTTTTGCCACTGTTTTCATACTGCCAAAGTGTCTCTAAAAAATTCATGTTAGGAAATGGAACATAAAGATGTTGGTGTTGAAATCTGGACTTCATGGAAGAATAGCATTTGTCTGGATTGTGGTCTGTGCCACAAATCTAAAGCACACGCACTTCATGGGACTTCCCTGGCAGTCCAGTGGTTAGGACTGTCCACTTTCACTCTGGGTTCAGTCCTTGGTCGAGGGAACTAAGATACTGCAACCCATTCAACTTGGCCAATTTCAGCTGCCGGTCCACAGATGAGGTTTTCTGGAAACCCCTAAAAATAAAGATTATTTCTGTTTATCCTGCTCAGTGTGTTTCCTGTAATAAATCGTTCAAGAAACTCTGGTCCCTTCATGAACATATCAAGATTGTCCATGGATATGCAGAGAAGAAGTTTTCCTGTGAAATTTGTGAGAAGAAATTCTATACCATGGCTCATGTACGGAAACATATGGTTGGTAAGTTGCTTTTCTCTAACACCTATAATTTTCCCGTGTTCTTTGGTGTATTTTGTGCTTCGAATTAGGCAGGATATGAGAAACTGCCTCACTTGAATCAGTTTTGACTTGTTGAAACCAAATGCAGCATGTCTTCAGTAAGCATCACCAGATTGGATGGTAGAGTCTTCCACACCCAGGTTTCCTTTTAACACTGTTATTCTTTCAACTTTGCCGTTACTGCCTCACAGATTACAGCATAGTAAATTAAGATGTCCTTGCAGTAGAAGGTATCTCTTTTCCAGTGTGAGCCTTTGGGTGAACTGTTTCTGAGTCTAAGTGCATTCTGTGTTGCAGCGCACACAAAAGATATGCCATTTACCTGTGAAACCTGTGGAAAGTCCTTCAAACGCAGCATGTCCCTCAAGGTGCACTCCCTGCAGCACTCTGGAGAGAAGCCCTTCAGATGTGAGGTGAGGCCCGGGCTGCCCACCAGGCCCAGGTGGGGGGCCGGCTCGTGCACGCGGTGAGCAGTGGCAGAGAGGCGTGCCTTGTGCGAGGCACAGGCTGTGTCTCCAGAGAACCGTCAGACCCGTGAGCTGAGCGCTGTGTGCTGTTGGCTCACTGTTGGGTAAAGAGCAGGCCTTTTTAACACAGCATTGACTGTCTTAGACTAGGCTAAAATTGGGACTAACACGTGATGAATTATTTTACTTTTCTCACTAATTCAGAGAACTTGGAGATACTTCAGTGATAATTATTTGAGAAACCTCCCCTTTTACTAGTAGTTTAGCTGGGACGTACAGCAGAGCTGAACAGTTGACATAAGCAGGTTCTATTTTGAGTATGAAAATTAAAGCTAATCTCAGACTATATAGGGTGGGCGCAAGTAAAGCTGCCGTGCCTGGCATTCAAAAGTCTCCACTGTGTCCAATGCAGAACTGTGACGAGAGGTTTCAGTACAAGTACCAGCTGCGCTCCCACATGAGCATCCACATCGGGCACAAACAGTTCATGTGCCAGTGGTGCGGCAAGGACTTCAACATGAAGCAGTACTTCGACGAGCACATGAAAACGCACACTGGTAAGGAATTCTTGAGAAAGGTACAGATGTGTCTCAGGCACTTCCTAACGATCACCTGTGAGTCTGTTTACTTAAAATTCTAAACCACAAGCCTGCATCCTAAGTGCAGGTGCCGCTTCACATCAATCTGATGTTGAACAATACAAATTTACAATATTGAAAAATTAGGCTTTTATCGATTTATTTATTTCAAAAAGTATTGTTAGTGCCTTTTAACTGTGAGTTCCTTCAAGGTGATGGACTCTTCATCAAGTTCCTTCAAGGTGATGGACTCTTTTGGGGCACAGGCTCTCCTGAAATTGTATGAAACTTATTTTTGGTATGTGTATATGTTATTATTTTTCTGAGGAAAGGATTCTAGTGCCAGGGTCCAGCCCCAGCCAGTCCGGGGGTCTTGATGGATGAGTGGCGTCGGCGAAGAAGTGCGGTTATGATGGAGCGGTCTCTCTTTATTGCTGTTAGTTTTGTGGGGTGATGGAGAAGTCTCT